>CM077196.1:614066-1214066 GCA_039654625.1 Rhinogobio ventralis
TGGATTCAGTGGTTTCACAAACATAATCAACAGAAAACACTCGAGACCCTTCTGACAGAGCTCAGTCTCAGTCTGCATTTGGTATTGAGACCGTTTCTTAATATACGTTTTCTTGGTTTTGTAACTAGCTGTAAATAAATGCAGGATGTTTAACTGTCATTGCACTTGTTCTGTGTATTCATGTAATAGTGATTTGCTTTTATAACTAAAGCGTCAGCAGCACAGAGAGGAATCAGTGTTATAACTTTAACTTTAAGAATCGCCTGATGGATTGAGGTTTGAGTCTCAGGATCCTGATGTCAGTAAATGTTCAGTGTCTACACCCATCAGAAACCCATCAGCTCAGATCCTTCATGTAATGTCAGAACTCCTCTGAGTTGTTTCCTTCCTTCCTCTTTCTGGAAACGCCTGTAATTCCTTCCAGCCCATAATAAGCCCAAACACAGAGGCTACAAGCTCACGATCAGCCCTTCTCCTCCATAACACAGAGTCTGGAAGATTAACTCATCTATAACTCTGAACTCTACTGGCATTTCTAATGGAGATCAGAACGTGCTGGAGTCTTTATGTGGAAGACGAAATGAGAGATTAGCTGAATGTCCAGCTATTGTTTTTAAAGTGTGTATTGTGTAACATTGTCCGTTATTTCATATGTTGTAAATGCACACAATGAATGTAAATGTTTCTAAATGACAGTAAATCTAACTTTGACTACTCTTTCTGTTGCTGCAGTGTGTAGTGTGTGTAATGTGCACATCTGAAGACATTCACCAATAGGAGCAGTATTTACTGTATGAGAATACTGTCCCACAATGCAATGCGTTTCTCTTGAGTTCCCATTTCCAGTGTGACCAAAGAACCAGTAAAAAATATAAATATATATCAGACATATTTTTAACATCTCAGATGAACTTTCTTACCTGTTACTTTTGGTTGACAGTGAATCAAAAAGCTCAATCCAGCTGGAATATCATAACCGACCTGCAGAAACAAACGCAGAACATGAACGGAGCATATATATGCTTTAGAGCAGCAGAATGTGTCTCACTTTAGGTGAACGTGAACTCTTACCATCCACAAGACAGCGTCTGGATCATTACCTGAAGAAAAGCCTGTAGAGATGTGACCTAAACTCCTGAGCGAGTGGATAATAATGTGAATAAAAACAGTGCAATGCTGGAAAAATACATCTTAGCTTTTGCATTTATTCATTTAGCAGATGCTTTATCCAAAGCGACTTACAACTGAGGAATACAGGAAGAGATCCGTCATGAAGAGGCGAAGAATCACAAAAAGTGCCTGAAATATGAAGTTTTGGACATTGCTCAGAGTAGCATAAGCTAGAGTCGGGAGGGAATAGAGGAAAATGGAGGGATTATTGTTTTTTAAAAGATGAGGTTAAATTTGAGCTTTTATTTTAGATGATGTCTAAATGTCCTATCAAATATTAAGCCTATTATTTATGTGTTTGAAGCAGTCAATATAAATACTGTTCATAGGAAACTGCATATCAATTGATGCTTATGAATTTACATTGATAAACATCACTGAAGGCACGTGTATCCGCTGGCCTTCTGCTGCTCGAGTCAATGGCAGCCCAGTTGGTCTCATCAATGAGAGCAGTTATGTGTGTGTTTCCCGCATCAGAGTGTCGAGCCGTATCTGCGAGCCTGCTTTTCTGCTTATAACTTCTGAACGGTTTGGTCAAAAATCAAGACTGGTGTCTTTAGATTCGGAGCTTCATATCAAGTCGAACAATGTCAGCCATTTTGAATTTTGTCATAAAATGCTATATTTTATAAACATATTAGCAAATCATTAAGAAGAAAAAGTTTATAAAATAAAAAATGTATAACTTTTGATTAAATTTGCCATGCCATAGTTGGATGAACTTCTTTTTAGAACCTCTCAACTCCTTCCGATTTTCACCAAATTTGATTCGGATCGTCAAAACATGGATAGACTAAACAGTTTTTGTTCACCAAATCAACACATTTGATGGTGTGTTGCCACACTGCATCTGAGGCTGCTTTGACTGAACACACCACAGTAACAGCGCCACCTACTGGTGGGGTTGGGAATCAAAAATCATCCATTCGGACTCTTTCTGTGAAACACCTCATGTTGGGGATTTTGTCAGGAAACAGCAGGTTTTACCTTCACTCTCTGTTGTTTTGTAGTTAAACTACAATCGCAACACTGAGCGTGTGTTTGGTGTTCCCTCTCATGAGCCGATGCTTCACACACACACCAAACGTTCACATAAGACAGATAATGTTTGCGTGAACACTCGCCTAATCAAATCTAATCTGTGGACTCTGAATGTATTTCATTAGTGAAGACACACGTTTATCAGCTAAACTCCGCTGAGTTTGGAGTGGCTGCCGTTCTCTTTCGGTGGACTCATTCGACATCTCACTACGGGGAACACCTCTGGCGTGGTCATCCATGAAACCCTACACAATCACGCCCATCAGGCCAGAGAAACCCCACCACTTCCTACATAAACAGCAGCGCTGGCCCAAAATGGCATCCTACATCTCTTCACTACGAGCCCTTTTTCAGTGCACTTAGTGTTAGTCTGGCGAGACTAAACTGTCTGAAAGACAAGATACCACTTGTCATAGGACATCCGAATAAAGCATAGTGAAACACTTTACCAGACAAATAAAAATAAGACCAACTTACCAGTTAAACATGGCTTCTTCTGTGAAGTTGAACCGTCTCACACTTTCCTGTGGGATGTGGATTCACCTAACCCAGCCAAGAAGAGGAAGCAATCTCGAGAAAGAGAAATCAATCTTACTCCAAAAACACCTCTGTAGCGACTCGGCTGCATATAATAATAATAAATTAAATTAGCTCAATAGGGAATTATGATTATTAATGTTTAATTATTTATAACTAATCGCAACGGGTTATGATTAAATTATAAATCTCCAAATCACCCAAAAAGGGAAATACCTAACCTAGGTATTTATGCAATATATATATAGTTAACGACAATGGGTTGCAATTAACTGCGAATATATATTAAATCATTACAGAATAACCTTTGAATTAGAATTAATTCAAAATTAATCTGATCCGTTCATTTAACGAACGAACAGTACTACAATCTTTTATCAATTCTCACAAAGTTTTATTCTTTCTTATCAAATCTTCGGGAAGATTATCCTTCTGGTCACGAAGAATAAACTTTCCGAACTATTAGGATATTAATTAAAGTATTCAAAGATACTTGAGAGCTCGTAGCTAGATCGGAACATTAAAGTGACCATGCCTTGTGAGCGGCAACAATGACAATCGAACGTGGATACAATGGTTTTAATAATTGATACTACGAATACATACGACTAAACAAAGAATACATGTATATACAGAACAACGAATAGTAACGAAAGAGAATGAAAAGAAGAGAATGAAAGAGAGGAAGGAAAGGTTCAGGAATGGCAATTTCACAAACATAACCACCGAGAGCCAGCAACGAATAATATCACCTTAAACAGGGGTACACATCTTAAAACGCATCTAAATTTCGATGGAATTTATACTTGCATGGGTTGTTTTGTGCTGAGTATAAAGAATGCGTGTGAGTCTTCTCAGAGCGTTCTTTGAGCTGGAGCGTGTTCTCTTTTGGTCCTTCCGGAGCGTTCTCGATCCGCGGGAAGTTTGAAGATGGTTGGAGCGAATGCCGAAAAGGGGAGGAAAAGAAAATTGTCTCGTCGGAGTTTTAGAAGATGACTGAGCGCTGAGATGGAGCGCGCTGGGATGGCGCGCGTTGCCTGTCCGCCTGGCTGCGGAGCGCGCCGACTTCAAAGGAACCAACCCACGTGACTGAGCCGCCAAGCCAGGGCCGAAGCCGCCTGGCCAGGGGACGAGCCGAGATGATAAGAGGGTTGTTTATCGACTGCACCGACTGAGCCAAGATATGCTGGTGTTACTGTCCTTTAAAGAAACATTAACATCCGCCCATCTTTTCTGAAATGACCAATCAGATGTGGGAGTTTTAGGCGGGAGAACACTTTCTTTGTCTCCGTTTATGACCTCATTTGCCTAATTTATGATGGTGTCATACTTGGTACATTTCTACTCAAAAGGGGGGGGTAACATAATGTGATGCACTTCATAATCATCTACTGTGCACCGTTGGTTAAGAGAAAGAGAGAGGAATATTTAGATATCACAGTATGGCTGGGAGATATTAGAGCAGAGATACATTCTTACACATGAATACAAGCATCTTAAATGACTTTACATTGTTCGTACATCATGACTATGTTGGCAATGACATAGGGAGCATGCGTACACACAGGAATCATCATATACATTCTGGGATAGTTTAATTAAAGTTACATAAAGAAAATGTTTGTGTCTGTGTATTGGAAGGAGCCTGTGTGTCTAGCCCCCCCCCCCCCCCCCTATCTTTTTGAGTGAGGGGGGGGGGGGGGGGGGGTAGGGGGAGAGATTGCGTCCTGATTGAAGTTCTCACAGGATTCTAACGGTGCTGTCTGTTCTACTTCAGCCAAGCCACAAAACTGTCCACGATGCCATCTTCCTCAGACTCCTCGGTACCGGAACCTAATTTATATACGGCTAAAAGGCTTTCTGACGTTTATAGTGGAATAGACTCATCTTTGATCCTGTCCAGAGAGACTCCAGACGCTACACCTCGTAATTGCACATTACATTAGTGTATATGTATATTAAACACCGATAAATAAAACGAAACATTTACAAACATTATAAACACTGTAGCCTAGGTTATTTCCCCCTCACTCCACAAATCATTTAAATTTAATTCATAACAGAGCAATACGTAGCTATAAATTAAACTATAAAATAAAACGCAAATTCACAAAGATAGCCTACATAAAGAAAACTAATGATTACGCTATATAAACATTACTCGGTGCTGTTTTTTTTTTGTAATCTGTTAATTGTCAAATATATTTTGTGTAGTCCTATTTTCAATACCTTTTGATTCTGTTTTTATCGGTTCACAGAAGCGAAAATGTTTTTTATTTAAATTAACTTTAATTTGACATTCGTTTAAAGGTTAATGATCTTCGGTTGTCGGACTCGTTCAGGAAAATAATCTAAATGAACAAAATGCTCTCATAATAATTCTCCACAGGCCCGGTTCTACGGGGGTGCTAAGCACCCTCAAACGCAAGCTAAAGCACCCTCAAACGCAAGCTAAAGCACCCTCAAACGCAAGCTAAAGCACCCTCAGGTGATAAGGTAATAATATTGGCGAAACACATTTGGCAGTTTGTGTTCGTGCTCTGGAGAGCGAGACAGAAATGTCCTACTTAGACCCAGAATTGATGTTTTGCCTCTGTAGAAGACATATTTTAGCAAATTTCTCTGACAACATAGTCAAGTCTGGCTATTCTTATGAATATTCCCATTTATTACTCCCATTATTACATTACATATTGTCCCAAAAAACACATTAATATGCAAATTAAATACAGTGCATAGATACATTGCATTGAAAACACATGTATGGCCATGTTTACACGCATATTGCATAAAGTATATCAAATTATTCTGTTAGATCTTCCATCTCAATTCACAAAACCTTTTTTCTGCTTCTCAGAAGGATGATGTTAAAATACTAGTAAAGCATTAAAACAATGTAAAGGCAGACTAATAGATTAACAGACAAACATTTGTAAAAAAAAAAAAAAAAAAAATTATTGGTAAAAGTGATGACTAGTAAATAATCTTCTCACTGTACACCGCTGGTGGTACATCTGCACCCTCAATGATTTGATTCTCCACCAGATTTACTGCTGCACACAAGTTCACACTACCTCAAAAACTTGTGTACATGAGCTGAGACCTGACGTGATCTGATCTGCTATATGCTTTTCCATCCTCCCCACCCGGTCCAGAATCAGGTCACAGAGGGTTCTCTTAATGGCTCCATTATGGCCAGGGACAGCAAAGATGCTGTATTCACATCTGTGGCATCTTCCTCAGTGCATAGACCTCTCTCTGGCCGGAGGAAGGATTTTTCATCCACATCCAGAGAGGTGGAGTCTCAGTGTCTGGCCCTGCCCCAGAATGTGATTTTTTACCTTTCAGAATGCTAGAGTGAATCCACCAGATCTCTATGAGGCAAAGTGGAGAAACCTTGAGACATTGTGTCAGGAAAGACAAAAGATACCGTTCCTTTCCTCAGAACCAGACATTCTTGCCTTCCTTCAGAAGATACTGGAGGAAAGGAAGGCCTTCTCTACGATCAAGGTGTACCTGGCGGCCATTTCATCATGTCACATGGGATTTAATAGTGAAACATTAGGTTGGCATCCTATCATAAGTAGATTTATGAGGAGTGCACACTGTTTGAGACCAGTTATTAGACCTGTTACCAGCATGGGATCTGTCCCTGGTCTTGGAAACACTCAGGGGAATCCCATTTGAACCCTTGGAGCAAGCAGATATTAAGGTGGTCTCATACAATACAGCTTCACTGCTCACCCTGACCTCTATGGAAAGGGTTTGAGAACTACATGTACTTTAACCCTGTGTGTACCAAGTTCACACAATTTTTGCACTGTCAAAATGACTATTGGTAAACTGTCAGCTATTACCAGGAACACTTGGGAGCCCATTCTACAAAGGGAATGGCTGCTTGTTGGGCATTAAAAGGACTCTCAATGGATGGTGTGGCAGTTGACTGGGCTTCTGTGCACACTGAGATTATCAAATAAATCTAATGGTCCACCTTAACAGGCACAGCTTTGACCCTGCTTGTCTAGGTACCTTTAAAAAAAATAAAGTTGGAATTGTTTTCTCCCCCATTTAACCATTTCTAACCTTCCATTTATACCGATTCCTTGGTTATTTTGCTGGTCTATTTGGAAGAGCTGTCCAAAAATAAAATACACATTTGAGTATAGCTATGGAGTAGAGCAATATGGAAACATTGTCTCTTTTAGACTGAGCCAAAAAGTGAAAAATGGATTAAGAGTCCAAGTTATTACCAGCCATTACAAACTGCATTTAAGCCAAGGCAGAAAGACCTGAAGTCACAGAACAAGCAAGAACTTGAGCAGAGCAAACATTTGAGGCTTCCAGCTTCAACAAAGGAAACAAGATGACCGTTTGAATAAAAAGCTTTATTTGCAAAATCATGGACAGGGGGACGTGTACGTGGTCTCAAACAGATCACCTGAAAGAGGGCAAGAAATGAGCTGGATCACGTTCTCCAGGAAACTTAGCCAAAGCCATGGCTCAAGGATGAAAGCTTACTTGTCTGATAGTAGTCATAGACTTGGATGACCGCTGGCTTGAGATTTTGCACTGCAAGAACCCGTTTCAGTTGTAGCTTGTATGTCATGGGGACATTTTTGGGAACCTGTGTGACAGAGGATGGGGACATTTTTGGGAACCTGCGTGACAGGATGAACAGGTGCAGACACTATATTCCCTACCAGCTATAGTCTCACCTCTTTCAGATACACCATGACATGATCGTCTTTAGCGTCAACCCGCTGCACTAGTGGGGCGTATGCGTCGGGTGGAGTGCCAAGCTGTGAGGAAAACACCCATTTAACAAGTTAAGCATCTTGATTTTTCAAACCAACTTGAAACTCACCAGAGACGTATCTGCTGTGAAACCTGACAGGAGTTTAATGCCCACTATGACCATGTTAGTACTTGGTTTTGCACCGCTGTATCTGAATGAAGGGGAATAAAGAGCTTGATAGATCGAAACAAGAAGCTGTTCACAACAGGACACAAGGAGCAAAGCTGGTCTTACTTTACGGTGAAGGTCAGCATTAGATTGGCTCCAAGAGACTGACAATCTCCCGTTACCGCTGCTACAACGCTCAGTGCTCTGCCACTGACTTTAATGGGTGCCGGGATGTTGTAGAAACATGCAACCTGGGAGTGCAATTAAAACCAAAACAAGGAGAATTGGGATGGGTACAACAGACCAAAACATAAGAGGTGACTATACAGACCTGCACAGATACACAGGGGGAGCCTTCCACTTTAATACTGTATTTGCCTGGGACGTTCTTCAGCTGCTGCTCCTGATACAGCAGACGGTTGTCCCGTGTCACGTTAAAGTTATAAACGTCTCCTCCTGCCACCAATGACTGTACAGTAACGGTGCTGGATCCCTCCAAGCTAAACACCTGAGTGGCATACAGGGACAGAGCCTGAAGAGCCACCACCGTGTCCTAATAACAAAAATCACCAGATTAAAATCTTTAGTCAAATGGACGATTGTGCTCATCTCTGGTAGTCAAATTCACCTGGGTAGAGAAGCCTCCATAGGGATTTTGCTGGGCCACGAGCCAGTTTACAATGCGGTTAGCATAGCCAAGACTCTCTGTAGGCTGCACAGACAGAACCGCTAGCAGCACATATGAGCTGATCTCCACAGCCAGAGTACCACCGGATGCAGTTTGAGACCAATGGAGTTTAGCGCCTTAGGATGAGACCAAGAAAGCTAATGCCAAAAGATCTTGACTAATAAAATCCCAAGCAAAAGGCTAGCAAATAAAAATCACCTTCAGAAATTTCAATGGTGTTCAAGGCGGTTAAAAGCTGCAAGCGAGTGTTGGCCTCTCTGGCCAGACTGAAAGTGTAGGCGAGCAAGGCAGTTGTGTAAGTGTTTCCCAGGTTCCCAACACCAGACCTCAAGCATGACAGAGCACTGCTGACAACATGATCCTGAAAGCAAACGCAAACGTCAGTCTAGAGAAAAAAACAGGAAGGTAGATGTACAGTAATGGGTGGTTTTTACTGTGACAGGGACTCCTAGTTCAAGCAGCGATACAGCAATATAGGCGGTCATGGTCACATCATCACCAACTCCACCCTAAGACACAAGCATAAGAGCAGGTCAAGACCTTGTGTGTTTCTTCAAATTTGCCAACAGAGCAATGTGACACCTTCATGTCATTGTGGTACAGAGTTCCCTGTGGCATGAAACAGCCATCTGAACCCTACTCGCTCATCAACCAATCCTTTGCACTCTGAAGGACATTGGGGTCGATGAAAATGAAGCGCCTTGCTAGGCCGAAACACCTCAGGACAAAGGCAGTCAACCTGGTTGTGAGAAAGGTTGAGAAAAAAAAAAAAACATGCACTGAAAAAAAAAAAAAAAAGGACTGAATTAAACTAACCATGTATTGGATGCATCGTAACCAAATGTGCTGTATGAACCATCACTGTGCCTGTAGTTCAGCTGTCCTTGGTATCCTTTTCAGAACCAAAAAGAAAAAGGTCTGCACTCAAATGGGAAGAGTGGGTCTGAATGTCCATAGGGTTTAGTCCCCCAAATACTCATCCATACCGCTCTGAAGGTAACCCGTGGCAGTTCCTCGGATGGCTGTGGTGAGCTGTGCCGTGACTTCCAGGTACTGCAGAATGTAAATATTGGGAGCAAGAGCAGCCATATTCTGTTCACCACAGCCAGATGGCAGTCGCAATAACCCATCTAGATTCTTTAGCGCGCGGCCCATTATGTCCCCTATGAGAGGATAATCGAGAATGTATATAACCCATATCAAAACCAAAGTAATAGCTCACCCTCAATTAACCATTTTACCAAGGACTGAAATTGAGCATCTGGACGATCCCTGGATCACCTCTGTAGGAAGAGCCAGAGTCACATTTTCTGAAACACTGCTTCCTGCAAAACAAAGAACAGGTCAGCATTGAAGACTTGGCTAACGTTACACTAAAAGTGGAACGGACAACTCTGGACCTCAAGTGATCCTGAAGACCTTGATTAGCCTGTACAGGGGTGCTGATTAGGGTTGGTGCTAAACTCAAGAAAGTGGATCATGAGGGCCAGAGTTTTCCAGCCCTGCAGTAAAAGTCATGTAGTGCAAACAAACCCTTTGGACACAGTAACCAACTCTGGGTGCTTGTCCTTTCAACTCCTTCAGCCTAGAGAAGCAATAAAATGTCACATCTGTTAAAAAATAAAAAAATAAAGCTCTGGAAGGCTGGTTAAAACTGACCAGGACAAGTAGACTGCGTGACACTACATCAACGCGACCTCTTGTTGGCACAGTTGCAATCTCATTGCCACACAGAATCCAGGATGGAACAGCCTGAGCACCAACGGTCACATTTACAGTTCCTGCAATGGCAGACAGAACATGAGCAACACCTCATCCACTTCAGTTTAGAGGAGAACTAAAACGGACCAAGAACAGAAGCTGTGAAAACCCATTTAAAGGTCTTTCTCCCATTGGCACAGAGACATGAAAATGGAGGAGTATGTGATCTAAGAGTGAAGGCCAGGGACCAGGCTGGATTTACTTGAACCTGCCAATGATAAGCACTAGTTAACAGAGCAAAGACAGGGGGCAACTCCTCTTTACAGAGCCATTATAGAAATGGAACAGACCATGATGCATTTGGACAAATAGTTGAAGACCGTGGCTCTCAGCTCAAAAAACTCCCCACGGACAATGGAGTATGGTAGGGTGAGCTCCAGGAAGAAGGGTTGGAAGACCGTCAGCAGAGCAGGAGGAGCCAGACCGAGACCTTTGGAGGACAGACAGAATGCCTCCGTCTCCCATGTGGTGACCGTGTCAGGAACCTTGAGGGGAACTTGTGTGGAACCAGAGTCCCTGTAGAAAGGACACCAGAAAAATGTCAAAGTAAAGACAAAGGTATCAATTCTTCGGCAAGTGGCTGTAGATGGGGTCAACTACTGAGACACGTCACTCACCCAACTTTAACAAGTTGCCAAATCCAGGTTTCTGGAAAGTATGTCCTGACTGTAACCTCAAAACTGCTCTGACCTTCAGCTCCTGGTGCCGCAGGAGCCATTTTAGCCATTGCCAAGGCTTCAGGATGCCGAAGATGCATCACTGAAACAGAAAGATAGTCCATTAATACTTGGACTTTGACAACCAACTTCTGGCAACTCCGGAAACTCTAATGCCTGAAAGGTGTTCTTGAATTTCCAGTCTATAAAGAGTCAAGTTTAAAATTCACACTGTAACAGCCCTAAACTGTTACATAGTAAACATTTGAAAGACCTCCATGTATAGTAACCGTAACAAACTACAGCAAAAATGGAATGAACTAGAAACTGCTACATGACTTGGATTTAAAGTATTCAACTGACATACCATCATGGAAGTTGCGATAGTAATTCAGGCTTCTGTACGTCAGGCACTGAGGTTCTCGGACAGGCAGATTTGTTGCAATCTTTATCCCCACAGTCTGTCAGGACAACAGATCAAAACGTAAGATGCACTTGAAATCAGTGAGTATTCAGGGACTACACTGTTCCAAACGGTTTTCTACCTTAAAGGCTTCAGAGGCTTGGTCTGTAGGAACAGCTCTACGGGGTCGAACACTCAGACACTTTTGTTCATCCTCAACACCAAAGGGATAATCTGATAGTGATCGCATCGGGAGCAAGTTGAACACCTGAGAATATGCAATGTCAGCAATGGATTCAAATCCACATGGTTCAAACAAAGTCTGATCAGTGGCACATGGATACCGTTTCAGCAGTCAAACGTCGTCCTGACTCCATAATCAGGACACTCTGATCTACAGCACTGAGACCACACAGGGATCCTACTTGAGCAGAGACAGTCAAAACATTGTCCTCACCAGGAACAGACTTAGCTTGAGAGAACCGCAGTGACACCTGGAACAAAAACAGCTCACAAGCTGTAGGACACGTCACTGCTCCCCACATGAAGGGGGGAATAAATCCTAGGTCACATCATACCTGGTTTTGCAAACACATTTCAGTGTCAAAAGATGCACTAGCAGCAACTACATTCTCACTGGGCAGAGCACAGTAGGCCAGAATGTGAACTACTGGAGCCAAAAGTGCACTGACAGACAGTTGGAAGGACACAGTGCCATTTGTGACTGTATCAGAAGCCCTTGCTTGAACCCTCTGAAATCCATGAAGTACAATCACTCCTTTGGACAAGACCTGACAAGACAAAAAGTGCAAAAAAGATACCAGACAGACCAGTGGTCAAAAAAAAAAAAACTACTAAATTGTCCACTCACCATATAGATGATGTCAGTGTTGTAGTCACTAGTCTCCCCAAAAAAAAGAATACTTGACGGTCACTGGAAATGTCCCGCCACATTTTAATGGCTGATCCAGCTTCACTATAGTCAGCTCACTAAACGTCGGGTTTTCAGGAGTAGCAGGTTGGAGAAGCGGAACTACTTTTGAATCTATAGTGAAGTATGGGGATTTGTAACCATACACAACCTGTTGAGTCGCACTTGCCTGGGGAACAAATTAACAGAATTTGGTTCCTGCAAAAGGTTCACACTTAACGGAAGCAAAAACACCAAACTCTTACCACCAAACTAAGATCAGCTTTAGGAAAACTAGTGATGTTGAGAGAACATGGCCAGTCCATCCTGGTTTGTGGTTAGATTGAACAGCAGTTTGTTGGGCCACTGGCTACCATCCAAGAGATAGACCGCTTTGCTCACCATTGGGGTCCCATTGAAATAAGATGCAGAGATCTGTTGGGAAAGAAAGGTTAGGAAAGAACACCAATGTGAGGGTGTCTGTAACAAGTTGAATGACTACTTGCCTTCCCATCAATTATTAATCCAGGTTCAAAAATCTCTGGGAGGTCTGCAAACTTAAGCTTGCCAACTTCAAACGTGATGGACACGGATGCAGATTTTGACATGACCACATCTGGGAAATGAAGCACCACAAACATGAGCACACCAAATAAACTTCCTCCAAACACTCCATTGGTTCAGATCAGCCAAGAGCTCACCCGTTCCCTCCTCAGTGATGTTCAGGCTAACAAGGAACACATCTTGCAGATTATTCTCAAATCTGGTGTTGAAAAACACTGACGTACTGAAGGGAAGAGAGGCACAGCCAGTGCCATTCATCTGGTGGCAGAACACAGGGCCATGTGAAAAATCAACCACATATAGAATAAACCTACACCATATAGCAGTAGTCACACCTTAGAGGTTTTATTCAGGCATAGACGGTTCGCCCCAGGAGCCAAAACAAATGGAAACGGTTCACGACACACTTCCACCAACACTTGACCAGGTACAGGCGTCCCATAGGTGTATCTGGGAAACATTACGAGGAACAGAAATCAAGTAGTGACCAACCACAAGACAATAAATGTAGCATCAAGAAAAACAAAAAGTCACTCACTTTCCACAAACCTCAACATTCAGTCCCACATCTCCAACACTACACACCTGCGGTGTACTTACGGTGACATCAAACTTGGGTAAAACTAAGCCAGAGGAGGAAAAAAACTACCTCAGATCTGCTGCAGTACTTCTGCAATTCATTTTTGAAAAAAAACGTACCATATTTTTTCACTTCAAAAGCCTGGGAAGTCATTCGATCACCAATAAAAGCAATCAGTGTGTACATCCCGATCTGAGCCTCTGGGTTTAAAACATAAGAAAGCTCCAGTATCCAACTCGTTGAGGAAACATTTGTCCACTGACCAATCCGGTTGTTATGATGGTCCTAGCAAAACCATTAACAGCTAAGAAAGTGTGAACTACAAAGAAAACATCCAGAAATAAAACGGCATCTGTCGACTCCAAGACTTGCATTGGAGCAAATTCTCACCTCCACCACAACCAGACTGTACTGCAAGACAAACACATGAATATTATGCACGGACTTGTGCAGCATGCCATTTAAAAATAAACGCATGATAGACTGAAAGTTTGCACGTTAAAAACTACACCTGCAATTTGTTTACTGCAAGATTACGCTACGGCAAGAGAACAGGCCTTACCATTTGTTCAAGGGGCACAAATTTGGCATCCATAGTAACAACTCTGAAATTCACTACAAAAAGAGAAAAATCAATAACATTACGCTAGGCTCTTGAATCTGAACTCTTGAAAGTACATGGGACTTTCTACACCCCTAGAGGTCAACCAAGGGTCATTTGCAGCTCACCTTTTTGTCCAGGATTGTAGATGGGTTTCTCCGTTTGGATGAAGGTCAATGGTAGAAACACTTTGAACATGACTTTCCTCTCATCGGTCAATTTGAAGAACCGACCTTGAACAACCACCTGCAGTTTCTGCACCGACTCTCCTTCTACTCGAGGAGCCTGTAGAGAAACAGGTTAATGTACAAACCAGACAAAAGGTCCAGGTGTAGCACGATAACAGACCTTGAAGTTAAAGCAGCGGTGAAACTCTGCAGGAACAGATCTCTGCTGCACAATTTGAGTGGTCTGGTTTTTGTTATCAAGCAGAGAAATGGTCATTGTGAGACTCTCGTTGGGTTTCAGAAGACTTGCACACAATTTTGCGTCAGAGCCAGACTCAACCACTGCAGGAAACATCACCATGAAGAACCTGTGGTTTAATTTCAGAAGCCATAAGGAGTCAGGTACACAACAGGTCTACAGCCACAGAAAGAAGATTGCTAACATTTAGGATGCCCAATAGTACTTACGGTCCTGATCTCGGCCCACCCAAAGGAGGAGGAAGCGTTGGTCCATCAAAAGGAGGTGTTGGTCCATCAAAAGGAGGTGTTGGTCCATCAAAAGGAGGTGTTGGTCCATCAAAAGGAAACCATGATCCACCAAAAGGAAACATTGGTCCACCAAAACGAAACATTGGCCCACCAAAAGGATATCTTGGCCCACCAAAAGGATGTCTTTGTCCATCAACAGAAAACAAGAAAAGGGCTACAATGAGTCCTTTCCAAACACAAATCTCCTTCACAGCCATGAAAAGTGATCATCCAAGACCAGGAATGAATTGAGAAACCCTGCAGAAGCTCCACTGTGACCCGCCACTGTTTACGGCCCTACAGCTTCTCTCAATCAGTCTCAATCTACCCTGATGATGCGATATTTAAACACTCTTGTTATTAGGAGGAAATCATTAAGACGTTTTAATGATTAACCTCCCAGCTGAAAGTGATTTTTGTTCACTTATCAGTCAATCTAGTATATGTCAGTCTCTCATTCTCACATATAAACCCTTAGATTTAACCATGTTTTTTAACCAAATAAAACAAACAAACAAAAACATGGTTATTGTGGTTCAACCATAGTGACCATACATTAATCATGGTAACCATAGATTAAACATGGCATTTGTAGTAAAACGGTGGTTATACAAATGGTAATCAATCCACCACTTTAACTATAATAAAACCATGGATAATTTCCAAAAGGGCAGACTAAATGGTGCCACTAACACAAACCACATTAAATAATGAGTAGGCCTAATATATGAATGTTTCCAGGCATGATGTCAGATAGATTCACGCTGACTTTAGTTTAGTCACACACACGTGCCATGACGCGGGAGATCAAACGTCATCAGTTCTGCGTGTTTTAGCGCAGATCTGGCGCCACCTGCCGGACACTCCGCGCATTTCATCTCCGTCTCTGATTTCAGCCTATTTACCTATTATTTACACGAAACACAGAATTAGGAACAACGAAGGAGTGACATACCGTGTCGTCCAGATTAAGTAAAAATCTCTAAATGAATCATTCAAAACAGTGTGAATGTGGAGAGATAAGCAAGCAGACTTCTTTCTTTATCAGTTCAAAGCAGCTTTACAGAGACGCCTGACAGCTGGAAACGGACAGATGCAGGAGTGAAAGTGTGTTCAGGAGCTCAGAATGAACTGAGACTCCCTTCATCATGTCTGAGATCACAGCGACGCTCAGCCCTGAAGATGATGATGAAGATCATGAATGATCAGATCTGACCTTCATCAGGATCCCTGAGAAAACACAGTAAACTCAGTTAATTTCCTATTTACTCAGGGACAATATTTAAAGTTTAAATATTAAAATATTGATACAGCATTCATGTGTTTGTGTTGTGCTATAACTTTTATGTTAAATGGTGTTAAATCGCTCGAGCCAATGTGTTTTGTGACAGAAAGTGTTCCTCTTTTATTCCCTGTCCACTCCTGTACACATTCACAGGATAAATATAACGTTTCACCCTAAACACAAAAACATCCATGTTATACATTTAGATGAACATCATTAAATTACCTGCAAAGAACTTCAAGAGCTGTTCTTTGCCTCATTTTACACTGTTTTAAATGTATAATGTCAGTATTGGCTTCTAACAATCATAAAATCATGACAGTTTTAAACTCTCTCTGACTCAAACCCTCTGTGGAGTTTTTTGTGATTTCTGCACTGAATTTCTGGAAAAATCCACGGATTTATGCAAATGGTTTTAAATGTGTTAAAAAGATTATTCAAACTGAAAACATTACAAATAGAACTTAATGGTATATGCTATGTTATATGTAAAAACCTGTTATATGCTATTTCCTCTGCTCTGTAGAGGACACCAGAACTAATAAAAGACATGAATAGGCAAAAACAATGGGATTTTTCATTCACCAATCAATTTTTATGCTTCAAGCTTCTTTTTTTTAATGCAAACTCTGTATAAAGATGATTATCAACTATGTTATGCAAGATATAGACCTAACAGAATAATTTTATATACCATTTTACATGTGTGTAAACATGGCCCTAAATGCCATTCCCTTTCTATGCAATGCATCTATACACTATATCTAATTTGCATATGAATGTGTTTTTGGGACAAGGTGTAATGTAAAAAGACGTGTAATAATGGGAGTAATAAAATTGAATATTTTCATAAGAATATCCAGACTTAAAAACTGCGTATGTTGTCAGAGAAATTCGCTAAATATAACGTCCTCTAGAAAGGCAAACCCTGTATTCTGGGTGTCAGGAGGATATTTCTGTCTCGTGCAGTGAATACAGCATTTATATTCAGATGTCACTTCCCAAACTTTGCAGCATGCAGTTGGGCGTCGGTCCTCTTAGCAGCATGAAAATCAATTTATTCAGTGGATTTTGAGCTCACAAAGTTCCGTTATAAAAATGAAGTTGTCAACAATGCACAATAAATCTCTTACTTAGCTACATAGTGTCTCCACTTTGTTAATGAGAGGTTTCGCGAGCCTGCATTAACGCAGCACTGAACAAAACTCTGACGTTTTGAGCGGGGAGATTCACTTAAACACCTGATTACACATCGCGTTCGAGAGATCACAACTAACGTTATATGTGTGATTGGCTACATTGCTTTAGCTTGCGTTTGAGGGTGCTTAGCACCCCCGTAGAACCGGGCCTGTGGAGAATTATTATGAGAGCATTTTGTTCATTTAGATTATTTTCCTGAACGAGTCCGACAACCGAAGATCATTAACCTTTAAACGAATGTCAAATTAAAGTTAATTTAAATAAAAAACATTTTCGCTTCTGTGAACCGATAAAAACAGAATCAAAAGGTATTGAAAATAAGCCCTTCGGTCCTCTTTTGGCCCCTTTATTCGTTTTTTCAAAATAACGGAAAAACGAGATTGGAGACGCCCCTTTCCGCCGATTGGTCAAGCAAATCCCTTCCCCAGGTGTGTTCAACAAAATAATAGTCTTCTTAAACTGTACAGGGCAGGTCCTAGATTGGGCTTTCTTCCGTACAAATGAACGCGTTTCACAGAAAAACTTATATCAGAAATATTAAATATTAATCTGCACCCAGCCTGATTTATTTAGCTGTGCAGAGCTAGCCTAAATCTGTGTGGTGAAGCTGCTAGACAGCTAATTGCGGGTGTGAAGCACAGACCAATAAAAGTTCAGTCAAGTGTAAATACAGCAGTCATAACCTTTCTTTACAATACGCTCAGTTTTGGACAAGGGATGGTCATTGCAAATACTGTCACGCATATCGGCTGAGGGTGGGTAGATGATGGTGAATTTAAATTTTACCGTAAGAGTGACTAGCGAGATGATTGACAGGACGATAGCGGAGGCAAGCGCAAGATCATTTTTGTTAATAAATAATTTGGGGATTATTTCGTTTTATGGGGTGCCAACTTCACAGAGGTGTGATACCTCATCTGTAGCCGCGTTTCCATTACAGATTTGCGCAAAGCGTTTGCGATTATTTTCTAAATGCCGACAAAAAAACTATTGCGAAATGTTCTTTGTTAATATGCTTTTATTCTGTTGGCAAGGCTTCAAAGTTTTAATTTTTTACAATTTTTTAACCAGATGGTGCCATTTTTCAGGTTTGGCGTATAAAGCAAATACTCACTTTATTCCTGTTTTTTTGTGTATGCATATTATAAAGCCAATTTGATCAATTATGCAGCTATAACTGTGTGGGTGTGTTGGTATAGATGTGGTGTGTATGCATGTAATAAAAAAATATTTGATATGCTTGTAATATTTGAGAGAGAAAAACTCAACTGCAAATCACAAATCCAACCACTTTTTAAACTTTTTTGACTTCTGCCAAGGGTCTTCTTTAAAATGAGACCAAACTTAAGTCTGTGCTCCCAAGGTTCATTTTTTATGGCAGTTTTTCGACATGGACATTTTTGTCCTCTATATGGACCTATGTGTAACTTTTTTAAATCGATGCACACAGGTTAATAAAGAACTCTGTCTCGTCATCTGTCCAAACATACCGTCATCTGTAAAGAATGATCGACTTTACATACGCCAGGTGACATGTAAATGCGGAAAAACGGATATGGGAGTTTTTGCGAAATGGGCGCGTTTCCATTAATTTATATATAAAATTTTTTTTTTTTAGATCGAATTTTTTTTTAATCAAAATGACTGGTTTTGTGGTGGTCATTTCCAGAAATTTGTGAAAAATGTGTATGTTTTTTCATAATTAGGATGCCACATTTACCATATTATTATGTTAGATGCACAATCATCACACATGGCAATAAAACAAACAGAATGCATGAATCTTGTTTGGTATTACAAAAAAAGGCTGGTCCAGTGGTGTGCTATCTAGCTTTAATAACATGATCGCTCAGGGTGGGAAATATGACCAAAAAGTAAACCACAGCAATAAGCAATTGCGTAATATAAGTAAAAAGTTTTCAAGTAATTTAAGTAAATGGTTAGTAATAAAATAAGAACTTAAAAACAAATGACAATAGGACAAATAAATACAACATAAAGATACAGATACAAACAGTGCTTTAAGTTTAAGTGACGTTTTTCCCGTTGTTGTTGTTTGTTTAACATTAACACACAGACAGGAGCTGGTATAGGCTAGGCTATATTAGGTTGCTTTCACTTTAATCCTACAGTGATGCGCAGATCCAATACTGACACACGTTCCAAACTTTTTTACACACGACATAACCACCAATATTGACATAAGCATAAATATGTGTGTGGTTGATCGTTCAAGGGCAATAAGCCTAGAAATAGAACACATACGGTATACTCACGTGAGCAAACGCACGCACAGAATCCACAGCCAGTCTGACATCGGGCCGTGTGTCAGTACCAAATTGAGTTCGGGGTTTACATCGCTTTTATTAACTATTTTTGAGTGCTGTCAGGCACATACGACCTAGAACTCAATACTTCAGCGAATTTAAGACTTTTTAAGGCCTAAAATTTAGATTTTGAAATTTAAGACATTTAAGACTTTTTAAGACCGTGCGGGTACCCTGAGGAGATATCAAGCATCAGTAGGAATAAAATGCAGAAAAGAACAGATATTTTTGGTAAGAGTCTTGGTTTTTAAGGTTGTGGAGAGGTTCGGATGTCTTCAGCTGCTTCTTGAAGGTCGTATGGAGGTCAGCAGATCATTTCACCACAGAGGAACAGAGGCGGTGAAGGGTCTGGAAATCCACTTTGTGCTTCGTTTCAAAGGAACGTCTTCAAAGTTTGAGTAGAAACGAAAAATGAGCCATGATGTTGATTCAGACCTCAGTCTCTGAAGCCTTTAACTGCTGAGATTCCTGCACTGAATAAGGATCTTCACATCTGACCTTCATCTGTGTCCTAGAGTCGCACCCAGGAAAACATCTGACAGCAGAGAAAAAACTGATCATTATACATCATTATATCTCTCAGTATCAGACTGTCATGCATCTCTAGCTTTAGACGGTTGAGATGCTGTGATCTGACTAACATGAGCTCCTGAGATTTACTGATTGAACTGAGATCAGTCTCACCTGAAGATCCTTTTACGCAGCACAAAACAGAGAAACACCAGAACAATGATGATGAAAAGAGCCAAAATCCACCACTGATCTATACAAGCCATACAATATAAAATCAGCTGATCGACACAAACAACAACACAACACAATCAGCTGATCCACTCAATCAATGAACCAATGAAATCAGCTGATCTCTAATGATAAATCAATATTAGAGTTCAGGTTTAAAGCTCTTGATGTTTTACCTGAGAGCTGGAGAGATGGAGTCACTTCATCCAGAACATCTTTAAAACACACAATAATCACAAATATGAGCCTGTTCACACTGAAACTGGATTGAGTCTGAATCAGATCTGAATTAGTGTTTTATTAGTAAATTAGACACACGTTTATCAGCTGAAACTGGATTGAGTCTGAATCAGATCTGAATCAGTGTTTCATTAGTGAATTAGACACGTTTATCAGCTGAAACTGGATCGAGTCTGAATCGGATCTGAATCAGTGTTTTATTAGTGAATTAGACACGTTTATCGGCTGAAACTGGATCGAGTTTGAATCGGATCTGAATCCGTGTTTTATTAGTGAATTAGACACTCGTTTATCAGCTGAAACTGGATTGAGTCTGAATCGGATCTGAATCAGTGTTTCATTAGTGAATTAGACACTCGTTTATCAGCTGAAACTGGATCGAGTCTGAATCGGATCTGAATCAGTGTTTTATTAGTGAATTAGACACTCGTTTATCAGCTGAAACTGGATCGAGTCTGAATTGGATCTGAATTAGTGTTTTATTAGTAAATTAGACACACGTTTATCAGCTGAAACTGGATTGAGTCTGAATCAGATCTGAATCAGTGTTTCATTAGTGAATTAGACACGTTTATCAGCTGAAACTAGATCGAGTCTGAATCAGATCTGAATCAGTGTTTTATTAGTGAAATAGACACACGTTTATCAGCTGAAACTGGATTGAGTCTGAATCAGATCTGAATCAGTGTTTTATTAGTGAATTAGACACACGTTTATCAGCTGAAACTGGATTGAGTCTGAATCAGATCTGAATCAGTGTTTCATTAGTGAATTAGACACGTTTATCAGCTGAAACTGGATTGAGTCTGAATCGGATCTGAATCAGTGTTTTATTAGTGAATTAGACACACATTTATCAGCTGAAACTGGATCGAGTCTGAATCAGATCTGAATCAGTGTTTTATTAGTGAAATAGACACACGTTTATCAGCTGAAACTGGATTGAGTCTGAATCAGATCTGAATCAGTGTTTTATTAGTGAATTAGACACTCGTTTATCAGCTGAAACTGGATAGAGTCTGAATCAGATCTTAATCAGTGTTTTATTAGTGAATTAGACACGTTTATCAGCTGAAACTGGATCGAGTTTGAATCGGATCTGAATCAGTGTTTTATTAGTGAATTAGACACGTTTATCAACTGAAACTGGATTGAGTCTGAATCAGATCTGAATCAGTGTTTTATTAGTGAATTAGACACACGTTTAGCAGCTGAAACTGGATAGAGTCTGAATCAGATCTGAATCAGTGTTTTATTAGTGAAATAGACACACGTTTATCAGCTAAAACTGGATTGAGTCTGAATCAGATCTGAATCAGTGTTTTATTAGTGAAATAGACACACGTTTATCAGCTAAAACTGGATTGAGTCTGAATCAGATCTGAATCAGTGTTTTATTAGTGAATTAGACACGTTTATCAGCTGAAACTGGATCGAGTTTGAATCGGATCTGAATCAGTGTTTTATTAGTGAAATAGACACACGTTTATCAGCTAAAACTGGATTGAGTCTGAATCAGATCTGAATCAGTGTTTTATTAGTGAATTAGACACGTTTATCAGCTGAAACTCACCTGAGTTTGGAGTCGCTGCAGTTTCATTCCTCACTGAAAAACACATTCACAATCATCAGAAGATTGACTTACAGAAGATTGAGTTCGACACAGAGTTTGATCTGAATCAGGATCTGAATCATACTGATGTGTTTGACTGAAGTGTCTCTCTCACCTCTGAACATGCTCTCGTATCTGAACTGAAATGAAAGAGTGAAGCATTAGAGGAGCATTTATAGAGTTGTTGAAGGATTAAATATGAAAACAGATGAATGATGAGAGAGAGATTGAGTTGATTTACCCCTTCAGAATGACAGATGATCTCATGACTCAGATTCACACAGTGAGAAGAGACGAGACGATCAGATGAGACAGAAATAACAGGATCAATCAGTGTTTCAGGATCTGATGGATCTGCTAACAGACGCCCTTCCTGAACAAACACAAGAGAATCAGATTGTGTGTGTGTGTTTGTGTGTGTGTGTGTATATATAATGGTCACCTCTGAATACCAGCTCTGATCACAGTCGGTGTGTGTTAGATTCAGTAAATTAGACTGGAGTCTGTATTCAAACCGGCCGTCAGTCAGAATCTCGGCACATGTTTTATTGATTCTGTTCATGTCTCAGGCTGAAAACACAAGAGAAGTGTTTTAAAGAACCAAACGACTGCAGTTTATTAATATCGTGTTGTAGAACAAACATTTAAGCCTGTATCTTATGATTATCTTTTATTGCACAAAACTATCAAAGTATGAAAGACTGATGCAAAGCTATAACTTTACTAAAACATTATAACTTTATGACTGTATCGCTGTTTGAATAGGCTGAATGGATTATGACATTTAACAGTGTGAAACTGAATAGTGCGAGAGTCAGTCAGTGAGATCTGAGTTAAAAACTCAGAATAGAAAGAATTTACACACATTATGTACTGGCTTCACAATAAACCTGCTAACCAAACTAGTCTCAAAGCAGAGCGCATTACATACACTGCTTACCTGGTGGTGGAGAAAGCGATGTGTCGATGAGAGCAGAGGATATGAAGAAATATGAATGAATCGCGACAGAGCGCAGAGATGCACATCCTCTATGGCAAGCCGTTTAACATTTAATCCTTAAAACGAACTATTTTCATGCTGCTAGTACTTATTTTTTTAGATACTAGTACTTATTCATTAGCTTCTATACTTATTCAATAGATACTAGTACCTATTTATTAGATAGTATTTATTACAAATTTTACTAGTAAGATTTTTAATTAAACTCTACAGCTGCCATTCTGACTAGTCATAACATTAGACGAGTAAAAAAGTTGTGACTAGTAAGATAAGAAAAGTTACTAGTTACAATTAAAACGATACTAGTATCTATTGAATAAGTACTAGTAGCTAATGAATAAGCACTAGTGTCTATTTAATAGGTACTAGTATCTAATGAATGAGTACCAGTATCTAAAAAATATGAACTAGTATCTAATGAAGAAGAAGTTATTTATATAGCGCCTTTCCAAAGCTCAAGGTCGCTTTACATAGTGTTAGACAGTACATTTGCACACCCACATACACAAGACAAGCACAGGTCTTCTATAGCCACATTATTCAAAATACAAATTAAATAGATATGTCTTTAGCTGAGTCTTGAAGGTAGACAGAGATGATAAATGAATAACTACTAGTATATTTTAAAAAGGTACTAGTATTTAAAGAATAGGCACTAGTACCTACATAATAAGCACTAGTAGCTAATGAATAAGTACTAGTGCTTAATGGAATAGATACTATAAAAAAAAAAAAGTACTGGTAGCATGAAAATAGGTACTAGTACGTTTTAAGGATTAAATGTTAAAACGGCTTGCCATACAGCCTCCTCTTTTTCTCCTCGACCACTGCGGTTGCTCTGTTATATGCGCGTGCACCACAGTGTGGGCTGAAAGAGATTCATCTGCAAACAACCACTGAGTTATTGATGAGACCTCCTTTACATGCGTCTGACTTAGATCAAGAACTGACATGCTGATTCATAACCTGACTGGTGACGGCCATCACTAAAACTTCACTGGCATTTTTACTGACACACTATGTGAGCATGTTCCATCATCCATGCATGAGCCCAGGAACATAAACAAATACAAAACGCATAAACAATCTCAAGATTAATAGTGTTTCAGGTGATCGACTCATCCAGAAGTTCTCCAGCTAAAAATGTTGATTTTAAGGATTTGCAGATAAATTACAGGGAAGGAGAAAATGGCAGCATCATTATTATTGTATTTTTTCCTCAGAGATTTATAGGTCTATTAGTGAATCTGTTTAACAATTCTTGTTGCATTATGTGCCAATAGTGACAATGCAAAGATTAAGGTTCTGAAACTTTTCTTTTGGAATCTTCATTTTTAAAGTCCCCCAGTACTGTAGTCATGGGTGTCGGAACCATTGTATGTGGACGGGACAAGACCCACCCACTTTTTAAGACCAATGATATTGGACCCACTCACTTTTACCGTCTCTAATTCAGCGCACCCCTAACTGATAAACACAAAAACTGATTCAGTGTCTTCTGTAAATTTGTCTGGCCCAACCAGACGTTTAGTAAACACAAGGCGGGATATTTATACTTAATGTAAATGTCATCAACGCCACAAAGAAATTTCTGGGGGAGGACCTAGGGCTGGGCGATAAAACGATAACGATATGTATCGCGATAGACACATAATCGATATCAATAAAAAAAAATTCCGATTTTTTTTTTTCTTCATCGGAGGATGCGTAGCAAGTTTGGTTACATGAACAAAGGCGGTCACTCTCTGGTAACCTAGCAACGTAGGGAGTGACACGCTAACATGTAACTGTATCATGTGTTTGGTTGCGCCATATCGCTGTCTCGTGTTGGATTGTTCAGTAACAGAGCCGGCGTGGAGTGATAAGTGGAAAATGAGTGCCGCAGCGAGCGAGGAAATTGTTGATAAAACAGGAAAACAAGTCAGCTCGCCAGTATGGCAGTTTTTTGGATTTTATAAGTCTGACCGTAGCCAGACCAATGTCGTCTGCAAATTATGCAAGACCGTCGTCCCCACCAAGACTGGTAATACCACTGCCTTGTTTATACTTTTTTCTCCGCTGACTGCGCGCGCGCCTCGTCCGTTTGGAGACACGCTCGCCGTTGTAATATTGAAACGACAGAGGGAGTAATTGTTCTATAAACCATCAGGAAACAGTGGCGAGAAGAAGTACGTGACAATGTTTACTTTAGTAAACTTTATCCAAAACCACACTACGAAAGAATCGTGTAAACCCAGTATTTGCTATCTCAGTCAGACAGCTGCTTTCTGAAAATCAGCATCCTTAGAAACGCTTTGAACAACACAACATCAGTGGAGAAAGGCATATAGTTCATCATATGTATGTGTGAATCCACAGAGATTCAACAGAACTGGGTCTTGTTTTACTTGTTCAGCTGTTAGCATCAGTGCTAATGCTAATGAAGGAAAAACTGACGTGTTTGTGTTTATTGGCCTGATGAACTGCAGCTCAAATGATTCAAACACAAGAATGAAGTTAAACTCAAAGAACACAATTCTGCAGATCAGAGAAGTTCAAGAACAAGTAAATGTGCCTGAGAGATACCCGGCCTGAACAAATGAAAGACAATCCGATGAATGGTGTTTTAAGAGCGGAAACACACTCAACTCTCACACAAAACCACCAGAATAAAACAGGAAGCAAACCAGTTGTTGCATGAGAAGTGTTTTCATTCATTCATATTTGACAGATTGAAAGTTTTTCACAATTTCTTAGACACATTTCTAGAAATTTCTCACAACATGAAACACAAAACCACATCTTCAGACTGCAATCAGAGAACTGACTCTTCTAGC
Organism: Rhinogobio ventralis; assembly: GCA_039654625.1. Lineage (NCBI taxonomy): Eukaryota > Metazoa > Chordata > Actinopteri > Cypriniformes > Gobionidae > Rhinogobio > Rhinogobio ventralis. Next base: position 639,797 of record CM077196.1, read on the forward strand.
AAAATCAAACACTCGGCTCAGATGATCATGTTTTGAAGGGAGAAATACTAAAAATGCTAAAAAACAGGAAGCCTGACCCGGACTCATCTGGCTCTCAAAAGAAAAAGTGTTCATATGTGCACTTTAGGTGTTAGTATGTGCATAGGTCTTAATATGACAACTTTTTCTTCTGAGAGTGCATCATCATGGCGGTGTGAGCTGTTGGAAGTGAATGAATCATCAGCTGTTCTGCAGCTGCAGACAGTTATTGTGGTATATGTGGTATGTGCATGCGTACATGCGTAGTGCTAAAAAACAGGAAGCCTGACTCTGACTCACCTGGCTCTCAAAAGAAAAAGTGTTCATATGTGCACTTTGTTAATATGTGTAATATACAGTACATTTGGTACATCTACGGAAGTTAAGTTCATATATCCTGGGGGGTTTCCCTGCAGACAAACATATTCATCCGCAATAGTTAATAAAATATCTAGTTTGCCAGCATACAAAAGCCTCCGTGTCTGTAGTAATATCTACATCTATAATCGCTGAATGACTTTATTATGAACTCTGAGTCAGCAGATGCTCTTTTGTTTGCCATCGCCAAGAAGCAACTTATTCCAGATTTAAGGGGGGTAATAATTTGGCAGGGGGTCCGGCAGACACACACCGGCAGTATCCATACAAATCAGAATAATTTCCTTGGAATGAAAGGCAAGCGCAGCCGGATGGATTGAGCGTCCACGAAGCGCAAGCAGACAGTCGTGATCACGGCTATCTGACTGTTTTAATTCTCTAAAACACCAAGCATGTAAAGTAACAATCATATCAACAGATGCACAATAATAAACGAATGTAGTTCGCCAGAGCTGAGAGGGCCGAACACGAAATGAAACGTAAGGCGGACTGCCAGCCAGAATCAGAGCTGAAGAGTGAACCCCTACTGCAAACACTTTAAAGGCCATAGGCCTATTTTTCAAAATGTAACCTTGCATGAAACTACCATGAAAAGTTAATGCAGAATTTCAAATGTTTTAAATGAGGGCACAAATTTAGTAGATAAAGTGACCGTTTCGGTGACTGTTTGTAAAAAACGCTTTTAACACCGCGTCATATTACGTCACGAGAGGGAGGGTGCCGCTTGGTTTTACCCAAAGTTAAGCACTTCAAGAGAGTCCGCACACTCTTCCAAAGAAGTCATCAAAAGATAAAAATCCACGCTTTACTGAGAAAAAGGGCAAACGTTTCAGACCTTTGTCAATGCCAAATGGGTGCTTCTCAATATCCCTCCTCCGTCCTCCCTCCTGTGACCCGGAAACCGATCGAGCTCAGCCGTAGGACATATTATATAGGACAGAATTATATCAAAGGACTGTAAAAAAACAAACTGTAATACTATACAATAAAGCAGTTATATCGGGGAATAATTCATTGTTAATAATTCAGTGCAAATGTGTTATTGTGTGGAGGTTGAAACTATTCCAATATAAATGATTATCTCTAATGTTCAAGAATCCTGACGTGCCAGCTAAATCCAGCGGTGTAGAGTCATTGAAGTGACGCTAAAGGGAGCGAGGATATATCATTTCACTTCATTCAGTTCCTCCGTCTTCACGTCCTTCCCTCGCATCCTGAAGGGGTGGAGGAAAGGACGTGAGGATGCACAAATAAGAATGATTAGTGCTGGGCTGCGTTTCCCAAAAGCATAGTAGATCGTAAAAATGATCGTACGAATCATCTTACACTTATGGGCTGTTTCCCAAAACCATCGTAACTTCAGTAGTACTTGAAAATCTTCGTAGAACTACGAGTGCTGTGGAGTATTCGTAAATCCCGAAGTGCATCGTTAGGAGACTATGAGGTCCCCTGCAGGACAACCGGCGAACTGCACCTAAACTTACTCCTGTCCAATTGTTTTTGTCCAAGTGCACTGCTGTGTATGGACATTCATAGGGCTTGTATGCTTATTTTCAGTACTACAAGTAGCCATTTAAATTTGAAACAAGAATACTTCTACTGTATTATTTCATAGAGCCTTAGTCTTTGAGTGGTTCAACAAACACAAGGACATCAAACCACTGAATCTAAATTTATTTGAGTTTGTTGTTTGTCAGTATTTGCAAAAGACATAGCACAATGGGATGAGTCCTAACTACATACGGAAGATAATATTTCATGTTGCACAAGAGATTATTAAAACATATAATTAGTCATGATTAACCAGCATTAAACAATATTACCTGAATCATCTGGCAAGTTAATTGGCACCAAAATGGAGGGCCTTGCAAACCTCCTCTCCTCCAGTGGCAGTCTCCTCTCTTCTAAAGCCAGCTTGGCCTTCTTGAGGTCAGTGAGCTGCTGCTGAAAGTTGATGTCCCTCTCATTGGCATCTTTAAGACATAGAGTAGTAGTCCTGACTACAACCACAGACATCCTCAAAGCGCTGAGGTGTTGTGGTTTGACAGATGGAGGTCATGGGTGGGCTGTTGGCAGGACTGGGAGAGATGGTAGGTGTCTGCCAATGGGAGGTGAACCTGATTGCTCATGCGAGCATGATGGACCTGGTTCAGGTTCAGGCCCTACTCCTCCATGCATGTTTGCTTTATTTTCATTCTCATCAACACGTGTAAGTGGACACGAACACAACAGCTTACAAAATCGCTCGACACACACATTTAGATTCAATATGACACTCATTAATGGAGTCAAGCACTCAAATTACAGAAAGTATCAGATGCACTGCTTTTGAACACTTTTCCTGTTGCTTGCAGTGTTTTAATGACAGCAGGAGTTTTAGGTGCACGAGAATTCAGCTTTTTTTTACTCATGTCCTGAGGAAATGTGTGTGTTCTGGCGTGCGCGTGGTTTTATAAATCTGAAAACTGCGTATAAGCTGAAGTCTAGTTGTGTGTGTGCACACTTTTAGGATGAAATCTATGAGAAGTTTTAAACACAAGGCCCCAGATCTTTCCTAAACTAAGATTGTTCTTTGGGCTAAACAGAGATTTATGCATGCATTTACATTATTTAAAATGATTACAATATTGTACATTATATTTGTGTTTTTACCTTTCGTTCTGAAGAAAATGAACAATGCACTTCTACACTTTCATGTTTAATATCTTTATTAGAAAACTGCCACATGATCCTGCGCTGACACATAAACTGGTTTTATTGAAGTCTAAAACAGGCCTATTATTTAATATCCGCCTAAATGCATTAATATATAGGCTAGCAATACTATCAGGTAGAAATATAAATTGTGAAGCAATCACTGTAAATCGACAGGTTTAAACGCTATAGTCTGCTATTTAATCTACACACTAATTAACATCATTGCAATTTCTTGTGTCAAACATGTCATGAATCTCTTATATTGACGAGCGGCATGCTCATATGAGTCACATGAGTTTCAGTGTTTCATTTAGAGTCAATTCTTATGACTCAACCCTCCAAACACATTCATAAAATGATCTTCGATATAAACAAACAAACTGAGCGTTTATCTGTGCGCTGATGATCAGTTTTATCTCGTCTGCAAAGTGCCGTCAGAGAGAACGACAATTACACTGGCAAGTGAGAAACTTAAGAAAAGATGAATAAGATGAATTAGCCTACACGTTTCTTTCAATGAACAAACAGAAGAGATGTTGTCAGGCCTGCACTATTCTCCGCCATGAGGTTTGTCATTTCTAACGTGAACCCCTAAAATCTCTTGATAAAAGCTGTTGCATGTTATCGCCTGATATACCTTTCTTTGTGCTGTAGATTGTATTGGAGCTATAGAAACGCATGACCGGTCAAAGACCAAACATTAATCCGGAATAAACCAGGAAGAGTTGCTGGAGATGTTTCCATTTCTTTTGTGGATAACTGTGAGTGTTTGCAGTTATATAGTCATATCGTTTTTTCTGGATTGATTGTACATTATGCTAAACGCACTGTATTTAAAGATGCATTATGAAATGAAGATGAGCTTCGGAAAAGACGTAGTTACTCGTAGGTCTAATAAATGTTTCTCTGACAAACTCAACACAAAATGGACGAGTCACTGACAGAACACGCAGATGTCAAAAGGACCTGTTTCCTGTCGACTTTCTGCTCAATATGGAGCATCTAAAAGACATCACTCAGCTTCTTTTATTCAGCACTAGTTAGCCCTTCCCAGTGCTGACATTGGCCTGGGTCATTTCTCTTTATGGCTTAAAATGCTTATCTGACGATAAATTATTATTTAATGCTTATGAATTTAAAAATAATAGCTCCCTCTTTAGAAACATTTACAGAATTAGGGGAAGTTGCAGCATAGGAAAACATGTCATAGGAGAAAGTGAGGTAAATACTTGAAATGTACGGAATAATGACCAGGGGCCTCATGTATGAAACCTGTAGTTTTCATCCTAAAAGAGTGCGTACGCACAACAGTTTTCAGATTAATAAAACCTGCGCAAAATACCCTTTATAAACCCAGTCGGGAAGATTAAATGTTTGCAACTGATGAAGATCGTTTGTGGGAACCCCATTATGTTAAAGTTTAAAGTTTAGGCTATTTACTTACTCTTTCTTTATTTTCCATCAATGCCAGAGGTATCCGTGATCTCTCAGAGAAAAGCTTTGTTTTTGTACTGCAAAGGGAAATGTGTAGATGTTTGTTTAATTCAGGAAACGCTTGCATGTTCTTCGGATGCCATGTTTTGGAAAAATCAATGGGGAACAGAGATTTGGTTGTCATTTGGCAGTAATCGATCAGCTATTTTACAAGATAGATTTACAGGGCGGATATTACATTATGAAAAAGATGATTGTGGTAGATGGATATTACTTGTGATAGATAAGGATACTAAATGTGTATTAGTTAATACTCTTTTCAAAAATTGAATCTAGAATCCAACATTTTATTTTCTTGTATCCTTTTGCCAAAGTTATTTGGGGAGGAGATTTTAATACTGTATTTGATGCAGCTATTGATAGATGGACCCCAAAAACCAGACCTGACCCTACGAGTGAACTGGATAATGTGTGTTTAAGATTGGGCCTTACTGATGTGTGGAGATAAGAATCCAGACAGAAAAGAATATATACGTGGAGTAATAAGGACTCGTCTCTTCATTATGGTTAGTGTCTAATGATTTAACTAATAATGTGGCTTCTGTAATGAAAGAACCTTGCATAATGACTGATCATAAAGGAATATGCTGCAAGATAACTTACAGTTACTGGAAGTTAAACAATAAATTGCTTGAAAAAAATTCTGAATATTATTGAAAAAAATAGGACAATTGCAGGTATGGAAAAGTCATATGGAAAGTACTGGGAATGAATGAAGTTCAGTATTAGAACGGCATCTATTAACCAAGGAAAAGTAGAAACAAAAAAAGGAGGAAATTGAGGAAATATTAAATCTAAATAAAAAGGAAAAAGAAGCCATGACTGATTTTGAGTTAAAAAAAACAATTTTACTTTAAAATGTGTTGCTCAGTTTTTTTAGTCATTTGTATTCTTCCACTAATATTGTGCGTTTTTAAATAGCTTTATGAGTGATACCAACAAAACTGATGAGAACTTTAAGAGTGTATGTGATAAAGAAACAGACATTGATGAGTTGAGAGAGTGCATTAACTTGCTAAAAAATAATAAATCTCCAGGCAATGATGGGCTAACAGGAGAACTGTATAAGACATTTTCTAAAGAACTTTCTCCTTTTCTATTATTAGTATTTGTAGAAGCTATAGAAAAAGGTGAATTGCCTGCTACATTAAAACAAGGAGTTCTAACACTGATTCCCAAACCCAACCAGGACGGGTTACGTATTGAAAACTGTTGTTTGCAATGATTTTTGCTAGAAGAATAAAACATGGTTTAGATAAAATCATTGATTTAGAACAGTCTGGTTTTATGCAAGGCCGTCATATTAGAAATCACTTTATAGATGATTTATTTATTGACTTTTATAAAGCATCTGATACAGCGAGCCATGTCTTTATTTTCAAAGTTATCAAATGGTTTGGTTTTGGAGATGTGTTTTTGAAAGCAGTTAAAACATTGTACAATGGATGTAATAGTTCTGTCAAACGTGCTTATGGTACATCACAAAGGTTTGATATTCACCGTGGCATTAGGCAAGGTTGCCCTCTCTCCTTTTTTATTTTTATTAGTTACCCAGGTTTTGGCAATGCATGTAAAGAGAAATCAATATAATGGCATCACAGCTTTAGGTGTAGAATTTAGACAAGACACACCTGTGAACAATGAATAAACCAATAAACCAATGACATGACAAACCACAAGACAAAGGAGCACATGGCAGGATCACATGACAGGACCAGGAAGTGCATGACAAGACATGACAGTGAACATGGCAAACTTATCCACATGAACCATAACCCAAACACCCTGTGACATATATTTAATACTCTTGGTGGCATAGACTTTTTGTTGAAATGTAATTTTTAGCATGGAGATTGGTATACAAGCACAATTTATCACCACACAATTATTTCATATGGAATAACAAAGACATACTATTAAAAAACAAATCACTATTCTATCATACCTGGTACAATGAAGGGATTATATTAGCAAGACGATTGGTTAATGCCAGTGGATATGTGTTATCATACGCTGAATTTCAATTACCAGTTAAACCAAGAGAATTTGCTAAGAACAGTGGAAATCAATATGGACAATCTTTGTAGTAACATTTTCATTGATAATATTAATGTTTCAAAACAAAACTGTTGCAATAAGGATATGAGAAGTGCTCTTGGTTCTGTGTCTTTTCCTGCAGAAAGATTCTTTTGGTCTTCTTTATTTGGGTCATTTTGGGAAGATTTAGAAAATTGTATTGATAGAAAAATAATGTGTATGATAGAAATGTGTATTCAATGTCCTTTTTTATACTCAGAATGATAACTTAAAATGCAAAGAACAACATATTATACAGTTATTGATTTTATTAGGAAAAATATCAACTTTAAATTATATGCAAACCTCCTGGAACAAACAAAAAAGCACTGGACTATGTAGTTTTTCTTTTATTTCCTGGCAGCTAATGTTAATGTGATACTATGAGTATGTAATACCTCTTGTTCTCATGGCATTGAATAAAATAAATAAATAAAAGAACATGCTTTTTACTCAGACTCACTCATCCTCACCTCCTGGTCCACTCCTGTACATTTAGATCTACTAGTGCCACCCACAGGACAAGTGGTGACACCACACAATCCCCCTGATGCCTTGTCCCATTTATGATGTACCCTAAGCACTCGCCATACTTCTCACGGGAAGGACAAATAGATCTGCAGCGGTGTAGACATGGTGTGAGTTTTTGGTAAGATCTTCACACATTTTAATTTACATGACAAGAAAATATATGTATAGAAGAATTTGTTTAATGTAGTCCAAATTATAAGTTGCATTACAAAATTAAACAAATGTACAGAATAATCACTTCTCTTATTTAGCTTACACATTTCAAGTTATATAATGAAAATAAACAATGGACAGCACTGACTTTGTTACATTTACAAATAAATAATGTATAGGCCTACGTTTTAAAAAACGAGGCCACGAGTTTAGAGAGAACAGTCAGCCTTTTGGAGGAGCTAGTAAGTCAACAGTTTTCGTTTATTTGTATTTTGGCTTATAATTTTGAGTGACAGATGTCGGATTTGATTTAGCCTATTTTCCTCTGTGACATTTTTATGGTGTTGAGAGTGGAGGGACAACACTGGAAAAACAGGAAAACACATGGTCCAATTTACTTAATCATATTACTTGCGATCTACGCAACACAAATGTGTTTCTCTTCTAAACGCGATTTCTTTGCTTTCGATTAAAGAACTCTCTGAAATGTGCAGTCTACTGGATTACATTATTCGGGGTGAATGTGAACCAATGAAGTCCTCGAATGAGTTTTGCTGAAACTGTAGTTCCCAGCATGCTTTGCTCGAGGCTTGACAAGCAGAGTAAAACTGTTGAAATGAAGTGTTATTTTGTGTGTTTTTGGGCAAAAGGAGAAAAGGGGGAGACTTTATATTGTTTAATTTTTAATTATGTTGGAGTTATTAGAACCATTTAAATTACACTGGGTCAGACAAATGGAGAGATGAAATAAAAATGCACTGAATGATGTTAGAAGATTTACATTAGAAAGCCAACTTGAAATATTTAGTTTGCAGGAGAATTTCTTCAAGCAATGTGCTGGAGGTCTCAGTGGTTCAGGAAGCCTCATTCTGCCATCATTAGAAAGGGTCAAGAGCTCAAATAAAGGAGCCACTAATCACGATTCTGGAGACTTCAGATGAAACATGAATGAATCGTCAACACCAAATCCTGTTCATCTCAATGAGAGCTTCTGCAGACGCCTGACAGAAATAAAGTCAGTCTGGTCTGTAATAACAAGTGAAGAGCGGTGAAAGCAGCATTTGAAAAAGACATGACGTGATTGGCTGCCAAAAAAAAAAAAACGTTAATCTTTACATTTTTTATAAATTAAGAATATTTATTTTAGAGCTTTTTATGGGGTACCATATAAAATATATCTATAATGTTTTTCATAAACACAAACTGCCCTCCACCCAGTTCTGTTCTATCCAGAGTTACAGTTTAACACACATTGTGTGTTGAATCTACACAACATATACCATCAACACACTCTGTTTTTAACACATCTCTTTTTACAGTGTATGATGTAATATATCACATTATATTTTGCAGTATATTTCCATATACCTAAGCTGTTACGGGTTGGTGTGCAGCAGGGATGAGGCAGAATCAGACTTGCAAAACAAAGACGGGTTTTAATAACTCAAGGAGAATGACAGGAACAGAATAAGGCAAACCAACCAAACTGAGCATAACAACAACATCAAGAACGGACAAGGAGTGCAGGGAAGTGAGTCCAACATAAAGGGAGTGCTAACGATGAACGCCAGGTGCAGGGATTTCAGGGAGAGCGGGAAAGATGATGAGGGAGTGCGTTCAGGTGTGAGGCAGGGAGGATTATGGGAAATGGAGTCCGGGACAGGCGTGGATTGTAACATAAGCATTGTAATGAAGTTAATATTAGACTGTTAGAGTGAAGAAGAATATCAGGGGAAAAAATATTGATATGGATATTTATTATCCAAATCGACTTACAAATGAGGAATATACAATAAATGATTCATCATAAGAAGCAAATAAACACAAGAAGTGCTCATAATACAGAGTTTCAGACATAGTTTACATAAGAAATTAAGTGATGACGGAAGAGATGAGTTCAAGCGGTTTCTGTTTCTGTCTTCCTGATTTCAGAGTAAGATGTTACATATCAACATTAAAGGTAATACCTATATGACTACATGACTGAACATGAGACTTCTGAACCCAGAAGAGAGATACTGGTTTTTTGACCAATTGAGATTCCAGTTCCCAGGAATTTTACCTCCGCCCCACCCAGACCAACAGATGCACCTGTGTCAAATCCAAGTCCCACTTTCACACTAACTGGACCGGCTTTAGCTGATGCACTGGCGACTTCGGCCCGCGCTATTGCTCCGGCTCCAATCACATTGGCTTCAGCACTAGCTGAGGCGTTGGGGCCTTTGGCTTCTGCCTCAAATACACTGAATTTAGCACGGGCTCGTCCAACTCCTGCTTCTGCAAACGCTCCAGCCTTAGGAATTCTCTTTCCTGGTTCATCTTCAAAACCCATTGCATATACTCCACTTTGAGCATAGGTGTCTTCTGCACTGGCATCTGCTGGTCTGTCATATGTGTCAATTATGTTTATGGTGTCGAGTATATTAACATCAGCGGATCCAAGGTATGCACTTGGCCTTAATGTAGTTTGCTTTTTGAAATCCCATGTTGTCGGTTTAATTAATTCCTCATTTATTTCACTTTTAACAGTGAAATCTACTCTGGGTTGTCCTTTGTGCAGCTGTTTGGTGTAAATTATATCAGGTTCTTCATCTGAAAATAAAACAAATTGGCTTTAATGCAGTACATATTAAAAAAAAAACATTTTTTACATGAAGCCCCAGGTGTTGGAGGTGTGAAGCAAGTTAAAGTTAAACAGAATTACAAGAATGGCAGGTACAATCATAGGAACCAAACAGAAGTCAGTCGATTAACTGTATGAAATTGCTGTTCAGAGAAAAGCTCTGGCTATAACGAGAGACACATCATGTTTTTGAATTATTACTATCACGGCGTTATTATTATAGAACACCAAAAGCAATTAAAGCAAATGCAACAGGTCTTCTGAATAAGGGGTAGGAATGTGAATTGTTAGTCGTGTATTGTTCGATGTATTGTGATTGAGACCAAAGGCCAATTTTCAGCTAAGGCTGAACAATAAAGTACAACTACAAAAAAAGACAATCTTCAAGAACTGCTAGTGATCTGGACCATTAAAAACATCTTTTTCCGCTTTAAAATAATGGTCCAGATCACTAGTCGTCCTGGAAGAGTAACGAGGTACTTGTGTAATTAGTGATGCATTTTATGACCACGATGAGAATAGAAAACACAATTGCTCACATCTCAGACACGCTAATGTTGTGATTAGTAATTAATTAGTCATTTTAATAATTAGTTATTTGTCATAGTTACCCATTAGTTCTTAATGATGCCAATATCATTCAGTAATTATTGATTACCTGATTTTCCTGGTAGTTACCGCTTTATTCCCCAAATATTACATATTGTTCCCTTATACCTACTTGCACATACTTTATAGTTACACTATAATTACTGAAAAGTTACACTGTAAATGTGTTTTACTTACGCAGTGCTTTCCGGGCTGTAATCTAAAGTGTTACCCGCAATTCTGTATTTTGCAGCAAAGCAGAATTAGGAGTATTTCTACGCTGGTGTCAGGAAAAAAGTCCCTACTGCTTGTTAATTTAAGATGTCATATTTCATTTTATTACATTAATATAGCAACATTCACCAATCCCATTCATCGCACTGTCAGAGTGTGCTTGGGAATATATACACAACTGACACACCAAAGTTAGAAAGTGAATAAATACACAAAATACAAAAACACTACAATTTAGCAGTGCTATTATTTAGTTATTGTTGATAAATATAGGCCAACTATTAAAATAGAGTTACCTTCAGGTTCACTGTGGCTTAATTCTTGGTTTTCAGTCATTTCTAGTTGTCGCAAGTCCTAAAAGCTCAATAGGTCTTTGGTGGTGTCGCAAGAGCTGTGCTTCGATCCTTCAGAAGTGCAGCTTCTGTCAAACAGTTTCTGGGTTGCCAGGTCCCAGAAACATTTATAGCCCAAAAACTGACTCAAAACACGCCCAGAAGGAATGAAAACTATAGCCTGTCCAATCACAGTTGAGAGCTGTGGGATTCCCATAAAAGGCCTTAAAATTAATTGTATTTATTCTGTTTAAAATAGATATGAGTAACACTGTCCCAACAATCAATGAGAGTTTGAGTGAAGATCTGCCGCCTCCTCAAGACTGACAAACTTCAAGCAGTAAACAATAAAGCAAGTAAAGTACAGTTTCTCAATGAATAGAATTAATCACAGATTTAACTTGAGCTGCTTTCTTCATATTTAAAGGTCAATCAAAGAATGTTTTCTGCCAAAATTATGAGAACATTCATCAAATACTAATGACAATATATCTGGTGATTTCATAAACGGAAATAAACACTTTCAAAACAAACACTTGCATAACCTTTACATAAACAAGAGAAAATTGGGAACAATGACCAGATAACATTGAACAAATGCTTGATTAATGTTACTGGAAAATAACTGAAAGAATCTCGACATAACATTAGCCAAAGTTATGAGAGCGTCCCCTGTTAGCTGGGAAGTCACATAGACAGTAACAGCTCTCATTAACACCTCAGACGGGAACAAAACTTGTGATCACAGCTCACAGTATGCAAACCTCAAATGAGGTGACAAGAGAGCCAAAAAAAATACATTTTTTAATGTATTTTAGTTTTTTTAATATTTCTTCAAATATTTATTTATGTATTTATTATTAAGTCAGCTTTGGAATTCCATAATGCGAGCCTCAACAGGACAGCCTTGTTATGGTCATATTTTATTATCCACTTGTAAGGTCCGCCCACTGGTCCAAGAACAGCCAATGATGCGGCAATATGGCAAGCCATTTAACACTTAATTCTTAATACGCACTAGTATCTATTTTCATGCTACACTCTAAAATTTGATGGGTTGTTTTATTTACCCAGACTGCAGGGTTCTGCCTCTTGGGTCATTTTGTTGGGTTATTTTCAATGTGTTGGGTAGTTTTGTGTGTAACCCACTGCTGGGTTAAATTTCACTGACAGTAGAAATTATGAATTCTGAAAGGTGTCAAGGTTTCAAAGCAGCTTCACAGTGTTAAACAGGAAAATAATGAACAGAATTTGATTCGGCTGTACAGCCGCTCTGGAGAAAACGGTGATGTCATCAGCTCATTTCAATTATCATATATATTCAAGTAATGTAGTTGATATAGTTAATTTAGTTTAGTAATTACATTTATTTGGATATTTATTTGAAAATTTAGTGTCCCCAACTGAGCAAGCCAGAGGCGACAGTGGCAAGGAACCAAAACTCCATCAGGTGTCCTAATGGAGAAAAATAAACCTTGGGAGAAACCAGGCTCAGTCGGGGTGCCAGTTCTCCTCTGGCCAATTAACAAACAGTGTATGATTATTATTTTGGCAGCCTTACAGGTCAGAAGTAATATTAGATTGGATTATTCGAAAGATCGGAGGCATCACGCCGGAGACGGGTTTATTGAGGATGGCGTGTCGATTAAACAATTATTAAATAGGAATATTTGAAGTATCGGAGACTAACATTAGCGTAGATGCCATTCCTCTTATGATGTAACGAGGACATCAGGTGTTATGGGAAGTGTTCCCGGTTCCAGCTGACCTAGTTAATGCAGCCTAACCATCATTTAATTGATTTGAATAAAATATTAATTAAAAATGTTTTGTGTGTATGCCATAGTAAAGAGATGCGTTTTTAGTCTAGATTTAAACTGACAGAGTGTGTCTGCTTCCTGAACAATGCTAGGAAGGCTGTTCCAGAGTTTGGGTGCTAAATAGGAAAAGGATCGACCGCCTGCAGTTGATTTTGATATTCTAGGTATTATCAACTGGCCAGAGTTTTGAGACCGCAATAGACGTGATGGAGTATAATGCGTTAAGAGCTCGCTCAAGTACTGGGGAGCTAAACCATTTAGTGCTTTGTAAGTAATTAGCAAGATTTTAAAATGTATGCGATGTTTAATAGGGAGCCAGTGCAGTGTTGACAGAACCGGGCTAATATGGTCATACTTCCTGGTTCTAGTAAGAACTCGAGCTGCTGCGTTTTGGACCAGCTGCAGTTTATTTATTAAACGAGCAGGGCAACCACCCAGTAGAGCATTACAATAATCTAGCCTTGAGGTCATGAACGCATGAACTAACTGTTCAGCATTTTGCATTGAAAGCATATGCCGTAATTTAGATATATTTTTAAGATGGTAGAATGCAGTTTTACAGATGCTAGAAACGTGGCTTTCAAATGAGAGATTAGATTAGATTGGTATCAAAGAGCACACCCAGGTTCCTAACTGACGACAAGGACTTGACAGAGCAACCATCAAGTGTTAGACAGTATTCTAGGTTACTACATGTGGAGATTTTTTGTCCAATAATTAAAAATTTAGTTTTTTCTGAATTTAGTTGCAGGAAATTACTAGTCATCCAATTTTTTATATCAGCTATGCATTCCGTTAATCTTGTGAATTGGTAAGTTTCGTCAGGGCGTGAAGAAATATAGAGCTGAGTATCGTCAGCATAACAATGACAACTAACGCCATGCTTCCTAATGATATCTCCCAGTGGTAGCATGTACAGGGTGAAAAGCAACGGTCCTAGCACTGAGCCCTGCGGTACTCCATACTGAACTTGTGATCGGTGTGACATCTCTTCATTTACTGCTACAAACTGATAACGGTCAGATAAGTATGATTTAAACCATGCCAATGCAATTCCACTAATGCCAACATAATTTTCGAGTCTATTCAAAAGAATGTTGTGGTAGATGGTATCGAATGCAGCGCTAAGATCGAGTAACACTAACAGAGAGATACAACCACGATCGGATGATAAGAGTAAATCATTTGTAACTCTAATGAGAGCAGTCTCAGTACTATGATACGGTCTAAATCCTGAATGGAAAACCTCACAGATACCATTTCTTTCTAAAAAGGAGCATAATTGTGAGGACACTGCCTTTTCTAGTATTTTTGACAGAAAGGGTAGATTTGAGATTGGCCTGTAATTGACTAATTCTGTAGGGTCAAGTTGCATTTTTTTAATAAGTGGTTTAATAATAGCCAACTTAAAAGTTTTCGGTACATATCCTAAAGTCAAGGATGAATTAATGATATTAAGAAGAGGATCTATGACCTCTGGAAGCATCTCTTTTAGTAGTTTAGTCGGTATAGGGTCGAGCATACATGTTGTTGATTTAGATGATTTAACGAGTTTTGCCAATTCTTCTTCTCCTATAGCAGTGAATGAATGTAATTTTTCCTCAGTGACACTACAATGCTCTGTCTGATGTGATACAGTAGTAGACGGCTGCATGGTTATAAATTTTTCCCTAATATTATCAATCTTACAAGTAAAGAAGTTCATAAAGTCATTACTGCTGTGCTGTTGGCAGACATCAGAAGTTGAAGCTTTATTTTTGGTTAATTTAGCCACTGTATCGAATAAATACCTAGGGTTGTGTTTGTTTTCTTCTAAGAGAGTCGAGAAATAAGCAGATCTAGCAGTTTTTACGGCCTTTCTGTATGAAATCATGCTCTCTTTCCACGAAATGCAAAAAACTTCCAGTTAGACAACCAGCCATTGAGTGATGATAGTCTGCTAAGTATCTCATCACTCCTTTTAATGGGGAGGGGACCAGAGCAAAAAACGGTATCAGCCATCGTACTTGCGAGTTCACACACCTCTTTAATGTTAATTTTGGTGATCTCCAACTGGTGAAGTCGAACATCATTAGTGCCGACGTGAATAATAATCTTAGAGAATTTACGATTAGCATTAGCCAGCACTTTTAAATTTGCTTTGATGTCAGGCGCTCTGGCTCCCGGTAAACATGTGACTATGGTGGCTGGTGTCTCTATTTTCACGTTCCGTGTAATAGAATCACCAATAACTAGGGCACTTTCAACAGGATTCTCAGTGGGTGCATCACTGAGTGGGGAGAACCTGATTGATGTTCTAATCGGAACGGAAGAGTGGTTTTTTGATCTGCGACTATGCCGTCTCACCGTCACCCAGTTGCCCTGCTGCACGGGCTCTACAGCCGGAACCGAACAATGTACAGATTTCACTAAGCTGGTCGCATCCAAAGCAGTGTCTAAAGCTGTTTCGTTTTCACTACTCTCAAATAAAGTCTGGATGCGTGTCTTAAAATTCTGAAATCTTCTCCGTCAGCCTGACTATCTCCTTACATTTATCACATGTGAAGCCCTGTTCACCAACGGAGACAGATATACTAAACATGAAACATGTAGTGCAGATGACAATAAAAGGAGAAGACATGGCTTACCGTATTTGTTGATTAATCCAACTCACCACAGTTGTTTGATGGAGTCTACTTACTAATCCCACTCACCACAGTTGTATAATGAACTCAGAAAACAAGAGACCCGAGTGCAGAGATGGCAAGCTAACAGGCTAGCGAAATGCTAACGTGTGATAGTGATTTAGATTAAAAAGTTAGCGATGTCAGATTTAATGTGGTAGGCAATATTAGACAATATATGTTGATAGGTAAGTTATATTTAGCAGTTTAAACAACAGGGAAAGATATAAAATAAAATAAAAAAAATAAAAAAGGTGGCCTGGTCTGACGAATCACGTGTTCTTTTGCATCACATGGATGGCCGGGTGCGTGTGCGTGGCTTACCTGGGGAACACATGGCACCAGGATGCACTATGGGAAGAAGGCAAGCCGGCGGAGGCAGTGTGATGCTTTGGGCAATGTTCTGCTGGGAAACCTTGGGTCCTGCCATCCATGTGGATGTTACTTTGACACGTACCACCTACCTAAAGCATTGTTGAGACCATGTACACCTTTTCATGGAAATGGTATTCCCTGGTGGCTGTGGCTCTTTTAGCAGGATAATGCTCCTGCCGCAATGCACAAATGCTTCAGGAATAATTTGAGGAGCACAACAACAAGTTTGAAGTGTTGACTTGCCCTCCAAATTCCCCAGATCTCAATCCAATCGAGCATCTGTGGGATGTGCTGAACAAACAATTTAGTGGAGTCCATGATTTGACTGGTCAGGACTGTTTTGGCAGCAAAAGGGAGACCAACACATTATTGGGTCATAATGTTATGCCTGATCGGTGTATATATACAGTGGTGACCAAAATGATTAGAACACCTGACAGATCTAAAAATATTGAAACTTTTTTTGCTTCCAAAACATGATTTAATTTCATAATGTTCATGAAACATGCAGATGGTTGCTCTGAGCACAACAAATATCAGATGAAGTGATTCACACTGTTTTTATCCACTGTTAACTTTAATAATTGGTATGTCCACCTTTTGCAGCAGCAGCACATCTCTCTGGAATAGTGTCCTACGACTCTTACACCACCATCAATTTAATCCTGATCACCGACAATAATTACACAAGTCATTTGGCTTCTTCTGTAAAGGAACATGATTGTGTGACATTGACAGTGAATAGGCCTAGCGTGTTTGTTGTAAGGAAAATGACCTAAATCTCCTTATGACGGCTCTATTCTATGGTTTATAGAGCATAGTCATGACTTTGTAGACATTTCATTTTGTTTTATTTTTTCTTTGCCAGCAAAACTTCTAAAGCAATTTATTTATGTGTTCACAGAAGACAGCTCTGTCTAGGCTCTGCCCCAGTACGGTTTGTGTCGAGCCATTTATTAGTCTGGCTGTTTGATGAGAAAGAGGTTAAATGTAGTTGTACAACTGTATCAGATGATACGCACAAAAAACGTGCATACGCCTCTCTTCCAGATGTGAAATCTATAAATCGCAAATGATCTTGAAATGGTGTGCAGGTTTCAAATCACCTCTTTAACGCTGCCTGTGTCCGAATGCTTTACTTGAGAATGGAGCGGCTAGGGAAGGGCAACAGTGGTTGAGTATTCAAAAGCAACAGCAACGATCAAAAATTTTGTTCTCATATTTTATTTAAAGTTGTTTCTCATTATGTTTCTCATTGTTTCTCATTATTCGGAAACACGCAGTGATGTCTGTAATCACTTTGATCATGAAAAATAAAATGAAGTGCAAGATGTGCATTATAAGGAGAACACAAGTGTAATAGTGTTGTAAATTCTCTGTGCTTTCGTTGTCCGTGTATTGGTGTTGTTGTTAAGGGAAGAGTGCATTCAAAGTGTGAGTTTCCCTTTTAAACCATAGCCTGTAAAAACTAGCATGGCCAAGTTCACGTGCGCATTCGCGTCCTTTTGTGCAGGTGTAAGTTTTTGTGCAGGTGTAAGTTGCAGGTGTAAGTTGTAATAGGTACATATCTGCTTAATCTCATATAGGATGCGTTTGGTTGAGTTTATTAACCCGCTAGCAAAGCTCTGCAGGTGCTGTTTATTCACCATTTCAGCTCAAATGCAATGCCCAATATTATTGACTGAGTTTTTTGAGACGGTTATTTTGTTTTTAGCTGTTTCTTTTTCAAAAACATTTATGCATCAAAATCTAGCAGTTATTTTTTCTAGTCATGTGTTCATGTTTTCATAGACATGTCATGTTTGTATTTGTCAACATTAATTTTCGTAAAAGTCTTAAAATAGTTTCATATCTCCATGACGGAGACGCCCCGCCCCCCGCACAAGCCCCGCCCCTGAGTACTCGTTTTATGAGACCTATCGATGATCGAAATGAGAAATTGACAAAAATTCCCATCCCTAGGAGCGGCATGAATAGGATTGGGTACCGAAATGGCTTGAATGGCTTAGCTTCCAAATACCCTCAGTTTTCCGACTCTCTGCCACAAGGAAAAGTGTGTACGTCTGCTCAGACCCTGATGTGTGTTCATGAAACAAAGGGGATTTTGCTGTGTAACATTCAACCTTAAGCCAGAAAGTTCTTTAATGAAAGTTCTGATCTTTAATATTTCAAGGGCAATCAAAGAATGTTTTCTGCCAACATTCATCAAATACTAATGACAATATATCTGGTGATTTCATCAACAGAAAAAAACACTTTCAAAACAAACACTTGCATAACCTTTACATAAACTTAAGAGAAACAAAATGAGAACAATGACTATTGGGACAGGCTACAAAACTTTCCCATATTCCAAAGGTATTCTTTTAAAACAGCCAAAGTTATGAGAACGTTCCTTGTTAGCTGGGCTCTCTCTAAAATGCATGAAGTACACTAAGAGTTGGTTAAATCAGATATGTTTTATACAGATATTCCCTTAATAGAGGAGCATTTGTCTGAAGTTATCTGGTCTTAAATAAAGACATTGTTTGTAGAAGGTCTTTTAAATGTCCTCATAATGTTGGGAGAAAGCGTTCTTAGAACAACTTTCTTGGAACATCCTTTAAACGTTCAGAATGACAGCAGTAACTTCAAACGAATAAGGTTGCTGTTTTTGTAAAATATTTTTTGTCTCTCTTGTCACCTCATTTGAAGTTTGCATACTGTGAGCTGTGATCACAAGTTTTGTTCTCGTTTGAGGCCATGTTTCCAGTAATTGTCCAGCTGACTAAGAGCTGTTACGCCTGTTTCTCACACACTCCATTCTCCAGTGCTTATGCAATGCAACTTTAATCAGTTTGGAATAAACAATGTCCACACAACGAAATCCGTTTCAGTGCGCTTGTTGTCCATTTAATAAAATGTATAGGCTGTTTTTTTCTTCTTCTGTTTTTTAACCTTTATTTAACCAGGCAAGTTACTTCAGAACAAGTTCTTATTTTCAGCATGGCAGGAGAATTAGATCTCTTGAAAAACATACACACATATTTTGCAGTACACACATATACACATTCATTTAATACATTTATATGCTGTAATAAAAACACTCCTTAGTAGGTTTTAAACGCAGAGATTGAAATATATGACTCTAATTTCAGTGACTTTTGTAGCAAATTCCAGTCATTTGTGGCAGCAAAACCAAAAGCTGAACGGCCATAAACGGTTTTCTTTTTTGGGATAGTTGAAAGAATATGAATACTCTTGAAGATATTTGGGTAATAGACCTAACAGGACTTTATAAATGAAAACACACCAGTGCATTTCCCGTCTGATGTGTAATGATGTCCAATTTAAAAGGCGCTCTGTATTAGTAATTGTAACGGGGTTCTTAAGGCCTGTTCACACAGGGACAATTTTCACGCGCGTTTATCGCCGACATTTAACACCTCGCGACTAAACAAAGGGTGCCAATGTGAGTGTGCACAACTGGCCGACCAATGAGATCGGCGCTTTTGTTCACGTGCCTGGAGCTGCTGAAGTTACAGGAAAACACAACTTGGTGGCGCTCAAGCACAAAACGGTCTTGCCAAGCACACATCGATGCGATGAAGAAGATGCAATGAGGAAAGATGAATGTAGAGCTGCTGGTCTCGTTGGTGTCTAAACACAAAGAGATGTATGACAAATGCCACTGACTACAAAAATATTGATAAGAGGGAGCTGTTATGGAGAGGAATCTGCTGCTGAGAGATCCATGTTCTAGCATGTGAGCAAGTTATGGGTGTTTGAAAAACAGAAATAGCCTGGTACACAAGGTGGCGCTGCGCCACTTGCTTGACACTCGCTTGTCACACAGAAGTAGAGAGACAGCATTTACATCGATTTACATGCTTGCCTCTCTTCTTCTGTGTGACAAGCGAGTGTCAAGGACATGAGAGGACTCGAGACCGCTCACTCGCTCCTCCCACGTCTCTCGCTCGTCCTTATATGCCTCCGAGCTCCCTCATGAGAGGACTCGAGACCGGTGTGCCTCGCAGGTGACGCTCATTCTCAGTCACGCACTGGTCTCGCTCGCTCCTCCCATGTCTCTCGCTCGTCCTTATATGCCTCCGTGCTCCCTCATGAGAGGACTCGAGACCGGTGTGCCTCGCAGGTGACGCTCATTCTCAGTCACGCACTGGTCTCGCTCGCTCCTCCCATGTCTCTCGCTCGTCCTTATATGCCTCCGAGCTCCCTCATGAGAGGACTCGAGACCGGTGTGCCTCGCAGGTGACGCTCATTCTCAGTCACGCACTGGTCTCGCTCGCTCCTCCCACGTCTCTCGCTCGTCCTTATATGCCTCCGTGCTCCCTCATGAGAGGACTCGAGACCGGTGTGCCTCGCAGGTGACGCTCATTCTCAGTCACGCACTGGTCTCGCTCGCTCCTCCCACGTCTCTCGCTCGTCCTTATATGCCTCCGTGCTCCCTCATGAGAGGACTCGAGACCGGTGTGCCTCGCAGGTGACGCTCATTCTCAGTCACGCACTGGTCTCGCTCGCTCCTCCCACGTCTCTCGCTCGTCCTTATATGCCTCCGTGCTCCCTCATGAGAGGACTCGAGACCGGTGTGCCTCGCAGGTGACGCTCATTCTCAGTCACGCACTGGTCTCGCTCGCTCCTCCCATGTCTCTCGCTCGTCCTTATATGCCTCCGAGCTCCCTCATGAGAGGACTCGAGACCGGTGTGCCTCGCAGGTGACGCTTATTCTCAGTCACGCACTGGTCTCGCTCGCTCCTCCCACGTCTCTCGCTCGTCCTTATATGCCTCCGAGCTCCCTCATGAGAGGACTCGAGACCGGTGTGCCTCGCAGGTGACGCTCATTCTCAATCACGCACTGGTCTCGCTCGCTCCTCCCGCGTCTCTCGCTCGTCCTTATATGCCTCCGAGCTCCCTCATGAGAGGACTCGAGACCGGTGTGCCTCGCAGGTGACGCTCATTCTCAGTCACGCACTGGTCTCGCTCGCTCCTCCCACGTCTCTCGCTCATCCTTATATGCCTCCGAGCTCCCTCATGAGAGGACTCGAGACCGGTGTGCCTCGCAGGTGACGCTCATTCTCAATCACGCACCAGTGTCGCTCGCTCCTCCCACGTCTCTCGCTTGTCCTTATATGCCTCCGAGCTCCCTCATGAGAGGACTCGAGACCGGTGTGCCTCGCAGGTGACGCTCATTCTCAATCACGCACACGTTTCCGCTCGCTCGTCCTTATATGCCTCCGTGCTCCCTCATGAAAGGACTCGAGACCGGTGTGCCTCGCAGGTGACGCTTATTCTCAATCACGCACACGTTTCCGCTCGCTCGTCCTTATATGCCTCCGTGCTCCCTCATGAAAGGACTCGAGACCGGTGTGCCTCGCAGGTGACGCTCATTCTCAATCACGCACACGTTTCCGCTCGCTCCTCCTGCGTCTCGCTCGTCCTTATATGCCTCCGTGCTCCCTCATGAGAGGACTCGAGACCGGTGTGCCTCGCAGGTGACGCTCATTCTCAATCACGCACCGGTGTCGCTCGCTCCTCCCACGTCTCTCGCTCGTCCTTATATGCCTCCGAGCTCCCTCATGAGAGGACTCGAGACCGGTGTGCCTCGCAGGTGACGCTCATTCTCAATCACGCACCGGTGTCGCTCGCTCCTCCCACGTCTCTCGCTCGTCCTTATATGCCTCCGAGCTCCCTCATGAGAGGACTCGAGACCGGTGTGCCTCGCAGGTGACGCTCATTCTCAATCACGCACCGGTGTCGCTCGCTCCTCCCACGTCTCTCGCTCGTCCTTATATGCCTCCGTGCTCCCTCATGAGAGGACTCGAGACCGGTGTGCCTCGCAGGTGACGCTCATTCTCAATCACGCACCGGTGTCGCTCGCTCCTCCCACGTCTCTCGCTCGTCCTTATATGCTTCCGAGCTCCCTCATGAGAGGACTCGAGACCGGTGTGCCTCGCAGGTGACGCTCATTCTCAATCACGCACCGGTGTCGCTCGCTCCTCCCACGTCTCTCGCTCGTCCTTATATGCCTCCGTGCTCCCTCATGAGAGGACTCGAGACCGGTGTGCCTCGCAGGTGACGGTCATTCTCAATCACGCACCGGTGTCGCTCGCTCCTCCCACGTCTCTCGCTCGTCCTTATATGCCTCCGAGCTCCCTCATGAGAGGACTCGAGACCGGTGTGCCTCGCAGGTGACGCTCATTCTCAATCACGCACACGTTTCCGCTCGCTCCTCCCGCGTCTCTCGCTCGTCCTTATATGCCTCCGAGCTCCCTCATGAGAGGACTCGAGACCGGTGTGCCTCGCAGGTGACGCTCATTTTCAATCACGCACCGGTGTCGCTCGCTCCTCCCAGTATTTTTTTTACCTTAGTGTCATTCATGTTTTTTGATTATTGGTGTTTTATCCATGTCATATTGTGAGATATTACAGTATTGTCTTTCGGTAGAGCAGTTGAATAGTCTTTTGTCATGTATCCTGACTGGAATAATGTGTTTGTAACAGCAAACAGTCAGAATAAAGTGAGATGACATCATCATAATAAATCATCACTCATCCAAACGAACCGAACTCTGACGTCAATCGAACCCGGGTGTGCGCCAAAGTGGCTAGTGGGAGTGACTGTGTTACACACCACAGCTGAAATACACCCGCAGATGATGGGTTGGCGGGTGTTAATGTCAAGCCCTGGCTGTGTGAGTGATTTTAACACGGTTAGGCTAGTGTTGTTAGTTTAAAACAAAAATGTAAAATGTGCTAAGTTGTTCCTGAAGCTACCAGGTACCCTTAAAGTTTAGTTTATGCCTGTCATCCACTTTACATTTCATTAATGTCATCAATACTAAAGATTAATTTGACTGAAGAGTTCTCTCAATAAATAATTAGCCCGTTTATAGTTATTAAATGAGACAAACTGAAAAGTGCACTTTGTTATTTTGGGGGGTAAATTCATAACTAGGTCAAAGGCCACAAAATAGGGTTTCAGGTTTGAAACGCAAGGCGCACCACACTGGCTTTTTTTGGTTGACGTTTTTCAATTTAGAAAAGAGCAGTGCACTGCTGGTTTTTTTATGTTGCTAGGAAACCCTGAATCAGCTGTGCTGTCAGTCTAATCAAGGTAGAGGTCACCACAACGGAAGGCCCGCCTCTCCATTCATTCGAATGGACAATAGAAAAAAACGTGATGACGTAGAGCGCTTTTCCGCTCAGAGTTGATTTGCATAATGCTCGCTGCCAACAGAAATCTATTCAAAAAAGGTGCCTCTCACTGCAAAAAAAACGCGTTCTGTCTGATCGGGGCCTGACCGCCTCTTGAGTAATTTTCCTTTAACAAATACCTGGCTTTTGAGGACTACATGGAAACAGGATTCCTACACATTTTCCATTTAAAAATTCCATACTTTTTCAGACTAAAATTTCCAAACCTCTCTGTAAATTTTCAGACCATATTTAACATAAAAATATTAACAGATGACCAAATATAAAGCTGAAAATAATGCTGTGTGAACCATTTATTTCCTCAAGGTTTTTTTCTCAAAGTGACAACATACAGAGTCCCTAAAAAAAAAAAATGTAGATATATATGGGCCGGTCTGAGTATTTCACAATCTGCTCAGTTACTGGGATTTTCACGCACAACCATTTCTAGAGTTTACAAAGAATGGTGTGAAAAGGGAAAAACATCCAGTATGCGGCAGTCCTGTGGGCGAAAATGCCTTGTTGATGCTAGAGGTCAGAGGAGAATGGGCCGACTGATTCAAGCTGATAGAAGAGCAACTTTGACTGAAATAACCACTCGTTACAACCGAGGTATGCAGCAAAGCATTTGTGAAGCCACAGCACGCACAACCTTGAGGCGGATGGGCTACAACAGCAGAAGACCCCACCGGGTACCACTCATCTCCACTACAAATAGGAAAAAGAGGCTACAATTTGCACGAGCTCACCAAAATTGGACAGTTGAACACTGGAAAAATGTTGCCTGGTCTGATGAGTCTGGATTTCTGTTGAGACATTCAGATGGTAGAGTCAGAATTTGGCGTAAACAGAATGAGAACATGGATCCATCATGCCTTGTTACCACTGTGCAGGCTGGTGTTGGTGGTGTAATGGTGTGGGGTATGTTTTCTTGGCACACTTTAGGCCCCTTAGTGCCAATTGGGCATCGTTTAAATGCCACGGCCTACCTGAGCATTGTTTCTGACCATGTCCATCCCTTTATGACCACCATGTACCCATCCTCTGATGGCTACTTCCAGCAGGATAATGCACCATGTCACAAAGCTCGAATCATTTCAAATTGGTTTCTTGAACATGACAATGAGTTCACTGTACTAAAATGGCCCCCACAGTCACCAGATCTCAACCCAATAGAGCATCTTTGGGATGTGGTGGAACGGGAGCTTCGTGCCCTGGATGTGCATCCCACAAATCTCCATCAACTGCAAGATGCTATCCTATCAATATGGGCCAACATTTCTAAAGAATGCTTTCAGCACCTTGTTGAATCAATGCCACGTAGAATTAAGGCAGTTCTGAAGGTGAAAGGGGGTCAAACACAGTATTAGTATGGTGTTCCTAATAATCCTTTAGGTGAGTGTATGTGTGTATGTTTTTCAGGAGATCTAATTCTCCTGCCATGCTGAAAATAAGAACTTGTTCTGAAGTAACTTGCCTGGTTAAATAAAGGTTAAAAAACAGAAAGAAAAAAAGAAAACAACAAATACATTTTATTAAATGGACAACAAGCGCACTGAAACGGATTTCGTTGTGTGGACATTGTTTATTCCAAACTGATTAAAGTTGCATTGCATAAGCACTGGAGAATGGAGTGTGTGAGAAACAGGCGTAACAGCTCTTAGTCAGCTGGACAATTACTGGAAACATGGCCTCAAACGAGAACAAAACTTGTGATCACAGCTCACAGTATGCAAACTTCAAATGAGGTGACAAGAGAGACAAAAAATATTTTACAAAAACAGCAACCTTATTCGTTTGAAGTTACTGCTGTCATTCTGAACGTTTAAAGGATGTTCCAAGAAAGTTGTTCTAAGAACGCTTTCTCCCAACATTATGAGGACATTTAAAAGACCTTCTACAAACAATGTGTTTATTGAAGACCAGATAACTTCAGACAAATGCTCCTCTATTAAGGGAATATCTGTATAAAACATATCTGATTTAACCAACTCTTAGTGTACTTCATGCATTTTAGAGAGAGCCCAGCTAACAAGGAACGTTCTCATAACTTTGGCTGTTTTAAAAGAATACCTTTGGAATATGGGAAAGTTTTGTAGCCTGTCCCAATAGTCATTGTTCTCATTTTGTTTCTCTTAAGTTTATGTAAAGGTTATGCAAGTGTTTGTTTTGAAAGTGTTTTTTCTGTTGATGAAATCACCAGATATATTGTCATTAGTATTTGATGAATGTTGGCAGAAAACATTCTTTGATTGCCCTTGAAATATTAAAGATCAGAACTTTCATTAAAGAACTTTCTGGCTTAAGGTTGAATGTTACACAGCAAAATCCCCTTTGTTTCATGAACACACATCAGGGTCTGAGCAGACGTACACACTTTTCCTTGTGGCAGAGAGTCGGAAAACTGAGGGTATTTGGAAGCTAAGCCATTCAAGCCATTTCGGTACCCAATCCTATTCATGCCGCTCCTAGGGATGGGAATTTTTGTCAATTTCTCATTTTGATCATCGATAGGTCACGCACACGTTTTTGCTCGCTCCTCCCATGTCTCTCGCTCGTCCTTATATGCCTCCGTGCTCCCTCATGAGAGGACTCGAGACCGGTGTGCCTCGCAGGTGACGCTCATTCTCAATCAAGCACTGGTGTTTTTTTTTTTTTTACGTTAGGGTCATTCATGTTTTTTGATTATTGGTGTTTTATCCATGTCATATTGTGATAAATATCAGTTGAATAGTCTTTTGTCATGTATCCTGACTGGAATAATGTGTTTGTAACAGCAAACAGTCAGAATAAAGTGAGATGATCTGCTGATGATCCTGAATGTCTTGTTGAATGAGTGTTGATAGTCTGAGGCTCATCAATATTAACAGAGCTGCTGAAAACACTCTTTATTTCATCTCAATAGTTCCTGTTTTCACCTCATTTATTATGATGATGTCTTCACATCTCCTGTGAATTCACACTTAAAGCTCATTTCATTGTGCTCAACAGACTGAGGGGATTTGATGGTCACAAATTATCTTTGAGTTTATGCCTTCAACTGTTTTTCTTAGCATGTTTGGAAGTGTTTAAATTGTTATTAATAATTTCCTATATTTCTACATTTTGTATGTTTTTATTGATTAGAACTGAATTGAGTATAATCCATGAGAATATTCCCAAATAAATAATATTATATCTGGCTCAGGGCAGAATCCTGAGAGATATTAAAGCATGCGACTGGAACGGCTCTCTGTTTCAGGCTGGGGGGGAAATGCTCAAAAATAATAATAATAATAATTTGTTACATTTATAAAGCGCTTTACATATAGAAGAGGGGAATCTCCTCAACCACCACCAAATATGGTGAAGCCTTTGTCTCGTACTGTATTGACTTCCTTTGAGGTGTGTATATGTTAGAGACTGGACTCTGGAGTTGCTTTTGCACAGCGCTGCTGTATTTCTGCTTTAACATGAGCGCCACCTACTGTCAGAGAGTGAATATGCATTTCCTGCTGTGTTTTTTTTATTTTTACGCATACAAACAGATAAATCAAATCTTTCATTCCGATTATTCTGAAAAACCTAAATTAAATTCCTCTCACAGCCCTATTGCTAGCTCGTGTTTAATTGTCACCATGCATGAAAGACACACGATAGAGACGATAAAATCCTCAGATCGCCCACCCCAACAAAAAGTCACTCATCATGGCTGTTGGGAAACTAATAGATTTCTCCAGTAAGTGGTTTCTCCACTGCATGGATCCTCATGTGTCTCTTCAGGTTACTTTTAGTAGAGAAACTTGTTCCACACTGATCACACGTGTGCGGCTTCTCTCCGGTGTGGATCTTCATGTGAATCTCAAGATGTTGTGTGTATGTGAAACTCTTTCCACACTGAGTGCAGGTTGTAGATTTCTTGGCTCTTGTTTTCTTTATAAATTTTTCTTTCTAAAGAACAAACACGAATGAATATCTGAAGGTATGGTGAAGATACATTACAACTTACTGTCACGTATCATATGTGGTGTAATCGCCCAATCAGACCTTTAATAATGTCGCAGCATCACATTTCCCTCAGGAGCCACTCAGTGGTTTCTGCACTATATTAGCCTATATATTCAGTATATTCTGCTTGACCTGTCTTGATTACTTCATGTATGTTTAAATAAACCTGTCATGAAAATGACAGGCACTGTGTAGAAACGATTATATTTCAACAACGAATTGGGAAAAAAAAAACAATTTTATAATTAGACTTAGAAGTTATTGCAAAAACTGCCTTATACAAAGTTCACATGTTTGCATACTAAGTTATTTGAGTGTTGATCATTACACCTAAAAATAAATAGCAACCGAATTTAGGCTAATAGTTTGGGCTTTAATATTAATGTGCAAGTAAGGGCTCCCTATATAGTTTACAGCAATCAAATCTTCAATTAACTTTTAGTTATAATTTAATTCATTTAAGGACAGACTTCTTTTCCTCCAGTAAACCACTGTTTAATACCGCACCGTACCGAACCGTCAGTTTGTGTACCGTTACACCGCTAGTGACCAGTAGACGTTACTTCACATATAGGGAGTGCAATATTTATCATAGCATAATATCATAACTGCTGTTTTAACGATGTGTGAGCCTAGAAGTCAAGTTATGAAAGCAAAACACATCCCTGCATGGGTTTTTGTTTCTGTGTTTATAAGATGTGATGTAGTTCAGTAATATCACACACGCAAGAGTGCCTTTTTCTAATATTGTACTATTCATTTCCATTCTGGAAAGTTCATTTATTTTGTTTAATTTAGTTGTTTACTGTTATTAAATACTCAAATAATCAAAAATCACTATACTGTAAACTATAGAGAGAAATTTTGGTAACATGTTGCAAAAAATAGTGAATCATATAAATTAAATGTAAAATAAAAGCTAAAATAATGTTTAGTTTGACCTGATGTTGATGATCAATGTGAACGTTTACTGACCATTTGTTGAAAACAAGCAGCACACTGTTTTCTTCAGTACATTTGTCTTCACTTGACTATATCTTCATCATATCTGGCCCTTGGGTCCTACCTGTAAATGACCCAAAGTATAAAGATTTAAAACGACAATTAACAGTATTTTGGAGGTGCACTGTGATCCTATAACACAGTGTTTGAATATGGCATGACATGATTCTGGTTCTAAATATGCCAGAAAAGGTTTTTTGTTGTTGCTATATAACCCCTTTTTGGTCTTTTTTGACCTGTACACTAGTTAACACATTTAAGCATTTAAATCTGTCTATTGTAAAGTAACTGATGCTAATTCACTTTTTTAATAATTCTAACATTATTCTGATTCTTCATGAAAATAATGGCAGATGAGATCTAGAAAATTAGAAAAAAACTGTAAGAAAAGCTTTTGAAGGCATAAAGACAAATAAACGTACATTCAGTGACCATCAAACCCCCTCAGTCTGTTGAGCACAATGAAATGAGCTTTAAGTGTGAATTCACAGGAGATGTGAAGACATCATCATAATAAATGAGGTGAAAACAGGAACTATTGAGATGAAATAAAGAGTGTTTTCAGCAGCTCTGTTAATATTGATGAGCCTCAGACTATCAACACTCATTCAACAAGACATTCAGGATCATCAGCAGATCATCTCACTTTATTCTGACTGTTTGCTGTTACAAACACATTATTCCAGTCAGGATACATGACAAAAGACTATTCAACTGCTCTACTGAAAGACAATACTGTAATATCTCACAATATGACACTTGTAAAACATCATTCAACAACTCTCATCATGAACCTCAAATTAGATCATCACAAGAAACTTACAGTTACCTCTAAAATAAAGAAGCAAATGTTGAATTATTATTATGTATAGATTTTACATTTCCCACGTTCATTACTCATTACAGGGTCGATGTGAAGTATTTAGAAGTGATCTGTTCTAGTAGCCTATAGTTATAGTAAATTTATATAATTTTAACACTGTTAAGTAAATATTAGAATAGTTGAAACAGTTTAAGAGAGAAAGTAAATCAACACAATCAAATGATCTCAAACTAGAGTTAAGTTGTAAAAAATAAATAATTTTTTTTATTATGGCATAACAAGAACAACATACACATTCAGAGGATCACAGGGTATTCATAATAGCATCAAAGGAAACAACAGAAAAATAAATAAAAATAAACGACACACAATTCCAAAAAGAAAGGGATTTAAATTCTTTACATCCGTTTCGCTTTTTTATTTTTTGCATCTTTTAGGGCCTCAATATAATGTTTGTTCAATTTTAAATAATTGAATGTTAGGTTTAATATTTGTCCATTTCTGTTTGTGTATATGGTATTTTCCATACATAATTATTAAATTAACTTCCAAACTCTTATTTTTGTATCTTTACCAGATAGAGTTTAAATATCAGATATTCAACATCAATCCAAATCAATTGGGTAAATATTCAAAGAATAAGTGTTGTCTCCATGTCTCTAAAACCTCCTGAGACTACTTGTTTCACTGGATAAATCAAATGAATAACCGTATATGTCATTTCTTTAATTGTTACGGTGTGTAGTGCAGCAGGGAAGAGAAGATCCAGGACTTCCACAAAGACGGGTTTTTATTCACAAAGGGAAACAGAACACGACACACATAGGCATAACACATAAGAACGGACAAGGAGTGCAGGGAAGTGAGATCAATATAAAGGGAGTGCTGATGATGATGACCAGGTGCAGGGAATCCAGGGAGAGTGGGAGAGATGAGGAGTGAGTGATTTGAGGTGAGAGACAGGGAGGATCATGGGAAATGGAGTCCAGGACAGGCGTGGATTGTAACATTACTTCCCCCTCCCGGTAGGCGCGTCCTCGCGCCTTAGATGAAACACCGGGGAGGGGGGGGTGGGCGCCCTGGAGACCTACATGCAGGTGCGGGGGAGGTGCAGACAGGTACAGAGGTCTCCAGGGCGGGACTAGGACATCGGGCGGCCATGGCGGGTCAGGAGTCTCGGGCGGCCACGGCGGGTCAGGAGCCTCGGGAGTCCACGGCGGGTCAGGAGCCTCGGGAGTCCACGGCGGGTCAGGAGCCTCGGGAGTCCACGGCGGATCAGGAGCCGTGGGATGCCACGGCGGATCAGGAGCCTCGGGAGTCCACGGCGGATCAGGAGCCTCGGGAGTCCACGGCGGATCAGGAGCCTCGGGGGTCCACGGCGGATCAGGAGCCTTGGGAGTCCATGGCGGATCAGGAGCCCCACCCACATGTGCTCCACCCACATGTTCCCCACCCCCGGGTATATAGCCCCCCCCCCAAAACTTTCTTGGGGGAATTCAGGGGTAGTATGGAGGGCACGCGGAATGGGATGAGCTCCTGGGCTGGAGCGGGCTCGAGGAGGGCTGGAGCGGGCTCGAGGAGGGCTGGAGCGGGCTCGAGGAGGGCGGGAACTTGGAAGCCTGGAGCGGAATCCAGGAGACTCGGAGCGGGAACTTGGAAGCCTGGAGCGGAATCCAGGAGACCCGGAGCGGGAACTTGGAAGCCTGGAGCGGAATCCAGGAGACCCGGAGCGGGAACTTGGAAGCCTGGAGCGGAATCCAGGAGACCCGGAGCGGGAACGGGAAAGCCTGGAGCGGAATCCAGGAGACCCGGAGCGGGAACGGGAAAGCCTGGAGCGGAATCCAGGAGACCCGGAGTGGGAACGGGAAAGCCTGGAGCGGAATCCAGGAGGCTCGGAGTGGGAACTGAGGCGGCAGGATCGCTCCAAAAGTCTATCAACCAGAGGTCCTGTGGCTCTGGCGTGGCGGCGGCCATCCTAGCCGGAGACGAGGGCTCTGGCGTGGCTGCGGCCATCTTGGCCGGAGACGAGGGCTTGGCGTTGGCCCTCCTTCTCTGCCATTTGGTTTTGTGGACAGGCAGGACAACACGGGAAGGCCCACTGGAGGGATATGTGGAGGGAACTGGCTGTGGGTGAACTGACCAGGCCGCGTGCTTCTCTGAGGGGACCGGACGAGGAAGACACTCATTCTCTTGAACCTCTGCAATTTCGAAATTGGAACAATTTAAATAGAGAATCAGATTCATCGACTCGACTAGGGAAAAGGAACAGGCAGGTTCAAGATATCGAATAGTGTCCTCGTCCAGGCCCATCAGAAAACACGCGTTAAGTGGTGCATCTGGCCAGTTCACCAAAGAAGACAGCTCAGCGAATTCCTCCACGTACCTCTCCAGCGGGCGACCGCCCTGCCTGAGACCCCACAGGCGATCCACCGCTGACGTGTCTTTAAGGGGGGACACGGGAGAGATCGGGGTCAGGAAGATTCCCATCTTCACAGCAGTCCTGGCAGTTTTTTGGTCCGTTCTTCTGTTACGGTGTGTAGTGCAGCAGGGAAGAGAAGATCCAGGACTTCCACAAAGACGGGTTTTTATTCACAAAGGGAAACAGAACACGACACACATAAGCATAACACATAAGAACGGACAAGGAGTGCAGGGAAGTGAGATCAATATAAAGGGAGTGCTGATGATGATGACCAGGTGCAGGGAATCCAGGGAGAGTGGGAGAGATGAGGAGTGAGTGATTTCAGGTGAGAGACAGGGAGGATCATGGGAAATGGAGTCCAGGACAGGCGTGGATTGTAACATTCATTTTATTGGTGAGACAGTATTTACTGGGCAAACTCCAGACCTCTTTCCATTCAATCTGGTTATACATTGAGTTACAAAAAGATGTGCATTTCGGCAATAATTAATATTTAACTGATTAGTAGTATATACAGGGATAGATTCAGAAGATGAAGGTCCACTAGGAAGGGCATCAAATACTACTGCAGACTCTTTAGCAGTTACAGGGATCGGATAATAATTAAGGAATTCACAGTAATTCAAAATAAACATCAGACAATTATTTAAGAATAATGGACATATTTTTAAACATAATATATTTGTTGTTCCAAATCACAGATTTGTGTGGAGAAAAATTATGCTTAAAAATGAGCATCCATAATAAAAAAAAAAACTGTTTATGAAAAGAAGAAAATTACACCTAAAAAAAAAACATTCTAAACCCCCAGCTCATCAAAAATGAACTCAGGGATGATATTCCACATTTTGCCTTTAGATTTCAAGTCGTTCTTCATCCACAAAGTCAAGTACATTTAGACCACCATCTTCAGTTGGACGCATAGAACTGTGCTAGTAAATAATGTGGTCTGCTCTTCCAGATGAAATGAGCACAATATCCACCTCTTTTATGACTGATTGTGGACCGTCTAATGCAAGAGCTGTATACACCGAGTGTGACAACCCCTCAGTGTTGGATAATAATATTCTTCATTTTAATGATAGATCTCTCATTAACCATGAGTTTAATTTTCCTAATAATTGGTGTCCAAGTTCTCTTTTTTTATCTTTACAGATCTTAATAATATCCTTTACTGGAATACCAAGTATGTCGTTATGATTACATGTTTTCAAACATGTTTAAAAATAAACCAGATACAGATGAGAAATATTATAAATATATAAAGTTTGTGTTTAATTTTTTTTTTTTTAAATGGCAGTGTTGTCCGCTTATTGAGAGCATTTTAACTCTAAAACCACGAACTGTATCTCTTTTAATGTATGGCCATGGTTTGTGTTACAGGTAAGAAAACAAACGGTGAAATGGGACAGGCTTGTCGTATGCCTCCTCTGATTTTAAACCTGGATGACGGATGAGGGATAGTTCACCTTGAAATGATAATTCTGTCACCATTTACTCACCCTCCAAACCTGTATGAGTGTCTTTCTTCTGCTGAACATTTAATGAATGTTGGTAACCAGACAGTTTACAGTAGCCAGTGATTTCTATAGTAGGAAAAACTACTATGGATGTCAATGGCTGCCATCAACTGTCTGGTTACCAACATTCATTAAATGTTCAGCAGAAGACAGACACTCATACAGGTTTGGAACAACTTGAGGGTGAGTAAATGACAATTTTCATTTTGGAGTGAACTATCCCTTTAAAGCTGCAGATTCACCTTATGTAGACCTTAAGCTCTTTAAATATCACAAAATAGCCATGCCAGTCACTTTCTCAATAAACACAAGACGTTTTTTATCATTTGTGTTTCAGTGGAAACAGGCTGACCTGAACGGAGATCAGTTATAGTCCCTAAATGTAATAGTGATTCAGGAATATGAATTAATAACTGAGGGAGCAGGACATAAGGCACAGGTCAGGTGATTATGCTGTCGACAAACACTGATGGATGAAGACATGGGCTGTGTGTGTGCAGCGTGACATTCTTGCTCATGAAATCTGTGAAATGATGTTAGAACTTTATTCAGGAATTTCCCAATAAACATTAAAGCAAGATGCATTTTTTTAAGAATGTAGAAAAATGTTTCTAATTACAGTCAGTAACAATACAAATCAAACGCAAACAACAAGCACGCGAAATAAAGGAACAGAGATAATAGTTTTTTTAATTTGTTCTTCACTGTTGTTTTTAAAAAGACTAATAAACATTACTCAATACAAGTAAATATATTCAGTCAGTGTAGGATAGAAAATAAAGATATTTGATCTATTTTTATTTCTCTGACATCGCGCATGGACTGCGTGAACAGTTCACAATGCCGGCACTCGCCTGACTCCAATGCAGTGACCGCGTGCTCTTCCCCCAAACACACAAAGCAGAACTCGTGTGTGTCCATGTGTGCCATCGGCCGAGAGCATGGAGGCACACAACGCTTCTGCTGACTCATTTCTCTTTAACTGATAGAAACTTCTTTTAACTTGAACTCTTTTCGCTTGTACAGAGAGAAAGAGAGAAGTCTGCACACTATCAGTTGAAAACTAACTCCTGACAAAGATCTCGAGTTGAGCTTCAAAGAGAAAGAGTGATTTTCAGAGAGAGATTTTTTTTTCAGAGACTTTGCAGCACACCAACACAGAGTGGTCTGAAAACAAAAAGACCTGATGGCTACAGCTGGAGCTCATCTCTTTATAGCCTCGTGTAGCAGGTGCGCCTGTGACGTTGACCTCCGGGTCAATTTCATTGACGTGTTTTCACACTATTTTCACAAGACACTTCCCATATGCGTAAGCTTATGCAGCATTGAGTGTAGCTTTTGAAAGGGAACAAGCGTTTAAATGGTTAAAATAATGTTCTCTGAGATCGCGCATGGACTGCGCGTGCAGAACAAGCATTTAAATGGATTAAAATAATGTTCTCTGAGATCGCGCATCGACTGCGCGTGCAGAACAAGCGTTTAAATGGTTAAAATAATGTTCTCTGAGATCGCGCATGGACTGTGCGTGCAGAACAAGCGTTTAAATTGATTAAAATAATGTTCTCTGAGATCGCGCATCGACTGCGCGTGCAGAACAAGCGTTTAAATTGATTAAAATAATGTTCTCTGAGATCGCGCATCGACTGCGCGTGCAGAACAAGCGTTTAAATGGTTAAAATAATGTTCTCTGAGATCGCGCATGGACTGTGCGTGCAGAACAAGCGTTTAAATGGATTAAAATAATGTTCTCTGAGATCGCGCATGGACTGTGCGTGCAGAACAAGCGTTTAAATTGATTAAAATAATGTTCTCTGAGATCGCGCATGGACTGTGCGTGCAGAACAAGCGTTTAAATGGATTAAAATAATGTTCTCTGAGATCGCGCATGGACTGTGCGTGCAGAACAAGCGTTTAAATTGATTAAAATAATGTTCTCTGAGATCGCGCATCGACTGCGCGTGCAGAACAAGCGTTTAAATTGATTAAAATAATGTTCTCTGAGATCGCGCATGGACTGTGCGTGCAGAACAAGCGTTTAAATTGATTAAAATAATGTTCTATGAGATCGCGCATCGACTGCGCGTGCAGAACAAGCGTTTAAATGGATTAAAATAATGTTCTCTGAGATCGCGCATGGACTGTGCGTGCAGAACAAGCGTTTAAATTGATTAAAATAATGTTCTCTGAGATCGCGCATGGACTGTGCGTGCAGAACAAGCGTTTAAATGGTTAAAATAATGTTCTCTGAGATCGCGCATGGACTGCGCGTGCAGAACAAGCGTTTAAATGGATTAAAATAATGTTCTCTGAGATCGCGCATCGACTGCGCGTGCAGAACAAGCGTTTAAATGGATTAAAATAATGTTCTCTGAGATCGCGCATCGACTGCGCGTGCAGAACAAGCGTTTAAATGGATTAAAATAATGTTCTCTGAGATCGCGCATGGACTGCGCGTGCAGAACAAGCGTTTAAATGGATTAAAATAATGTTCTCTGAGATCGCGCATGGACTGCGCGTGCAGAACAAGCGTTTAAATGGTTAAAATAATGTTCTCTGAGATCGCGCATGGACTGCGCGTGCAGAACAAGCGTTTAAATGGATTAAAATAATGTTCTCTGAGATCGCGCATGGACTGTGTGTGCAGAACAAGCGTTTAAATGGATTAAAATAATGTTCTATGAGATCGCGCATCGACTGCGCGTGCAGAACAAGCGTTTAAATGGATTAAAATAATGTTCTCTGAGATCGCGCATGGACTGCGCGTGCAGAACAAGCGTTTAAATGGATTAAAATAATGTTCTCTGAGATCGCGCATGGACTGCGCGTGCAGAACAAGCGTTTAAATGGATTAAAATAATGTTCTCTGAGATCGCGCATGGACTGCGCGTGCAGAACAAGCGTTTAAATGGTTAAAATAATGTTCTCTGAGATCGCGCATGGACTGCGCGTGCAGAACAAGCGTTTAAATGGATTAAAATAATGTTCTCTGAGATCGCGCATGGACTGTGTGTGCAGAACAAGCGTTTAAATGGATTAAAATAATGTTCTATGAGATCGCGCATCGACTGCGCGTGCAGAACAAGCGTTTAAATGGATTAAAATAATGTTCTCTGAGATCGCGCATGGACTGTGCGTGCAGAACAAGCGTTTAAATGGTTAAAATAATGTTCTCTGAGATCGCGCATGGACTGCGCGTGCAGAACAAGCGTTTAAATGGATTAAAATAATGTTCTCTGAGATCGCGCATCGACTGCGCGTGCAGAACAAGCGTTTAAATGGATTAAAATAATGTTCTCTGAGATCGCGCATCGACTGCGCGTGCAGAACAAGCGTTTAAATGGTTAAAATAATGTTCTCTGAGATCGCGCATGGACTGCGCGTGCAGAACAAGCGTTTAAATGGATTAAAATAATGTTCTCTGAGATCGCGCATGGACTGCGCGTGCAGAACAAGCGTTTAAATGGATTAAAATAATGTTCTCTGAGATCGCGCATGGACTGCGCGTGCAGAACAAGCGTTTAAATGGTTAAAATAATGTTCTCTGAGATCGCGCATGGACTGCGCGTGCAGAACAAGCGTTTAAATGGATTAAAATAATGTTCTCTGAGATCGCGCATGGACTGCGCGTGCAGAACAAGCGTTTAAATGGTTAAAATAATGTTCTCTGAGATCGCGCATCGACTGCGCGTGCAGAACAAGCGTTTAAATGGTTAAAATAATGTTCTATGAGATCGCGCATCGACTGCGCGTGCAGAACAAGCGTTTAAATTGATTAAAATAATGTTCTATGACATCGCGAATCGACTGTGTGTGCAGAACAAGCATTTAAATGGATTAAAATAATGTTCTATGACATCGCGCATCGACTGCGCGTGCAGAACAAGCGTTTAAATGGTTAAAATAATGTTCTCTGAGATCGCGCATCGACTGCGCGTGCAGAACAAGCGTTTAAATGGTTAAAATAATGTTCTATGCGATCGCGCATCGACTGCGCGTGCAGAACAAGCGTTTAAATTGATTAAAATAATGTTCTCTGAGATCGCGCATCGACTGCGCGTGCAGAACAAGCGTTTAAATTGATTAAAATAATGTTCTCTGAGATCGCGCATCGACTGTGTGTGCAGAACAAGCGTTTAAATGGTTAAAATAATGTTCTCTGAGATCGCGCATCGACTGCGCGTGCAGAACAAGCGTTTAAATGGTTAAAATAATGTTCTCTGAGATCGCGCATGGACTGCGCGTGCAGAACAAGCGTTTAAATGAATTAAAATAATGTTCTATGAGATCGCGCATCGACTGCGCGTGCAGAACAAGCGTTTAAATGGTTAAAATAATGTTCTATGAGATCGCGCATCGACTGCGCGTGCAGAACAAGCGTTTAAATGGATTAAAATAATGTTCTATGAGATCGCGCATGGACTGCGCGTGCAGAACAAGCGTTTAAATGGTTAAAATAATGTTCTCTGAGATCGCGCATGGACTGCGCGTGCAGAACAAGCGTTTAAATGAATTAAAATAATGTTCTATGAGATCGCGCATCGACTGCGCGTGCAGAACAAGCGTTTAAATGGTTAAAATAATGTTCCCTGAGATCGCGAATCGACTGCGCGTGCAGAACAAGCGTTTAAATGGTTAAAATAATGTTCTATGAGATCGCGAATCGACTGCGCGTGCAGAACAAGCGTTTTAATGGTTAAAATAATGTTCTATGAGATCGCGCATCGACTGCGCGTGCAGAACAAGCGTTTAAATGGTTAAAATAATGTTCTATGAGATCGCGCATCGACTGCGCGTGCAGAACAAGCGTTTAAATGGATTAAAATAATGTTCCATGAGATCGCGCATCGACTGTGTGTGCAGAACAAGCGTTTAAATGGTTAAAATAATGTTCTATGCGATCGCGCATCGACTGCGCGTGCAGAACAAGCGTTTAAATTGATTAAAATAATGTTCTCTGAGATCGCGCATCGACTGCGCGTGCAGAACAAGCGTTTAAATTGATTAAAATAATGTTCTCTGAGATCGCGCATCGACTGTGTGTGCAGAACAAGCGTTTAAATGGTTAAAATAATGTTCTCTGAGATCGCGCATCGACTGCGCGTGCAGAACAAGCGTTTAAATGGTTAAAATAATGTTCTCTGAGATCGCGCATGGACTGCGCGTGCAGAACAAGCGTTTAAATGAATTAAAATAATGTTCTATGAGATCGCGCATCGACTGCGCGTGCAGAACAAGCGTTTAAATGGTTAAAATAATGTTCTATGAGATCGCGCATCGACTGCGCGTGCAGAACAAGCGTTTAAATGGATTAAAATAATGTTCTATGAGATCGCGCATGGACTGCGCGTGCAGAACAAGCGTTTAAATGAATTAAAATAATGTTCTATGAGATCGCGCATCGACTGCGCGTGCAGAACAAGCGTTTAAATGGTTAAAATAATGTTCTCTGAGATCGCGCATCGACTGCGCGTGCAGAACAAGCGTTTAAATGGTTAAAATAATGCTCTCTGAGATCGCGCATCGACTGCACGTGCAGAACAAGCGTTTAAATGGATTAAAATAATGTTCTATGAGATCGCGCATGGACTGCGCGTGCAGAACAAGCGTTTAAATGGTTAAAATAATGTTCTCTGAGATCGCGCATCGACTGCGCGTGCAGAACAAGCGTTTAAATGGTTAAAATAATGCTCTCTGAGATCGCGCATGGACTGCGCGTGCAGAACAAGCGTTTAAATGGTTAAAATAATGTTCTCTGAGATCGCGCATCGACTGCGCGTGCAGAACAAGCGTTTAAATGGTTAAAATAATGTTCTCTGAGATCGCGCATGGACTGCGCGTGCAGAACAAGCGTTTAAATGGATTAAAATAATGTTCTATGAGATCGCGCATCGACTGCGCGTGCAGAACAAGCGTTTAAATGGTTAAAATAATGTTCCCTGAGATCGCGAATCGACTGCGCGTGCAGAACAAGCGTTTAAATGGTTAAAATAATGTTCTATGAGATCGCGCATCGACTGCGCGTGCAGAACAAGCGTTTAAATGGATTAAAATAATGTTCCCTGAGATCGCGCATCGACTGCGCGTGCAGAACAAGCGTTTAAATGGATTAAAATAATGTTCCCTGAGATCGCGCATCGACTGCGCGTGCAGAACAAGCGTTTAAATGGTTAAAATAATGTTCTATGAGATCGCGCATCGACTGCGCGTGCAGAACAAGCGTTTAAATGGATTAAAATAATGTTCCCTGAGATCGCGAATCGACTGCGCGTGCAGAACAAGCGTTTAAATGGTTAAAATAATGTTCTATGAGATC
Organism: Rhinogobio ventralis; assembly: GCA_039654625.1. Lineage (NCBI taxonomy): Eukaryota > Metazoa > Chordata > Actinopteri > Cypriniformes > Gobionidae > Rhinogobio > Rhinogobio ventralis. Next base: position 679,037 of record CM077196.1, read on the forward strand.
GCGCATCGACTGCGCGTGCAGAACAAGCGTTTAAATGGATTAAAATAATGTTCTCTGAGATCGCGCATCGACTGCGCGTGCAGAACAAGCGTTTAAATGGATTAAAATAATGTTCTATGAGATCGCGCATGGACTGCGCGTGCAGAACAAGCGTTTAAATGGTTAAAATAATGTTCTCTGAGATCGCGCATCGACTGCGCGTGCAGAACAAGCGTTTAAATGGTTAAAATAATGCTCTCTGAGATCGCGCATGGACTGCGCGTGCAGAACAAGCGTTTAAATGGTTAAAATAATGTTCTCTGAGATCGCGCATCGACTGCGCGTGCAGAACAAGCGTTTAAATGGTTAAAATAATGTTCTCTGAGATCGCGCATGGACTGCGCGTGCAGAACAAGCGTTTAAATGAATTAAAATAATGTTCTATGAGATCGCGCATCGACTGCGCGTGCAGAACAAGCGTTTAAATGGTTAAAATAATGTTCCCTGAGATCGCGAATCGACTGCGCGTGCAGAACAAGCGTTTAAATGGTTAAAATAATGTTCTATGAGATCGCGAATCGACTGCGCGTGCAGAACAAGCGTTTAAATGGATTAAAATAATGTTCTATGAGATCGCGCATCGACTGCGCGTGCAGAACAAGCGTTTAAATGGTTAAAATAATGTTCTATGAGATCGCGAATCGACTGCGCGTGCAGAACAAGCGTTTAAATGGTTAAAATAATGTTCTATGAGATCGCGAATCGACTGCGCGTGCAGAACAAGCGTTTAAATGGTTAAAATAATGTTCTATGAGATCGCGCATCGACTGCGCGTGCAGAACAAGCGTTTAAATGGTTAAAATAATGTTCTATGAGATCGCGCATCGACTGCGCGTGCAGAACAAGCGTTTAAATGGATTAAAATAATGTTCTATGAGATCGCGCATGGACTGCGCGTGCAGAACAAGCGTTTAAATGAATTAAAATAATGTTCTATGAGATCGCGCATCGACTGCGCGTGCAGAACAAGCGTTTAAATGGTTAAAATAATGTTCCCTGAGATCGCGAATCGACTGCGCGTGCAGAACAAGCGTTTAAATGGATTAAAATAATGTTCTATGAGATCGCGCATCGACTGCGCGTGCAGAACAAGCGTTTAAATGGATTAAAATAATGTTCTCTGAGATCGCGCATCGACTGCGCGTGCAGAACAAGCGTTTAAATGGTTAAAATAATGTTCCATGAGATCGCGCATCGACTGTGTGTGCAGAACAAGCGTTTAAATGGTTAAAATAATGTTCTCTGAGATCGCGCATCGACTGCGCGTGCAGAACAAGCGTTTAAATGGTTAAAATAATGTTCTATGAGATCGCGCATCGACTGTGCGTGCAGAACAAGCGTTTAAATGGTTAAAATAATGTTCTCTGAGATCGCGCATCGACTGCGCGTGCAGAACAAGCGTTTAAATGGTTAAAATAATGTTCCATGAGATCGCGCATCGACTGTGTGTGCAGAACAAGCGTTTAAATGGTTAAAATAATGTTCCATGAGATCGCGCATGGACTGCGCGTGCAGAACAAGCGTTTAAATGGTTAAAATAATGTTCTCTGAGATCGCGCATGGACTGCGCGTGCAGAACAAGCGTTTAAATGGATTAAAATAATGTTCTCTGAGATCGCGCATGGACTGTGTGTGCAGAACAAGCGTTTAAATGGATTAAAATAATGTTCTATGAGATCGCGCATCGACTGCGCGTGCAGAACAAGCGTTTAAATGGATTAAAATAATGTTCTCTGAGATCGCGCATGGACTGTGCGTGCAGAACAAGCGTTTAAATGGTTAAAATAATGTTCTCTGAGATCGCGCATGGACTGCGCGTGCAGAACAAGCGTTTAAATGGATTAAAATAATGTTCTCTGAGATCGCGCATCGACTGCGCGTGCAGAACAAGCGTTTAAATGGATTAAAATAATGTTCTCTGAGATCGCGCATCGACTGCGCGTGCAGAACAAGCGTTTAAATGGTTAAAATAATGTTCTCTGAGATCGCGCATGGACTGCGCGTGCAGAACAAGCGTTTAAATGGATTAAAATAATGTTCTCTGAGATCGCGCATGGACTGCGCGTGCAGAACAAGCGTTTAAATGGATTAAAATAATGTTCTCTGAGATCGCGCATGGACTGCGCGTGCAGAACAAGCGTTTAAATGGTTAAAATAATGTTCTCTGAGATCGCGCATGGACTGCGCGTGCAGAACAAGCGTTTAAATGGATTAAAATAATGTTCTCTGAGATCGCGCATGGACTGCGCGTGCAGAACAAGCGTTTAAATGGTTAAAATAATGTTCTCTGAGATCGCGCATCGACTGCGCGTGCAGAACAAGCGTTTAAATGGTTAAAATAATGTTCTATGAGATCGCGCATCGACTGCGCGTGCAGAACAAGCGTTTAAATGGTTAAAATAATGTTCTCTGAGATCGCGCATCGACTGCGCGTGCAGAACAAGCGTTTAAATTGATTAAAATAATGTTCTATGACATCGCGAATCGACTGTGTGTGCAGAACAAGCATTTAAATGGATTAAAATAATGTTCTATGACATCGCGCATCGACTGCGCGTGCAGAACAAGCGTTTAAATGGTTAAAATAATGTTCTCTGAGATCGCGCATCGACTGCGCGTGCAGAACAAGCGTTTAAATGGTTAAAATAATGTTCTATGCGATCGCGCATCGACTGCGCGTGCAGAACAAGCGTTTAAATTGATTAAAATAATGTTCTCTGAGATCGCGCATCGACTGCGCGTGCAGAACAAGCGTTTAAATTGATTAAAATAATGTTCTCTGAGATCGCGCATCGACTGTGTGTGCAGAACAAGCGTTTAAATGGTTAAAATAATGTTCTCTGAGATCGCGCATCGACTGCGCGTGCAGAACAAGCGTTTAAATGGTTAAAATAATGTTCTATGAGATCGCGCATCGACTGCGCGTGCAGAACAAGCGTTTAAATGGTTAAAATAATGTTCTCTGAGATCGCGCATGGACTGCGCGTGCAGAACAAGCGTTTAAATGAATTAAAATAATGTTCTATGAGATCGCGCATCGACTGCGCGTGCAGAACAAGCGTTTAAATGGTTAAAATAATGTTCTATGAGATCGCGCATCGACTGCGCGTGCAGAACAAGCGTTTAAATGGATTAAAATAATGTTCTATGAGATCGCGCATGGACTGCGCGTGCAGAACAAGCGTTTAAATGGTTAAAATAATGTTCTCTGAGATCGCGCATGGACTGCGCGTGCAGAACAAGCGTTTAAATGAATTAAAATAATGTTCTATGAGATCGCGCATCGACTGCGCGTGCAGAACAAGCGTTTAAATGGTTAAAATAATGTTCCCTGAGATCGCGAATCGACTGCGCGTGCAGAACAAGCGTTTAAATGGTTAAAATAATGTTCTATGAGATCGCGAATCGACTGCGCGTGCAGAACAAGCGTTTAAATGGTTAAAATAATGTTCTATGAGATCGCGCATCGACTGCGCGTGCAGAACAAGCGTTTAAATGGTTAAAATAATGTTCTATGAGATCGCGCATCGACTGCGCGTGCAGAACAAGCGTTTAAATGGATTAAAATAATGTTCCATGAGATCGCGCATCGACTGTGTGTGCAGAACAAGCGTTTAAATGGTTAAAATAATGTTCTATGCGATCGCGCATCGACTGCGCGTGCAGAACAAGCGTTTAAATTGATTAAAATAATGTTCTCTGAGATCGCGCATCGACTGCGCGTGCAGAACAAGCGTTTAAATTGATTAAAATAATGTTCTCTGAGATCGCGCATCGACTGTGTGTGCAGAACAAGCGTTTAAATGGTTAAAATAATGTTCTCTGAGATCGCGCATCGACTGCGCGTGCAGAACAAGCGTTTAAATGGTTAAAATAATGTTCTCTGAGATCGCGCATGGACTGCGCGTGCAGAACAAGCGTTTAAATGAATTAAAATAATGTTCTATGAGATCGCGCATCGACTGCGCGTGCAGAACAAGCGTTTAAATGGTTAAAATAATGTTCTATGAGATCGCGCATCGACTGCGCGTGCAGAACAAGCGTTTAAATGGATTAAAATAATGTTCTATGAGATCGCGCATGGACTGCGCGTGCAGAACAAGCGTTTAAATGGTTAAAATAATGTTCTCTGAGATCGCGCATCGACTGCGCGTGCAGAACAAGCGTTTAAATGGTTAAAATAATGCTCTCTGAGATCGCGCATCGACTGCACGTGCAGAACAAGCGTTTAAATGGATTAAAATAATGTTCTATGAGATCGCGCATGGACTGCGCGTGCAGAACAAGCGTTTAAATGGTTAAAATAATGTTCTCTGAGATCGCGCATCGACTGCGCGTGCAGAACAAGCGTTTAAATGGTTAAAATAATGCTCTCTGAGATCGCGCATGGACTGCGCGTGCAGAACAAGCGTTTAAATGGTTAAAATAATGTTCTCTGAGATCGCGCATCGACTGCGCGTGCAGAACAAGCGTTTAAATGGTTAAAATAATGTTCTCTGAGATCGCGCATGGACTGCGCGTGCAGAACAAGCGTTTAAATGAATTAAAATAATGTTCTATGAGATCGCGCATCGACTGCGCGTGCAGAACAAGCGTTTAAATGGTTAAAATAATGTTCCCTGAGATCGCGAATCGACTGCGCGTGCAGAACAAGCGTTTAAATGGTTAAAATAATGTTCTATGAGATCGCGCATCGACTGCGCGTGCAGAACAAGCGTTTAAATGGATTAAAATAATGTTCTATGAGATCGCGCATGGACTGCGCGTGCAGAACAAGCGTTTAAATGGTTAAAATAATGTTCTCTGAGATCGCGCATCGACTGCGCGTGCAGAACAAGCGTTTAAATGGTTAAAATAATGCTCTCTGAGATCGCGCATGGACTGCGCCTGCAGAACAAGCGTTTAAATGGTTAAAATAATGTTCTCTGAGATCGCGCATCGACTGCGCGTGCAGAACAAGCGTTTAAATGGTTAAAATAATGTTCTCTGAGATCGCGCATGGACTGCGCGTGCAGAACAAGCGTTTAAATGAATTAAAATAATGTTCTATGAGATCGCGCATCGACTGCGCGTGCAGAACAAGCGTTTAAATGGTTAAAATAATGTTCCCTGAGATCGCGAATCGACTGCGCGTGCAGAACAAGCGTTTAAATGGTTAAAATAATGTTCTATGAGATCGCGAATCGACTGCGCGTGCAGAACAAGCGTTTAAATGGATTAAAATAATGTTCTATGAGATCGCGCATCGACTGCGCGTGCAGAACAAGCGTTTAAATGGTTAAAATAATGTTCTATGAGATCGCGAATCGACTGCGCGTGCAGAACAAGCGTTTAAATGGTTAAAATAATGTTCTATGAGATCGCGAATCGACTGCGCGTGCAGAACAAGCGTTTAAATGGTTAAAATAATGTTCTATGAGATCGCGCATCGACTGCGCGTGCAGAACAAGCGTTTAAATGGTTAAAATAATGTTCTATGAGATCGCGCATCGACTGCGCGTGCAGAACAAGCGTTTAAATGGATTAAAATAATGTTCTATGAGATCGCGCATGGACTGCGCGTGCAGAACAAGCGTTTAAATGAATTAAAATAATGTTCTATGAGATCGCGCATCGACTGCGCGTGCAGAACAAGCGTTTAAATGGTTAAAATAATGTTCCCTGAGATCGCGAATCGACTGCGCGTGCAGAACAAGCGTTTAAATGGATTAAAATAATGTTCTATGAGATCGCGCATCGACTGCGCGTGCAGAACAAGCGTTTAAATGGATTAAAATAATGTTCTCTGAGATCGCGCATCGACTGCGCGTGCAGAACAAGCGTTTAAATGGTTAAAATAATGTTCCATGAGATCGCGCATCGACTGTGTGTGCAGAACAAGCGTTTAAATGGATTAAAATAATGTTCTCTGAGATCGCGCATCGACTGCGCGTGCAGAACAAGCGTTTAAATGGTTAAAATAATGTTCTATGAGATCGCGCATCGACTGTGCGTGCAGAACAAGCGTTTAAATGGTTAAAATAATGTTCTCTGAGATCGCGCATCGACTGCGCGTGCAGAACAAGCGTTTAAATGGTTAAAATAATGTTCCATGAGATCGCGCATCGACTGTGTGTGCAGAACAAGCGTTTAAATGGTTAAAATAATGTTCCATGAGATCGCGCATCGACTGCGCGTGCAGAACAAGCGTTTAAATGGTTAAAATAATGTTCTATGAGATCGCGCATCGACTGTGTGTGCAGAACAAGCGTTTAAATGGTTAAAATAATGTTCTCTGAGATCGCGCATCGACTGCGCGTGCAGAACAAGCGTTTAAATGGTTAAAATAATGTTCCATGAGATCGCGCATCGACTGTGTGTGCAGAACAAGCGTTTAAATGGATTAAAATAATGTTCTCTGAGATCGCGCATCGACTGCGCGTGCAGAACAAGCGTTTAAATGGTTAAAATAATGTTCCATGAGATCGCGCATCGACTGTGTGTGCAGAACAAGCGTTTAAATGGTTAAAATAATGTTCCATGAGATCGCGCATCGACTGCGCGTGCAGAACAAGCGTTTAAATGGTTAAAATAATGTTCTATGAGATCGCGCATCGACTGTGTGTGCAGAACAAGCGTTTAAATGGTTAAAATAATGTTCTCTGAGATCGCGCATCGACTGCGCGTGCAGAACAAGCGTTTAAATGGTTAAAATAATGTTCTATGAGATCGCGCATCGACTGTGCGTGCAGAACAAGCGTTTAAATGGTTAAAATAATGTTCTCTGAGATCGCGCATCGACTGCGCGTGCAGAACAAGCGTTTAAATGGTTAAAATAATGTTCCATGAGATCGCGCATCGACTGCGTGTGCAGAACAAGCGTTTAAATGGTTAAAATAATGTTCCATGAGATCGCGCATCGACTGCGCGTGCAGAACAAGCGTTTAAATGGTTAAAATAATGTTCTCTGAGATCGCGCATCGACTGCGCGTGCAGAACAAGCGTTTAAATGGTTAAAATAATGTTCTATGAGATCGCGCATCGACTGTGCGTGCAGAACAAGCGTTTAAATGGTTAAAATAATGTTCTATGAGATCGCGCATCGACTGCGCGTGCAGAACAAGCGTTTAAATGGTTAAAATAATGTTCTATGAGATCGCGCATCGACTGCGCGTGCAGAACAAGCGTTTAAATGGTTAAAATAATGTTCCATGAGATCGCGCATCGACTGTGTGTGCAGAACAAGCGTTTAAATGGTTAAAATAATGTTCCATGAGATCGCGCATCGACTGCGCGTGCAGAACAAGCGTTTAAATGGTTAAAATAATGTTCTATGAGATCGCGCATCGACTGCGCGTGCAGAACAAGCGTTTAAATGGATTAAAATAATGTTCTATGAGATCGCGCATGGACTGCGCGTGCAGAACAAGCGTTTAAATGGTTAAAATAATGTTCTCTGAGATCGCGCATGGACTGCGCGTGCAGAACAAGCGTTTAAATGAATTAAAATAATGTTCTATGAGATCGCGCATCGACTGCGCGTGCAGAACAAGCGTTTAAATGGTTAAAATAATGTTCCCTGAGATCGCGAATCGACTGCGCGTGCAGAACAAGCGTTTAAATGGTTAAAATAATGTTCTATGAGATCGCGAATCGACTGCGCGTGCAGAACAAGCGTTTAAATGGATTAAAATAATGTTCTATGAGATCGCGAATCGACTGCGCGTGCAGAACAAGCGTTTAAATGGATTAAAATAATGTTCTATGAGATCGCGCATCGACTGCGCGTGCAGAACAAGCGTTTAAATGGATTAAAATAATGTTCTCTGAGATCGCGCATCGACTGCGCGTGCAGAACAAGCGTTTAAATGGTTAAAATAATGTTCCATGAGATCGCGCATCGACTGTGTGTGCAGAACAAGCGTTTAAATGGTTAAAATAATGTTCTCTGAGATCGCGCATCGACTGCGCGTGCAGAACAAGCGTTTAAATGGATTAAAATAATGTTCTCTGAGATCGCGCATGGACTGTGCGTGCAGAACAAGCGTTTAAATTGATTAAAATAATGTTCTATGAGATCGCGCATCGACTGCGCGTGCAGAACAAGCGTTTAAATTGATTAAAATAATGTTCTCTGAGATCGCGCATCGACTGCGCGTGCAGAACAAGCGTTTAAATGGTTAAAATAATGTTCTCTGAGATCGCGCATGGACTGCGCGTGCAGAACAAGCGTTTAAATGGATTAAAATAATGTTCTCTGAGATCGCGCATGGACTGTGCGTGCAGAACAAGCGTTTAAATGGTTAAAATAATGTTCTCTGAGATCGCGCATCGACTGCGCGTGCAGAACAAGCGTTTAAATGGTTAAAATAATGTTCTATGAGATCGCGCATCGACTGCGCGTGCAGAACAAGCGTTTAAATGGTTAAAATAATGTTCTCTGAGATCGCGCATCGACTGCGCGTGCAGAACAAGCGTTTAAATTGATTAAAATAATGTTCTATGACATCGCGAATCGACTGTGTGTGCAGAACAAGCATTTAAATGGATTAAAATAATGTTCTATGACATCGCGCATCGACTGCGCGTGCAGAACAAGCGTTTAAATTGATTAAAATAATGTTCTCTGAGATCGCGCATCGACTGCGCGTGCAGAACAAGCGTTTAAATTGATTAAAATAATGTTCTCTGAGATCGCGCATCGACTGTGTGTGCAGAACAAGCGTTTAAATGGTTAAAATAATGTTCTCTGAGATCGCGCATCGACTGCGCGTGCAGAACAAGCGTTTAAATGGTTAAAATAATGTTCTCTGAGATCGCGCATGGACTGCGCGTGCAGAACAAGCGTTTAAATGAATTAAAATAATGTTCTATGAGATCGCGCATCGACTGCGCGTGCAGAACAAGCGTTTAAATGGTTAAAATAATGTTCTATGAGATCGCGCATCGACTGCGCGTGCAGAACAAGCGTTTAAATGGATTAAAATAATGTTCTATGAGATCGCGCATGGACTGCGCGTGCAGAACAAGCGTTTAAATGGTTAAAATAATGTTCTCTGAGATCGCGCATGGACTGCGCGTGCAGAACAAGCGTTTAAATGAATTAAAATAATGTTCTATGAGATCGCGCATCGACTGCGCGTGCAGAACAAGCGTTTAAATGGTTAAAATAATGTTCCCTGAGATCGCGAATCGACTGCGCGTGCAGAACAAGCGTTTAAATGGTTAAAATAATGTTCTATGAGATCGCGAATCGACTGCGCGTGCAGAACAAGCGTTTAAATGGTTAAAATAATGTTCTATGAGATCGCGCATCGACTGCGCGTGCAGAACAAGCGTTTAAATGGTTAAAATAATGTTCTATGAGATCGCGCATCGACTGCGCGTGCAGAACAAGCGTTTAAATGGATTAAAATAATGTTCCATGAGATCGCGCATCGACTGTGTGTGCAGAACAAGCGTTTAAATGGTTAAAATAATGTTCTATGCGATCGCGCATCGACTGCGCGTGCAGAACAAGCGTTTAAATTGATTAAAATAATGTTCTCTGAGATCGCGCATCGACTGCGCGTGCAGAACAAGCGTTTAAATTGATTAAAATAATGTTCTCTGAGATCGCGCATCGACTGTGTGTGCAGAACAAGCGTTTAAATGGTTAAAATAATGTTCTCTGAGATCGCGCATCGACTGCGCGTGCAGAACAAGCGTTTAAATGGTTAAAATAATGTTCTCTGAGATCGCGCATGGACTGCGCGTGCAGAACAAGCGTTTAAATGAATTAAAATAATGTTCTATGAGATCGCGCATCGACTGCGCGTGCAGAACAAGCGTTTAAATGGTTAAAATAATGTTCTATGAGATCGCGCATCGACTGCGCGTGCAGAACAAGCGTTTAAATGGATTAAAATAATGTTCTATGAGATCGCGCATGGACTGCGCGTGCAGAACAAGCGTTTAAATGGTTAAAATAATGTTCTCTGAGATCGCGCATCGACTGCGCGTGCAGAACAAGCGTTTAAATGGTTAAAATAATGCTCTCTGAGATCGCGCATCGACTGCACGTGCAGAACAAGCGTTTAAATGGATTAAAATAATGTTCTATGAGATCGCGCATGGACTGCGCGTGCAGAACAAGCGTTTAAATGGTTAAAATAATGTTCTCTGAGATCGCGCATCGACTGCGCGTGCAGAACAAGCGTTTAAATGGTTAAAATAATGCTCTCTGAGATCGCGCATGGACTGCGCGTGCAGAACAAGCGTTTAAATGGTTAAAATAATGTTCTCTGAGATCGCGCATCGACTGCGCGTGCAGAACAAGCGTTTAAATGGTTAAAATAATGTTCTCTGAGATCGCGCATGGACTGCGCGTGCAGAACAAGCGTTTAAATGAATTAAAATAATGTTCTATGAGATCGCGCATCGACTGCGCGTGCAGAACAAGCGTTTAAATGGTTAAAATAATGTTCCCTGAGATCGCGAATCGACTGCGCGTGCAGAACAAGCGTTTAAATGGTTAAAATAATGTTCTATGAGATCGCGCATCGACTGCGCGTGCAGAACAAGCGTTTAAATGGATTAAAATAATGTTCTATGAGATCGCGCATGGACTGCGCGTGCAGAACAAGCGTTTAAATGGTTAAAATAATGTTCTCTGAGATCGCGCATCGACTGCGCGTGCAGAACAAGCGTTTAAATGGTTAAAATAATGCTCTCTGAGATCGCGCATGGACTGCGCGTGCAGAACAAGCGTTTAAATGGTTAAAATAATGTTCTCTGAGATCGCGCATCGACTGCGCGTGCAGAACAAGCGTTTAAATGGTTAAAATAATGTTCTCTGAGATCGCGCATGGACTGCGCGTGCAGAACAAGCGTTTAAATGAATTAAAATAATGTTCTATGAGATCGCGCATCGACTGCGCGTGCAGAACAAGCGTTTAAATGGTTAAAATAATGTTCCCTGAGATCGCGAATCGACTGCGCGTGCAGAACAAGCGTTTAAATGGTTAAAATAATGTTCTATGAGATCGCGAATCGACTGCGCGTGCAGAACAAGCGTTTAAATGGATTAAAATAATGTTCTATGAGATCGCGCATCGACTGCGCGTGCAGAACAAGCGTTTAAATGGTTAAAATAATGTTCTATGAGATCGCGAATCGACTGCGCGTGCAGAACAAGCGTTTAAATGGTTAAAATAATGTTCTATGAGATCGCGAATCGACTGCGCGTGCAGAACAAGCGTTTAAATGGTTAAAATAATGTTCTATGAGATCGCGCATCGACTGCGCGTGCAGAACAAGCGTTTAAATGGTTAAAATAATGTTCTATGAGATCGCGCATCGACTGCGCGTGCAGAACAAGCGTTTAAATGGATTAAAATAATGTTCTATGAGATCGCGCATGGACTGCGCGTGCAGAACAAGCGTTTAAATGAATTAAAATAATGTTCTATGAGATCGCGCATCGACTGCGCGTGCAGAACAAGCGTTTAAATGGTTAAAATAATGTTCCCTGAGATCGCGAATCGACTGCGCGTGCAGAACAAGCGTTTAAATGGATTAAAATAATGTTCTATGAGATCGCGCATCGACTGCGCGTGCAGAACAAGCGTTTAAATGGATTAAAATAATGTTCTCTGAGATCGGGCATCGACTGCGCGTGCAGAACAAGCGTTTAAATGGTTAAAATAATGTTCCATGAGATCGCGCATCGACTGTGTGTGCAGAACAAGCGTTTAAATGGATTAAAATAATGTTCTCTGAGATCGCGCATCGACTGCGCGTGCAGAACAAGCGTTTAAATGGTTAAAATAATGTTCTATGAGATCGCGCATCGACTGTGCGTGCAGAACAAGCGTTTAAATGGTTAAAATAATGTTCTCTGAGATCGCGCATCGACTGCGCGTGCAGAACAAGCGTTTAAATGGTTAAAATAATGTTCCATGAGATCGCGCATCGACTGCGTGTGCAGAACAAGCGTTTAAATGGTTAAAATAATGTTCCATGAGATCGCGCATCGACTGCGCGTGCAGAACAAGCGTTTAAATGGTTAAAATAATGTTCTATGAGATCGCGCATCGACTGTGTGTGCAGAACAAGCGTTTAAATGGTTAAAATAATGTTCTCTGAGATCGCGCATCGACTGCGCGTGCAGAACAAGCGTTTAAATGGTTAAAATAATGTTCCATGAGATCGCGCATCGACTGTGTGTGCAGAACAAGCGTTTAAATGGATTAAAATAATGTTCTCTGAGATCGCGCATCGACTGCGCGTGCAGAACAAGCGTTTAAATGGTTAAAATAATGTTCCATGAGATCGCGCATCGACTGTGTGTGCAGAACAAGCGTTTAAATGGTTAAAATAATGTTCCATGAGATCGCGCATCGACTGCGCGTGCAGAACAAGCGTTTAAATGGTTAAAATAATGTTCTATGAGATCGCGCATCGACTGTGTGTGCAGAACAAGCGTTTAAATGGTTAAAATAATGTTCTCTGAGATCGCGCATCGACTGCGCGTGCAGAACAAGCGTTTAAATGGTTAAAATAATGTTCTATGAGATCGCGCATCGACTGTGCGTGCAGAACAAGCGTTTAAATGGTTAAAATAATGTTCTCTGAGATCGCGCATCGACTGCGCGTGCAGAACAAGCGTTTAAATGGTTAAAATAATGTTCCATGAGATCGCGCATCGACTGCGTGTGCAGAACAAGCGTTTAAATGGTTAAAATAATGTTCCATGAGATCGCGCATCGACTGCGCGTGCAGAACAAGCGTTTAAATGGTTAAAATAATGTTCTCTGAGATCGCGCATCGACTGCGCGTGCAGAACAAGCGTTTAAATGGTTAAAATAATGTTCTATGAGATCGCGCATCGACTGTGCGTGCAGAACAAGCGTTTAAATGGTTAAAATAATGTTCTATGAGATCGCGCATCGACTGCGCGTGCAGAACAAGCGTTTAAATGGTTAAAATAATGTTCTATGAGATCGCGCATCGACTGCGCGTGCAGAACAAGCGTTTAAATGGTTAAAATAATGTTCCATGAGATCGCGCATCGACTGTGTGTGCAGAACAAGCGTTTAAATGGTTAAAATAATGTTCCATGAGATCGCGCATCGACTGCGCGTGCAGAACAAGCGTTTAAATGGTTAAAATAATGTTCTATGAGATCGCGCATCGACTGCGCGTGCAGAACAAGCGTTTAAATGGATTAAAATAATGTTCTATGAGATCGCGCATGGACTGCGCGTGCAGAACAAGCGTTTAAATGGTTAAAATAATGTTCTCTGAGATCGCGCATGGACTGCGCGTGCAGAACAAGCGTTTAAATGAATTAAAATAATGTTCTATGAGATCGCGCATCGACTGCGCGTGCAGAACAAGCGTTTAAATGGTTAAAATAATGTTCCCTGAGATCGCGAATCGACTGCGCGTGCAGAACAAGCGTTTAAATGGTTAAAATAATGTTCTATGAGATCGCGAATCGACTGCGCGTGCAGAACAAGCGTTTAAATGGATTAAAATAATGTTCTATGAGATCGCGAATCGACTGCGCGTGCAGAACAAGCGTTTAAATGGATTAAAATAATGTTCTATGAGATCGCGCATCGACTGCGCGTGCAGAACAAGCGTTTAAATGGATTAAAATAATGTTCTCTGAGATCGCGCATCGACTGCGCGTGCAGAACAAGCGTTTAAATGGTTAAAATAATGTTCCATGAGATCGCGCATCGACTGTGTGTGCAGAACAAGCGTTTAAATGGTTAAAATAATGTTCCATGAGATCGCGCATCGACTGCGCGTGCAGAACAAGCGTTTAAATGGTTAAAATAATGTTCTATGAGATCGCGCATCGACTGTGTGTGCAGAACAAGCGTTTAAATGGTTAAAATAATGTTCTCTGAGATCGCGCATCGACTGCGCGTGCAGAACAAGCGTTTAAATGGTTAAAATAATGTTCTATGAGATCGCGCATCGACTGTGCGTGCAGAACAAGCGTTTAAATGGTTAAAATAATGTTCTCTGAGATCGCGCATCGACTGCGCGTGCAGAACAAGCGTTTAAATGGTTAAAATAATGTTCCATGAGATCGCGCATCGACTGTGTGTGCAGAACAAGCGTTTAAATGGTTAAAATAATGTTCCATGAGATCGCGCATCGACTGCGCGTGCAGAACAAGCGTTTAAATGGTTAAAATAATGTTCTATGAGATCGCGCATCGACTGTGTGTGCAGAACAAGCGTTTAAATGGTTAAAATAATGTTCCATGAGATCGCGCATCGACTGCGCGTGCAGAACAAGCGTTTAAATGGTTAAAATAATGTTCTATGAGATCACGCATCGACTGTGCGTGCAGAACAAGCGTTTAAATGGTTAAAATAATGTTCTCTGAGATCGCGCATCGACTGCGCGTGCAGAACAAGCGTTTAAATGGATTAAAATAATGTTCTATGAGATCGCGCATGGACTGCGCGTGCAGAACAAGCGTTTAAATGGTTAAAATAATGTTCTCTGAGATCGCGCATGGACTGCGCGTGCAGAACAAGCGTTTAAATGGTTAAAATAATGTTCTCTGAGATCGCGCATGGACTGCGCGTGCAGAACAAGCGTTTAAATGGTTAAAATAATGTTCTCTGAGATCGCGCATCGACTGTGCGTGCAGAACAAGCGTTTAAATGGTTAAAATAATGTTCTCTGAGATCGCGCATCGACTGCGCGTGCAGAACAAGCGTTTAAATGGATTAAAATAATGTTCTCTGAGATCGCGCATGGACTGCGCGTGCAGAACAAGCGTTTAAATGGTTAAAATAATGTTCTCTGAGATCGCGCATGGACTGCGCGTGCAGAACAAGCGTTTAAATGAATTAAAATAATGTTCTATGAGATCGCGCATCGACTGCGCGTGCAGAACAAGCGTTTAAATGGATTAAAATAATGTTCTCTGACATCGCGAATCGACTGCGCGTGCAGAACAAGCGTTTAAATGGATTAAAATAATGTTCTATGAGATCGCGCATCGACTGCGCGTGCAGAACAAGCGTTTAAATGGATTAAAATAATGTTCTCTGAGATCGCGCTTCGACTGCGCGTGCAGAACAAGCGTTTAAATGGATTAAAATAATGTTCTCTGACATCGCGAATCGACTGCGCGTGCAGAACAAGCGTTTAAATGGATTAAAATAATGTTCTATGAGATCGCGCATCGACTGCGCGTGCAGAACAAGCGTTTAAATGGATTAAAATAATGTTCTCTGAGATCGCGCATCGACTGTGTGTGCAGAACAAGCGTTTAAATGGTTAAAATAATGTTCCATGAGATCGCGCATCGACTGCGCGTGCAGAACAAGCGTTTAAATGGTTAAAATAATGTTCTATGAGATCGCGCATCGACTGCGCGTGCAGAACAAGCGTTTAAATGGATTAAAATAATGTTCTATGAGATCGCGCATCGACTGCGCGTGCAGAACAAGCGTTTAAATGAATTAAAACAATGTTCTATGAGATCGCGCATCGACTGCGCGTGCAGAACAAGCGTTTAAATGGTTAAAATAATGTTCCATGAGATCGCGCATCGACTGTGTGTACAGAACAAGCGTTTAAATGGTTAAAATAATGTTCCATGAGATCGCGCATCGACTGCGCGTGCAGAACAAGCGTTTAAATGGTTAAAATAATGTTCTATGAGATCGCGCATCGACTGTGTGTGCAGAACAAGCGTTTAAATGGTTAAAATAATGTTCCATGAGATCGCGCATCGACTGCGCGTGCAGAACAAGCGTTTAAATGGTTAAAATAATGTTCCCTGAGATCGCGAATCGACTGCGCGTGCAGAACAAGCGTTTAAATGGATTAAAATAATGTTCTATGAGATCGCGAATCGACTGCGCGTGCAGAACAAGCGTTTAAATGGATTAAAATAATGTTCTATGAGATCGCGCATCGACTGCGCGTGCAGAACTAGCGTTTAAATGGATTAAAATAATGTTCTATGAGATCGCGCATCGACTGTGTGTGCAAAACAAGCGTTTAAATGGTTAAAATAATGTTCCATGAGATCGCGCATCGACTGTGTGTGCAGAACAAGCGTTTAAATGGTTAAAATAATGTTCCATGAGATCGCGCATCGACTGCGCGTGCAGAACAAGCGTTTAAATGGTTAAAATAATGTTCTATGAGATCGCGCATCGACTGTGCGTGCAGAACAAGCGTTTAAATGGTTAAAATAATGCTCTCTGAGATCGCGCATCGACTGCGCGTGCAGAACAAGCGTTTAAATGGATTAAAATAATGTTCTATGAGATCGCGCATGGACTGCGCGTGCAGAACAAGCGTTTAAATGGTTAAAATAATGTTCCATGAGATTACGCATCGACTGTGTGTGCAGAACAAGCGTTTAAATGGTTAAAATAATGTTCCATGAGATCGCGCATCGACTGCGCGTGCAGAACAAGCGTTTAAATGGATTAAAATAATGTTCTATGAGATTGCGCATTGACTGCGCGTGCAGAACAAGCGTTTAAATGGTTAAAATAATGTTCTATGAGATCGCGCATCGACTGCGCGTGCAGAACAAGCGTTTAAATGGTTAAAATAATGTTCTCTGAGATCGCGCGTCGACTGCGCGTGCAGAACAAGCGTTTAAATGAATTAAAATAATGTTCTATGAGATCGCGAATCGACTGCGCGTGCAGAACAAGCGTTTAAATGAATTAAAATAATGTTCTATGAGATCGCGCATCGACTGCGCGTGCAGAACAAGCGTTTAAATGGATTAAAATAATGTTCTATGAGATCGCGCATCGACTGCGCGTGCAGAACAAGCGTTTAAATGGTTAAAATAATGTTCCCTGAGATCGCGAATCGACTGCGCGTGCAGAACAAGCGTTTAAATGGTTAAAATAATGTTCTATGAGATCGCGAATCGACTGCGCGTGCAGAACAAGCGTTTAAATGGATTAAAATAATGTTCTATGAGATCGCGAATCGACTGCGCGTGCAGAACAAGCGTTTAAA
Organism: Rhinogobio ventralis; assembly: GCA_039654625.1. Taxonomy (NCBI): domain Eukaryota; kingdom Metazoa; phylum Chordata; class Actinopteri; order Cypriniformes; family Gobionidae; genus Rhinogobio; species Rhinogobio ventralis. Next base: position 696,065 of record CM077196.1, read on the forward strand.
TGGATTAAAATAATGTTCTATGAGATCGCGCATCGACTGCGCGTGCAGAACAAGCGTTTAAATGGATTAAAATAATGTTCTATGAGATCGCGCATCGACTGTGTGTGCAAAACAAGCGTTTAAATGGTTAAAATAATGTTCCATGAGATCGCGCATCGACTGCGCGTGCAGAACAAGCGTTTAAATGGTTAAAATAATGTTCTATGAGATCGCGCATCGACTGCGCGTGCAGAACAAGCGTTTAAATGGATTAAAATAATGTTCTATGAGATAGCGCATCGACTGCGCGTGCAGAACAAGCGTTTAAATGAATTAAAACAATGTTCTATGAGATCGCGCATCGACTGCGCGTGCAGAACAAGCGTTTAAATGGTTAAAATAATGTTCCATGAGATTGCGCATCGACTGTGTGTGCAGAACAAGCGTTTAAATGGTTAAAATAATGTTCCATGAGATCGCGCATCGACTGCGCGTGCAGAACAAGCGTTTAAATGGTTAAAATAATGTTCTATGAGATCGCGCATCGACTGTGTGTGCAGAACAAGCGTTTAAATGGTTAAAATAATGTTCTCTGAGATCGCGCATGGACTGTGCGTGCAGAACAAGCGTTTAAATGGTTAAAATAATGTTCTCTGAGATCGCGCATCGACTGCGCGTGCAGAACAAGCGTTTAAATGGATTAAAATAATGTTCTATGAGATCGCGCATGGACTGCGCGTGCAGAACAAGCGTTTAAATGGATTAAAATAATGTTCTCTGAGATCGCGCATGGACTGCGCGTGCAGAACAAGCGTTTAAATGGTTAAAATAATGTTCTCTGAGATCGCGCATGGTCTGCGCGTGCACAACAAGCGTTTAAATGAATTAAAATAATGTTCTATGAGATCGCGCATCGACTGCGCGTGCAGAACAAGCGTTTAAATGGTTAAAATAATGTTCTATGAGATCGCGCATCGACTGTGCGTGCAGAACAAGCGTTTAAATGGTTAAAATAATGCTCTCTGAGATCGCGCATCGACTGCGCGTGCAGAACAAGCGTTTAAATGGATTAAAATAATGTTCTATGAGATCGCGCATGGACTGCGCGTGCAGAACAAGCGCTTAAATGGTTAAAATAATGTTCCATGAGATTGCGCATCGACTGTGTGTGCAGAACAAGCGTTTAAATGGTTAAAATAATGTTCCATGAGATCGCGCATCGACTGCGCGTGCAGAACAAGCGTTTAAATGGTTAAAATAATGTTCTCTGAGATCGCGCATGGACTGTGCGTGCAGAACAAGCGTTTAAATGGTTAAAATAATGCTCTCTGAGATCGCGCATCGACTGCGCGTGCAGAACAAGCGTTTAAATGGATTAAAATAATGTTCTATGAGATCGCGCATGGACTGCGCGTGCAGAACAAGCGTTTAAATGGATTAAAATAATGTTCTATGAGATCACGCATCGACTGTGTGTGCAGAACAAGCGTTTAAATGGTTAAAATAATGTTCCATGAGATCGCGTATCGACTGCGCGTGCAGAACAAGCGTTTAAATGGTTAAAATAATGTTCTATGAGATCGCGAATCGACTGCGCGTGCAGAACAAGCGTTTAAATGGTTAAAATAATGTTCTCTGAGATCGCGCATCGACTGCGCGTGCAGAACAAGCGTTTAAATGGATTAAAATAATGTTCTATGAGATCGCGCATGGACTGCGCGTGCAGAACAAGCGTTTAAATGGTTAAAATAATGTTCTCTGAGATCGCGCATGGACTGCGCGTGCAGAACAAGCGTTTAAATGGTTAAAATAATGTTCTCTGAGATCGCGCATGGACTGCGCGTGCAGAACAAGCGTTTAAATGGTTAAAATAATGTTCTCTGAGATCGCGCATCGACTGTGCGTGCAGAACAAGCGTTTAAATGGTTAAAATAATGTTCTCTGAGATCGCGCATCGACTGCGCGTGCAGAACAAGCGTTTAAATGGATTAAAATAATGTTCTCTGAGATCGCGCATGGACTGCGCGTGCAGAACAAGCGTTTAAATGGTTAAAATAATGTTCTCTGAGATCGCGCATGGACTGCGCGTGCAGAACAAGCGTTTAAATGAATTAAAATAATGTTCTATGAGATCGCGCATCGACTGCGCGTGCAGAACAAGCGTTTAAATGGATTAAAATAATGTTCTCTGACATCGCGAATCGACTGCGCGTGCAGAACAAGCGTTTAAATGGATTAAAATAATGTTCTATGAGATCGCGCATCGACTGCGCGTGCAGAACAAGCGTTTAAATGGATTAAAATAATGTTCTCTGAGATCGCGCTTCGACTGCGCGTGCAGAACAAGCGTTTAAATGGATTAAAATAATGTTCTCTGACATCGCGAATCGACTGCGCGTGCAGAACAAGCGTTTAAATGGATTAAAATAATGTTCTATGAGATCGCGCATCGACTGCGCGTGCAGAACAAGCGTTTAAATGGATTAAAATAATGTTCTCTGAGATCGCGCATCGACTGTGTGTGCAGAACAAGCGTTTAAATGGTTAAAATAATGTTCCATGAGATCGCGCATCGACTGCGCGTGCAGAACAAGCGTTTAAATGGTTAAAATAATGTTCTATGAGATCGCGCATCGACTGCGCGTGCAGAACAAGCGTTTAAATGGATTAAAATAATGTTCTATGAGATCGCGCATCGACTGCGCGTGCAGAACAAGCGTTTAAATGAATTAAAACAATGTTCTATGAGATCGCGCATCGACTGCGCGTGCAGAACAAGCGTTTAAATGGTTAAAATAATGTTCCATGAGATCGCGCATCGACTGTGTGTACAGAACAAGCGTTTAAATGGTTAAAATAATGTTCCATGAGATCGCGCATCGACTGCGCGTGCAGAACAAGCGTTTAAATGGTTAAAATAATGTTCTATGAGATCGCGCATCGACTGTGTGTGCAGAACAAGCGTTTAAATGGTTAAAATAATGTTCCATGAGATCGCGCATCGACTGCGCGTGCAGAACAAGCGTTTAAATGGTTAAAATAATGTTCCCTGAGATCGCGAATCGACTGCGCGTGCAGAACAAGCGTTTAAATGGATTAAAATAATGTTCTATGAGATCGCGAATCGACTGCGCGTGCAGAACAAGCGTTTAAATGGATTAAAATAATGTTCTATGAGATCGCGCATCGACTGCGCGTGCAGAACTAGCGTTTAAATGGATTAAAATAATGTTCTATGAGATCGCGCATCGACTGTGTGTGCAAAACAAGCGTTTAAATGGTTAAAATAATGTTCCATGAGATCGCGCATCGACTGTGTGTGCAGAACAAGCGTTTAAATGGTTAAAATAATGTTCCATGAGATCGCGCATCGACTGCGCGTGCAGAACAAGCGTTTAAATGGTTAAAATAATGTTCTATGAGATCGCGCATCGACTGTGCGTGCAGAACAAGCGTTTAAATGGTTAAAATAATGCTCTCTGAGATCGCGCATCGACTGCGCGTGCAGAACAAGCGTTTAAATGGATTAAAATAATGTTCTATGAGATCGCGCATGGACTGCGCGTGCAGAACAAGCGTTTAAATGGTTAAAATAATGTTCCATGAGATTACGCATCGACTGTGTGTGCAGAACAAGCGTTTAAATGGTTAAAATAATGTTCCATGAGATCGCGCATCGACTGCGCGTGCAGAACAAGCGTTTAAATGGATTAAAATAATGTTCTATGAGATTGCGCATTGACTGCGCGTGCAGAACAAGCGTTTAAATGGTTAAAATAATGTTCTATGAGATCGCGCATCGACTGCGCGTGCAGAACAAGCGTTTAAATGGTTAAAATAATGTTCTCTGAGATCGCGCGTCGACTGCGCGTGCAGAACAAGCGTTTAAATGAATTAAAATAATGTTCTATGAGATCGCGAATCGACTGCGCGTGCAGAACAAGCGTTTAAATGAATTAAAATAATGTTCTATGAGATCGCGCATCGACTGCGCGTGCAGAACAAGCGTTTAAATGGATTAAAATAATGTTCTATGAGATCGCGCATCGACTGCGCGTGCAGAACAAGCGTTTAAATGGTTAAAATAATGTTCCCTGAGATCGCGAATCGACTGCGCGTGCAGAACAAGCGTTTAAATGGTTAAAATAATGTTCTATGAGATCGCGAATCGACTGCGCGTGCAGAACAAGCGTTTAAATGGATTAAAATAATGTTCTATGAGATCGCGAATCGACTGCGCGTGCAGAACAAGCGTTTAAATGGATTAAAATAATGTTCTATGAGATCGCGCATCGACTGCGCGTGCAGAACAAGCGTTTAAATGGATTAAAATAATGTTCTATGAGATCGCGCATCGACTGTGTGTGCAAAACAAGCGTTTAAATGGTTAAAATAATGTTCCATGAGATCGCGCATCGACTGCGCGTGCAGAACAAGCGTTTAAATGGTTAAAATAATGTTCTATGAGATCGCGCATCGACTGCGCGTGCAGAACAAGCGTTTAAATGGATTAAAATAATGTTCTATGAGATAGCGCATCGACTGCGCGTGCAGAACAAGCGTTTAAATGAATTAAAACAATGTTCTATGAGATCGCGCATCGACTGCGCGTGCAGAACAAGCGTTTAAATGGTTAAAATAATGTTCCATGAGATTGCGCATCGACTGTGTGTGCAGAACAAGCGTTTAAATGGTTAAAATAATGTTCCATGAGATCGCGCATCGACTGCGCGTGCAGAACAAGCGTTTAAATGGTTAAAATAATGTTCTATGAGATCGCGCATCGACTGTGTGTGCAGAACAAGCGTTTAAATGGTTAAAATAATGTTCTCTGAGATCGCGCATGGACTGTGCGTGCAGAACAAGCGTTTAAATGGTTAAAATAATGTTCTCTGAGATCGCGCATCGACTGCGCGTGCAGAACAAGCGTTTAAATGGATTAAAATAATGTTCTATGAGATCGCGCATGGACTGCGCGTGCAGAACAAGCGTTTAAATGGATTAAAATAATGTTCTCTGAGATCGCGCATGGACTGCGCGTGCAGAACAAGCGTTTAAATGGTTAAAATAATGTTCTCTGAGATCGCGCATGGTCTGCGCGTGCACAACAAGCGTTTAAATGAATTAAAATAATGTTCTATGAGATCGCGCATCGACTGCGCGTGCAGAACAAGCGTTTAAATGGTTAAAATAATGTTCTATGAGATCGCGCATCGACTGTGCGTGCAGAACAAGCGTTTAAATGGTTAAAATAATGCTCTCTGAGATCGCGCATCGACTGCGCGTGCAGAACAAGCGTTTAAATGGATTAAAATAATGTTCTATGAGATCGCGCATGGACTGCGCGTGCAGAACAAGCGCTTAAATGGTTAAAATAATGTTCCATGAGATTGCGCATCGACTGTGTGTGCAGAACAAGCGTTTAAATGGTTAAAATAATGTTCCATGAGATCGCGCATCGACTGCGCGTGCAGAACAAGCGTTTAAATGGTTAAAATAATGTTCTCTGAGATCGCGCATGGACTGTGCGTGCAGAACAAGCGTTTAAATGGTTAAAATAATGCTCTCTGAGATCGCGCATCGACTGCGCGTGCAGAACAAGCGTTTAAATGGATTAAAATAATGTTCTATGAGATCGCGCATGGACTGCGCGTGCAGAACAAGCGTTTAAATGGATTAAAATAATGTTCTATGAGATCACGCATCGACTGTGTGTGCAGAACAAGCGTTTAAATGGTTAAAATAATGTTCCATGAGATCGCGTATCGACTGCGCGTGCAGAACAAGCGTTTAAATGGTTAAAATAATGTTCTATGAGATCGCGAATCGACTGCGCGTGCAGAACAAGCGTTTAAATGGATTAAAATAATGTTCTCTGAGATCGCGCATCGACTGCGCGTGCAGAACAAGCGTTTAAATGGTTAAAATAATGTTCCATGAGATCGCGCATCGACTGTGTGTGCAGAACAAGCGTTTAAATGGTTAAAATAATGTTCCATGAGATCGCGCATCGACTGTGTGCAGAACAAGCGTTTAAATGGTTAAAATAATGTTCTATGAGATCGCGAATCGACTGCGCGTGCAGAACAAGCGTTTAAATGGATTAAAATAATGTTCTATGAGATCGCGCATCGACTGCGCGTGCAGAACAAGCGTTTAAATGGATTAAAATAATGTTCTCTGAGATCGCGCATCGACTGCGCGTGCAGAACAAGCGTTTAAATGGTTAAAATAATGTTCCATGAGATCGCGCATCGACTGTGTGTGCAGAACAAGCGTTTAAATGGTTAAAATAATGTTCCATGAGATCGCGCATCGACTGCGCGTGCAGAACAAGCGTTTAAATGGTTAAAATAATGTTCTCTGAGATCGCGCATCGACTGCGCGTGCAGAACAAGCGTTTAAATGAATTAAAATAATGTTCTATGAGATCGCGAATCGACTGCGCGTGCAGAACAAGCGTTTAAATGAATTAAAATAATGTTCTATGAGATCGCGCATCGACTGCGCGTGCAGAACAAGCGTTTAAATGGATTAAAATAATGTTCTATGAGATCGCGCATCGACTGCGCGTGCAGAACAAGCGTTTAAATGGTTAAAATAATGTTCCCTGAGATCGCGAATCGACTGCGCGTGCAGAACAAGCGTTTAAATGGTTAAAATAATGTTCTATGAGATCGCGAATCGACTGCGCGTGCAGAACAAGCGTTTAAATGGATTAAAATAATGTTCTATGAGATCGCGAATCGACTGCGCGTGCAGAACAAGCGTTTAAATGGATTAAAATAATGTTCTATGAGATCGCGCATCGACTGCGCGTGCAGAACTAGCGTTTAAATGGATTAAAATAATGTTCTATGAGATCGCGCATCGACTGTGTGTGCAAAACAAGCGTTTAAATGGTTAAAATAATGTTCCATGAGATCGCGCATCGACTGCGCGTGCAGAACAAGCGTTTAAATGGTTAAAATAATGTTCTATGAGATCGCGCATCGACTGCGCGTGCAGAACAAGCGTTTAAATGGATTAAAATAATGTTCTATGAGATCGCGCATCGACTGCGCGTGCAGAACAAGCGTTTAAATGAATTAAAACAATGTTCTATGAGATCGCGCATCGACTGCGCGTGCAGAACAAGCGTTTAAATGGTTAAAATAATGTTCCATGAGATTGCGCATCGACTGTGTGTGCAGAACAAGCGTTTAAATGGTTAAAATAATGTTCCATGAGATCGCGCATCGACTGCGCGTGCAGAACAAGCGTTTAAATGGTTAAAATAATGTTCTATGAGATCGCGCATCGACTGTGCGTGCAGAACAAGCGTTTAAATGGTTAAAATAATGCTCTCTGAGATCGCGCATCGACTGCGCGTGCAGAACAAGCGTTTAAATAGATTAAAATAATGTTCTATGAGATCGCGCATGGACTGCGCGTGCAGAACAAGCGTTTAAATGGTTAAAATAATGTTCTATGAGATCGCGAATCGACTGCGCGTGCAGAACAAGCGTTTAAATGGATTAAAATAATGTTCTCTGAGATCGCGCATCGACTGCGCGTGCAGAACAAGCGTTTAAATGGTTAAAATAATGTTCCATGAGATCGCGCATCGACTGTGTGTGCAGAACAAGCGTTTAAATGGTTAAAATAATGTTCCATGAGATCGCGCATCGACTGTGTGTGCAGAACAAGCGTTTAAATGGTTAAAATAATGTTCTATGAGATCGTGAATCGACTGCGCGTGCAGAACAAGCGTTTAAATGGATTAAAATAATGTTCTATGAGATCGCGCATCGACTGCGCGTGCAGAACAAGCGTTTAAATGGATTAAAATAATGTTCTCTGAGATCGCGCATCGACTGCGCGTGCAGAACAAGCGTTTAAATGGTTAAAATAATGTTCCATGAGATCGCGCATCGACTGTGTGTGCAGAACAAGCGTTTAAATGGTTAAAATAATGTTCCATGAGATCGCGCATCGACTGCGCGTGCAGAACAAGCGTTTAAATGGTTAAAATAATGTTCTCTGAGATCGCGCGTCGACTGCGCGTGCAGAACAAGCGTTTAAATGAATTAAAATAATGTTCTATGAGATCGCGAATCGACTGCGCGTGCAGAACAAGCGTTTAAATGAATTAAAATAATGTTCTATGAGATCGCGCATCGACTGCGCGTGCAGAACAAGCGTTTAAATGGATTAAAATAATGTTCTATGAGATCGCGCATCGACTGCGCGTGCAGAACAAGCGTTTAAATGGTTAAAATAATGTTCCCTAAGATCGCGAATCGACTGCGCGTGCAGAACAAGCGTTTAAATGGTTAAAATAATGTTCTATGAGATCGCGAATCGACTGCGCGTGCAGAACAAGCGTTTAAATGGATTAAAATAATGTTCTATGAGATCGCGAATCGACTGCGCGTGCAGAACAAGCGTTTAAATGGATTAAAATAATGTTCTATGAGATCGCGCATCGACTGCGCGTGCAGAACTAGCGTTTAAATGGATTAAAATAATGTTCTATGAGATCGCGCATCGACTGTGTGTGCAAAACAAGCGTTTAAATGGTTAAAATAATGTTCCATGAGATCGCGCATCGACTGCGCGTGCAGAACAAGCGTTTAAATGGTTAAAATAATGTTCTATGAGATCGCGCATCGACTGCGCGTGCAGAACAAGCGTTTAAATGGATTAAAATAATGTTCTATGAGATCGCGCATCGACTGCGCGTGCAGAACAAGCGTTTAAATGAATTAAAACAATGTTCTATGAGATCGCGCATCGACTGCGCGTGCAGAACAAGCGTTTAAATGGTTAAAATAATGTTCCATGAGATTGCGCATCGACTGTGTGTGCAGAACAAGCGTTTAAATGGTTAAAATAATGTTCCATGAGATCGCGCATCGACTGCGCGTGCAGAACAAGCGTTTAAATGGTTAAAATAATGTTCTATGAGATCGCGCATCGACTGTGCGTGCAGAACAAGCGTTTAAATGGTTAAAATAATGCTCTCTGAGATCGCGCATCGACTGCGCGTGCAGAACAAGCGTTTAAATAGATTAAAATATTGTTCTATGAGATCGCGCATGGACTGCGCGTGCAGAACAAGCGTTTAAATGGATTAAAATAATGTTCCATGAGATTGCGCATCGACTGTGTGTGCAGAACAAGCGTTTAAATGGTTAAAATAATGTTCCATGAGATCGCGCATCGACTGCGCGTGCAGAACAAGCGTTTAAATGGATTAAAATAATGTTCTATGAGATTGCGCATTGACTGCGCGTGCAGAACAAGCGTTTAAATGGTTAAAATAATGTTCTATGAGATCGCGCATCGACTGCGCGTGCAGAACAAGCGTTTAAATGGTTAAAATAATGTTCTCTGAGATCGCGCGTCGACTGCGCGTGCAGAACAAGCGTTTAAATGAATTAAAATAATGTTCTATGAGATCGCGAATCGACTGCGCGTGCAGAACAAGCGTTTAAATGAATTAAAATAATGTTCTATGAGATCGCGCATCGGCTGCGCGTGCAGAACAAGCGTTTAAATGGATTAAAATAATGTTCTATGAGATCGCGCATCGACTGCGCGTGCAGAACAAGCGTTTAAATGGTTAAAATAATGTTCCCTGAGATCGCGAATCGACTGCGCGTGCAGAACAAGCGTTTAAATGGTTAAAATAATGTTCTATGAGATCGCGAATCGACTGCGCGTGCAGAACAAGCGTTTAAATGGATTAAAATAATGTTCTATGAGATCGCGAATCGACTGCGCGTGCAGAACAAGCGTTTAAATGGATTAAAATAATGTTCTATGAGATCGCGCATCGACTGCGCGTGCAGAACAAGCGTTTAAATGAATTAAAACAATGTTCTATGAGATCGCGCATCGACTGCGCGTGCAGAACAAGCGTTTAAATGGTTAAAATAATGTTCCATGAGATCGCGCATCGACTGCGCGTGCAGAACAAGCGTTTAAATGGTTAAAATAATGTTCCATGAGATCGCGCATCGACTGCGCGTGCAGAACAAGCGTTTAAATGGATTAAAATAATGTTCTATGAGATCGCGCATCGACTGCGCGTGCAGAACAAGCGTTTAAATGGATTAAAATAATGTTCTATGAGATCGCGCATCGACTGTGTGTGCAAAACAAGCGTTTAAATGGTTAAAATAATGTTCCATGAGATCGCGCATCGACTGCGCGTGCAGAACAAGCGTTTAAATGGTTAAAATAATGTTCTATGAGATCGCGCATCGACTGCGCGTGCAGAACAAGCGTTTAAATGGTTAAAATAATGTTCCCTGAGATCGCGAATCGACTGCGCGTGCAGAACAAGCGTTTAAATGGTTAAAATAATGTTCTATGAGATCGCGAATCGACTGCGCGTGCAGAACAAGCGTTTAAATGGATTAAAATAATGTTCTATGAGATCGCGAATCGACTGCGCGTGCAGAACAAGCGTTTAAATGGATTAAAATAATGTTCTATGAGATCGCGCATCGACTGCGCGTGCAGAACTAGCGTTTAAATGGATTAAAATAATGTTCTATGAGATCGCGCATCGACTGTGTGTGCAAAACAAGCGTTTAAATGGTTAAAATAATGTTCCATGAGATCGCGCATCGACTGCGCGTGCAGAACAAGCGTTTAAATGGTTAAAATAATGTTCTATGAGATCGCGCATCGACTGCGCGTGCAGAACAAGCGTTTAAATGGATTAAAATAATGTTCTATGAGATCGCGCATCGACTGCGCGTGCAGAACAAGCGTTTAAATGAATTAAAACAATGTTCTATGAGATCGCGCATCGACTGCGCGTGCAGAACAAGCGTTTAAATGGTTAAAATAATGTTCCATGAGATTGCGCATCGACTGTGTGTGCAGAACAAGCGTTTAAATGGTTAAAATAATGTTCCATGAGATCGCGCATCGACTGCGCGTGCAGAACAAGCGTTTAAATGGATTAAAATAATGTTCTATGAGATTGCGCATTGACTGCGCGTGCAGAACAAGCGTTTAAATGGTTAAAATAATGTTCTATGAGATCGCGCATCGACTGCGCGTGCAGAACAAGCGTTTAAATGGTTAAAATAATGTTCTCTGAGATCGCGCGTCGACTGCGCGTGCAGAACAAGCGTTTAAATGAATTGAAATAATGTTCTATGAGATCGCGAATCGACTGCGCGTGCAGAACAAGCGTTTAAATGAATTAAAATAATGTTCTATGAGATCGCGCATCGACTGCGCGTGCAGAACAAGCGTTTAAATGGATTAAAATAATGTTCTATGAGATCGCGCATCGACTGCGCGTGCAGAACAAGCGTTTAAATGGTTAAAATAATGTTCCCTGAGATCGCGAATCGACTGCGCGTGCAGAACAAGCGTTTAAATGGTTAAAATAATGTTCTATGAGATCGTGAATCGACTGCGCGTGCAGAACAAGCGTTTAAATGGATTAAAATAATGTTCTATGAGATCGCGAATCGACTGCGCGTGCAGAACAAGCGTTTAAATGGATTAAAATAATGTTCTATGAGATCGCGCATCGACTGCGCGTGCAGAACAAGCGTTTAAATGAATTAAAACAATGTTCTATGAGATCGCGCATCGACTGCGCGTGCAGAACAAGCGTTTAAATGGTTAAAATAATGTTCCATGAGATCGCGCATCGACTGCGCGTGCAGAACAAGCGTTTAAATGGTTAAAATAATGTTCCATGAGATCGCGCATCGACTGCGCGTGCAGAACAAGCGTTTAAATGGATTAAAATAATGTTCTATGAGATCGCGCATCGACTGCGCGTGCAGAACAAGCGTTTAAATGGATTAAAATAATGTTCTATGAGATCGCGCATCGACTGTGTGTGCAAAACAAGCGTTTAAATGGTTAAAATAATGTTCCATGAGATCGCGCATCGACTGCGCGTGCAGAACAAGCGTTTAAATGGTTAAAATAATGTTCTATGAGATCGCGCATCGACTGCGCGTGCAGAACAAGCGTTTAAATGGATTAAAATAATGTTCTATGAGATCGCGCATCGACTGCGCGTGCAGAACAAGCGTTTAAATGAATTAAAACAATGTTCTATGAGATCGTGCATCGACTGCGCGTGCAGAACAAGCGTTTAAATGGTTAAAATAATGTTCCATGAGATCGCGCATCGACTGTGTGTGCAGAACAAGCGTTTAAATGGTTAAAATAATGTTCCATGAGATCGCGCATCGACTGCGCGTGCAGAACAAGCGTTTAAATGGTTAAAATAATGTTCTATGAGATCGCGCATCGACTGTGTGTGCAGAACAAGCGTTTAAATGGTTAAAATAATGTTCTCTGAAATCGCGCATCGACTGTGCGTGTAGAACAAGCGTTTAAATGGTTAAAATAATGTTCTCTGAGATCGCGCATCGACTGCGCGTGCAGAACAAGCGTTTAAATGGATTAAAATAATGTTCTATGAGATCGCGCATGGACTGCGCGAGCAGAACAAGCGTTTAAATGGATTAAAATAATGTTCTCTGAGATCGCGCATGGACTGCGCGTGCAGAACAAGCGTTTAAATGGTTAAAATAATGTTCTCTGAGATCGCGCATGGACTGCGCGTGCAGAACAAGCGTTTAAATGAATTAAAATAATGTTCTATGAGATCGCGCATCGACTGCGCGTGCAGAACAAGCGTTTAAATGGTTAAAATAATGTTCTATGAGATCGCGCATCGACTGTGCGTGCAGAACAAGCGTTTAAATGGTTAAAATAATGCTCTCTGAGATCGCGCATCGACTGCGCGTGCAGAACAAGCGTTTAAATGGATTAAAATAATGTTCTATGAGATCGCGCATGGACTGCGCGTGCAGAACAAGCGTTTAAATGGTTAAAATAATGTTCCATGAGATTGCGCATCGACTGTGTGTGCAGAACAAGCGTTTAAATGGTTAAAATAATGTTCCATGAGATCGCGCATCGACTGCGCGTGCAGAACAAGCGTTTAAATGGTTAAAATAATGTTCTCTGAGATCGCGCATGGACTGTGCGTGCAGAACAAGCGTTTAAATGGTTAAAATAATGCTCTCTGAGATCGCGCATCGACTGCGCGTGCAGAACAAGCGTTTAAATGGATTAAAATAATGTTCTATGAGATCGCGCATGGACTGCGCGTGCAGAACAAGCGTTTAAATGGATTAAAATAATGTTCTCTGAGATCGCGCATGGACTGCGCGTGCAGAACAAGCGTTTAAATGGTTAAAATAATGTTCTCTGAGATCGCGCATGGACTGCGCGTGCAGAACAAGCGTTTAAATGGATTAAAATAATGTTCTATGAGATCGCGCATCGACTGCGCGTGCAGAACAAGCGTTTAAATGGATTAAAATAATGTTCTATGAGATCGCGCATCGACTGTGTGTGCAGAACAAGCGTTTAAATGGTTAAAATAATGTTCCATGAGATCGCGCATCGACTGCGCGTGCAGAACAAGCGTTTAAATGGTTAAAATAATGTTCCATGAGATCGCGCATCGACTGCGCGTGCAGAACAAGCGTTTAAATGGTTAAAATAATGTTCTATGAGATCGCGAATCGACTGCGCGTGCAGAACAAGCGTTTAAATGGATTAAAATAATGTTCTCTGAGATCGCGCATCGACTGCGCGTGCAGAACAAGCGTTTAAATGGTTAAAATAATGTTCCATGAGATCGCGCATCGACTGTGTGTGCAGAACAAGCGTTTAAATGGTTAAAATAATGTTCCATGAGATCGCGCATCGACTGTGTGTGCAGAACAAGCGTTTAAATGGTTAAAATAATGTTCTATGAGATCGCGAATCGACTGCGCGTGCAGAACAAGCGTTTAAATGGATTAAAATAATGTTCTATGAGATCGCGCATCGACTGCGCGTGCAGAACAAGCGTTTAAATGGATTAAAATAATGTTCTCTGAGATCGCGCATCGACTGCGCGTGCAGAACAAGCGTTTAAATGGTTAAAATAATGTTCCATGAGATCGCGCATCGACTGTGTGTGCAGAACAAGCGTTTAAATGGTTAAAATAATGTTCCATGAGATCGCGCATCGACTGCGCGTGCAGAACAAGCGTTTAAATGGTTAAAATAATGTTCTATGAGATCGCGCATCGACTGTGTGTGCAGAACAAGCGTTTAAATGGTTAAAATAATGTTCTCTGAGATCGCGCATGGACTGTGCGTGCAGAACAAGCGTTTAAATGGTTAAAATAATGTTCTCTGAGATCGCGCATCGACTGCGCGTGCAGAACAAGCGTTTAAATGGATTAAAATAATGTTCTATGAGATCGCGCATGGACTGCGCGTGCAGAACAAGCGTTTAAATGGATTAAAATAATGTTCTCTGAGATCGCGCATGGACTGCGCGTGCAGAACAAGCGTTTAAATGGTTAAAATAATGTTCTCTGAGATCGCGCATGGACTGCGCGTGCAGAACAAGCGTTTAAATGAATTAAAATAATGTTCTATGGGATCGCGCATCGACTGCGCGTGCAGAACAAGCGTTTAAATGGTTAAAATAATGCTCTCTGAGATCGCGCATCGACTGCGCGTGCAGAACAAGCGTTTAAATGGATTAAAATAATGTTCTATGAGATCGCGCATGGACTGCGCGTGCAGAACAAGCGTTTAAATGGTTAAAATAATGTTCCATGAGATTGCGCATCGACTGTGTGTGCAGAACAAGCGTTTAAATGGTTAAAATAATGTTCCATGAGATCGCGCATCGACTGCGCGTGCAGAACAAGCGTTTAAATGGTTCAAATAATGTTCTCTGAGATCGCGCATGGACTGTGCGTGCAGAACAAGCGTTTAAATGGTTAAAATAATGCTCTCTGAGATCGCGCATCGACTGCGCGTGCAGAACAAGCGTTTAAATGGATTAAAATAATGTTCTATGAGATCGCGCATGGACTGCGCGTGCAGAACAAGCGTTTAAATGGTTAAAATAATGTTCTATGAGATCGCGCATCGACTGCGCGTGCAGAACAAGCGTTTAAATGGTTAAAATAATGTTCCCTGAGATCGCGAATCGACTGCGCGTGCAGAACAAGCGTTTAAATGGATTAAAATAATGTTCTATGAGATCGCGAATCGACTGCGCGTGCAGAACAAGCGTTTAAATGGATTAAAATAATGGTCTATGAGATCGCGCATCGACTGCGCGTGCAGAACAAGCGTTTAAATGGATTAAAATAATGTTCCATGAGATTGCGCATCGACTGTGTGTGCAGAACAAGCGTTTAAATGGTTAAAATAATGTTCCATGAGATCGCGCATCGACTGCGCGTGCAGAACAAGCGTTTAAATGGATTAAAATAATGTTCTATGAGATCGTGCATCGACTGCGCGTGCAGAACAAGCGTTTAAATGGTTAAAATAATGTTCCATGAGATTGCGCATCGACTGTGTGTGCAGAACAAGCGTTTAAATGGTTAAAATAATGTTCCATGAGATCGCGCATCGACTGCGCGTGCAGAACAAGCGTTTAAATGGTTAAAATAATGTTCTCTGAGATCGCGCATGGACTGTGCGTGTAGAACAAGCGTTTAAATGGTTAAAATAATGTTCTCTGAGATCGCGCATCGACTGCGCGTGCAGAACAAGCGTTTAAATGGATTAAAATAATGTTCTATGAGATCGCGCATGGACTGCGCGTGCAGAACAAGCGTTTAAATGGTTAAAATAATGTTCTCTGAGATCGCGCATGGACTGCGCGTGCAGAACAAGCGTTTAAATGAATTAAAATAATGTTCTATGAGATCGCGCATTGACTGCGCGTGCAGAACAAGCGTTTAAATGGATTAAAATAAAGTTCTATGAGATCGCGCATCGACTGCGCGTGCAGAACAAGCGTTTAAATGGTTAAAATAATGTTCTCTGAGATCGCGCGTCGACTGCACGTGCAGAACAAGCGTTTAAATGAATTAAAATAATGTTCTATGAGATCGCGAATCGACTGCGCGTGCAGAACAAGCGTTTAAATGGATTAAAATAATGTTCTATGAGATCGCGAATCGACTGCGCGTGCAGAACAAGCGTTTAAATGGTTAAAATAATGTTCTCTGAGATCGCGCGTCGACTGCGCGTGCAGAACAAGCGTTTAAATGAATCAAAATAATGTTCTATGAGATCGCGAATCGACTGCGCGTGCAGAACAAGCGTTTAAATGGATTAAAATAATGTTCTCTGAGATCGCGCATCGACTGCGTGTGCAGAACAAGCGTTTAAATGGTTAAAATAATGTTCCATGAGATCGCGCATCGACTGCGCGTGCAGAACAAGCGTTTAAATGGTTAAAATAATGTTCTATGAGATCGCGCATCGACTGCGCGTGCAGAACAAGCGTTTAAATGGATTAAAATAATGTTCTATGAGATCGCGCATCGACTGCGCGTGCAGAACAAGCGCTTAAATGAATTAAAACAATGTTCTATGAGATCGCGCATCGACTGCGCGTGCAGAACAAGCGTTTAAATGGTTAAAATAATGTTCCATGAGATCGCGCATCGACTGTGTGTGCAGAACAAGCGTTTAAATGGTTAAAATAATGTTCCATGAGATCGCGCATCGACTGCGCGTGCAGAACAAGCGTTTAAATGGTTAAAATAATGTTCTATGAGATCGCGCATCGACTGTGTGTGCAGAACAAGCGTTTAAATGGTTAAAATAATGTTCTCTGAGATCGCGCATGGACTGTGCGTGCAGAACAAGCGTTTAAATGGTTAAAATAATGTTCTCTGAGATCGCGCATCGACTGCGCGTGCAGAACAAGCGTTTAAATGGATTAAAATAATGTTCTATGAGATCGCGCATGGACTGCGCGTGCAGAACAAGCGTTTAAATGAATTAAAATAATGTTCTATGAGATCGCGCATCGACTGCGCGTGCAGAACAAGCGTTTAAATTGATTAAAATAATGTTCTATGAGATCGCGCATCGACTGCGCGTGCAGAACAAGCGTTTAAATGGTTAAAATAATGTTCTCTGAGATCGCGCGTCGACTGCGCGTGCAGAACAAGCGTTTAAATGGATTAAAATAATGTTCTCTGAGATCGCGCGTCGACTGCGCGTGCAGAACAAGCGTTTAAATGGATTAAAATAATGTTCTATGAGATCGCGCATCGACTGCGCGTGCAGAACAAGCGTTTAAATGGATTAAAATAATGTTCTATGAGATCGCGCATCGACTGCGCGTGCAGAACAAGCGTTTAAATGGATTAAAAAAATGTTCTATGAGATCGCGCATCGATTGCGCGTGCAGAACAAGCGTTTAAATGGATTAAAATAATGTTCTCTGAGATCGCGCATCGACTGTGTGTGCAGAACAAGCGTTTAAATGGATTAAAATAATGTTCTATGAGATCGCGCATGGACTGCGCGTGCAGAACAAGCGTTTAAATGGATTAAAATAATGTTCTATGAGATCGCGCATCGACTGCGCGTGCAGAACAAGCGTTTAAATGGATTAAAATAATGTTCTATGAGATCGCGCATCGACTGTGTGTGCAAAACAAGCGTTTAAATGGTTAAAATAATGTTCCATGAGATCGCGCATCGACTGCGCGTGCAGAACAAGCGTTTAAATGGTTAAAATAATGTTCCATGAGATCGCGCATGGACTGTGCGTGCAGAACAAGCGTTTAAATGGTTAAAATAATGTTCTCTGAGATCGCGCATCGACTGCGCGTGCAGAACAAGCGTTTAAATGGTTAAAATAATGTTCTCTGAGATCGCGCATCGACTGCGCGTGCAGAACAAGCGTTTAAATGGATTAAAATAATGTTCTCTGAGATCGCGCATGGACTGCGCGTGCAGAACAAGCGTTTAAATGGTTAAAATAATGTTCTCTGAGATCGCGCATGGACTGCGCGTGCAGAACAAGCGTTTAAATGAATTAAAATAATGTTCTATGCGATCGCGCATCGACTGCGCGTGCAGAACAAGCGTTTAAATGGATTAAAATAATGTTCTATGAGATCGCGCATCGACTGCGCGTGCAGAACAAGCGTTTAAATGGTTAAAATAATGTTCTCTGAGATCGCGCATGGACTGCGCGTGCAGAACAAGCGTTTAAATGAATTAAAATAATGTTTTATGCGATCGCGCATCGACTGCGCGTGCAGAACAAGCGTTTAAATGGATTAAAATAATGTTCTATGAGATCGCGCATCGACTGCGCGTGCAGAACAAGCGTTTAAATGGTTAAAATAATGTTCTCTGAGATCGCGCGTCGACTGCGCGTGCAGAACAAGCGTTTAAATGAATTAAAATAATGTTCTATGAGATCGCGAATCGACTGCGCGTGCAGAACAAGCGTTTAAATGGATTAAAATAATGTTCTATGAGATCGCGAATCGACTGCGCGTGCAGAACAAGCGTTTAAATGGTTAAAATAATGTTCTATGAGATCGCGAATCGACTGCGCGTGCAGAACAAGCGTTTAAATGGATTAAAATAATGTTCTATGAGATCGTGCATCGACTGCGCGTGCAGAACAAGCGTTTAAATGGATTAAAATAATGTTCTATGCGATCGTGCATCGACTGCGCGTGCAGAACAAGCGTTTAAATGAATTAAAATAATGTTCTATGAGATCGTGCATCGACTGCGCGTGCAAAACAAGCGTTTAAATGAATTAAAATAATGTTCTATGCGATCGCGAATCGACTGCGCGTGCAGAACAAGCGTTTAAATGGATTAAAATAATGTTCTATGAGATCGCGAATCGACTGCGCGTGCAGAACAAGCGTTTAAATGGTTAAAATAATGTTCTATGAGATCGCGAATCGACTGCGCGTGCAGAACAAGCGTTTAAATGGATTAAAATAATGTTCTATGAGATCGTGCATCGACTGCGCGTGCAGAACAAGCGTTTAAATGAATTAAAATAATGTTCTATGCGATCGCGCATCGACTGCGCGTGCAGAACAAGCGTTTAAATGGATTAAAATAATGTTCTATGAGATCGCGCATTGACTGCGCGTGCAGAACAAGCGTTTAAATGGTTAAAATAATGTTCTCTGAGATCGCGCGTCGACTGCGCGTGCAGAACAAGCGTTTAAATGAATTAAAATAATGTTCTATGAGATCGCGAATCGACTGCGCGTGCAGAACAAGCGTTTAAATGGATTAAAATAATGTTCTATGAGATCGCGAATCGACTGCGCGTGCAGAACAAGCGTTTAAATGGTTAAAATAATGTTCTATGAGATCGCGAATCGACTGCGCGTGCAGAACAAGCGTTTAAATGGATTAAAATAATGTTCTATGAGATCGTGCATCGACTGCGCGTGCAGAACAAGCGTTTAAATGGATTAAAATAATGTTCTATGAGATCGCGCATCGACTGCGCGTGCAGAACAAGCGTTTAAATGGTTAAAATAATGTTCTCTGAGATCGCGCGTCGACTGCGCGTGCAGAACAAGCGTTTAAATGAATTAAAATAATGTTCTATGAGATCGCGAATCGACTGCGCGTGCAGAACAAGCGTTTAAATGGATTAAAATAATGTTCTATGAGATCGCGAATCGACTGCGCGTGCAGAACAAGCGTTTAAATGGTTAAAATAATGTTCTATGAGATCGCGAATCGACTGCGCGTGCAGAACAAGCGTTTAAATGGATTAAAATAATGTTCTATGAGATCGTGCATCGACTGCGCGTGCAAAACAAGCGTTTAAATGGATTAAAATAATGTTCTATGAGATCGCGCATCGACTGCGCGTGCAGAACAAGCGTTTAAATGGTTAAAATAATGTTCTCTGAGATCGCGCATGGACTGCGCGTGCAGAACAAGCGTTTAAATGAATTAAAATAATGTTCTATGCGATCGCGCATCGACTGCGCGTGCAGAACAAGCGTTTAAATGGATTAAAATAATGTTCTATGAGATCGCGCATCGACTGCGCGTGCAGAACAAGCGTTTAAATGGTTAAAATAATGTTCTCTGAGATCGCGCGTCGACTGCGCGTGCAGAACAAGCGTTTAAATGAATTAAAATAATGTTCTATGAGATCGCGAATCGACTGCGCGTGCAGAACAAGCGTTTAAATGGATTAAAATAATGTTCTATGAGATCGCGAATCGACTGCGCGTGCAGAACAAGCGTTTAAATGGTTAAAATAATGTTCTATGAGATCGCGAATCGACTGCGCGTGCAGAACAAGCGTTTAAATGGATTAAAATAATGTTCTATGAGATCGCGAATCGACTGCGCGTGCAGAACAAGCGTTTAAATGGATTAAAATAATGTTCTATGAGATCGTGCATCGACTGCGCGTGCAAAACAAGCGTTTAAATGGATTAAAATAATGTTCTATGAGATCGCGAATCGACTGCGCGTGCAGAACAAGCGTTTAAATGGTTAAAATAATGTTCTATGAGATCGCGAATCGACTGCGCGTGCAGAACAAGCGTTTAAATGGATTAAAATAATGTTCTATGAGATCGTGCATCGACTGCGCGTGCAGAACAAGCGTTTAAATGGATTAAAATAATGTTCTCTGAGATCGCGCATCGACTGCGCGTGCAGAACAAGCGTTTAAATGGTTAAAATAATGTTCCATGAGATCGCGCATCGACTGTGTGTGCAGAACAAGCGTTTAAATGGTTAAAATAATGTTCCATGAGATCGCGCATCGACTGTGTGTGCAGAACAAGCGTTTAAATGGTTAAAATAATGTTCTATGAGATCGCGAATCGACCGCGCGTGCAGAACAAGCGTTTAAATGGTTAAAATAATGTTCTCTGAGATCGCGCATCGACTGCGCGTGCAGAACAAGCGTTTAAATGGATTAAAATAATGTTCTATGAGATCGCGCATGGACTGCGCGTGCAGAACAAGCGTTTAAATGGATTAAAATAATGTTCTCTGAGATCGCGCATGGACTGCGCGTGCAGAACAAGCGTTTAAATGGTTAAAATAATGTTCTCTGAGATCGCGCATGGACTGCGCGTGCAGAACAAGCGTTTAAATGGATTAAAATAATGTTCTATGGGATCGCGCATCGACTGCGCGTGCAGAACAAGCGTTTAAATGGTTAAAATAATGTTCTATGAGATCGCGCATCGACTGTGCGTGCAGAACAAGCGTTTAAATGGTTAAAATAATGCTCTCTGAGATCGCGCATCGACTGCGCGTGCAGAACAAGCGTTTAAATGGATTAAAATAATGTTCTATGAGATCGCGCATGGACTGCGCGTGCAGAACAAGCGTTTAAATGGTTAAAATAATGTTCCATGAGATTGCGCATCGACTGTGTGTGCAGAACAAGCGTTTAAATGGTTAAAATAATGTTCCATGAGATCGCGCATCGACTGCGCGTGCAGAACAAGCGTTTAAATGGTTCAAATAATGTTCTCTGAGATCGCGCATGGACTGTGCGTGCAGAACAAGCGTTTAAATGGTTAAAATAATGCTCTCTGAGATCGCGCATCGACTGCGCGTGCAGAACAAGCGTTTAAATGGATTAAAATAATGTTCTATGAGATCGCGCATCGACTGCGCGTGCAGAACAAGCGTTTAAATGGATTAAAATAATGTTCTATGAGATCGCGCATCGACTGTGTGTGCAAAACAAGCGTTTAAATGGTTAAAATAATGTTCCATGAGATCGCGCATCGACTGCGCGTGCAGAACAAGCGTTTAAATGGTTAAAATAATGTTCTATGAGATCGCGCATCGACTGCGCGTGCAGAACAAGCGCTTAAATGAATTAAAACAATGTTCTATGAGATCGCGCATCGACTGCGCGTGCAGAACAAGCGTTTAAATGGTTAAAATAATGTTCCATGAGATCGCGCATCGACTGTGTGTGCAGAACAAGCGTTTAAATGGTTAAAATAATGTTCCATGAGATCGCGCATCGACTGCGCGTGCAGAACAAGCGTTTAAATGGTTAAAATAATGTTCTATGAGATCGCGCATCGACTGTGTGTGCAGAACAAGCGTTTAAATGGTTAAAATAATGTTCTCTGAGATCGCGCATGGACTGTGCGTGCAGAACAAGCGTTTAAATGGTTAAAATAATGTTCTCTGAGATCGCGCATCGACTGCGCGTGCAGAACAAGCGTTTAAATGGATTAAAATAATGTTCTATGAGATCGCGCATGGACTGCGCGTGCAGAACAAGCGTTTAAATGGATTAAAATAATGTTCTCTGAGATCGCGCATGGACTGCGCGTGCAGAACAAGCGTTTAAATGGTTAAAATAATGTTCTCTGAGATCGCGCATGGACTGCGCGTGCAGAACAAGCGTTTAAATGAATTAAAATAATGTTCTATGAGATCGCGCATCGACTGCGCGTGCAGAACAAGCGTTTAAATGGATTAAAATAATGTTCTATGAGATCGCGCATCGACTGCGCGTGCAGAACAAGCGTTTAAATGGTTAAAATAATGTTCTCTGAGATCGCGCATCGACTGCGCGTGCAGAACAAGCGTTTAAATGGATTAAAAAAATGTTCTATGAGATCGCGCATCGATTGCGCGTGCAGAACAAGCGTTTAAATGGATTAAAATAATGTTCTCTGAGATCGCGCATCGACTGTGTGTGCAGAACAAGCGTTTAAATGGTTAAAATAATGTTCCATGAGATCGCGCATGGACTGTGCGTGCAGAACAAGCGTTTAAATGGTTAAAATAATGTTCTCTGAGATCGCGCATCGACTGCGCGTGCAGAACAAGCGTTTAAATGGTTAAAATAATGTTCTCTGAGATCGCGCATCGACTGCGCGTGCAGAACAAGCGTTTAAATGGATTAAAATAATGTTCTATGAGATCGCGCATGGACTGCGCGTGCAGAACAAGCGTTTAAATGGATTAAAATAATGTTCTCTGAGATCGCGCATGGACTGCGCGTGCAGAACAAGCGTTTAAATGGTTAAAATAATGTTCTCTGAGATCGCGCATGGACTGCGCGTGCAGAACAAGCGTTTAAATGAATTAAAATAATGTTCTATGCGATCGCGCATCGACTGCGCGTGCAGAACAAGCGTTTAAATGGATTAAAATAATGTTCTATGAGATCGCGCATCGACTGCGCGTGCAGAACAAGCGTTTAAATGGTTAAAATAATGTTCTCTGAGATCGCGCGTCGACTGCGCGTGCAGAACAAGCGTTTAAATGAATTAAAATAATGTTCTATGAGATCGCGAATCGACTGCGCGTGCAGAACAAGCGTTTAAATGGATTAAAATAATGTTCTATGAGATCGCGAATCGACTGCGCGTGCAGAACAAGCGTTTAAATGGTTAAAATAATGTTCTATGAGATCGCGAATCGACTGCGCGTGCAGAACAAGCGTTTAAATGGATTAAAATAATGTTCTATGAGATCGCGAATCGACTGCGCGTGCAGAACAAGCGTTTAAATGGATTAAAATAATGTTCTATGAGATCGTGCATCGACTGCGCGTGCAGAACAAGCGTTTAAATGGATTAAAATAATGTTCTATGAGATCGCGCATCGACTGCGCGTGCAGAACAAGCGTTTAAATGGATTAAAATAATGTTCTATGAGATCGCGAATCGACTGCGCGTGCAGAACAAGCGTTTAAATGGATTAAAATAATGTTCTATGAGATCGCGCATGGACTGCGCGTGCAGAACAAGCGTTTAAATGGATTAAAATAATGTTCTCTGAGATCGCGCATGGACTGCGCGTGCAGAACAAGCGTTTAAATGGTTAAAATAATGTTCTCTGAGATCGCGCATGGACTGCGCGTGCAGAACAAGCGTTTAAATGAATTAAAATAATGTTCTATGCGATCGCGCATCGACTGCGCGTGCAGAACAAGCGTTTAAATTGATTAAAATAATGTTCTATGAGATCGCGCATCGACTGCGCGTGCAGAACAAGCGTTTAAATGAATTAAAATAATGTTCTATGAGATCGCGAATCGACTGCGCGTGCAGAACAAGCGTTTAAATGGTTAAAATAATGTTCTCTGAGATCGCGCGTCGACTGCGCGTGCAGAACAAGCGTTTAAATGAATTAAAATAATGTTCTATGAGATCGCGAATCGACTGCGCGTGCAGAACAAGCGTTTAAATGGATTAAAATAATGTTCTATGAGATCGCGAATCGACTGCGCGTGCAGAACAAGCGTTTAAATGGTTAAAATAATGTTCTATGAGATCGCGAATCGACTGCGCGTGCAGAACAAGCGTTTAAATGGATTAAAATAATGTTCTATGAGATCGCGAATCGACTGCGCGTGCAGAACAAGCGTTTAAATGGTTAAAATAATGTTCTCTGACATCGCGAATCGACTGCGCGTGCAGAACAAGCGCTTAAATGGTTAAAATAATGTTCCATGAGATTGCGCATCGACTGTGTGTGCAGAACAAGCGTTTAAATGGTTAAAATAATGTTCCATGAGATCGCGCATCGACTGCGCGTGCAGAACAAGCGTTTAAATGGATTAAAATAATGTTCTATGAGATCGCGCATCGACTGCGCGTGCAGAACAAGCGTTTAAATGAATTAAAACAATGTTCTATGAGATCGTGCATCGACTGCGCGTGCAGAACAAGCGTTTAAATGGTTAAAATAATGTTCCATGAGATTGCGCATCGACTGTGTGTGCAGAACAAGCGTTTAAATGGTTAAAATAATGTTCCATGAGATCGCGCATCGACTGCGCGTGCAGAACAAGCGTTTAAATGGTTAAAATAATGTTCTCTGAGATCGCGCATGGACTGTGCGTGTAGAACAAGCGTTTAAATGGTTAAAATAATGTTCTCTGAGATCGCGCATCGACTGCGCGTGCAGAACAAGCGTTTAAATGGATTAAAATAATGTTCTATGAGATCGCGCATGGACTGCGCGTGCAGAACAAGCGTTTAAATGGTTAAAATAATGTTCTCTGAGATCGCGCATGGACTGCGCGTGCAGAACAAGCGTTTAAATGAATTAAAATAATGTTCTATGAGATCGCGCATTGACTGCGCGTGCAGAACAAGCGTTTAAATGGATTAAAATAAAGTTCTATGAGATCGCGCATCGACTGCGCGTGCAGAACAAGCGTTTAAATGGTTAAAATAATGTTCTCTGAGATCGCGCGTCGACTGCACGTGCAGAACAAGCGTTTAAATGAATTAAAATAATGTTCTATGAGATCGCGAATCGACTGCGCGTGCAGAACAAGCGTTTAAATGGATTAAAATAATGTTCTATGAGATCGCGAATCGACTGCGCGTGCAGAACAAGCGTTTAAATGGTTAAAATAATGTTCTCTGAGATCGCGCGTCGACTGCGCGTGCAGAACAAGCGTTTAAATGAATCAAAATAATGTTCTATGAGATCGCGAATCGACTGCGCGTGCAGAACAAGCGTTTAAATGGATTAAAATAATGTTTTCTGAGATCGCGCGTCGACTGCGCGTGCAGAACAAACGTTTAAATGAATTAAAATAATGTTCTATGAGATCGCGCGTCGACTGCGCGTGCAGAACAAGCGTTTAAATGGATTAAAATAATGTTCTATGAGATCGCGCATCGACTGCGCGTGCAGAACAAGCGTTTAAATGGATTAAAATAATGCTCTATGAGATCGCGCATCGACTGCGCGTGCAGAACAAGCGTTTAAATGGATTAAAATAATGTTCTATGAGATCGCGCATCGACTGCGCGTGCAGAACAAGCGTTTAAATGGATTAAAATAATGTTCTCTGAGATCGCGCATCGACTGCGTGTGCAGAACAAGCGTTTAAATGGTTAAAATAATGTTCCATGAGATCGCGCATCGACTGCGCGTGCAGAACAAGCGTTTAAATGGTTAAAATAATGTTCTATGAGATCGCGCATCGACTGCGCGTGCAGAACAAGCGTTTAAATGGATTAAAATAATGTTCTATGAGATCGCGCATCGACTGCGCGTGCAGAACAAGCGCTTAAATGAATTAAAACAATGTTCTATGAGATCGCGCATCGACTGCGCGTGCAGAACAAGCGTTTAAATGGTTAAAATAATGTTCCATGAGATCGCGCATCGACTGTGTGTGCAGAACAAGCGTTTAAATGGTTAAAATAATGTTCCATGAGATCGCGCATCGACTGCGCGTGCAGAACAAGCGTTTAAATGGTTAAAATAATGTTCTATGAGATCGCGCATCGACTGTGTGTGCAGAACAAGCGTTTAAATGGTTAAAATAATGTTCTCTGAGATCGCGCATGGACTGTGCGTGCAGAACAAGCGTTTAAATGGTTAAAATAATGTTCTCTGAGATCGCGCATCGACTGCGCGTGCAGAACAAGCGTTTAAATGGATTAAAATAATGTTCTATGAGATCGCGCATGGACTGCGCGTGCAGAACAAGCGTTTAAATGGATTAAAATAATGTTCTCTGAGATCGCGCATGGACTGCGCGTGCAGAACAAGCGTTTAAATGGTTAAAATAATGTTCTCTGAGATCGCGCATGGACTGCGCGTGCAGAACAAGCGTTTAAATGAATTAAAATAATGTTCTATGAGATCGCGCATCGACTGCGCGTGCAGAACAAGCGTTTAAATGGATTAAAATAATGTTCTATGAGATCGCGCATCGACTGCGCGTGCAGAACAAGCGTTTAAATGGTTAAAATAATGTTCTCTGAGATCGCGCATCGACTGCGCGTGCAGAACAAGCGTTTAAATGGATTAAAAAAATGTTCTATGAGATCGCGCATCGACTGTGTGTGCAGAACAAGCGTTTAAATGGTTAAAATAATGTTCTATGAGATCGCGAATCGACTGCGCGTGCAGAACAAGCGTTTAAATGGATTAAAATAATGTTCTATGAGATCGCGAATCGACTGCGCGTGCAGAACAAGCGTTTAAATGGTTAAAATAATGTTCTCTGACATCGCGAATCGACTGCGCGTGCAGAACAAGCGTTTAAATGGTTAAAATAATGTTCCCTGAGATCGCGCATCGACTGCGCGTGCAGAACAAGCGTTTAAATGGTTAAAATAATGTTCTATGACATCGCGCATCGACTGCGCGTGCAGAACAAGCGTTTAAATGGATTAAAATAATGTTCTCTGACATCGCGAATCGACTGCGCGTGCAGAACAAGCGTTTAAATGGTTAAAATAATGTTCCCTGAGATCGCGCATCGACTGCGCGTGCAGAACAAGCGTTTAAATGGTTAAAATAATGTTCTATGAGATCGCGAATCGACTGCGCGTGCAGAACAAGCGTTTAAATGGATTAAAATAATGTTCTATGAGATCGCGAATCGACTGCGCGTGCAGAACAAGCGTTTAAATGGATTAAAATAATGTTCTATGAGATCGCGCATCGACTGCGCGTGCAGAACAAGCGTTTAAATGAATTAAAATAATGTTCTATGAGATCGCGAATCGACTGCGCGTGCAGAACAAGCGTTTAAATGGATTAAAATAATGTTCTATGAGATCGCGAATCGACTGCGCGTGCAGAACAAGCGTTTAAATGGTTAAAATAATGTTCTATGAGATCGCGAATCGACTGCGCGTGCAGAACAAGCGTTTAAATGGATTAAAATAATGTTCTATGAGATCGCGAATCGACTGCGCGTGCAGAACAAGCGTTTAAATGGTTAAAATAATGTTCTCTGACATCGCGAATCGACTGCGCGTGCAGAACAAGCGTTTAAATGGTTAAAATAATGTTCCCTGAGATCGCGCATCGACTGCGCGTGCAGAACAAGCGTTTAAATGGTTAAAATAATGTTCTATGACATCGCGCATCGACTGCGCGTGCAGAACAAGCGTTTAAATGGATTAAAATAATGTTCTCTGACATCGCGAATCGACTGCGCGTGCAGAACAAGCGTTTAAATGGTTAAAATAATGTTCCCTGAGATCGCGCATCGACTGCGCGTGCAGAACAAGCGTTTAAATGGTTAAAATAATGTTCTATGACATCGCGCATCGACTGCGCGTGCAGAACAAGCGTTTAAATGGATTAAAATAATGTTCTATGAGATCGCGCATCGACTGCGCTTGCAGAACAAGCGTTTAAATGGTTAAAATAATGTTCTCTGAGATCGCGCATGGACTGCGCGTGCAGAACAAGCGTTTAAATGGTTAAAATAATGTTCTCTGAGATCGCGCATCGACTGCGCGTGCAGAACAAGCGTTTAAATGGATTAAAATAATGTTCTATGAGATCGCGCATGGACTGCGCGTGCAGAACAAGCGTTTAAATGGATTAAAATAATGTTCTCTGAGATCGCGCATGGACTGCGCGTGCAGAACAAGCGTTTAAATGGATTAAAATAATGTTCTCTGAGATCGCGCGTCGACTGCGCGTGCAGAACAAACGTTTAAATGAATTAAAATAATGTTCTATGAGATCGCGCGTCGACTGCGCGTGCAGAACAAGCGTTTAAATGGATTAAAATAATGTTCTATGAGATCGCGCATCGACTGCGCGTGCAGAACAAGCGTTTAAATGGATTAAAATAATGCTCTATGAGATCGCGCATCGACTGCGCGTGCAGAACAAGCGTTTAAATGGATTAAAATAATGTTCTATGAGATCGCGCATCGACTGCGCGTGCAGAACAAGCGTTTAAATGGATTAAAATAATGTTCTCTGAGATCGCGCATCGACTGCGTGTGCAGAACAAGCGTTTAAATGGTTAAAATAATGTTCCATGAGATCGCGCATCGACTGCGCGTGCAGAACAAGCGTTTAAATGGATTAAAATAATGTTCTATGAGATCGCGCATCGACTGCGCGTGCAGAACAAGCGTTTAAATGGATTAAAATAATGTTCTATGAGATAGCGCATCGACTGCGCGTGCAGAACAAGCGTTTAAATGGATTAAAATAATGTTCTATGA
Organism: Rhinogobio ventralis; assembly: GCA_039654625.1. Taxonomy (NCBI): domain Eukaryota; kingdom Metazoa; phylum Chordata; class Actinopteri; order Cypriniformes; family Gobionidae; genus Rhinogobio; species Rhinogobio ventralis. The sequence continues at coordinate 724,867 of CM077196.1, forward strand.
GATCGCGCATCGACTGCGCGTGCAGAACAAGCGTTTAAATGGTTAAAATAATGTTCCATGAGATCGCGCATCGACTGCGCGTGCAGAACAAGCGTTTAAATGGTTAAAATAATGTTCTATGAGATCGCGCATGGACTGTGCGTGCAGAACAAGCGTTTAAATGGTTAAAATAATGTTCTCTGAGATCGCGCATCGACTGCGCGTGCAGAACAAGCGTTTAAATGGATTAAAATAATGTTCTATGAGATCGCGCATGGACTGCGCGTGCAGAACAAGCGTTTAAATGGATTAAAATAATGTTCTCTGAGATCGCGCATGGACTGCGCGTGCAGAACAAGCGTTTAAATGGATTAAAATAATGTTCTATGAGATCGCGAATCGACTGCGCGTGCAGAACAAGCGTTTAAATGGATTAAAATAATGTTCTATGAGATCGTGCATCGACTGCGCGTGCAGAACAAGCGTTTAAATGGATTAAAATAATGTTCTCTGAGATCGCGAATCGACTGCGCGTGCAGAACAAGCGTTTAAATGGTTAAAATAATGTTCTCTGAGATCGCGCGTCGACTGCGCGTGCAGAACAAGCGTTTAAATGAATTAAAACAATGTTCTATGAGATCGCGCATCGACTGTGCGTGCAGAACAAGCGTTTAAATGGATTAAAATAATGTTCTCTGAGATCGCGAATCGACTGCGCGTGCAGAACAAGCGTTTAAATTGTTAAAATAATGTTCTCTGAGATCGCGCGTCGACTGCGCGTGCAGAACAAGCGTTTAAATGAATTAAAATAATGTTCTATGACATCGCGAATCGACTGCGCGTGCAGAACAAGCGTTTAAATGGTTAAAATAATGTTCTATGAGATCGCGCATCGACTGCGCGTGCAGAACAAGCGTTTAAATGGATTAAAATAATGTTCTCTGACATCGCGAATCGACTGCGCGTGCAGAACAAGCGTTTAAATGGTTAAAATAATGTTCCCTGAGATCGCGCATCGACTGCGCGTGCAGAACAAGCGTTTAAATGGATTAAAATAATGTTCTCTGACATCGCGAATCGACTGCGCGTGCAGAACAAGCGTTTAAATGGTTAAAATAATGTTCCCTGAGATCGCGCATCGACTGCGCGTGCAGAACAAGCGTTTAAATGGATTAAAATAATGTTCTATGAGATCGCGCATCGACTGCGCGTGCAGAACAAGCGTTTAAATGGATTAAAATAATGTTCTCTGACATCGCGAATCGACTGCGCGTGCAGAACAAGCGTTTAAATGGTTAAAATAATGTTCCCTGAGATCGCGCATCGACTGCGCGTGCAGAACAAGCGTTTAAATGGATTAAAATAATGTTCTCTGACATCGCGAATCGACTGCGCGTGCAGAACAAGCGTTTAAATGGATTAAAATAATGTTCTATGAGATCGCGCATCGACTGCGCGTGCAGAACAAGCGTTTAAATGGATTAAAATAATGTTCTCTGAGATCGCGCATGGACTGCGCGTGCAGAACAAGCGTTTAAATGGATTAAAATAATGTTCTATGAGATCGCGCATGGACTGCGCGTGCAGAACAAGCGTTTAAATGGATTAAAATAATGTTCTATGAGATCGCGCATCGACTGCGCGTGCAGAACAAGCGTTTAAATGGATTAAAATAATGTTCTCTGACATCGCGAATCGACTGCGCGTGCAGAACAAGCGTTTAAATGGTTAAAATAATGTTCCCTGAGATCGCGCATCGACTGCGCGTGCAGAACAAGCGTTTAAATGGATTAAAATAATGTTCTATGAGATCGCGCATCGACTGCGCGTGCAGAACAAGCGTTTAAATGGATTAAAATAATGTTCTCTGACATCGCGAATCGACTGCGCGTGCAGAACAAGCGTTTAAATGAATTAAAATAATGTTCTATGACATCGCGAATCGACTGCGCGTGCAGAACAAGCGTTTAAATGGTTAAAATAATGTTCTATGAGATCGCGCGTCGACTGCGCGTGCAGAACAAGCGTTTAAATGAATTAAAATAATGTTCTATGACATCGCGAATCGACTGCGCGTGCAGAACAAGCGTTTAAATGGTTAAAATAATGTTCTATGAGATCGCGCATCGACTGCGCGTGCAGAACAAGCGTTTAAATGGATTAAAATAATGTTCTCTGACATCGCGAATCGACTGCGCGTGCAGAACAAGCGTTTAAATGGTTAAAATAATGTTCCCTGAGATCGCGCATCGACTGCGCGTGCAGAACAAGCGTTTAAATGGATTAAAATAATGTTCTCTGACATCGCGAATCGACTGCGCGTGCAGAACAAGCGTTTAAATGGTTAAAATAATGTTCCCTGAGATCGCGCATCGACTGCGCGTGCAGAACAAGCGTTTAAATGGATTAAAATAATGTTCTATGAGATCGCGCATCGACTGCGCGTGCAGAACAAGCGTTTAAATGGATTAAAATAATGTTCTCTGACATCGCGAATCGACTGCGCGTGCAGAACAAGCGTTTAAATGGTTAAAATAATGTTCCCTGAGATCGCGCATCGACTGCGCGTGCAGAACAAGCGTTTAAATGGATTAAAATAATGTTCTCTGACATCGCGAATCGACTGCGCGTGCAGAACAAGCGTTTAAATGGATTAAAATAATGTTCTATGAGATCGCGCATCGACTGCGCGTGCAGAACAAGCGTTTAAATGGATTAAAATAATGTTCTCTGAGATCGCGCATGGACTGCGCGTGCAGAACAAGCGTTTAAATGGATTAAAATAATGTTCTATGAGATCGCGCATGGACTGCGCGTGCAGAACAAGCGTTTAAATGGATTAAAATAATGTTCTATGAGATCGCGCATCGACTGCGCGTGCAGAACAAGCGTTTAAATGGATTAAAATAATGTTCTCTGACATCGCGAATCGACTGCGCGTGCAGAACAAGCGTTTAAATGGTTAAAATAATGTTCCCTGAGATCGCGCATCGACTGCGCGTGCAGAACAAGCGTTTAAATGGATTAAAATAATGTTCTATGAGATCGCGCATCGACTGCGCGTGCAGAACAAGCGTTTAAATGGATTAAAATAATGTTCTCTGACATCGCGAATCGACTGCGCGTGCAGAACAAGCGTTTAAATGGTTAAAATAATGTTCCCTGAGATCGCGCATCGACTGCGCGTGCAGAACAAGCGTTTAAATGGTTAAAATAATGTTCTATGACATCGCGCATCGACTGCGCGTGCAGAACAAGCGTTTAAATGGATTAAAATAATGTTCTATGAGATCGCGCATCGACTGCGCTTGCAGAACAAGCGTTTAAATGTTTAAAATAATGTTCTCTGAGATCGCGCATCGACTGCGCGTGCAGAACAAGCGTTTAAATGGTTAAAATAATGTTCTCTGAGATCGCGCATGGACTGCGCGTGCAGAACAAGCGTTTAAATGGTTAAAATAATGTTCTCTGAGATCGCGCATCGACTGCGCGTGCAGAACAAGCGTTTAAATGGTTAAAATAATGTTCTCTGAGATCGCGCATGGACTGCGCGTGCAGAACAAGCGTTTAAATGGTTAAAATAATGTTCTCTGAGATCGCGCATCGACTGCGCGTGCAGAACAAGCGTTTAAATGGATTAAAATAATGTTCTATGAGATCGCGCATGGACTGCGCGTGCAGAACAGGCGTTTAAATGGATTAAAATAATGTTCTCTGAGATCGCGCATCGACTGCGCGTGCAGAACAAGCGTTTAAATGCAGAACAAGCGTTTAAATGGTTAAAATAATGTTCTCTGAGATCGCGCATGGACTGCGCGTGCAGAACAAGCGTTTAAATGGTTAAAATAATGTTCTATGAGATCGCGAATCGACTGCGCGTGCAGAACAAGCGTTTAAATGGATTAAAATAATGTTCTCTGAGATCGCGCGTCGACTGCGCGTGCAGAACAAGCGTTTAAATGAATTAAAATAATGTTCTATGACATCGCGAATCGACTGCGCGTGCAGAACAAGCGTTTAAATGGATTAAAATAATGTTCTATGAGATCGCGCATCGACTGCGCGTGCAGAACAAGCGTTTAAATGGATTAAAATAATGTTCTATGAGATCGCGCATCGACTGCGCGTGCAGAACAAGCGTTTAAATGGTTAAAATAATGTTCTATGACATCGCGCATCGACTGCGCGTGCAGAACAAGCATTTAAATGGATTAAAATAATGTTCTATGAGATCGCGCATCGACTGTGTGTGCAGAACAAGCGTTTAAATGGTTAAAATAATGTTCTCTGAGATCGCGCATCGACTGCGCGTGCAGAACAAGCGTTTAAATGGTTAAAGTAATGTTCTCTGAGATCGCGCATGGACTGCGAGTGCAGAACAAGCGTTTAAATGCAGAACAAGCGTTTAAATGGATTAAAATAATGTTCTCTGAGATCGCGCATCGACTGCGCGTGCAGAACAAGCGTTTAAATGGATTAAAATAATGTTCTATGAGATCGCGCATGGACTGCGCGTGCAGAACAAGCGTTTAAATGGATTAAAATAATGTTCTCTGAGATCGCGCATGGACTGCGCGTGCAGAACAAGCGTTTAAATGGTTAAAATAATGTTCTCTGAGATCGCGCATGGACTGCGCATGCAGAACAAGCGTTTAAATGAATTAAAATAATGTTCTATGCGATCGCGCATCGACTGCGCGTGCAGAACAAGCGTTTAAATGGTTAAAATAATGTTCTCTGAGATCGCGCGTCGACTGCGCGTGCAGAACAAGCGTTTAAATGGTTAAAATAATGTTCTCTGAGATCGCGCATGGACTGCGCGTGCAGAACAAGCGTTTAAATGGTTAAAATAATGTTCTCTGAGATCGCGCATGGACTGCGCATGCAGAACAAGCGTTTAAATGAATTAAAATAATGTTCTATGCGATCGCGCATCGACTGCGCGTGCAGAACAAGCGTTTAAATGGTTAAAATAATGTTCTCTGAGATCGCGCATGGACTGCGCGTGCAGAACAAGCGTTTAAATGGTTAAAATAATGTTCTCTGAGATCGCGCATGGACTGCGCATGCAGAACAAGCGTTTAAATGAATTAAAATAATGTTCTATGCGATAGCGCATCGACTGCGCGTGCAGAACAAGCGTTTAAATGGTTAAAATAATGTTCTCTGAGATCGCGCGTCGACTGCGCGTGCAGAACAAGCGTTTAAATGAATTAAAATAATGTTCTATGAGATCGCGCATGGACTGCGCGTGCAGAACAAGCGTTTAAATGGATTAAAATAATGTTCTATGAGATCGCGCATCGACTGCGCGTGCAGAACAAGCGTTTAAATGGTTAAAATAATGTTCTCTGAGATCGCGCGTCGACTGCGCGTGCAGAACAAGCGTTTAAATGAATTAAAATAATGTTCTATGAGATCGCGAATCGACTGCGCGTGCAGAACAAGCGTTTAAATGGTTAAAATAATGTTCTATGAGATCGCGAATCGACTGCGCGTGCAGAACAAGCGTTTAAATGGTTAAAATAATGTTCTCTGAGATCGCGCGTCGACTGCGCGTGCAGAACAAGCGTTTAAATGAATTAAAATAATGTTCTATGACATCGCGAATCGACTGCGCGTGCAGAACAAGCGTTTAAATGGATTAAAATAATGTTCTCTGACATCGCGAATCGACTGCGCGTGCAGAACAAGCGTTTAAATGGTTAAAATAATGTTCCCTGAGATCGCGCATCGACTGCGCGTGCAGAACAAGCGTTTAAATGGATTAAAATAATGTTCTATGAGATCGCGCATCGACTGCGCGTGCAGAACAAGCGTTTAAATGGATTAAAATAATGTTCTCTGACATCGCGAATCGACTGCGCGTGCAGAACAAGCGTTTAAATGGTTAAAATAATGTTCCCTGAGATCGCGCATCGACTGCGCGTGCAGAACAAGCGTTTAAATGGTTAAAATAATGTTCTCTGAGATCGCGCATGGACTGTGCGTGCAGAACAAGCGTTTAAATGGTTAAAATAATGTTCTCTGAGATCGCGCATCGACTGCGCGTGCAGAACAAGCGTTTAAATGGATTAAAATAATGTTCTATGAGATCGCGAATCGACTGCGCGTGCAGAACAAGCGTTTAAATGGATTAAAATAATGTTCTATGAGATCGTGCATCGACTGCGCGTGCAGAACAAGCGTTTAAATGGATTAAAATAATGTTCTCTGAGATCGCGAATCGACTGCGCGTGCAGAACAAGCGTTTAAATGGTTAAAATAATGTTCTCTGAGATCGCGCGTCGACTGCGCGTGCAGAACAAGCGTTTAAATGAATTAAAACAATGTTCTATGAGATCGCGCATCGACTGTGCGTGCAGAACAAGCGTTTAAATGGATTAAAATAATGTTCTCTGAGATCGCGAATCGACTGCGCGTGCAGAACAAGCGTTTAAATGGTTAAAATAATGTTCTCTGAGATCGCGCGTCGACTGCGCGTGCAGAACAAGCGTTTAAATGAATTAAAATAATGTTCTATGACATCGCGAATCGACTGCGCGTGCAGAACAAGCGTTTAAATGGTTAAAATAATGTTCTATGAGATCGCGCATCGACTGCGCGTGCAGAACAAGCGTTTAAATGGATTAAAATAATGTTCTCTGACATCGCGAATCGACTGCGCGTGCAGAACAAGCGTTTAAATGGTTAAAATAATGTTCCCTGAGATCACGCATCGACTGCGCGTGCAGAACAAGCGTTTAAATGGATTAAAATAATGTTCTCTGACATCGCGAATCGACTGCGCGTGCAGAACAAGCGTTTAAATGGTTAAAATAATGTTCCCTGAGATCGCGCATCGACTGCGCGTGTAGAACAAGCGTTTAAATGGATTAAAATAATGTTCTATGAGATCGCGCATCGACTGCGCGTGCAGAACAAGCGTTTAAATGGATTAAAATAATGTTCTCTGACATCGCGAATCGACTGCGCGTGCAGAACAAGCGTTTAAATGGTTAAAATAATGTTCCCTGAGATCGCGCATCGACTGCGCGTGCAGAACAAGCGTTTAAATGGATTAAAATAATGTTCTCTGACATCGCGAATCGACTGCGCGTGCAGAACAAGCGTTTAAATGGTTAAAATAATGTTCCCTGAGATCGCGCATCGACTGCGCGTGCAGAACAAGCGTTTAAATGGATTAAAATAATGTTCTATGAGATCGCGCATCGACTGCGCGTGCAGAACAAGCGTTTAAATGGATTAAAATAATGTTCTCTGACATCGCGAATCGACTGCGCGTGCAGAACAAGCGTTTAAATGGTTAAAATAATGTTCCCTGAGATCGCGCATCGACTGCGCGTGCAGAACAAGCGTTTAAATGGATTAAAATAATGTTCTATGAGATCGCGCATCGACTGCGCGTGCAGAACAAGCGTTTAAATGGATTAAAATAATGTTCTCTGACATCGCGAATCGACTGCGCGTGCAGAACAAGCGTTTAAATGGTTAAAATAATGTTCCCTGAGATCGCGCATCGACTGCGCGTGCAGAACAAGCGTTTAAATGGTTAAAATAATGTTCTATGACATCGCGCATCGACTGCGCGTGCAGAACAAGCGTTTAAATGGATTAAAATAATGTTCTATGAGATCGCGCATCGACTGCGCTTGCAGAACAAGCGTTTAAATGTTTAAAATAATGTTCTCTGAGATCGCGCATCGACTGCGCGTGCAGAACAAGCGTTTAAATGGTTAAAATAATGTTCTCTGAGATCGCGCATGGACTGCGCGTGCAGAACAAGCGTTTAAATGGTTAAAATAATGTTCTCTGAGATCGCGCATCGACTGCGCGTGCAGAACAAGCGTTTAAATGGTTAAAATAATGTTCTCTGAGATCGCGCATGGACTGCGCGTGCAGAACAAGCGTTTAAATGGTTAAAATAATGTTCTCTGAGATCGCGCTTCGACTGCGCGTGCAGAACAAGCGTTTAAATGGATTAAAATAATGTTCTATGAGATCGCGCATGGACTGCGCGTGCAGAACAAGCGTTTAAATGGATTAAAATAATGTTCTCTGAGATCGCGCATCGACTGCGCGTGCAGAACAAGCGTTTAAATGGTTAAAGTAATGTTCTCTGAGATCGCGCATGGACTGCGAGTGCAGAACAAGCGTTTAAATGCAGAACAAGCGTTTAAATGGATTAAAATAATGTTCTCTGAGATCGCGCATCGACTGCGCGTGCAGAACAAGCGTTTAAATGGATTAAAATAATGTTCTATGAGATCGCGCATGGACTGCGCGTGCAGAACAAGCGTTTAAATGGATTAAAATAATGTTCTCTGAGATCGCGCATGGACTGCGCGTGCAGAACAAGCGTTTAAATGGTTAAAATAATGTTCTCTGAGATCGCGCATGGACTGCGCATGCAGAACAAGCGTTTAAATGAATTAAAATAATGTTCTATGCGATCGCGCATCGACTGCGCGTGCAGAACAAGCGTTTAAATGGTTAAAATAATGTTCTCTGAGATCGCGCGTCGACTGCGCGTGCAGAACAAGCGTTTAAATGGTTAAAATAATGTTCTCTGAGATCGCGCATGGACTGCGCGTGCAGAACAAGCGTTTAAATGGTTAAAATAATGTTCTCTGAGATCGCGCATGGACTGCGCATGCAGAACAAGCGTTTAAATGAATTAAAATAATGTTCTATGCGATCGCGCATCGACTGCGCGTGCAGAACAAGCGTTTAAATGGTTAAAATAATGTTCTCTGAGATCGCGCATGGACTGCGCGTGCAGAACAAGCGTTTAAATGGTTAAAATAATGTTCTCTGAGATCGCGCATGGACTGCGCATGCAGAACAAGCGTTTAAATGAATTAAAATAATGTTCTATGCGATCGCGCATCGACTGCGCGTGCAGAACAAGCGTTTAAATGGTTAAAATGTTCTCTGAGATCGCGCGTCGACTGCGCGTGCAGAACAAGCGTTTAAATGAATTAAAATAATGTTCTATGAGATCGCGCATGGACTGCGCGTGCAGAACAAGCGTTTAAATGGATTAAAATAATGTTCTATGAGATCGCGCATCGACTGCGCGTGCAGAACAAGCGTTTAAATGGTTAAAATAATGTTCTCTGAGATCGCGCGTCGACTGCGCGTGCAGAACAAGCGTTTAAATGAATTAAAATAATGTTCTATGAGATCGCGAATCGACTGCGCGTGCAGAACAAGCGTTTAAATGGTTAAAATAATGTTCTATGAGATCGCGAATCGACTGCGCGTGCAGAACAAGCGTTTAAATGGTTAAAATAATGTTCTCTGAGATCGCGCGTCGACTGCGCGTGCAGAACAAGCGTTTAAATGAATTAAAATAATGTTCTATGACATCGCGAATCGACTGCGCGTGCAGAACAAGCGTTTAAATGGATTAAAATAATGTTCTCTGACATCGCGAATCGACTGCGCGTGCAGAACAAGCGTTTAAATGGTTAAAATAATGTTCCCTGAGATCGCGCATCGACTGCGCGTGCAGAACAAGCGTTTAAATGGATTAAAATAATGTTCTATGAGATCGCGCATCGACTGCGCGTGCAGAACAAGCGTTTAAATGGATTAAAATAATGTTCTCTGACATCGCGAATCGACTGCGCGTGCAGAACAAGCGTTTAAATGGTTAAAATAATGTTCCCTGAGATCGCGCATCGACTGCGCGTGCAGAACAAGCGTTTAAATGGTTAAAATAATGTTCTATGAGATCGCGCATCGACTGCGCGTGCAGAACAAGCGTTTAAATGGATTAAAATAATGTTCTATGAGATCGCGCATCGACTGCGCTTGCAGAACAAGCGTTTAAATGTTTAAAATAATGTTCTCTGAGATCGCGCATGGACTGCGCGTGCAGAACAAGCGTTTAAATGGATTTAAATAATGTTCTATGACATCGCGCATCGACTGCGCGTGCAGAACAAGCGTTTAAATGGATTAAAATAATGTTCTATGAGATCGCGCATCGACTGCGCTTGCAGAACAAGCGTTTAAATGTTTAAAATAATGTTCTCTGAGATCGCGCATGGACTGCGCGTGCAGAACAAGCGTTTAAATGGTTAAAATAATGTTCTCTGAGATCGCGCATCGACTGCGCGTGCAGAACAAGCGTTTAAATGGTTAAAATAATGTTCTCTGAGATCGCGCATGGACTGCGCGTGCAGAACAAGCGTTTAAATGGTTAAAATAATGTTCTCTGAGATCGCGCATCGACTGCGCGTGCAGAACAAGCGTTTAAATGGATTAAAATAATGTTCTATGAGATCGCGCATGGACTGCGCGTGCAGAATAAGCGTTTAAATGATTAAAATAATGTTCTCTGAGATCGCGCATCGACTGCGCGTGCAGAACAAGCGTTTAAATGCAGAACAAGCGTTTAAATGGTTAAAATAATGTTCTCTGAGATCGCGCATGGACTGCGCGTGCAGAACAAGCGTTTAAATGGTTAAAATAATGTTCTATGAGATCGCGAATCGACTGCGCGTGCAGAACAAGCGTTTAAATGGATTAAAATAATGTTCTCTGAGATCGCGCGTCGACTGCGCGTGCAGAACAAGCGTTTAAATGAATTAAAATAATGTTCTATGACATCGCGAATCGACTGCGCGTGCAGAACAAGCGTTTAAATGGTTAAAATAATGTTCTATGAGATCGCGCATCGACTGCGCGTGCAGAACAAGCGTTTAAATGGATTAAAATAATGTTCTCTGAGATCGCGCATCGACTGCGCGTGCAGAACAAGCGTTTAAATGGATTAAAATAATGTTCTATGAGATCGCGCATGGACTGCGCGTGCAGAACAAGCGTTTAAATGGATTAAAATAATGTTATATGAGATCGCGCATCGACTGCGCGTGCAGAACAAGCGTTTAAATGGATTAAAATAATGTTCTATGAGATCGCGCATCGACTGCGCGTGCAGAACAAGCGTTTAAATGGTTAAAATAATGTTCCATGAGATCGCGCATCGACTGTGTGTGCAGAACAAGCGTTTAAATGGATTAAAATAATGTTCTATGAGATCGCGCATCGACTGCGCGTGCAGAACAAGCGTTTAAATGGATTAAAATAATGTTCTATGAGATCGCGCATCGACTGCGCGTGCAGAACAAGCGTTTAAATGGTTAAAATAATGTTCTCTGAGATCGCGCATCGACTGCGCGTGCAGAACAAGCGTTTAAATGGATTAAAATAATGTTCTATGAGATCGCGCATGGACTGCGCGTGCAGAACAAGCGTTTAAATGGATTAAAATAATGTTCTATGAGATCGCGCATCGACTGTGTGTGCAGAACAAGCGTTTAAATGGTTAAAATAATGTTCTCTGAGATCGCGCATCGACTGCGCGTGCAGAACAAGCGTTTAAATGCAGAACAAGCGTTTAAATGGATTAAAATAATGTTCTCTGAGATCGCGCATCGACTGCGCGTGCAGAACAAGCGTTTAAATGGATTAAAATAATGTTCTATGAGATCGCGCATGGACTGCGCGTACAGAACAAGCGTTTAAATGGATTAAAATAATGTTCTCTGAGATCGCGCATGGACTGCGCGTGCAGAACAAGCGTTTAAATGAATTAAAATAATGTTCTATGAGATCGCGCATCGACTGCGCGTGCAGAACAAGCGTTTAAATGGTTAAAATAATGTTCTCTGAGATCGCGCATGGACTGCGCGTGCAGAACAAGCGTTTAAATGAATTAAAATAATGTTCTATGAGATCGCGCATCGACTGCGCGTGCAGAACAAGCGTTTAAATGGTTAAAATAATGTTCTATGAGATCGCGCATCGACTGCGCGTGCAGAACAAGCGTTTAAATGGTTAAAATAATGTTCTCTGAGATCGCGCATCGACTGCGCGTGCAGAACAAGCGTTTAAATGGATTAAAATAATGTTCTATGAGATCGCGCATGGACTGCGCGTGCAGAACAAGCGTTTAAATGGATTAAAATAATGTTCTATGAGATCGCGCATCGACTGCGCGTGCAGAACAAGCGTTTAAATGGTTAAAATAATGTTCTCTGAGATCGCGCATGGACTGCGCGTGCAGAACAAGCGTTTAAATGAATTAAAATAATGTTCTATGAGATCGCGCATCGACTGCGCGTGCAGAACAAGCGTTTAAATGGTTAAAATAATGTTCTCTGAGATCGCGCATCGACTGCGCGTGCAGAACAAGCGTTTAAATGAATTAAAATAATGTTCTATGACATCGCGAATCGACTGCGCGTGCAGAACAAGCGTTTAAATGGATTAAAATAATGTTCTATGAGATCGCGCATCGACTGCGCGTGCAGAACAAGCGTTTAAATGGATTAAAATAATGTTCTATGAGATCGCGCATCGACTGCGCGTGCAGAACAAGCGTTTAAATGGTTAAAATAATGTTCTCTGAGATCGCGCGTCGACTGCGCGTGCAGAACAAGCGTTTAAATGGATTAAAATAATGTTCTCTGAGATCGCGCATCGACTGCGCGTGCAGAACAAGCGTTTAAATGGATTAAAATAATGTTCTATGAGATCGCGCATCGACTGCGCGTGCAGAACAAGCGTTTAAATGGATTAAAATAATGTTCTATGAGATCGCGCATCGACTGCGCGTGCAGAACAAGCGTTTAAATGGATTAAAAAAATGTTCTATGAGATCGCGCATCGATTGCGCGTGCAGAACAAGCGTTTAAATGGTTAAAATAATGTTCCATGAGATCGCGCATGGACTGTGCGTGCAGAACAAGCGTTTAAATGGTTAAAATAATGTTCTCTGAGATCGCGCATCGACTGCGCGTGCAGAACAAGCGTTTAAATGGATTAAAAAAATGTTCTCTGAGATCGCGCATCGACTGTGTGTGCAGAACAAGCGTTTAAATGGTTAAAATAATGTTCCATGAGATCGCGCATGGACTGTGCGTGCAGAACAAGCGTTTAAATGGTTAAAATAATGTTCTCTGAGATCGCGCATCGACTGCGCGTGCAGAACAAGCGTTTAAATGGTTAAAATAATGTTCTCTGAGATCGCGCATCGACTGCGCGTGCAGAACAAGCGTTTAAATGGATTAAAATAATGTTCTATGAGATCGCGCATGGACTGCGCGTGCAGAACAAGCGTTTAAATGGATTAAAATAATGTTCTCTGAGATCGCGCATGGACTGCGCGTGCAGAACAAGCGTTTAAATGGTTAAAATAATGTTCTCTGAGATCGCGCATGGACTGCGCGTGCAGAACAAGCGTTTAAATGAATTAAAATAATGTTCTATGCGATCGCGCATCGACTGCGCGTGCAGAACAAGCGTTTAAATGGATTAAAATAATGTTCTATGAGATCGCGCATCGACTGCGCGTGCAGAACAAGCGTTTAAATGGTTAAAATAATGTTCTCTGAGATCGCGCGTCGACTGCGCGTGCAGAACAAGCGTTTAAATGAATTAAAATAATGTTCTATGAGATCGCGAATCGACTGCGCGTGCAGAACAAGCGTTTAAATGGATTAAAATAATGTTCTATGAGATCGCGAATCGACTGCGCGTGCAGAACAAGCGTTTAAATGGTTAAAATAATGTTCTATGAGATCGCGAATCGACTGCGCGTGCAGAACAAGCGTTTAAATGGATTAAAATAATGTTCTATGAGATCGCGAATCGACTGCGCGTGCAGAACAAGCGTTTAAATGGATTAAAATAATGTTCTATGAGATCGTGCATCGACTGCGCGTGCAGAACAAGCGTTTAAATGGATTAAAATAATGTTCTATGAGATCGCGAATCGACTGCGCGTGCAGAACAAGCGTTTAAATGGATTAAAATAATGTTCTATGAGATCGCGCATGGACTGCGCGTGCAGAACAAGCGTTTAAATGGATTAAAATAATGTTCTCTGAGATCGCGCATGGACTGCGCGTGCAGAACAAGCGTTTAAATGGATTAAAATAATGTTCTATGAGATCGCGCATCGACTGCGCGTGCAGAACAAGCGTTTAAATGGATTAAAATAATGTTCTATGAGATCGCGCATGGACTGCGCGTGCAGAACAAGCGTTTAAATGGTTAAAATAATGTTCTCTGAGATCGCGCATGGACTGCGCGTGCAGAACAAGCGTTTAAATGAATTAAAATAATGTTCTCTGCGATCGCGCATCGACTGCGCGTGCAGAACAAGCGTTTAAATGGTTAAAATAATGTTCTCTGAGATCGCGCGTCGACTGCGCGTGCAGAACAAGCGTTTAAATGAATTAAAATAATGTTCTATGAGATCGTGCATCGACTGCGCGTGCAGAACAAGCGTTTAAATGGATTAAAATAATGTTCTATGAGATCGCGAATCGACTGCGCGTGCAGAACAAGCGTTTAAATGGATTAAAATAATGTTCTATGAGATCGCGCATGGACTGCGCGTGCAGAACAAGCGTTTAAATGGATTAAAATAATGTTCTCTGAGATCGCGCATGGACTGCGCGTGCAGAACAAGCGTTTAAATGGATTAAAATAATGTTCTATGAGATCGCGCATCGACTGCGCGTGCAGAACAAGCGTTTAAATGGATTAAAATAATGTTCTATGAGATCGCGCATGGACTGCGCGTGCAGAACAAGCGTTTAAATGGTTAAAATAATGTTCTCTGAGATCGCGCATGGACTGCGCGTGCAGAACAAGCGTTTAAATGAATTAAAATAATGTTCTATGCGATCGCGCATCGACTGCGCGTGCAGAACAAGCGTTTAAATGGTTAAAATAATGTTCTCTGAGATCGCGCGTCGACTGCGCGTGCAGAACAAGCGTTTAAATGAATTAAAATAATGTTCTATGAGATCGCGAATCGACTGCGCGTGCAGAACAAGCGTTTAAATGGATTAAAATAATGTTCTATGAGATCGCGAATCGACTGCGCGTGCAGAACAAGCGTTTAAATGGTTAAAATAATGTTCTATGAGATCGCGAATCGACTGCGCGTGCAGAACAAGCGTTTAAATGGATTAAAATAATGTTCTATGAGATCGCGAATCGACTGCGCGTGCAGAACAAGCGTTTAAATGGATTAAAATAATGTTCTATGAGATCGCGAATCGACTGCGCGTGCAGAACAAGCGTTTAAATGGATTAAAATAATGTTCTATGAGATCGCGAATCGACTGCGCGTGCAGAACAAGCGTTTAAATGGTTAAAATAATGTTCTCTGACATCGCGAATCGACTGCGCGTGCAGAACAAGCGTTTAAATGGTTAAAATAATGTTCCCTGAGATCGCGCATCGACTGCGCGTGCAGAACAAGCGTTTAAATGGTTAAAATAATGTTCTATGACATCGCGCATCGACTGCGCGTGCAGAACAAGCGTTTAAATGGATTAAAATAATGTTCTATGAGATCGCGCATCGACTGCGCTTGCAGAACAAGCGTTTAAATGGTTAAAATAATGTTCTCTGAGATCGCGCATGGACTGCGCGTGCAGAACAAGCGTTTAAATGGTTAAAATAATGTTCTCTGAGATCGCGCATGGACTGCGCGTGCAGAACAAGCGTTTAAATGGTTAAAATAATGTTCTCTGAGATCGCGCATCGACTGCGCGTGCAGAACAAGCGTTTAAATGGATTAAAATAATGTTCTATGAGATCGCGCATGGACTGCGCGTGCAGAACAAGCGTTTAAATGGATTAAAATAATGTTCTCTGAGATCGCGCATGGACTGCGCGTGCAGAACAAGCGTTTAAATGGATTAAAATAATGTTCTCTGAGATCGCGCGTCGACTGCGCGTGCAGAACAAACGTTTAAATGAATTAAAATAATGTTCTATGAGATCGCGCGTCGACTGCGCGTGCAGAACAAGCGTTTAAATGGATTAAAATAATGTTCTATGAGATCGCGCATCGACTGCGCGTGCAGAACAAGCGTTTAAATGGATTAAAATAATGCTCTATGAGATCGCGCATCGACTGCGCGTGCAGAACAAGCGTTTAAATGGATTAAAATAATGTTCTATGAGATCGCGCATCGACTGCGCGTGCAGAACAAGCGTTTAAATGGATTAAAATAATGTTCTCTGAGATCGCGCATCGACTGCGTGTGCAGAACAAGCGTTTAAATGGTTAAAATAATGTTCCATGAGATCGCGCATCGACTGCGCGTGCAGAACAAGCGTTTAAATGGATTAAAATAATGTTCTATGAGATCGCGCATCGACTGCGCGTGCAGAACAAGCGTTTAAATGGATTAAAATAATGTTCTATGAGATCGCGCATCGACTGCGCGTGCAGAACAAGCGCTTAAATGAATTAAAACAATGTTCTATGAGATCGCGCATCGACTGCGCGTGCAGAACAAGCGTTTAAATGGTTAAAATAATGTTCCATGAGATCGCGCATCGACTGCGCGTGCAGAACAAGCGTTTAAATGGTTAAAATAATGTTCTATGAGATCGCGCATCGACTGTGTGTGCAGAACAAGCGTTTAAATGGTTAAAATAATGTTCTCTGAGATCGCGCATGGACTGTGCGTGCAGAACAAGCGTTTAAATGGTTAAAATAATGTTCTCTGAGATCGCGCATCGACTGCGCGTGCAGAACAAGCGTTTAAATGGATTAAAATAATGTTCTATGAGATCGCGCATGGACTGCGCGTGCAGAACAAGCGTTTAAATGGATTAAAATAATGTTCTCTGAGATCGCGCATGGACTGCGCGTGCAGAACAAGCGTTTAAATGGATTAAAATAATGTTCTATGAGATCGCGAATCGACTGCGCGTGCAGAACAAGCGTTTAAATGGATTAAAATAATGTTCTATGAGATCGTGCATCGACTGCGCGTGCAGAACAAGCGTTTAAATGGATTAAAATAATGTTCTCTGAGATCGCGAATCGACTGCGCGTGCAGAACAAGCGTTTAAATGGTTAAAATAATGTTCTCTGAGATCGCGCGTCGACTGCGCGTGCAGAACAAGCGTTTAAATGAATTAAAACAATGTTCTATGAGATCGCGCATCGACTGTGCGTGCAGAACAAGCGTTTAAATGGATTAAAATAATGTTCTCTGAGATCGCGAATCGACTGCGCGTGCAGAACAAGCGTTTAAATGGTTAAAATAATGTTCTCTGAGATCGCGCGTCGACTGCGCGTGCAGAACAAGCGTTTAAATGAATTAAAATAATGTTCTATGACATCGCGAATCGACTGCGCGTGCAGAACAAGCGTTTAAATGAATTAAAATAATGTTCTATGACATCGCGAATCGACTGCGCGTGCAGAACAAGCGTTTAAATGGTTAAAATAATGTTCTATGAGATCGCGCATCGACTGCGCGTGCAGAACAAGCGTTTAAATGGATTAAAATAATGTTCTCTGACATCGCGAATCGACTGCGCGTGCAGAACAAGCGTTTAAATGGTTAAAATAATGTTCCCTGAGATCGCGCATCGACTGCGCGTGCAGAACAAGCGTTTAAATGGATTAAAATAATGTTCTCTGACATCGCGAATCGACTGCGCGTGCAGAACAAGCGTTTAAATGGTTAAAATAATGTTCCCTGAGATCGCGCATCGACTGCGCGTGCAGAACAAGCGTTTAAATGGATTAAAATAATGTTCTATGAGATCGCGCATCGACTGCGCGTGCAGAACAAGCGTTTAAATGGATTAAAATAATGTTCTCTGACATCGCGAATCGACTGCGCGTGCAGAACAAGCGTTTAAATGGTTAAAATAATGTTCTCTGACATCGCGAATCGACTGCGCGTGCAGAACAAGCGTTTAAATGGATTAAAATAATGTTCTCTGACATCGCGCATCGACTGCGCGTGCAGAACAAGCGTTTAAATGGATTAAAATAATGTTCTCTGAGATCGCGCATCGACTGCGCGTGCAGAACAAGCGTTTAAATGGTTAAAATAATGTTCCCTGAGATCGCGCATCGACTGCGCGTGCAGAACAAGCGTTTAAATGGATTAAAATAATGTTCTCTGACATCGCGAATCGACTGCGCGTGCAGAACAAGCGTTTAAATGGTTAAAATAATGTTCCCTGAGATCGCGCATCGACTGCGCGTGCAGAACAAGCGTTTAAATGGTTAAAATAATGTTCTATGACATCGCGCATCGACTGCGCGTGCAGAACAAGCGTTTAAATGGATTAAAATAATGTTCTATGAGATCGCGCATCGACTGCGCTTGCAGAACAAGCGTTTAAATGGATTAAAATAATGTTCTCTGACATCGCGAATCGACTGCGCGTGCAGAACAAGCGTTTAAATGGATTAAAATAATGTTCTATGACATCGCGCATCGACTGCGCGTGCAGAACAAGCGTTTAAATGGATTAAAATAATGTTCTATGAGATCGCGCATCGACTGCGCGTGCAGAACAAGCGTTTAAATGGATTAAAATAATGTTCTATGACATCGCGCATCGACTGCGCGTGCAGAACAAGCGTTTAAATGGATTAAAATAATGTTCTATGAGATCGCGCATCGACTGCGCGTGCAGAACAAGCGTTTAAATGGATTAAAATAATGTTCTCTGACATCGCGAATCGACTGCGCGTGCAGAACAAGCGTTTAAATGGTTAAAATAATGTTCCCTGAGATCGCGCATCGACTGCGCGTGCAGAACAAGCGTTTAAATGGTTAAAATAATGTTCTATGACATCGCGCATCGACTGCGCGTGCAGAACAAGCGTTTAAATGGATTAAAATAATGTTCTATGAGATCGCGCATCGACTGCGCTTGCAGAACAAGCGTTTAAATGGTTAAAATAATGTTCTCTGAGATCGCGCATGGACTGCGCGTGCAGAACAAGCGTTTAAATGGTTAAAATAATGTTCTATGAGATCGCGCATCGACTGCGCGTGCAGAACAAGCGTTTAAATGGTTAAAATAATGTTCTCTGAGATCGCGCGTCGACTGCGCGTGCAGAACAAGCGTTTAAATGTTTAAAATAATGTTCTCTGAGATCGCGCATCGACTGCGCGTGCAGAACAAGCGTTTAAATGGTTAAAATAATGTTCTCTGAGATCGCGCATGGACTGCGCGTGCAGAACAAGCGTTTAAATGGTTAAAATAATGTTCTCTGAGATCGCGCATCGACTGCGCGTGCAGAACAAGCGTTTAAATGGTTAAAATAATGTTCTCTGAGATCGCGCATGGACTGCGCGTGCAGAACAAGCGTTTAAATGGTTAAAATAATGTTCTCTGAGATCGCGCATCGACTGCGCGTGCAGAACAAGCGTTTAAATGGATTAAAATAATGTTCTATGAGATCGCGCATGGACTGCGCGTGCAGAACAAGCGTTTAAATGGATTAAAATAATGTTCTCTGAGATCGCGCATCGACTGCGCGTGCAGAACAAGCGTTTAAATGCAGAACAAGCGTTTAAATGGTTAAAATAATGTTCTCTGAGATCGCGCATGGACTGCGCGTGCAGAACAAGCGTTTAAATGGTTAAAATAATGTTCTCTGAGATCGCGCATCGACTGCGCGTGCAGAACAAGCGTTTAAATGGTTAAAATAATGTTCTATGAGATCGCGAATCGACTGCGCGTGCAGAACAAGCGTTTAAATGGATTAAAATAATGTTCTCTGAGATCGCGCGTCGACTGCGCGTGCAGAACAAGCGTTTAAATGGATTAAAATAATGTTCTATGACATCGCGAATCGACTGCGCGTGCAGAACAAGCGTTTAAATGGATTAAAATAATGTTCTATGACATCGCGAATCGACTGCGCGTGCAGAACAAGCGTTTAAATGGATTAAAATAATGTTCTATGAGATCGCGCATCGACTGCGCGTGCAGAACAAGCGTTTAAATGGATTAAAATAATGTTCTATGAGATCGCGCATCGACTGCGCGTGCAGAACAAGCGTTTAAATGGTTAAAATAATGTTCTATGACATCGCGCATCGACTGCGCGTGCAGAACAAGCATTTAAATGGATTAAAATAATGTTCTATGAGATCGCGCATCGACTGTGTGTGCAGAACAAGCGTTTAAATGGTTAAAATAATGTTCTCTGAGATCGCGCATCGACTGCGCGTGCAGAACAAGCGTTTAAATGGTTAAAGTAATGTTCTCTGAGATCGCGCATGGACTGCGAGTGCAGAACAAGCGTTTAAATGCAGAACAAGCGTTTAAATGGATTAAAATAATGTTCTCTGAGATCGCGCATCGACTGCGCGTGCAGAACAAGCGTTTAAATGGATTAAAATAATGTTCTATGAGATCGCGCATGGACTGCGCGTGCAGAACAAGCGTTTAAATGGATTAAAATAATGTTCTCTGAGATCGCGCATGGACTGCGCGTGCAGAACAAGCGTTTAAATGGTTAAAATAATGTTCTCTGAGATCGCGCATGGACTGCGCATGCAGAACAAGCGTTTAAATGAATTAAAATAATGTTCTATGCGATCGCGCATCGACTGCGCGTGCAGAACAAGCGTTTAAATGGTTAAAATAATGTTCTCTGAGATCGCGCGTCGACTGCGCGTGCAGAACAAGCGTTTAAATGGTTAAAATAATGTTCTCTGAGATCGCGCATGGACTGCGCGTGCAGAACAAGCATTTAAATGGTTAAAATAATGTTCTCTGAGATCGCGCATGGACTGCGCATGCAGAACAAGCGTTTAAATGAATTAAAATAATGTTCTATGCGATCGCGCATCGACTGCGCGTGCAGAACAAGCGTTTAAATGGTTAAAATAATGTTCTCTGAGATCGCGCATGGACTGCGCGTGCAGAACAAGCGTTTAAATGGTTAAAATAATGTTCTCTGAGATCGCGCATGGACTGCGCATGCAGAACAAGCGTTTAAATGAATTAAAATAATGTTCTATGCGATCGCGCATCGACTGCGCGTGCAGAACAAGCGTTTAAATGGTTAAAATAATGTTCTCTGAGATCGCGCGTCGACTGAGCGTGCAGAACAAGCGTTTAAATTAATTAAAATAATGTTCTATGAGATCGCGCATGGACTGCGCGTGCAGAACAAGCGTTTAAATGGTTAAAATAATGTTCTCTGAGATCGCGCGTCGACTGCGCGTGCAGAACAAGCGTTTAAATGAATTAAAATAATGTTCTATGAGATCGCGCATCGACTGCGCGTGCAGAACAAGCGTTTAAATGGTTAAAATAATGTTCTCTGAGATCGCGCGTCGACTGCGCGTGCAGAACAAGCGTTTAAATGAATTAAAATAATGTTCTATGAGATCGCGAATCGACTGCGCGTGCAGAACAAGCGTTTAAATGGATTAAAATAATGTTCTATGAGATCGCGAATCGACTGCGCGTGCAGAACAAGCGTTTAAATGGTTAAAATAATGTTCTATGAGATCGCGAATCGACTGCGCGTGCAGAACAAGCGTTTAAATGGATTAAAATAATGTTCTATGAGATCGTGCATCGACTGCGCGTGCAGAACAAGCGTTTAAATGGATTAAAATAATGTTCTCTGAGATCGCGAATCGACTGCGCGTGCAGAACAAGCGTTTAAATGGTTAAAATAATGTTCTCTGAGATCGCGCGTCGACTGCGCGTGCAGAACAAGCGTTTAAATGAATTAAAATAATGTTCTATGACATCGCGAATCGACTGCGCGTGCAGAACAAGCGTTTAAATGGATTAAAATAATGTTCTCTGACATCGCGAATCGACTGCGCGTGCAGAACAAGCGTTTAAATGGTTAAAATAATGTTCCCTGAGATCGCGCATCGACTGCGCGTGCAGAACAAGCGTTTAAATGGATTAAAATAATGTTCTATGAGATCGCGCATCGACTGCGCGTGCAGAACAAGCGTTTAAATGGATTAAAATAATGTTCTCTGACATCGCGAATCGACTGCGCGTGCAGAACAAGCGTTTAAATGGTTAAAATAATGTTCCCTGAGATCGCGCATCGACTGCGCGTGCAGAACAAGCGTTTAAATGGTTAAAATAATGTTCTATGACATCGCGCATCGACTGCGCGTGCAGAACAAGCGTTTAAATGGATTAAAATAATGTTCTATGAGATCGCGCATCGACTGCGCTTGCAGAACAAGCGTTTAAATGTTTAAAATAATGTTCTCTGAGATCGCGCATGGACTGCGCGTGCAGAACAAGCGTTTAAATGGTTAAAATAATGTTCTCTGAGATCGCGCATCGACTGCGCGTGCAGAACAAGCGTTTAAATGGTTAAAATAATGTTCTCTGAGATCGCGCATGGACTGCGCGTGCAGAACAAGCGTTTAAATGGTTAAAATAATGTTCTCTGAGATCGCGCATCGACTGCGCGTGCAGAACAAGCGTTTAAATGGATTAAAATAATGTTCTATGAGATCGCGCATGGACTGCGCGTGCAGAACAAGCGTTTAAATGGTTAAAATAATGTTCTATGAGATCGCGAATCGACTGCGCGTGCAGAACAAGCGTTTAAATGGATTAAAATAATGTTCTATGAGATCGCGCATCGACTGTGTGTGCAGAACAAGCGTTTAAATGGATTAAAATAATGTTCTATGAGATCGCGCATCGACTGCGCGTGCAGAACAAGCGTTTAAATGGATTAAAATAATGTTCTATGACATCGCGAATCGACTGCGCGTGCAGAACAAGCGTTTAAATGGATTAAAATAATGTTCTATGAGATCGCGCATCGACTGTGTGTGCAGAACAAGCGTTTAAATGGATTAAAATAATGTTCTATGAGATCGCGCATCGACTGCGCGTGCAGAACAAGCGTTTAAATGGATTAAAATAATGTTCTATGAGATCGCGCATCGACTGCGCGTGCAGAACAAGCGTTTAAATGGTTAAAATAATGTTCTATGACATCGCGCATCGACTGCGCGTGCAGAACAAGCGTTTAAATGGATTAAAATAATGTTCTATGACATCGCGAATCGACTGCGCGTGCAGAACAAGCGTTTAAATGGATTAAAATAATGTTCTATGAGATCGCGCATCGACTGCGCGTGCAGAACAAGCGTTTAAATGGATTAAAATAATGTTCTATGAGATCGCGCATCGACTGCGCGTGCAGAACAAGCGTTTAAATGGATTAAAATAATGTTCTATGACATCGCGAATCGACTGCGCGTGCAGAACAAGCGTTTAAATGGATTAAAATAATGTTCTATGAGATCGCGCATCGACTGTGTGTGCAGAACAAGCGTTTAAATGGATTAAAATAATGTTCTATGAGATCGCGCATCGACTGCGCGTGCAGAACAAGCGTTTAAATGGATTAAAATAATGTTCTATGAGATCGCGCATCGACTGCGCGTGCAGAACAAGCGTTTAAATGGTTAAAATAATGTTCTATGACATCGCGCATCGACTGCGCGTGCAGAACAAGCATTTAAATGGATTAAAATAATGTTCTATGAGATCGCGCATCGACTGTGTGTGCAGAACAAGCGTTTAAATGGTTAAAATAATGTTCTCTGAGATCGCGCATCGACTGCGCGTGCAGAACAAGCGTTTAAATGCAGAACAAGCGTTTAAATGGATTAAAATAATGTTCTCTGAGATCGCGCATCGACTGCGCGTGCAGAACAAGCGTTTAAATGGATTAAAATAATGTTCTATGAGATCGCGCATGGACTGCGCGTGCAGAACAAGCGTTTAAATGGATTAAAATAATGTTCTCTGAGATCGCGCATGGACTGCGCGTGCAGAACAAGCGTTTAAATGAATTAAAATAATGTTCTATGAGATCGCGCATCGACTGCGCGTGCAGAACAAGCGTTTAAATGGTTAAAATAATGTTCTCTGAGATCGCGCATGGACTGCGCGTGCAGAACAAGCGTTTAAATGAATTAAAATAATGTTCTATGAGATCGCGCATCGACTGCGCGTGCAGAACAAGCGTTTAAATGGTTAAAATAATGTTCTATGAGATCGCGCATCGACTGCGCGTGCAGAACAAGCGTTTAAATGGTTAAAATAATGTTCTCTGAGATCGCGCATCGACTGCGCGTGCAGAACAAGCGTTTAAATGGATTAAAATAATGTTCTATGAGATCGCGCATGGACTGCGCGTGCAGAACAAGCGTTTAAATGGATTAAAATAATGTTCTATGAGATCGCGCATCGACTGCGCGTGCAGAACAAGCGTTTAAATGGTTAAAATAATGTTCTATGAGATCGCGCATCGACTGCGCGTGCAGAACAAGCGTTTAAATGAATTAAAATAATGTTCTATGAGATCGCGCATCGACTGCGCGTGCAGAACAAGCGTTTAAATGGTTAAAATAATGTTCTCTGAGATCGCGCATCGACTGCGCGTGCAGAACAAGCGTTTAAATGAATTAAAATAATGTTCTATGACATCGCGAATCGACTGCGCGTGCAGAACAAGCGTTTAAATGGATTAAAATAATGTTCTATGAGATCGCGCATCGACTGCGCGTGCAGAACAAGCGTTTAAATGGATTAAAATAATGTTCTATGAGATCGCGCATCGACTGCGCGTGCAGAACAAGCGTTTAAATGGTTAAAATAATGTTCTATGACATCGCGCATCGACTGCGCGTGCAGAACAAGCATTTAAATGGTTAAAATAATGTTCCATGAGATCGCGCATCGACTGCGCGTGCAGAACAAGCGTTTAAATGGATTAAAATAATGTTCTATGAGATCGCGCATCGACTGCGCGTGCAGAACAAGCGTTTAAATGGATTAAAATAATGTTCTATGAGATCGCGCATCGACTGCGCGTGCAGAACAAGCGTTTAAATGGTTAAAATAATGTTCTATGACATCGCGCATCGACTGTGTGTGCAGAACAAGCGTTTAAATGGTTAAAATAATGTTCTCTGAGATCGCGCATCGACTGCGCGTGCAGAACAAGCGTTTAAATGGTTAAAATAATGTTCTCTGAGATCGCGCATGGACTGCGCGTGCAGAACAAGCGTTTAAATGCAGAACAAGCGTTTAAATGGATTAAAATAATGTTCTCTGAGATCGCGCATCGACTGCGCGTGCAGAACAAGCGTTTAAATGGATTAAAATAATGTTCTATGAGATCGCGCATGGACTGCGCGTGCAGAACAAGCGTTTAAATGGATTAAAATAATGTTCTCTGAGATCGCGCATGGACTGCGCGTGCAGAACAAGCGTTTAAATGAATTAAAATAATGTTCTATGAGATCGCGCATCGACTGCGCGTGCAGAACAAGCGTTTAAATGGTTAAAATAATGTTCTCTGAGATCGCGCATGGACTGCGCGTGCAGAACAAGCGTTTAAATGAATTAAAATAATGTTCTATGAGATCGCGCATCGACTGCGCGTGCAGAACAAGCGTTTAAATGGTTAAAATAATGTTCTATGAGATCGCGCATCGACTGCGCGTGCAGAACAAGCGTTTAAATGGTTAAAATAATGTTCTCTGAGATCGCGCATCGACTGCGCGTGCAGAACAAGCGTTTAAATGGATTAAAATAATGTTCTATGAGATCGCGCATGGACTGCGCGTGCAGAACAAGCGTTTAAATGGATTAAAATAATGTTCTATGAGATCGCGCATCGACTGCGCGTGCCGAACAAGCGTTTAAATGGTTAAAATAATGTTCTCTGAGATCGCGCATGGACTGCGCGTGCAGAACAAGCGTTTAAATGAATTAAAATAATGTTCTATGAGATCGCGCATCGACTGCGCGTGCAGAACAAGCGTTTAAATGGTTAAAATAATGTTCTATGAGATCGCGCATCGACTGCGCGTGCAGAACAAGCGTTTAAATGAATTAAAATAATGTTCTATGCGATCGCGCATCGACTGCGCGTGCAGAACAAGCGTTTAAATGGATTAAAATAATGTTCTATGAGATCGCGCATCGACTGCGCGTGCAGAACAAGCGTTTAAATGGTTAAAATAATGTTCTCTGAGATCGCGCGTCGACTGCGCGTGCAGAACAAGCGTTTAAATGAATTAAAATAATGTTCTATGAGATCGCGAATCGACTGCGCGTGCAGAACAAGCGTTTAAATGGATTAAAATAATGTTCTATGAGATCGCGAATCGACTGCGCGTGCAGAACAAGCGTTTAAATGGTTAAAATAATGTTCTATGAGATCGCGCGTCGACTGCGCGTGCAGAACAAGCGTTTAAATGGATTAAAATAATGTTCTATGAGATCGCGAATCGACTGCGCGTGCAGAACAAGCGTTTAAATGGTTAAAATAATGTTCTCTGAGATCGCGCGTCGACTGCGCGTGCAGAACAAGCGTTTAAATGAATTAAAATAATGTTCTATGAGATCGCGAATCGACTGCGCGTGCAGAACAAGCGTTTAAATGGATTAAAATAATGTTCTATGAGATCGCGAATCGACTGCGCGTGCAGAACAAGCGTTTAAATGGTTAAAATAATGTTCTATGAGATCGCGCGTCGACTGCGCGTGCAGAACAAGCGTTTAAATGGATTAAAATAATGTTCTATGAGATCGCGAATCGACTGCGCGTGCAGAACAAGCGTTTAAATGGTTAAAATAATGTTCTATGAGATCGCGCGTCGACTGCGCGTGCAGAACAAGCGTTTAAATGAATTAAAATAATGTTCTATGACATCGCGAGTCGACTGCGCGTGCAGAACAAGCGTTTAAATGAATTAAAATAATGTTCTATGAGATCGCGCGTCGACTGCGCGTGCAGAACAAGCGTTTAAATGAATTAAAATAATGTTCTATGAGATCGCGAATCGACTGCGCGTGCAGAACAAGCGTTTAAATGGTTAAAATAATGTTCTATGAGATCGCGCATCGACTGCGCGTGCAGAACAAGCGTTTAAATGGTTAAAATAATGTTCTATGACATCGCGAATCGACTGCGCGTGCAGAACAAGCGTTTAAATGGTTAAAATAATGTTCCCTGAGATCGCGCATCGACTGCGCGTGCAGAACAAGCGTTTAAATGGTTAAAATAATGTTCTATGACATCGCGCATCGACTGCACGTGCAGAACAAGCGTTTAAATGGTTTAAAATAATGTTCTATGAGATCGCGCATCGACTGCGCTTGCAGAACAAGCGTTTAAATGGTTAAAATAATGTTCTATGACATCGCGAATCGACTGTGTGTGCAAAACAAGCGTTTAAATGTTTAAAATAATGTTCTCTGAGATCGCGCATCGACTGCGCGTGCAGAACAAGCGTTTAAATGGTTAAAATAATGTTCTCTGAGATCGCGAATCGACTGCGCGTGCAGAACAAGCGTTTAAATGGTTAAAATAATGTTCTCTGAGATCGCGCATCGACTGCGCTTGCAGAACAAGCGTTTAAATGGTTAAAATAATGTTCTATGACATCGCGAATCGACTGTGTGTGCAGAACAAGCGTTTAAATGGTTAAAATAATGTTCTCTGAGATCGCGCGTCGACTGCGCGTGCAGAACAAGCGTTTAAATGGATTAAAATAATGTTCTATGACATCGCGAATCGACTGTGCGTGCAGAACAAGCGTTTAAATGGTTAAAATAATGTTCTCTGAGATCGCGCGTCGACTGCGCGTGCAGAACAAGCGTTTAAATGGATTAAAATAATGTTCTATGAGATCGCGCATCGACTGCGCGTGCAGAACAAGCGTTTAAATGGTTAAAATAATGTTCTATGACATCGCGAATCGACTGTGCGTGCAGAACAAGCGTTTAAATGGTTAAAATAATGTTCTCTGAGATCGCGCGTCGACTGCGCGTGCAGAACAAGCGTTTAAATGGATTAAAATAATGTTCTATGAGATCGCGCATCGACTGCGCGTGCAGAACAAGCGTTTAAATGGATTAAAATAATGTTCTCTGAGATCGCGAATCGACTGCGCGTGCAGAACAAGCGTTTAAATGGTTAAAATAATGTTCTCAGAGATCGCGCGTCGACTGCGCGTGCAGAACAAGCGTTTAAATGGATTAAAATAATGTTCTATGAGATCGCGAATCGACTGCGCGTGCAGAACAAGCGTTTAAATGGTTAAAATAATGTTCTATGAGATCGCGAATCGACTGCGCGTGCAGAACAAGCGTTTAAATGGATTAAAATAATGTTCTATGAGATCGCGAATCGACTGCGCGTGCAGAACAAGCGTTTAAATGGATTAAAATAATGTTCTATGAGATCGCGAATCGACTGCGCGTGCAGAACAAGCGTTTAAATGGTTAAAATAATGTTCTATGAGATCGCGAATCGACTGCGCGTGCAGAACAAGCGTTTAAATGGATTAAAATAATGTTCTATGAGATCGCGAATCGACTGCGCGTGCAGAACAAGCGCTTAAATGGATTAAAATAATGTTCTATGAGATCGCGAATCGACTGTGTGTGCAAAACAAGCGTTTAAATGGATTAAAATAATGTTCTATGAGATCGCGAATCGACTGCGCGTGCAGAACAAGCGTTTAAATGGATTAAAATAATGTTCTATGAGATCGCGAATCGACTGCGCGTGCAGAACAAGCGTTTAAATGGTTAAAATAATGTTCCCTGAGATCGCGCATCGACTGCGCGTGCAGAACAAGCATTTAAATGGATTAAAATAATGTTCTATGAGATCGCGCATCGACTGCGCTTGCAGAACAAGCGTTTAAATGGTTAAAATAATGTTTTATGACATCGCGAATCGACTGTGTGTGCAGAACAAGCGTTTAAATGGTTAAAATAATGTTCTCTGAGATCGCGCATGGACTGCGCGTGCAGAACAAGCGTTTAAATGGTTAAAATAATGTTCTCTGAGATCGCGCATCGACTGCGCGTGCAGAACAAGCGTTTAAATGGTTAAAATAATGTTCTCTGAGATCGCGCATGGACTGCGCGTGCAGAACAAGCGTTTAAATGGTTAAAATAATGTTCTCTGAGATCGCGCATCGACTGCGCGTGCAGAACAAGCGTTTAAATGGATTAAAATAATGTTCTATGAGATCGCGCATGGACTGCGCGTGCAGAACAAGCGTTTAAATGGTTAAAATAATGTTCTCTGAGATCGCGCGTCGACTGCGCGTGCAGAACAAGCGTTTAAATGAATTAAAATAATGTTCTATGAGATCGCGAATCGACTGCGCGTGCAGAACAAGCGTTTAAATGGATTAAAATAATGTTCTCTGAGATCGCGTCGACTGCGCGTGCAGAACAAGCGTTTAAATGGATTAAAATAATGTTCTATGAGATCGCGCATCGACTGCGCGTGCAGAACAAGCGTTTAAATGGTTAAAATAATGTTCTATGAGATCGCGAATCGACTGCGCGTGCAGAACAAGCGTTTAAATGGATTAAAATAATGTTCTATGAGATCGCGAATCGACTGCGCGTGTAGAACAAGCGTTTAAATGGATTAAAATAATGTTCTATGAGATCGCGCATCGACTGCGCGTGCAGAACAAGCGTTTAAATGGATTAAAATAATGTTCTATGAGATCGCGCATCGACTGCGCGTGCAGAACAAGCGTTTAAATGGATTAAAATAATGTTCTCTGAGATCGCGAAGCGACTGCGCGTGCAGAACAAGCGTTTAAATGGTTAAAATAATGTTCTCTGAGATCGCGCATCGACTGCGCGTGCAGAACAAGCGTTTAAATGGATTAAAATAATGTTCTCTGAGATCGCGAATCGACTGCGCGTGCAGAACAAGCGTTTAAATGGTTAAAATAATGTTCCCTGAGATCGCGCATCGACTGCGCGTGCAGAACAAGCGTTTAAATGGTTAAAATAATGTTCTATGACATCGTGCATCGACTGCGCGTGCAGAACAAGCGTTTAAATGGATTAAAATAATGTTCTATGAGATCGCGCATCGACTGCGCTTGCAGAACAAGCGTTTAAATGGTTAAAATAATGTTCTATGACATCGCGAATCGACTGTGTGTGCAGAACAAGCGTTTAAATGGTTAAAATAATGTTCTCTGAGATCGCGCATGGACTGCGCGTGCAGAACAAGCGTTTAAATGGTTAAAATAATGTTCTCTGAGATCGCGCATCGACTGCGCGTGCAGAACAAGCGTTTAAATGGTTAAAATAATGTTCTCTGAGATCGCGCATGGACTGCGCGTGCAGAACAAGCGTTTAAATGGTTAAAATAATGTTCTCTGAGATCGCGCATCGACTGCGCGTGCAGAACAAACGTTTAAATGGATTAAAATAATGTTCTCTGACATCGCGAATCGACTGCGCGTGCAGAACAAGCGTTTAAATGGTTAAAATAATGTTCCCTGAGATCGCGCATCGACTGCGCGTGCAGAACAAGCGTTTAAATGGTTAAAATAATGTTCTCTGAGATCGCGCATGGACTGCGCGTGCAGAACAAGCGTTTAAATGGTTAAAATAATGTTCTATGAGATCGCGAATCGACTGCGCGTGCAGAACAAGCGTTTAAATGGATTAAAATAATGTTCTCTGAGATCGCGCGTCGACTGCGCGTGCAGAACAAGCGTTTAAATGAATTAAAATAATGTTCTATGACATCGCGAATCGACTGCGCGTGCAGAACAAGCGTTTAAATGGATTAAAATAATGTTCTATGAGATCGCGCATCGACTGCGCGTGCAGAACAAGCGTTTAAATGGTTAAAATAATGTTCCCTGAGATCGCGCATCGACTGCGCGTGCAGAACAAGCGTTTAAATGGATTAAAATAATGTTCTATGAGATCGCGCATCGACTGCGCGTGCAGAACAAGCGTTTAAATGGATTAAAATAATGTTCTCTGACATCGCGAATCGACTGCGCGTGCAGAACAAGCGTTTAAATGGTTAAAATAATGTTCCCTGAGATCGCGCATCGACTGCGCGTGCAGAACAAGCGTTTAAATGGTTAAAATAATGTTCTATGACATCGCGCATCGACTGCGCGTGCAGAACAAGCGTTTAAATGGATTAAAATAATGTTCTATGAGATCGCGCATCGACTGCGCTTGCAGAACAAGCGTTTAAATGGTTAAAATAATGTTCTATGAGATCGCGCATGGACTGCGCGTGCAGAACAAGCGTTTAAATGGTTAAAATAATGTTCTATGACATCGCGCATCGACTGCGCGTGCAGAACAAGCGTTTAAATGGATTAAAATAATGTTCTATGAGATCGCGCATCGACTGCGCTTGCAGAACAAGCGTTTAAATGGTTAAAATAATGTTCCCTGAGATCGCGCATCGACTGCGCGTGCAGAACAAGCGTTTAAATGGTTAAAATAATGTTATATGACATCGCGCATCGACTGCGCGTGCAGAACAAGCGTTTAAATGGATTAAAATAATGTTCTCTGAGATCGCGCATGGACTGCGCGTGCAGAACAAGCGTTTAAATGGTTAAAATAATGTTCTCTGAGATCGCGCATCGACTGCGCGTGCAGAACAAGCGTTTAAATGGTTAAAATAATGTTCTCTGAGATCGCGCATGGACTGCGCGTGCAGAACAAGCGTTTAAATGGTTAAAATAATGTTCTCTGAGATCGCGCATCGACTGCGCGTGCAGAACAAGCGTTTAAATGGATTAAAATAATGTTCTATGAGATCGCGCATGGACTGCGCGTGCAGAATAAGCGTTTAAATGATTAAAATAATGTTCTCTGAGATCGCGCATCGACTGCGCGTGCAGAACAAGCGTTTAAATGCAGAACAAGCGTTTAAATGGTTAAAATAATGTTCTCTGAGATCGCGCATGGACTGCGCGTGCAGAACAAGCGTTTAAATGGTTAAAATAATGTTCTATGAGATCGCGAATCGACTGCGCGTGCAGAACAAGCGTTTAAATGGATTAAAATAATGTTCTCTGAGATCGCGCGTCGACTGCGCGTGCAGAACAAGCGTTTAAATGAATTAAAATAATGTTCTATGACATCGCGAATCGACTGCGCGTGCAGAACAAGCGTTTAAATGGTTAAAATAATGTCCTATGAGATCGCGCATCGACTGCGCGTGCAGAACAAGCGTTTAAATGGATTAAAATAATGTTCTATGAGATCGCGCATCGACTGTGTGTGCAGAACAAGCGTTTAAATGGATTAAAATAATGTTCTATGAGATCGCGCATCGACTGCGCGTGCAGAACAAGCGTTTAAATGGATTAAAATAATGTTCTCTGAGATCGCGCGTCGACTGCGCGTGCAGAACAAGCGTTTAAATGAATTAAAATAATGTTCTATGACATCGCGAATCGACTGCGCGTGCAGAACAAGCGTTTAAATGGATTAAAATAATGTTCTATGAGATCGCGCATCGACTGCGCGTGCAGAACAAGCGTTTAAATGGTTAAAATAATGTTCCCTGAGATCGCGCATCGACTGCGCGTGCAGAACAAGCGTTTAAATGGATTAAAATAATGTTCTATGAGATCGCGCATCGACTGCGCGTGCAGAACAAGCGTTTAAATGGATTAAAATAATGTTCTCTGACATCGCGAATCGACTGCGCGTGCAGAACAAGCGTTTAAATGGTTGAAATAATGTTCCCTGAGATCGCGCATCGACTGCGCGTGCAGAACAAGCGTTTAAATGGTTAAAATAATGTTCTATGACATCGCGCATCGACTGCGCGTGCAGAACAAGCGTTTAAATGGATTAAAATAATGTTCTATGAGATCGCGCATCGACTGCGCTTGCAGAACAAGCGTTTAAATGGTTAAAATAATGTTCTCTGAGATCGCGCATGGACTGCGCGTGCAGAACAAGCGTTTAAATGGTTAAAATAATGTTCTCTGAGATCGCGCATCGACTGCGCGTGCAGAACAAGCGTTTAAATGGTTAAAATAATGTTCTCTGAGATCGCGCATGGACTGCGCGTGCAGAACAAGCGTTTAAATGGTTAAAATAATGTTCTCTGAGATCGCGCATCGACTGCGCGTGCAGAACAAGCGTTTAAATGGATTAAAATAATGTTCTATGAGATCGCGCATGGACTGCGCGTGCAGAATAAGCGTTTAAATGATTAAAATAATGTTCTCTGAGATCGCGCATCGACTGCGCGTGCAGAACAAGCGTTTAAATGCAGAACAAGCGTTTAAATGGTTAAAATAATGTTCTCTGAGATCGCGCATGGACTGCGCGTGCAGAACAAGCGTTTAAATGGTTAAAATAATGTTCTATGAGATCGCGAATCGACTGCGCGTGCAGAACAAGCGTTTAAATGGATTAAAATAATGTTCTCTGAGATCGCGCGTCGACTGCGCGTGCAGAACAAGCGTTTAAATGAATTAAAATAATGTTCTATGACATCGCGAATCGACTGCGCGTGCAGAACAAGCGTTTAAATGGTTAAAATAATGTTCTATGAGATCGCGCATCGACTGCGCGTGCAGAACAAGCGTTTAAATGGATTAAAATAATGTTCTATGAGATCGCGCATCGACTGTGTGTGCAGAACAAGCGTTTAAATGGATTAAAATAATGTTCTATGAGATCGCGCATCGACTGCGCGTGCAGAACAAGCGTTTAAATGGATTAAAATAATGTTCTATGAGATCGCGCATCGACTGCGCGTGCAGAACAAGCGTTTAAATGGTTAAAATAATGTTCTATGACATCGCGCATCGACTGCGCGTGCAGAACAAGCATTTAAATGGATTAAAATAATGTTCTCTGAGATCGCGCATGGACTGCGCGTGCAGAACAAGCGTTTAAATGGTTAAAATAATGTTCTCTGAGATCGCGCATCGACTGCGCGTGCAGAACAAGCGTTTAAATGCAGAACAAGCGTTTAAATGGATTAAAATAATGTTCTCTGAGATCGCGCATCGACTGCGCGTGCAGAACAAGCGTTTAAATGGATTAAAATAATGTTCTATGAGATCGCGCATGGACTGCGCGTGCAGAACAAGCGTTTAAATGGATTAAAATAATGTTCTCTGAGATCGCGCATGGACTGCGCGTGCAGAACAAGCGTTTAAATGAATTAAAATAATGTTCTATGAGATCGCGCATCGACTGCGCGTGCAGAACAAGCGTTTAAATGGTTAAAATAATGTTCTCTGAGATCGCGCATGGACTGCGCGTGCAGAACAAGCGTTTAAATGAATTAAAATAATGTTCTATGAGATCGCGCATCGACTGCGCGTGCAGAACAAGCGTTTAAATGGTTAAAATAATGTTCTATGAGATCGCGCATCGACTGCGCGTGCAGAACAAGCGTTTAAATGGTTAAAATAATGTTCTCTGAGATCGCGCATCGACTGCGCGTGCAGAACAAGCGTTTAAATGGATTAAAATAATGTTCTATGAGATCGCGCATCGACTGCGCGTGCAGAACAAGCGTTTAAATGGTTAAAATAATGTTCTCTGAGATCGCGCATGGACTGCGCGTGCAGAACAAGCGTTTAAATGAATTAAAATAATGTTCTATGAGATCGCGCATCGACTGCGCGTGCAGAACAAGCGTTTAAATGGTTAAAATAATGTTCTCTGAGATCGCGCATCGACTGCGCGTGCAGAACAAGCGTTTAAATGAATTAAAATAATGTTCTATGACATCGCGAATCGACTGCGCGTGCAGAACAAGCGTTTAAATGGATTAAAATAATGTTCTATGAGATCGCGCATCGACTGCGCGTGCAGAACAAGCGTTTAAATGGTTAAAATAATGTTCTATGACATCGCGCATCGACTGCGCGTGCAGAACAAGCATTTAAATGGTTAAAATAATGTTCCATGAGATCGCGCATCGACTGCGCGTGCAGAACAAGCGTTTAAATGGATTAAAATAATGTTCTATGAGATCGCGCATCGACTGCGCGTGCAGAACAAGCGTTTAAATGGATTAAAATAATGTTCTATGAGATCGCGCATCGACTGCGCGTGCAGAACAAGCGTTTAAATGGTTAAAATAATGTTCTATGACATCGCGCATCGACTGTGTGTGCAGAACAAGCGTTTAAATGGTTAAAATAATGTTCTCTGAGATCGCGCATGGACTGCGCGTGCAGAACAAGCGTTTAAATGCAGAACAAGCGTTTAAATGGATTAAAATAATGTTCTCTGAGATCGCGCATCGACTGCGCGTGCAGAACAAGCGTTTAAATGGTTAAAATAATGTTCTCTGAGATCGCGCATGGACTGCGCGTGCAGAACAAGCGTTTAAATGCAGAACAAGCGTTTAAATGGATTAAAATAATGTTCTCTGAGATCGCGCATCGACTGCGCGTGCAGAACAAGCGTTTAAATGGATTAAAATAATGTTCTATGAGATCGCGCATGGACTGCGCGTGCAGAACAAGCGTTTAAATGGATTAAAATAATGTTCTCTGAGATCGCGCATGGACTGCGCGTGCAGAACAAGCGTTTAAATGAATTAAAATAATGTTCTATGAGATCGCGCATCGACTGCGCGTGCAGAACAAGCGTTTAAATGGTTAAAATAATGTTCTCTGAGATCGCGCATGGACTGCGCGTGCAGAACAAGCGTTTAAATGAATTAAAATAATGTTCTATGAGATCGCGCATCGACTGCGCGTGCAGAACAAGCGTTTAAATGGTTAAAATAATGTTCTATGAGATCGCGCATCGACTGCGCGTGCAGAACAAGCGTTTAAATGGTTAAAATAATGTTCTCTGAGATCGCGCATCGACTGCGCGTGCAGAACAAGCGTTTAAATGGTTAAAATAATGTTCTCTGAGATCGCGAATCGACTGCGCGTGCAGAACAAGCGTTTAAATGGTTAAAATAATGTTCTATGAGATCGCGAATCGACTGCGCGTGCAGAACAAGCGTTTAAATGGATTAAAATAATGTTCTATGAGATCGCGAATCGACTGCGCGTGCAGAACAAGCGTTTAAATGGATTAAAATAATGATCTATGAGATCGCGAATCGACTGCGCGTGCAGAACAAGCGTTTAAATGGTTAAAATAATGTTCTATGAGATCGCGAATCGACTGCGCGTGCAGAACAAGCGTTTAAATGGTTAAAATAATGTTCTCTGAGATCGCGCGTCGACTGCGCGTGCAGAACAAGCGTTTAAATGAATTAAAATAATGTTCTATGAGATCGCGCATCGACTGCGCGTGCAGAACAAGCGTTTAAATGGTTAAAATAATGTTCCCTGAGATCGCGCATCGACTGCGCGTGCAAAACAAGCGTTTAAATGGTTAAAATAATGTTCCCTGAGATCGCGCATCGACTGCGCGTGCAGAACAAGCGTTTAAATGGTTAAAATAATGTTCTATGACATCGCACATCGACTGCGCGTGCAGAACAAGCATTTAAATGGATTAAAATAATGTTCTATGAGATCGCGCATCGACTGCGCTTGCAGAACAAGCGTTTAAATGGTTAAAATAATGTTTTATGACATCGCGAATCGACTGTGTGTGCAGAACAAGCGTTTAAATGGTTAAAATAATGTTCTCTGAGATCGCGCATCGACTGCGCGTGCAGAACAAGCGTTTAAATGGTTAAAATAATGTTCTCTGAGATCGCGCATGGACTGCGCGTGCAGAACAAGCGTTTAAATGGTTAAAATAATGTTCTCTGAGATCGCGCATCGACTGCGCGTGCAGAACAAGCGTTTAAATGGTTAAAATAATGTTCTCTGAGATCGCGCATGGACTGCGCGTGCAGAACAAGCGTTTAAATGGTTAAAATAATGTTCTCTGAGATCGCGCATCGACTGCGCGTGCAGAACAAGCGTTTAAATGGATTAAAATAATGTTCTATGAGATCGCGCATGGACTGCGCGTGCAGAACAAGCGTTTAAATGGTTAAAATAATGTTCTCTGAGATCGCGCGTCGACTGCGCGTGCAGAACAAGCGTTTAAATGAATTAAAATAATGTTCTATGAGATCGCGAATCGACTGCGCGTGCAGAACAAGCGTTTAAATGGATTAAAATAATGTTCTCTGAGATCGCGTCGACTGCGCGTGCAGAACAAGCGTTTAAATGAATTAAAATAATGTTCTATGAGATCGCGCATCGACTGCGCGTGCAGAACAAGCGTTTAAATGGATTAAAATAATGTTCTATGAGATCGCGCGTCGACTGCGCGTGCAGAACAAGCGTTTAAATGAATTAAAATAATGTTCTATGAGATCGCGAATCGACTGCGCGTGCAGAACAAGCGTTTAAATGGATTAAAATAATGTTCTATGAGATCGCGCATCGACTGCGCGTGCAGAACAAGCGTTTAAATGGTTAAAATAATGTTCTATGAGATCGCGAATCGACTGCGCGTGCAGAACAAGCGTTTAAATGGATTAAAATAATGTTCTATGAGATCGCGCATCGACTGCGCGTGCAGAACAAGCGTTTAAATGGATTAAAATAATGTTCTATGAGATCGCGCATCGACTGCGCGTGCAGAACAAGCGTTTAAATGGATTAAAATAATGTTCTCTGAGATCGCGAAGCGACTGCGCGTGCAGAACAAGCGTTTAAATGGTTAAAATAATGTTCTCTGAGATCGCGCATCGACTGCGCGTGCAGAACAAGCGTTTAAATGGATTAAAATAATGTTCTCTGAGATCGCGAATCGACTGCGCGTGCAGAACAAGCGTTTAAATGGTTAAAATAATGTTCCCTGAGATCGCGCATCGACTGCGCGTGCAGAACAAGCGTTTAAATGGCTAAAATAATGTTCTATGACATCGTGCATCGACTGCGCGTGCAGAACAAGCGTTTAAATGGATTAAAATAATGTTCTATGAGATCGCGCATCGACTGCGCTTGCAGAACAAGCGTTTAAATGGTTAAAATAATGTTCTATGACATCGCGAATCGACTGTGTGTGCAGAACAAGCGTTTAAATGGTTAAAATAATGTTCTCTGAGATCGCGCATGGACTGCGCGTGCAGAACAAGCGTTTAAATGGTTAAAATAATGTTCTCTGAGATCGCGCATCGACTGCGCGTGCAGAACAAGCGTTTAAATGGTTAAAATAATGTTCTCTGAGATCGCGCATGGACTGCGCGTGCAGAACAAGCGTTTAAATGGTTAAAATAATGTTCTCTGAGATCGCGCATCGACTGCGCGTGCAGAACAAGCGTTTAAATGGATTAAAATAATGTTCTCTGACATCGCGAATCGACTGCGCGTGCAGAACAAGCGTTTAAATGGTTAAAATAATGTTCCCTGAGATCGCGCATCGACTGCGCGTGCAGAACAAGCGTTTAAATGGTTAAAATAATGTTCTATGACATCGCGCATCGACTGCGCGTGCAGAACAAGCGTTTAAATGGTTTAAAATAATGTTCTATGAGATCGCGCATCGACTGCGCGTGCAGAACAAGCGTTTAAATGGTTAAAATAATGTTCTCTGAGATCGCGCATGGACTGCGCGTGCAGAACAAGCGTTTAAATGGTTAAAATAATGTTCTCTGAGATCGCGCATCGACTGCGCGTGCAGAACAAGCGTTTAAATGGATTAAAATAATGTTCTATGAGATCGCGCATGGACTGCGCGTGCAGAACAAGCGTTTAAATGGATTAAAATAATGTTCTCTGAGATCGCGCATCGACTGCGCGTGCAGAACAAGCGTTTAAATGCAGAACAAGCGTTTAAATGGTTAAAATAATGTTCTCTGAGATCGCGCATGGACTGCGCGTGCAGAACAAGCGTTTAAATGGTTAAAATAATGTTCTATGAGATCGCGAATCGACTGCGCGTGCAGAACAAGCGTTTAAATGGATTAAAATAATGTTCTCTGAGATCGCGCGTCGACTGCGCGTGCAGAACAAGCGTTTAAATGAATTAAAATAATGTTCTATGACATCGCGAATCGACTGCGCGTGCAGAACAAGCGTTTAAATGGATTAAAATAATGTTCTATGAGATCGCGCATCGACTGCGCGTGCAGAACAAGCGTTTAAATGGTTAAAATAATGTTCTCTGAGATCGCGCGTCGACTGCGCGTGCAGAACAAGCGTTTAAATGAATTAAAATAATGTTCTCTCAAGTCAAGTCAACTTTATTTATATAGCGCTTTTTACAATGCAGATTGTTTCAAAGCAGCTTCACAGTGTTAAACAGGAAAATAATGAACAGAATTTGATTCGGCTGTACAGCCGCTCTGGAGAAAACGGTGATGTCATCAGCTCATTTCAATTATCATATATATTCAAGTAATGTAGTTGATATAATTTAGTTTAGTAATTACATTTATTTGGATATTTATTTGAAAATTTTGTGTCCCCAACTGAGCAAGCCAGAGGCGACAGTGGCAAGGAACCAAAACTCCATCAGGTGTCCTAATGGAGAAAAATAAACCTTGGGAGAAACCAGGCTCAGTCGGGGTGCCAGTTCTCCTCTGGCCAATTAACAAACAGTGTATGTTTATTATTTTGGCAGCCTTATAGGTCAGAAGTAATATTAGATCGGATTATTCGAAAGATCGGAGGCATCACACCGGGTTTATTGAGGATGGCGTGTCAATTAAACAATTATTAAATAGGAATATTCGAAATATCGGAGTCATCACGCCGGAGATGGATCCATTGAGGATGCCATGTCGATGAGCAATTTCAGAGGGTAGACTAATTGACACGGTCTCTGCAGACACTTCAGGGATACGTTGGTAATGTCTGGGCGCTGGTCCACCATCTGATCTGGATACGGCCCGGATCCGGCTGACTGCAGTAAACCTCGGGATAAACAGAGAGACTAACATTAGCGTAGATGCCATTCCTCTTATGATGTAACGAGTACATCAGGTGTTATGGGAAGTGTTCTCGGTTCCGGCTGACCTAGTTAATGCAGCCTAACAATTTGAATAAAATATAAATTAAAATGTTTTATGTGTATGCCATAGTAAAGAGATGCGTTTTTAGTCTAGATTTAAACTGACAGAGTGTGTCTGCTTCCCGAACAATGCTAGGAAGGCTGTTCCAGAGTTTGGGTGCTAAATAGGAAAAGGATCGACCGCCTGCAGTTGATTTTGATATTCTAGGTATTATCAACTGGCCAGAGTTTTGAGACCGCAATAGACGTGATGGAGTATAATGCGTTAAGAGCTCGCTCAAGTACTGGGGAGCTAAACCATTTAGTGATTTGTAAGTAATTAGCAAGATTTTAAAATGTATGCGATGTTTAATAGGGAGCCAGTGCAGTGTTGACAGAACCGGGCTAATATGGTCATACTTCCTGGTTCTAGTAAGAACTCGAGCTGCTGCGTTTTGGACCAGCTGCAGTTTATTTATTAAGCGAGCAGGGCAACCACCCAGTAGAGCATTACAATAATCTAGCCTTGAGGTCATGAATGCATGAACTAACTGTTCAGCATTTTGCATTGAAAGCATATGCCGTAATTTAGATATATTTTTAAGATGGTAGAATGCAGTTTTACAGATGCTAGAAACGTGGCTTTCAAATGAGAGATTGGTATCAAAGAGCACACCCAGGTTCCTAACTGACGACGAGGACTTGACAGAGCAGCCATCAAGTGTTAGACAGTATTCTAGGTTACTACATGTGGAGTTTTTTTGTCCAATAATTAAAAATTCAGTTTTTTCTGAATTAAGTTGCAGGAAATTACTAGTCATCCAATTTTTTATATCAGCTATGCATTCCGTTAATCTTGTGAATTGGTAAGTTTCGTCAGGGCGTGAAGAAATATAGAGCTGAGTATCGTCAGCATAACAATGAAAACTAACGCCATGCTTCCTAATGATATCTCCCAGTGGTAGCATGTACAGGGTGAAAAGCAACGGTCCTAGCACTGAGCCCTGCGGTACTCCATACTGAACTTGTGATCGGTGTGAGATCTCTTCATTTACTGCTACAAACTGAAAACGGTCAGATAAGTATGATTTAAACCATGCCAATGCAATTCCACTAATGCCAACATAATTTTCGAGTCTATTCAAAAGAATGTTGTGGTCGATGGTATCGAATGCAGCGCTAAGATCGAGTAACACTAACAGAGAGATACAACCACGATCGGATGATAAGAGTAAATCATTTGTAACTCTAATGAGAGCAGTCTCAGTACTATGATGTGGTCTAAATCCTGACTGGAAAACCTCACAGATACCATTTTTTTCTAAAAAGGAGCATAATTGTGAGGACACTGCCTTTTCTAGTATTTTTGACAGAAAGGGTAGATTTGAGATTGGCCTGTAATTGACTAATTCTGTAGGGTCAAGTTGCGTTTTTTTAATAAGTGGTTTAATAATAGCCAACTTAAAAGTTTTCGGTACATATCCTAAAGTCAAGGATGAATTAATGATATTAAGAAGAGGATCTATGACCTCTGGAAGCATCTCTTTTAGTAGTTTAGTCGGTATAGGGTCGAGCATACATGTTGTTGATTTAGATGATTTAACGAGTTTAGCCAATTCTTCTTCTCCTATAGCAGTGAATGAGTGTAATTTTTCCTCAGTGACACTACAATGCTCTGTCTGATGTGATACAGTAGTAGACGGCTGCATGGTTATAATTTTTTTCCTAATATTATCAATCTTACAAGTAAAGAAGTTCATAAAGTCATTACTGCGTCGACTGCGCGTTCAGAACAAGCGTTTAAATGGTTAAAATAATGTTCTCTGAGATCGCGCATGGACTGCGCGTGCAGAACAAGCGTTTAAATGAATTAAAATAATGTTCTCTGAGATCGCGCGTCGACTGCGCGTGCAGAACAAGCGTTTAAATGGTTAAAATAATGTTCCCTGAGATCGCGCGTCGACTGTGCGTGCAGAACAAGCGTTTAAATGGTTAAAATAATGTTCTCTGAGATCGCGCGTCGACTGCGCGTGCAGAACAAGCGTTTAAATGAATTAAAATAATGTTCTCTGACATCGCGCATGGACTGTGCGTGCAGAACAAGCATTTAACTACTAAAAGAGATGCTTCCAGAGGTCATAGATCCTCTTCTTAATATCATTAATTCATCCTTGACTTTAGGATATGTCCCGAAAACATTTAAGTTGGCTATTATTAAACCACTTATTAAAAAACCGCAACTTGACCCTACAGAATTAGTCAATTACAGGCCAATCTCAAATCTACCCTTTCTGTCAAAAATACTAGAAAAGGCAGTGTCCTCACAATTATGCTCCTTTTTAGAAAGAAATGGTATCTGTGAGGTTTTCCAGTCAGGATTTAGACCACATCATAGTACTGAGACTGCTCTCATCAGAGTTACAAATGATTTACTCTTATCATCCGATCGTGGTTGTATCTCTTTGTTAGTATTACTCGATCTTAGCGCTGCATTCGATACCATCGACCACAACATTCTTTTGAATAGACTCAATTATGTTGGCATTAGTGGAATTGCATTGGCATGGTTTAAATCATACTTATCTGACCGTTTTCAGTTTGTAGCAGTAAATGAAGAGATGTCACACCGATCACAAGTTAAGCATGGAGTACCGCAGGGCTCAGTGCTAGGACCGTTGCTCTTCACCCTGTACATGCTACCACTGGGAGATATCATTAGGAAGCATGGCGTTAGTTTTCATTGTTATGCTGACGATACTCAGCTCTATATTTCTTCACGCCCTGACGAAACTTACCAATTCACAAGATTAACGGAATGCATAGCTGATATAAAAAATTGGATGACTAGTAATTTCCTGCAACTTCATTCAGAAAAAACTGAATTTTTAATTATTGGACAAAAAAACTCCACATGTAGTAACCTAGAATACTGTCTAACACTTGATGGCTGCTCTGTCAAGTCCTCGTCGTCAGTGAGGAACCTGGGTGTGCTCTTTGATACCAATCTCTCATTTGAAAGCCACGTTTCTAGCATCTGTAAAACTGCATTCTACCATCTTAAAAATATATCTAAATTATGGCATATGCTTTCAATGCAAAATGCTGAACAGTTAGTTCATGCGTTCATGACCTCAAGGCTAGATTATTGTAATGCTCTACTGGGTGGTTGCCCCGCTCGCTTAATAAATAAACTGCAGCTGGTCCAAAACGCAGCAGCTCGAGTTCTTACTAGAACCAGGAAGTATGACCATATTATCCCGGTTCTGTCAACACTGCACTGGCTCCCTATTAAACATCGCATACATTTTAAAATCTTGCTAATTACTTACAAATCACTAAATGGTTTAGCTCCCCAGTACTTGAGCGAGCTCTTAACGCATTATACTCCATCACATCTATTGCGGTCTCAAAACTCTGGCCAGTTGATAATACCTAGAATATCAAAATCAACTGCAGGCGGTCGATCCTTTTCCTATTTAGCACCCAAACTCTGGAACAGCCTTCCTAGCATTGTTCAGGAAGCAGACACACTCTGTCAGTTTAAATCTAGACTAAAAACACATCTCTTTACTATGACATACACATAAAACATTATCAATTTATATTTTATTCAAATCAGTTAAATGATTGTTAGGCTGCATTAACTAGGTCAGCTGGAACCGGGAACACTTCCCATAACACCTGATGTACTCGTTACATCATAAGAAGAGTGGCATCTACGGTAATGTTATCCCGAGGTTTACTGCAGTCAGCCGGATCCGGGCCGTATCCAGACCAGACGGTGGACCTGCGCCGGGACATGACAACACATCCCTGAAGTGTCTGCAGAGACGTGTCAGCTAGACTCCCCCCTATAAATGCCTCAACACGAAATCCTCAATAAATCCGTCTTTTTCGAATATTCCGATCTAATTTGACTTCTGACCGTAATGTTGCCAGAATCATAATCATTGCGCTGGTTAAATGCTGGTTGGCCAGAGAAGAACTGGCACCCCAACTGAGCCTGATTTCTCCCAAGGTTTTTTTCTCCATTATGTCACCTGATGGAGATTTGGTTCCTTGCCACTGCCTTTGTCTTTTGGCTTGCTCAGATGGGGACACTAAATATTAAACTATATTACTGATCTGCCCGTATTGACACTATATGATAATTGAAATGAGTTAGATGACATCACCGTTTTCTCCAGAGCGGCTGTACAACCGAATCAAAT
Organism: Rhinogobio ventralis; assembly: GCA_039654625.1. Taxonomy (NCBI): domain Eukaryota; kingdom Metazoa; phylum Chordata; class Actinopteri; order Cypriniformes; family Gobionidae; genus Rhinogobio; species Rhinogobio ventralis. The sequence goes on from CM077196.1 coordinate 768,645, forward strand.
TCTGTTGCATTATTTTCCTGTTTAACACTGTGAAGCTGCTTTGAAACAATTGGCATTGTAAAAAAACGCTATATAAATAAAGTTGACTTGACGCAATGGCTGTTGGCAACCAATAGGATTGCCGTGATTTGACAGATGCTTCAGTCAGTCACGCTGAGGCGTTCCCCAATCGAGCTTGACGCCATGTCTCATTCCCTGTTCTCAGGGAATTATCCAACACCCCACCCCCCTACACACACTTTATTTTACTTTGGAATCATGTATTATTCAAATGTATTATTCCCCCAAACTCTATTTTTATTTGAAATTTGTTAGGTTTAAGTCTTTTTTTCCTTTTTACCGCCATGCTATGAACTGAGATCAGTTTTTCCTGTCTGTTTTGCTGGTACTTTTCAAACATAACCAGTCCACGTTCACATGTTGAATTTGGAGTTTAAGTTATTACTTCTCATTAATGTCACTCTCAATAATAACCTGTATGACTGACACAGGTCTGCTCTGTAGGGCCGTCTCGGCTCATTTTGACAATATTACCTGTTGTAAAACTTTAGTCACTCTTTTCAGTTCTGGTTTCCCATTTTAGACCTTTGGTTTGAGCAATGTGGCTGAGGATGAGTGCTTGGCTGACTTTATTTGTCCATAAGTCAAGTTTCTGTCAGGAACACATTCACCCAAAAATGCTCTCATTTTTTTATAAAGAAACTCATACAGGTTTGGAACAACATGAGGGTGAGTAAATTTCTTTCTTCTGTTGAACACAAATGATGATATTTTGAAGAATGTTGATAACCAGACTATATATTGCACTCGGTCTTAAAGTGACAGCAGCCTAATATAGCCTACCTGCTGCCGTCTGTCATTAAAGTTCATCAAAGAATAAAATAACCCACGGATCTTGACTGGATAACTTTTGTAGCTTTAACAAGGATTAATCTATTCATATATACAGTGAATATCATGCAATGTTATTTAATGTTTGATTATTCAATTCCTGTACCTGAATTACTGTACTACAGGTGTGACACACCTTTGGCCTACAGGCCTTCAGAATCTCTTTGTCTTTAGGAATTCCAAATGGCCGTTCTGATAAGAGAGATGGGGTTGAAAACAGTAAGCAAATGTCTTTGATTGATTTCAATCCTACACTGACTGAATATATTTACTTGTATTCTGTAATGTTCATTTTAATGTTTATTATTCTTTTTAAAAACAACAGTGAAGAACAAATTAAAAATAACTTACTCACTCTTAAAAGCGTTTCTGTTACGCGCTGCTCCGAGACACAGGTAGAGAATCCAAATGCAGCTTTAATGAAGGGGGCTCCACAATCGTAGTCAAAAGTACAGGCAAGGTCAAAACACAGGTAGGCAGTCCAAACAGGCAAACAAAGCAGGAGACAGAGGCAAAAGGGTAATCCAGGAAACAGGCAAGAAATCCAACAAACCAAGAGCCATGAAACCAGGGAAAACGTTCAGAAATGCAGTGTAACACTAAACAAGACTTAGCAAAGAATGACAGGGTGAACAGGCTAGATATAGGCAGAGGTAATGAGGTAAATGAGACACGGGTGTAAACAGTGAGTGCTGGGCAAAGGATTATGGGTGATGTAGTCTATGATGGAATTCACACTGGTGAATCGTTACATATACAGCCTCTTCTCTTCAAGCTTCTACATTTCTTCATGAAAGAGTAAGCAAACGACAAGAGATGCATATGCATTATACGACAATTGAACATATGACAATAATGTCATTTACATCAAGAAACAAAATGATATACAAGAATAAAACTTTTTGAGATTGTTCTTTGGGGAGGAACTCCGTCTTTGAGTTGATCTGAATCTCACAGTTGAATCTGCTGGTTATGAAGATGAACTTTATTCACTGTGAAAAATTTAATCTCTTGTCACATTGATCACAAGTGTGCGGTTTCTCTCCGGTGTGAACTCTCATGTGACGCTCAAGATGTTGTTTGGTTGTGAAGATTCGGCTTCAAAGCGAAATGTAAAAGCAGAGTTTGTTGTTGTACAGTTTTGTTGTTGTGTTTTACACAAAATCCCCTGTAAACAATATTAAAATGTGTTCTGAGTTTGTCACACCACAGTAACTGCCAAGTAAATGAAATAAGTTATCAAAATCTTGATAAAGTAAGCAGTATTCTCTGCTCTAAAACACTGGGGGCGTGTCCGGTATCTGCTCTGAAACCACACCCACTCGTGAGAAAGATGCAGTCTGTATATTATCCCAAACAGGTAATATGCATTTACGTGATGAAGGCATAGCTAGATAGCAAACTGTAGGGTGTAGTAACCGGAGTATGTGAGCGGAGTGGAGTCGGAGCTGCATAATATGACTGCATTTTAGCCAGAACTCACACGTTAAACACATTTAACTAGCTTGATACAGATGGATCACTCAAATCAGAAAGAATGCAAAGGTTATGATGACGGCGATGGACATGAGCGGGATGTTACAGTTCAAGGATTTTTTTGTACTGAATATGATCGGGTGAAAGCTCCTTTTAAACAGGTAGCACTTATTCACACACGCAATCGTGTAATCTTACAGTGCTTATCGGCTTACAGTTATCTGTTGTCAAGAGAAATGAAGTGTTCTCTACTAAACAATAAAGATAATAAGAAAATATATAATAATAAGCAGAGAATTACAGATCTTGGGAGAACTAACTCTGGGGGCCATAAAGTTTTCACAAGGTGACAAAAACACAGACTGTGTTCTGTGTGTCGACCCCATCCTGTAAAGATGATGTATGTTGCATTATGTGTGTGGGTGAATATGGGTTCTGGGGCAATAGCCTTGATGTGTGTAACTAGACAGCCAGGAAGTAAATGTCTAGAAAGGTAGAAAACTGATAAAAATGTACAACAAAAAATGTGTGTATTGCTAATGCCATTGACGCAGGTAAATAATGCCACTGATGCAAATAAAAGATGTGTTGACGTAGGCAATTGATGCAAGTAATGTAACAATTAACGCAGGAATATGCTAACGCGAGTAGAAACCAAAATGTACATAGAAGTAGAGATAGTTTGCGTCAGTACTGATTATAAAAATGGGGCCTTTAGAAGCTCTCGGGGTGGAAGATCTTTAGGAGAGAGAGCATAAGCAAGCAGCAAGTGGAAGCCAGCTACAAAACCACAACACCAGAAGAGCAAAGAAGACCCCTGACATTCTTAAAGAACAACACATATAATGAACCGAGACAGGGTAAGCCTTGAAATGTAATCGTGTATCTGGCCCATGGAACCTCCAGCTTAGCTGGCATAGAGTGGTGTATTTAGCTTTTGCCTTTGCAAGAAATAATAAAATGAGAATGAGGACTGCCCTCAAACTCTGATAGTATTGTCTCTGTCGGTTCATTGCTGTGGAGTAAGAATCCTTTTTAGGGTATCATGAGATGGCTGTCTGAAAAAGATAGATTTGTATTGAGATATACCAACAGACTTTACAAAGTCAGTCAAGGTTGCCAAACAGTCGCAAAAGTGTGTGCCGTGGGAGTGCGTAAGCAGGCATAGCTGTCCTCTGAGGGCGAAGAGCCAGCTGTGGTGCACTGAACGGAAGGCTAACCTAGAGGAAGGCTTGGTTGATATCTGAACCGTAACCGTTGGGGTACAGTGTCAATAATATATATAATTATATAATGTTCTCTTTTCTCGATCTCAAGAGAAAAGAGAACATTATATAATTATATATAATATTGACACCAATGAAAATCTAAATTCAGATCCATATTATGCTGTAGTTATTTACCTGTGGAGGTTCATGAAGATGAGAGTTGTTGAATGATGTTTTACACGTGTCATATTGTGAGATATTACAGTATTGTCTTTCAGTAGAGCAGTTGAATAGTCTTTTGTCATGTATCCTGACTGGAATAATGTGTTTGTAACAGCAAACAGTCAGAATAAAGTGAGATGATCTGCTGATGATCCTGAATGTCTTGTTGAATGAGTGTTGATAGTCTGAGGCTCATCAATATTAACAGAGCTGCTGAAAACACTCTTTATTTCATCTCAATAGTTCCTGTTTTCACCTCATTTATTATGATGATGTCTTCACATCTCCTGTGAATTCACACTTAAAGCTCATTTCATTGTGCTCAACTAGGGTTGCAAAGAGGCGTAAAACATTCCGCAAATTTTCCATCATACAAACATAAATATAAACGTGTTGTTTGGTCATAAGCAGACATTATTTATTTATGAATGTATTTTTTTTGTATATTGATCAGGGCTCCAGACTAACTTTTTGCCTTGGTTGCACTGGTAATTTTTTATTTAGGTGCACCCAAATTATTCCCAAATTATTCCTCGGCTCACGTCGCCTTTCACGCCACAATTTCAAGGTCACCTTTTTATCACACTCCATATACATTCATATATATTATTTAAATGATTTTAAACAAGAATAAGGTGTAGGTAAATACTTTTTATTTGAAGCACAATTATACTGTATATATAACATTTAAAAAAATTGCTTCACTGAGCTGCCAAACTAAAACATTTTAAGCAAAATAAAACATTTTAAAATAGAAAGTGCTACTGTCCGAAGGTGCTTCCCTGAACTGAGAGCTGGTTCAAGTCTTAGTGTTGATCTTGTTGTTGATCCGCTAACAAATGCACCGTTCCCTGCCATGCTCTGGCCACATTCTTTATGATTCTCTCCACATGATTTTTCAGAGCCGTTCCCGCGAAAATACACGTTACCTTCTTGCTCGCAACATTCATGTTTTGTTCAGAACCCGCCTGCATTAAAGTATAAATAGATTTTTTTCTGACACTGTTTCAAGTAATTTAACGTAAAAGCAAAAGCGTGCATGGTTTGGCGTGGCAGAATGCGCACAAAGTGCGCTCCCTTCTGCTAAAAAGCTAGCAGTTCATCACAATCTCCATTATCCATGAAAATGACTGCACAATGAATCTTCCATGTATACACTTTCTTTGTTATAATCAGAGAATTTGCCAGCATACAGGATTCAGTTTTGAGCGGTGATTCAATCTTAAATCTGTTTGGCAGAAATAAACACATATTGGCTACATTGCACAATGCAACAAAAACATGTTATAAACAGAAACTCTGCCTATGCTCGCGCCTGTAAATAATTTTTTTGCTTTTGTGCAGTAGATCTTATTCTCCCGCAACCGCGAGTACCTTACCGCTGCACTCTATGCGTTGGGTCCCGCGGGAGTGCAGGTCTCTAGACCTGGGATCGGCATCTTCCCAGGGACTGGGGAGACTGGTGGCTGAAGTAGCTCCATGTCTGTTGTCGGAGCATTGACCGGGGAGAGTGTTGGGGGGACAGGCCTACTTTTCTTAGAGAAAAAACTCTCTATGGGTCTATTTCTTTTCATTGTTTGTTGTCATTGTATTTTGCTGATGCTGATTGCTGTAACTGATTCTCCTGCAGCTCAGGACACAGTTTCAATCACACAGCACGGAGCAGTGTAGGCCTACAGGAATATCTGGACCACAGCCAATCAGAGGCAAAGACCTGCCCCATCTCTGTCTCTGATTGGTTTAGACCACGATATGATGTGTGAGTTCCGTCAAAGGAGCTTCGTTCGTGGAGAGGCAGCGGATGTAAGGACGTTATGTGCACCGGTGCGACCTAGAAATTATTTCACTGTCATATGATCCTTCAGAAATCATTCTAATATGCTGATTTATGATCAATGTTGGAAACAGTTGTGCTGCTTAATATTAGTTTGGAACCTGTGATACTTTATTAAGAGTTCATTGATGAATAAAAAGTATATAAGTCTTTACTATCATTTATCAATTTAACACACCCTTGCTGAATACAAGTATTAAATTCTTCATCATACTGAATGATTTCTGAAGGGTCATGTGACACTGAAGACTGGAGTAATGATTATAAATTCAGCTTTGCATTACAGAAATAAATGATATTTTAAAGCATATTAAAACAAAACAAAAAAACACTTTTTTAAATTGTAATAATATTTCACAATATTACTGTTTTTTTCTGTATTTTTGATCAAAAGTGCATGTTATGGAGGAATGCTCAGTGCCTACAGGAGTGACTGAGGGTCTCGCCTAGGGATGTGTGATGTGTCACTAATCACTTGATAGCTACATGTTGTCTTGTGTTTGGATTTTGGAGGTATCACACACCCCTAAAATGCCAGGAGTGCAGTAACCGTGTTTGCTCACTTAGCCCGGCTTCCAGATATGAAATATGGATTTGTCTTTCATTTTTATTATATTTTATTCTTTTAATATTTCCTTTTACTGAAGGAATCAAGATGAATATTTCCTGTACCTCTCACTGAGAGAAAGCACATGTTATCAGAATGTTTTGGGAAACTTTCTGGTCAGAACTGGAGCTTAATCAGCTCCAACCTTGGAGAGAGTGTGTATCTGTGTATGTGCGCAGTATTCTGTGTTACAGATCAGTATTGAAGGTGTACAATGGGCATCCTAATAGATGGGTGGGCTTGTTGTTCTGGGCAAGCTGGCGCCTGCTCCAGACCTGGAAGGTCACTACGTGCCTAATTCCGGGGATGAAACTGCAAACTATTCTTCAATAAAACATTTTCTTTAATTAATTGCACTCCTGACTCTTGGTCTTCATTCTTCACTACTGGTCTTGGGTCTTAAACTGTTAACCCCTAACAGAACGAAGGGGTATGAGGATTTCCCTGCATACACCGACTACCGTGCTGCTAGAATGTGTGTAGGGATGTTGCCAGTCGGAATCGATCACTTGTGTGTCGCCTGGCTGCCAGTTTCTCTGTAACTTGCTAAACACACTGTTTGAGTGATGTGAACACAAACTAATAAGTTTAAAAAATATGTCTGGCCATCCTTTATAACGCAGTCGCTATTTACATCACGTGTATCGTCTGTAAACTTGCGTTACCAAGGCAACACCTGACTCGTTTATATTACATTGCAAAGAGCTCCATTATCGCAGCTTCACAGTAGAAAACTAAACCATATCCGTACCAGCCGGCTCGGATCAGCACGGAATGGAACGGGTAATAAACAAAAGCGGCTCCACCAGTCTTGTATGTTCTGTATCATTCTGTATCGTCTTAGGAAACTCGACGGCTCATATACGTTTTTGAAATGAAAACAAGCGGCATTTTCAAATACAGCGCAAACCTACGTTGGAAGTGAGTAATTTGTTAAATGTGCTTGCGCCTGATTTCTGTTAGATATAGCCTACGCACTTTTCATTGTTGTTCATACTGGTTAAATGTTACGGGACACTAATAAAAGAAACGGTGTATGGTGACGTGTAATGGTATGGTAGTGGTGTCCCATTTCTTAGGGGAATATTTTCACCCCTACGCCTTGCCACTCTCTTTCAAGGGGAAGGGGTATAAAAAAGAATTGGGATTGGGCCTAACTGTCAACAAACTGAGGGTATTTGTTGACTAGAAATATGTGCATTTATTCCTGTATTTATGCTTTCAACTGTTTTTTATACCATTATTTATATTTGGAAGAATTTAATTTCATTATTTAGATTCTGTTATCATTTAGAATAAAAATAAACTCAGTAACTGAAATATTTTTGATTTTGGCAGATTAGCTCCTCCCACTCTGGAGTTCATCATCAGTGAAGCTCCTCCCACAGCAGTCACATAATAAGTGAAGCTCCTCCCACAGCAGTCACATAATAAGTGAAGCTCCTCCCACAGCAGTCACATAATAAGTGAAGCTCCTCCCACATCAATCACATCATCAGTGAATCTCCTCCCACAGCAGGCACATCATCAGTGAAGCTCCTCCCAGATCAGTCACATAATAAGTGAAGCTCCTCCCACATCAATCACATGTCAAGTCAAGTCAACTTTATTTATATAGCGCTTTTTACAGTGCAGATTGTTTCAAAGCAGCTTCACAGTGTTAAACAGGAAAATAATGAACAGAATTTGATTCGGCTGTACAGCCGCTCTGGAGAAAACACTGATGTCATCAGCTCATTTCAATTATCATATATATTCAAGTAATGTAGTTGATATAATTTAGTTTAGTAATTACATTTATTTGGATATTTATTTGAAAATGTAGTGTCCCCAACTGAGCAAGCCAGAGGCGACAGTGGCAAGGAACCAAAACTCCATCAGGGGTCCTAATGGAGAAAAATAAACCTTGGGAGAAACCAGGCTCAGTCGGGGTGCCAGTTCTCCTCTGGCCAATTAACAAACAGTGTATGATTATTATTTTGGCAGCCTTATAGGTCAGAAGTAATATTAGATCGGAATATTCGAAAGATCGGAGTCATCACACCGGAGACGGGTTTATTGAGGATGGCGTGTGGATTAAACAATTATTAAATAGGAATATTCAAAATATCGGAGTCATCACGCCGGAGATGGATTCATTTGAGGATGCCATGTCGATGAGCAATTTCAGAGGGTAGACTAATTGACACGGTCTCTGCAGACACTTCAGGGATACGTTGGTAATGTCTGGGCGCTGGTCCACCATCTGATCTGGATACGGCCCGGATCCGGCTGACTGCAGTAAACCTCGGGATAAACAGAGAGACTAACATTAGCGTAGATGCCATTCCTCTTATGATGTAACGAGGACATCAGGTGTTATGGGAAGTGTTCCCGGTTCCGGCTGACCTAGTTAATGCAGCCTAACAATTTGAATAAAATATAAATTAAAATGTTTTATGTGTATGCCATAGTAAAGAGATGTGTTTTTAGTCTAGATTTAAACTGACAGAGTGTGTCTGCTTCCTGAACAATGCTAGGAAGGCTGTTCCAGAGTTTGGGTGCTAAATAGGAAAAGGATCGACCGCCTGCAGTTGATTTTGATATTCTAGGTATTATCAACTGGCCAGAGTTTTGAGACCGCAATAGACGTGATGGAGTATAATGCGTTAAGAGCTCGCTCAAGTACTGGGGAGCTAAACCATTTAGTGATTTGTAAGTAATTAGCAAGATTTTAAAATGTATGCGATGTTTAATAGGGAGCCAGTGCAGTGTTGACAGAACCGGGCTAATATGGTCATACTTCCTGGTTCTAGTAAGAACTCGAGCTGCTGCGTTTTGGACCAGCTGCAGTTTATTTATTAAGCGAGCGGGGCAACCACCCAGTAGAGCATTACAATAATCTAGCCTTGAGGTCATGAACGCATGAACTAACTGTTCAGCATTTTGCATTGAAAGCATATGCCATAATTTAGATATATTTTTAAGATGGTAGAATGCAGTTTTACAGATGCTAGAAACGTGGCTTTCAAATGAGAGATTGGTATCAAAGAGCACACCCAGGTTCCTCACTGACGACGAGGACTTGACAGAGCAGCCATCAAGTGTTAGACAGTATTCTAGGTTACTACATGTGGAGTTTTTTTGTCCAATAATTAAAAATAAATTTTTTTCTGAATTACGTTGCAGGAAATTACTAGTCATCCAATTTTTTATATCAGCTATGCATTCCGTTAATCTTGTGAATTGGTAAGTTTCGTCAGGGCGTGAAGAAATATAGAGCTGAGTATCGTCAGCATAACAATGAAAACTAATGCCATGCTTCCTAATGATATCTCCCAGTGGTAGCATGTACAGGGTGAAGAGCAACGGTCCTAGCACTGAGCCCTGCGGTACTCCATACTGAACTTGTGATCGGTGTGACATCTCTTCATTTACTGCTACAAACTGAAAACGGTCAGATAAGTATGATTTAAACCATGCCAATGCAATTCCACTAATGCCAACATAATTGAGTCTATTCAAAACAATGTTGTAGTCGATGGCATCGAATGCAGCGCTAAGATCGAGTAACACTAACAGAGAGATACAACCACGATCGGATGATAAGAGTAAATCATTTGTAACTCTAATGAGAGCAGTCTCAGTACTATGATACGGTCTAAATCCTGACTGGAAAACCTCACAGATACCATTTCTTTCTAAAAAGGAGCATAATTGTGAGGACACTGCCTTTTCTAGTATTTTTGACAGAAAGGGTAGATTTGAGATTGGCCTGTAATTGACTAATTCTGTAGGGTCAAGTTGTGGTTTTTTAATAAGTGGTTTAATAATAAGCAACTTAAAAGTTTTTGGTACATATCCTAAAGTCAAGGATGAATTAATGATATTAAGAAGAGGATCTATGACCTCTGGAAGCATCTCTTTTAGTAGTTTAGTCAGTATAGGGTCGAGCATACATGTTGTTGATTTAGATGATTTAACGAGTTTTGCCAATTCTTCTTCTCCTATAGCAGTGAATGAATGTAATTTTTCCTCAGTGACACTACAATGCTCTGTCTGATGTGATACAGTAGTAGACGGCTGCATGGTTATAATTTTTTTCCTAATATTATCAATCTTACAAGTAAAGAAGTTCATGAAGTCATTACTGCTGTGCTGTTGGCAGACATCAGAAGTTGAAGCTTTATTTTTGGTTAATTTAGCCACTGTATCGAATAAATACCTAGGGTTGTGTTTGTTTTCTTCTAAGAGAGTCGAGAAATAAGCAGATCTAGCAGTTTTTATCGTCGGCGATGAGTGGGTCCTGATACTCCAGTAGAGTTTAGAATGTCTCTAAATGCCAATCCCAATGCGTCTTTTTCATTGTCTACATGGATATTAAAATCACCAACAATTAGGACTTTATCTGTAGCCAGTACTAACTCTGATAAAAAATCAGCAAATTCTCTGGTAAAGTGTGTATTGTGCCCTGGTGGCCTGTATACAGTAGCCAACACAAATGTTAAACAGGATTTATCAATTTCACTACATAACGTTACGTAAAGCACCAAAACTTCAAAATAATTATATTTGAAACTAGACTTCTGAGTAATACTGAAGATATTATTATGAATTACAGCAACACCTCCCCCTTTACCTAAGCAAGTAAAACAGTGCTACGTTATACCACAAAAGAGAGAGAGAGAGAGAGAGAGAGAGAGAGAGACAGTCTTTTTTTCCGATCACCTGAAAATCAAGCTCTTGTAATTTATTAACTTTCAGCAGCTTTACTTCATGATCATCTTCAAAACCAACCTTGGCAGACACAAATAACTTAGGAAACGAAACTCTAGAAGGGCCTCCAGACAGAAAACAGTTCACAAACAGGAGGAGTGTGGAGGGAAAAGCTGCTTTCAACCCACCTATGAGCCGCTCTATCGTCCTCACTGATCTAACGCCAGCCTGATTACCAATGTCTATCATTGACCTCCATTTTCTAGACGAGGTATCAACCAAATCTGAAACTTTTGTCAGTCCTTTTTTCAAAAGATTTTGAACAACTGTATTGGATGTACTACTAGTATCACCTAAAAAGGAGTTGTAAAACAGTGGTTCTTCAAGGCCAAAATTATTTCCATGTCTAATCAATTTAAAACCTTTCCAGGAGTTTAACACGGAAGCATAAAATTGTACATCAGATGAAAACTTTCCATCATAAGACGACATTAAAAACAAACGCCTATCAAGACAGAACCCCCCAAAAGTTCTGAGCAACGCCAGACCAAACGACACCCATGGCTTAAAATCCTCAGGGTAGAGTAGGTTTTGAACCGTTTTTAACCTCATAGCCTTGACCTTAGCTGCCAAATCAATCAACCCTTGACCCCCTTCACTGACTGGCAAATAGAGAATTGCAGGGGGAAGCCAGTGATGACCACCCCAGAAAAACTCAACGAAGGTCTTCTGCAAACGTTGCAACAAATCTTTTGGTGGATCAAGCACATTCAGACGATGCCACATCATGAAAGCTGCCAAGTTGTTAATAATGAGCACTCTTCCCCTATATGACAGTTGAGGCAGTATCCATCGCCATCTTTGTAAGCGTCCAGAAACTTTTTCAAAAGTACCATCCCAGTTTTTCTGAATATACTGGTCAGTCCCAAGGAAAACCCCCAGCACTTTGAACCCCTCTCGACTCCAGGAACAGTTCTGAGGAAGTACTGGAGGGCCCACATTCTCCCATTCACCCAGTAAAAAGGAAGCACACTTTTGCCAATTAATTCGAGATGAGGATGCTTTCTGATAAATCTCCAAAGATCCTCTCAAATTCATGACATCCTGAGCAGATCTAATAAAAACAGTGACGTCATCAGCATAGGCACTGAGCCTAGCAGTTATCCGTTCTGAGGTCGCCGGACACACTGTTGATATGCCACCCAGCTTATTCCTCAGTGCAGCCAAAAGTGGTTCAATTGCAATGGCATACAGGATTCCTGAGAGACCACACCCCTGCCTTATGCCTCTGCTTACACTGAATGGTCTTGTAAGAGTACCATTAATTTTCAGCATGCTGTATATGTCAGTATACAACAGTTTAATATAAGCAATAATAGATGGACCAAAACCAAAAGCCTCAAGGCATTTAACCAGGAAACCATGATCAACCCGATCGAAGGCTTTCTCCTGATCCAAAGAAACAAAACAAATGTTCAAATTATGCACCTTAGAAAAGGAAATTAAGTCACGAATCAAAGAAAGGTTATCAAAAATAGTCCTTCCTGGAATGCAGTATGACTGATCTGGATGAATCACCGAGGAAATGAACAGCTTGACTCTGTTGGTTAAAGATTTTGAAAGTATCTTATAGTCAACTCCGAGTAAAGAGACCGGACGCCAACATCTAATGTCTTCAAGATCACCCTTTTTAGGTAATAGGGTGACCACAGCTCTTCTTAGACTCAGTGGAAGTGTACCTCTTTTAAAACTCTCGCGGGGATATGACCCGGGCCGGCCGGCTCCTCAGCGGCCTCCGCCAGGCCCCCTCCAGAGGCCTCCAGCACCGGTCTCCCTTCGGGCGTGTCACCTGACGCCGAAAGCGCTCCGCTCGCAGCACCATCCGCGCCGGCCGCCCTCTCGCTGTTCTCCGCAGCCGGAGCCGGAGCTGCAATGAGGCCCGCCGGCCTGTCTCGCCTCGGGCAGGTTTGCCTGACGTGTCCAAAATTACCACAAACAAAGCATCTCATTGACTCTGAACTAATAAAAACCGTGTAATCTTTGCCATCGATGCTTAGTTTCGCTGACAGATTTAATGGATCACTCTGTGCATTTAGAATCAAAAAGACGAAAAAGACATCACGTGTTTAATCTCTGGATTTTTACATCCAAGAGGAATCATTTTAATAGTACTCACTATTTTACCATACCTCTGGAGTATCTGTTCCAGTTTTTCATTTGTAACGAAAGGCGGTACGTTTGACAAAGGCAATACAGGCACAAAAATGTTTTTGATTACCAACCCATTTTCAATCAGTTCGTCCACCATTTGCCGTTCACTGAGAAAGAACACAATGGCTTTGTTCATTCGGGAGGCAGATCTAATGTTAGCACCACCGATCGCCTCGCTCACGGCTCCTTCCACACTCACTCTCAGCATGCACTCGCACAGAGAGAGAGAGAGAGAGACAGAGAGAGAGAGACAGAGAGAGAGAGAGAGAGAGAGAGAGAGAGACAGAGAGAGAGGGAGAGAGGGAGAGAGGGAGAGAGGGAGAGAGAGAGAGAGGGAGAGAGACAGAGAGAGAGAGAGGGAGAGAGACAGAGAGACAGAGGGAGAGAGGGAGAGGGAGAGAGAGAGAGAGAGAGAGAGAGAGAGAGAGAGGGAGAGAGAGAGAGAGAGAGAGAGGGAGAGAGAGAGAGAGAGAGAGACAGAGAGAGAGGGAGAGAGGGAGAGAGAGAGAGAGAGAGAGAGAGAGACAGAGAGAGACAGAGAGAGAGAGAGAGAGAGAGAGAGAGAGAGACAGAGAGAGAGAGAGAGAGAGAGAGAGAGAGAGAGAGAGAGAGAGACAGAGAGAGAGAGAGACCAATCAGACCACACTTCCCCCACTGTACTACAGGTGTGACACACCTTTGGCCTACAGGCCTTCAGAATCTCTTTGTCTTTAGGAATTCAAAATGGCCGTTCTGATAAGAAAGATGGGGTTGAAAACAGTAAAGCAGTATGTCTTTGTTCAACTGCAAATATCAAATATCTTTGATTATTTTCAATCCTACAAGAGTGTCAGTGCTGTTTAATTTTAAATTTTAAATCTTAAGTTAAACTTTAACCAAAGGTGCGGCCTGACCTCATTTACAACATACATTTACATTTACAGCATCATACAACACTAACCAGGAAGTCAAACCCAATCTTGTGTCTTAACAAAAGCAAAACCGTGTCAGCGAGAATAGAGAAAAACTTTTGAGTCATTTGTTTCTGAACTTTTTTCTATCAATATGAACGTGAGCGGTGGCTACGATCAAATCTCGCATCTGGTGGAGAATTGAAATGAGAGTATTTTGATCATTTAGATTATTTTCCTAACTAACTAACCTGACTAAAAGCTCACTAACTTGGCATTTCAGCCATTCATCATCAAACTAAAATGCAGTCAACCAAACATAAAAGTTACACTGCTCAAATGAAATGGTCCGCTGTAAAATCAGCCCAACTCCTTAAGAGTAGTGGGACGCAGCGCTCCATGTGTCTGTCTGTGCTCATTACCTCTTTCCATTTGAGCAAACTACTGTTCACTTCATACAGGAACTTCAGCAGTCCGGGAGGAATGTGTTGATGTTTTATTCCCTTCTTCTCAGCCTTTGACCCTCGTTCAGGATTTATTCCCAGGGAAACGCTTAAAGAAATGAATGCATGTTTTTTAGCTCACACAAGTAATTAAATGAGTGAAACTAAAATAGAGCATAACATGCAAATCTCATTCTTTCAATACTTCTTTAATCAGGGCTCGACACTAACGCTTGTCTGGGACAGAGGGATTTTTTTGAAGGGACAAATGAAATTTGTATTTGCCCAATTGGACAAGTAGCCGGTTTAACTTCAATGCCAGAATAAAAGACCACCAACTGACTTGAAGCACATTTTAAAGGGATAGTTCACCCAAAAATGAAAATTATGTCAATATTTACTCAGCCTTATGTTGTTTCTTCTGTTGAACACAAATGAAGATATTTTAAAGAATTTTGTTAACCAAACATTTGATGGTAGTGTAACGTACTGCTCCAAGACACGAAGGCTGAGGATCCAATGCAGCTTTATTAAAGCGTAATCCACAATCCTAGTAATTACTCAAATGCTTAAGGTAGTGATGTTACATGTGACACTGAAGCTTCAAAGCACGTATCGAGTACGCAGCGCAATTTCTCATGAAGCTCCGTCTCGGAGCGCGTATTGTTTTCAGAGAAACGCGTGATCAATGAAAAACAAAGCCTCACTTTCTTTCCAGTCACGTGGATGCTTCACTTTGTGTGTCGGGATGTTCAAACTCAGACCAACTCTCCGGGTTTATGGAAGTTCAAGTCCATTTACTAACATTTTTTATATACAAGCCTATAGCCTATATTACATGATCATATATATTCTGCCATATAAAAAACATAAAATAATTAAAGCACCCTTTACTGGCATCAAACAACTCTGTTGGTAATATTATAATTAGTATTATTATAATTGTTACATTTAATTTATTGCCACACTTTAATATGTGAATTATATTATCAGAAAACTGAACATTTAGCATTGTCAGGCTTTTATTTAACGGATAAAACAATGGAGTCGCTGGTTTATGGCTGGTATAAATTTGTCCTGGCACTGTTTTCAACACTCCCGATGCTTTAAATCTTTTCACCAGTTTAAAAATTAGCAACACAACAATGTGCTCTATACTCAACATTTCACAATGTGTGACTTACCTTTGGATGAATTTCAGGGAGAGTGCCATCTCCCTAGGTATTTGATGTTTAAAACATAAAACACAATGGGGGGAGGTGATGTGATCATTAATATTTTCCTAATCTACAGCAATCTTGAATCGTCCATCACCTTAAACAGCATCGTGGTATTACAAATAGAAAAGAATGCACCGTTGTTTCTGACTTTCTTTGCAACAAAGTATGTGTTTCAGTAAACACCGTTACAAAGACCACCAACTCACATAAAAAGCCAAGAGTCAACCCGCCCAACTAAAGGAAATACTGATCCCCATAATGGTGACCAAACATTTTCAATAAAACATGAACATCTAAACCTCTGTTTATTCTCAAAACAAGCTTCTGTGGATGAATGGCAGAAATAAAGTCAGTCTGGTTAGTAATAAGTGAAGCTGGTAATGCGTTCTCACTCCCACCTCGTCACATATTGACGCTTGAAAATGTACACCTCACTTCTACACCTCAAGACTGTATTATTTCAATATAAAAATTCAATATGAAAAATATTCTATATGAAAATTACTTGCAAAAGCGTTTTTCCAAAAGGTATATGAAAATGGGGGGATCGTCTAATATTCGGAACAATACAGAAGCTATATACGGTGTTTGTTTTGATATATTTTGGTATTATTATTTGTTCATATTTTCTGCTTGGACCTATTGTGTTTATCAATGATGGAGGCTGTCTGTTATTTTAAGGGTTTGAATTTAAAAAAAGGGTTAAATTACGAGATTGCTCTGCACTGCTTCCAAGCACGCGGTCCATCTCTACTCCTGCCTGAGAAGATGTTTTAGTAACAAGCACCAACAGGCTCTTCAACAGGTTTCTTCACCTCAGGTGACTGAAACACAGAAAATAAAGGAGGAGTCTGTAACACACACAACCGGTCTGATTTCTGTTCACCTTAGGTGTTTTCCAGAACAGAGGCGCTGATAGAGGCGTCCTCACTCCACCTCCAGCTCCCCATGACACGATTTTAAAAAAGTGCTTCACAGCATCTGACTGCGGACAGGCTTCAACAAGCCCTGGAACGCAAATAGGCTACAAAACATACATATACCAAGGCCGTGACCAATTTTTTCTATTTCAGTCATAATGAAATAGAAGAGAGAATGAAATTCTAGGTCTAATTCTAGCTGGGAAATAATAATTTTGGGAGTATTTGCAAATAATATTCGCATTAATTAGTGTCAAATATATGATTAGTCCCGAGATTCTTCATGCTAGTGAATAAATGTAAAGACCCGCTATTAATACTTGTATTTCCTAATGGTCTGGTGGTAGATCTTTTGTAAACCTTGTCAAAGGTTCCTGGTTCTAATCCACCCTATAGTTTTTTTTTCCTCATTAAAATCAAAGATGTTCATCAATGATTGTATATTAAGAGCATGGACACACGCTGTGTAATGAAGTGCAGGAGAGCAGTGCAAGAATTTCTACATTTCTAATTATTGGGGGGGACTTGTCTATGGTGGTTCCGGCCCTGGCATATACAGTACAGAGGATTTCAAACTCAGGGTGGCTTAGCCCTCAGTTAGACTGTGTAGCGAAAAGATAATTGCCTAAATGATGCCTTTACATTTCTATATAGCAGGGGTTTTCAAAGTCAAAGACAGTGGACCCCCACCCCAAATAAACTGCACTGTATGAATTACATATACACAGATTCTTAATAAAGCTATGAATGGTATTCAATCAACAATGAATGATTTTCTTTTGTTGTTTGATTAACATTAACAGTGGAGTAGCTGCTCTCACTTTAATACATTAAGCACAGATCCAATATAATGATAATTTTGGCCAACTGTTTACTTTCACTTTAGACATAACTGACTGTGTTTATGTGAATATTCACCAAGATGGGCATTTTGACACACACGAGTGTGTGTATTGTCCCCTTTAAAGGTATAGTTCTCCCAAAAATGAAAATAATCGGATGATTTACTCACCCAAATCTTCTTTCAGATGAACAAAATCTGAGTTATATTAAAAATATTGTGGCTCTTCCAAGCGTTATAATGGCAGTGAATGTGGCTTGAGATTTTGAAGCCATCCATCCATTATAAAAGTGTTTCACATGGCTCTGGGGGGTTAAAAAGGCCTTCTGAAGCGAAGCGGTGCCTTTGTGTGAGAAAAATATCCATATTTCAAACTTTACAAACTATAATAACACAGAGCGCAGTGGATACAAAACAAAACAATGGTCATGAATTAGAAATGAGAAAACGATAAAATGAGAATTTATAAAGAGAAATGTCGGAGGATTTCAATTATAAGTGAAGAGGAGCTTGGGTTTGTTGTTTGAACCGCGAGAGGCGTCTACTCTCATCTAAACTTACATCCTACATCATACGTCGGGTCAAAGGTCACTCTTCCGCCGGAACTAGAACTGCGTATGGTTCATAAAGTTCGCAGGCCACACTCAGCGACGAGCAGGTGGAGCTTGTCATCAAAGAGTTAACAAAATACTGGATAAGTATTGATAAACAGGCCCGGATTGGCCATCGGGAAAATTCCCAGTGGGCTCCTCATAAATTAGGCAGAATAATGAATCATTGACAGAATAAATAAAGTTTATTGAGCAAATACTCTTATGATGCTTCTCTGTTTCTATCTGGTGTTTTTGTGCATTATAACATGTTTCTCATGAGTGTTTTTATTGTGTTCAACTCATGAGCTTCATGTTGATTCTCAGTTCAGTGAGCTGTGAACATTTGTTCGTTCTTGCTCTCGAATACAAAAAATGAGTCTAAAATAACCAGATTTGTCAAAAAGAAACATGCAGGAATCAGGTGCCTTTTCCACAGGTAAAAAGTAGATTATGCAACTGCAAAAGGGAGGAGCTTTTTCATTACAGAACCAGAAGTGGAAGAAAATCTCAGCAAACTTGAATTGCAGCTCGACTCCTGGTGAGGTTATACTTCCTGCAACAGCGTGTTTATGCAGATGTGTTAAATTATTATAAATCAGGACAAACATTTACTGAGATTTATGCTGTAAATTGTATTTATTTTCTCAAACAGATTTTCATGTTCTTGTGACCCTGAGATACAGTGAAGATGGCGACAAGGCCTAAAACAGTTCCTGGTAAGACAGCGTTTCTTTACTCTAAGAAACAAGGACTTTCATTTGAGTTAGTTTGGATGGTCTTAGTGCGAGTTCATTTGGCTTGTAGTTCAGTTTGAGATAATGTTCTCTACGAGTTCCTCTGAATGTCACTATAAATGACTCAGAAACATGTAGATCCCGAGATTGAGCTGTTTTTACAGACTGCTGTAAGGGACATTTGAGATCATTTGCTGCTGTTATGTTTTTGTAGTATTAATGTATTTTCTTTTTTATTTGACTGTATTTTTGCATTCATATTTCATATTTTCTGTCACTTTCAGGGATTTCAGTAAGCTGTTTCAGTCCAGATGATGCAGTGATCCGGATACTTCTGATGGGCAGAAGCGGTTCTGGGAAAAGCTCATCTGGAAACACTATACTGGGAGAAAAGAGGTTTACAGTCCACACACATGAGTTTGAAGTGTGTGAGGGTAAAACACAGATAGGAGAGAAGCAGGTGCATGTGATTGATCCTCCAGATCCACTGGATCCAGATCTGAATAAAGAGCAGCTGGAGATGATGAAAGAGCAGCTGGTCTCTCAATGTTCAGCAGGTCTCAGTGCAGTTCTGCTCACCGTTCCTCTAGAGGAACCTGTGAAAAATGAGGAAGAGATCCTGGATTTCATTAAAGGTTTATTTGGTCCTGAAGTTCAGAAGTACATCATGATTCTGTTCACACACAAAGATGAACTGGAGGATCTGGATGAACCACAGACCATTGAGGAATATCTACAAAGCAAAGATCATCCAGATCTCCAGAGGCTGGTGACTGAATGTGGAGGACAGTTTCACTGTTTCAATAACAAGAAGAAAGTCAAAGCTCAAGCTGAAGAACTACTGCAGAAGATCGAAGGAATGTTGGTGGAAAACGGAGGGATTTTTTTAATGGAACAACTGAAGAGGTGTGACAGCATGGACCTTCTTAATGTCAGTTGTAAGTTGTTTTGTTTTGTCATTACTTCAAAAATTGAGAACACTGAGATTTAATTAAACAGCACATCGATGTGATCTGATCTTTCTGTTGTAGTTTCAGGACAGAGCTTACCAGAATATCCAGTCTCCAGATGAGATTCCTGGGAGGAAAGATCAGATTAGACTCGCAAAGTTGGAAAAAGTACCACTAAAAACACCATCATTGGTATTAAACTAAACAGTGTCAGTGAGAAACAACAGAGATGTTTGGTAAAGAGACCTCAGTGATGTGTGTGATTCAGTGAGAAACCTGATAATCGGACACACAAGACTATTGTAGCGTCTGGAGTCTCTCTGGACGGGATCAAAGATGAGTCTATTCCACTATAAACGTCAGAAAGCCTTTTAGCCGTATATAAATTAGGTTCCGGTACCGAGGAGTCTGAGGAAGATGGCATCGTGGACAGTTTTGTGGCTTGGCTGAAGTAGAACAGACAGCACCGTTAGAATCCTGTGAGAACTTCAATCAGGACGCAATCTCTCATGTAAAGTCATGTAAAGTCATTTAAAATGCTTGTATTCATGTGTAAGAATGTATCTCTGCTCTAATATCTCCCAGCCATACTGTGTTTGATATCTAAATATTCCTCTCTCTTTCTCTTAACCAATGGTGCACAGTAGATGATTATGAAATGCATCACAATATGTTTACCCCCCTTTGGAGTAGAAATGTACCAAGTGTGACACCATCATAAATTAGGCAAATGAAGTCATAATCGGAGACTGGCTTGGTGGCTCAGTCACGTGGGTTGGTTCCTCGGAAGTCTGCACGCTCCGCAGCCAGGCGGACAGGCAACGCGAGCCATCTCAGCGCTCAGTCGTCTTCAGAAAACTCAGACGAGACAATCCCCCCCCCCCCCCCCCCCCCTTACGGCATTCGCTTCAACCATCTTCAAACTTCCTGCGGATCGAGAACATTCCACAAGGACCAAAAGAGAACACGCTCCAGCTCAAAGAACTCTCTGAGAAGACTCACACGCATTCTTTATACTCAGCACAAAACAACCCATGCAAGTATAAATTCCATCGAAATTTAGATGCGTTTTAAGATGTGTACCCCTGTTTAAGGTGATATTATTCGTTGCTGGCTCTCGGTGGTTATGTGAAATTGCCTTTCCTGAACCTTTCCTTCCTCTCTTTCATTCTCTTCTTTTCATTCTCTTTCGTTACTATTCGTTGTTCTGTATATACATGTATTCTTTGTTTAGTCGTATGTATTCGTAGTATCAATTATTAAAACCATTGTATCCACGTTCGATTGTCATTGTTGCCGCTCACAAGGCATGGTCACTTTAATGTTCCGATCTAGCTACGAGCTCTCAAGTATCTTTGAATACTTTAATTAATATCCTAATAGTTCGGAAAGTTTATTCTTCGTGACCAGAAGGATAATCTTCCCGAAGATTTGATAAGAAAGAATAAAACTTTGTGAGAATTGATAAAAGATTGTAGTACTGTTCGTTCGTTAAATGAACGGATCAGATGAATTTTGAATTAATTCTAATTCAAAGGTTATTCTGTAATGATTTAATATATATTCGCAGTTAATTGCAACCCATTGTCGTTAACTATATACACTCAACTAAAGGATTATTAGGAACACCTGTTCAATTTCTCATTAATGCAATTATCTAATCAACCAATCACATGGCAGTTGCTTCAATGCATTTAGGGGTGTGGTCCTGGTCAAGACAATCTCCTGAACTCCAAACTGAATGTCAGAATGGGAAAGAAAGGTGATTTAAGCAATTTTGAGCGTGGCATGGTTGTTGGTGCCAGACGGGCCGGTCTGAGTATTTCACAATCTGCTCAGTTACTGGGATTTTCACGCACAACTATTTCTAGAGTTTACAAAGAATGGTGTGAAAAGGGAAAAACATCCAGTATGCGGCAGTCCTGTGGGCGAAAATGCCTTGTTGATGCTAGAGGTCAGAGGAGAATGGGCCGACTGATTCAAGCTGATAGAAGAGCAACTTTGACTGAAATAACCACTCGTTACAACCGAGGTATGCAGCAAAGCATTTGTGAAGCCACAACAAGCACAACCGAGGCGGATGGGCTAGTCAAGTCAAGTCAACTTTATTTATATAGCGCTTTTTACAGTGCAGATTGTTTCAAAGCAGCTTCACAGTGTTAAACAGGAAAATAATGAACAGAATTTGATTCGGCTGTACAGCCGCTCTGGAGAAAACACTGATGTCATCAGCTCATTTCAATTATCATATATATTCAAGTAATGTAGTTGATATAGTTCATTTAGTTTAATAATTAAATTTATTTGGATATTTATTTGAAAATGTTGCGTCCCCAACTGAGCAAGCCAGAGGCGACAGTGGCAAGGAACCAAAACTCCATCAGGTGTCCTAATGGAGAAAAATAAACCTTGGGAGAAACCAGGCTCAGTCGGGGTGCCAGTTCTCCTCTGGCCAATTAACAAACAGTGTATGATTATTATTTTGGCAGCCTTATAGGTCAGAAGTAATATTAGATCAGATTATTCGAAAGATCGGAGTCATCACGCTGGGTTTATTGAGGATGGCGTGTCGATTAAACAATTATTAAATAGGAATATTCAAAATATCGGAGTCATCACGCCGGAGATGGATCCATTTGAGGATGCCATGTCGATGAGCAATTTCAGAGGGGAGACTAATTGACACGGTCTCTGCAGACACTTCAGGGATGAGTTGGTAATGTCTGGGCGCTGGTCCACCATCTGATCTGGATACGGCCCGGATCCGGCTGACTGCAGTAAACCTCGGGATAAACAGAGACTAACATTAGCGTAGATGCCATTCCTCTTATGATGTAACGAGTACATCAGGTGTTATGGGAAGTGTTCCCGGTTCCGGCTGACCTAGTTAATGCAGCCTAACAATTTGAATAAAATATAAATTAAAAATGTTTTATGTGTATGCCATAGTAAAGAGATGTGTTTTTAGTCTAGATTTAAACTGACAGAATGTGTCTGCTTCCTGAACAATGTTAGGAAGGCTGTTCCAGAGTTTGGGTGCTAAATAGGAAAAGGATCGACCGCCTGCAGTTGATTTTGATATTCTAGGTATTATCAACTGGCCAGAGTTTTGAGAGCGCAATAGACGTGATGGAGTATAATGCGTTAAGAGCTCGCTCAAGTACTGGGGAGCTAAACCATTTAGTGATTTGTAAGTAATTAGCAAGATTTTAAAATGTATGCAATGTTTAATAGGGAGCCAGTGCAGTGTTGACAGAACCGGGGCTAATATGGTCATACTTCCTGGTTCTAGTAAGAACTCGAGCTGCTGCGTTTTGGACCAGCTGCAGTTTATTTATTAAGCGAGCAGGGCAACCACCCAGTAGAGCATTACAATAATCTAGCCTTGAGGTCATGAACGCATGAACTAACTGTTCAGCATTTTGCATTGAAAGCATATGCCGTAATTTAGATATATTTTTAAGATGGTAGAATGCAGTTTTACAGATGCTAGAAACGTGGCTTTCAAATGAGAGATTGGTATCAAAGAGCACACCCAGGTTCCTCACTGACGACAAGGACTTGACAGAGCAGCCAGACAGTGTTAGACAGTATTCTAGGTTACTACATGTGAGGTTTTTTGGTCCAATAATTAAATATTCAGTTTTTTTCTGAATGAAGTTGCAGGAAATGACTAGTCATCCAATTTTTTATATCAGCTATGCATTCCGTTAATCTTGTGAATTGGTAAGTTTCGTCAGGGCGTGAAGAAATATAGAGCTGAGTATCGTCAGCATAACAATGAAAACTAATGCCATGCTTCCTAATGATATCTCCCAGTGGTAGCATGTACAGGGTGAAGAGCAACGGTCCTAGCACTGAGCCCTGTGGTACTCCATATTTAACTTGTGATCGGTGTGACATCTCTTCATTTACTGCTACAAACTGAAAACGGTCAGATAAGTATGATTTAAACCATGCCAATGCAATTCCACTAATGCCAACATAATTTTCAAGTCTATTCAAAAGAATGTTGTGGTCGATAGTATCGATTGCAGCGCTAAGATCGAGTAACACTAACAGAGAGATACAACCACGATCGGATGATAAGAGTAAATCATTTGTAACTCTAATGAGAGCAGTCTCAGTACTATGATGTGGTCTAAATCCTGACTGGAAAACCTCACAGATACCATTTCTTTTGTGAGGACACTGCCTTTTCTGGTAATTTTGACAGAAAGGGTAGATTTGAGATTGGCCTGTAATTGACTAATTCTGTAGGGTCAAGTTGCGTTTTTTTTAATAAGTGGTTTAATAATAAGCAACTTAAAAGTTTTCGGTACATATCCTAAAGTCAAGGATGAATTAATGATATTAAGAAGAGGATCTATGACCTCTGGAAGCATCTCTTTTAGTAGTTTAGTCGGTATAGGGTCGAGCATACATGTTATTGATTTAGATGATTTAACGAGTTTTGCCAATTCTTCTTCTCCTATAGCAGTGAATGAATGTAATTTTTCCTCAGTGACACTACAATGCTCTGTCTGATGTGATACAGTACTAGACGGCTGCATGGTTATAATTTTTTCCCTAATTTTATCAATCTTACAAGTAAATAAGTTCATAAAGTCATTACTGCTGTGCTGTTGGCAGACATCAGAAGTTGAAGCTTTATTTTTGGTTAATTTAGCCACTGTATCGAATAAATACCTAGGGTTGTGTTTGTTTTCTTCTAAGAGAGTCGAGAAATAAGCAGATCTAGCAGTTTTTACGGCCTTTCTGTATGAAATCATGCTCTCTTTCCACGAAATGCGAAAAACATCCAGTTTTATTTTCTTCCAGCTGCGCTCCATTTTTCTGGCTGCTGTTTTAAGGGCCCGGGTGTGTTCGTTGTACCACGGCGTTGGACTATTTTCTTTAATCTTCTTTAAGCGCAGAGTGTGTCTAAAGTGCTGGAAAAGAGAGAGTCAATAGTTTCTGTTGCAACATCAAGTTCCTCTGGGCTATCTGGGATGCTGAGGAGATGAAACTGATGAGGAAGTTTATTTATAAAGAAATCTTTAGTCTCAGCAGTGATAGTCCTGCCATATTTGAAGCGAGGGGATGGCTTTGCAGCCTTTGCTAAATTAAGTATACATGATACTAGGTAATGATCTGAGATGTCATCGCTCTGCTGCAGAATTTCAATGGTATCAACATTTATTCCATGTGACAATATTAGGTCTAAAGTATGATTACGTCGATGAGTGGGTCCTGATACGTGTTGCCTAACTCCAATAGAGTTTAGAATGTCTCTAAATGCCAATCCCAATGCGTCTTTTTCATTGTCTACATGGATATTAAAATCACCAACAATTAGGACTTTATCTGTAGCCAGTACTAACTCTGATAAAAAATCAGCAAATTCTCTGATAAAGTGTGTATTGTGCCCTGGTGGCCTATATACAGTAGCCAACACAAATGTGAAACAGGATTTATCAATTTCACTACATAACGTTACATAAAGCACCAAAACTTCAAAATAATTATATTTGAAACTAGACTTCTGAGTAATACTGAAGATATTATTATGAATTACAGCAACACCTCCCCCTTTACCTTTCAGACGCGGCTCGTGTTTATAACAATAATCCTGTGGGGTGGACTCATTTAAAGTAATGTAATCGTCAGGTTTTAGCCAGGTTTCTGTCAAACACAGCACATCTAGATTATTATCTGTAATCATATCATTAACAATAAGCGTTTTAGAGGAAGGGGATCGAATATTCAGCAGCCCAAGCTTTATCATTTGATCATCTGTATTATATCTGTTGTTTATTTGTTGGACATCAATTACATTTTTACCGTTGAATAGTTTTGGTGTTTTTTTGTATTTACTCATTTGTGGAACAGACACAGTCTCTATGTGATAATAGCTAGGTGAAAGAGTCTCTATGTGCTGGGATTTATCTGACTTCTGTGACGCGAGACAGCTAGCAGACGGTCGGGTAAGCCAGTCCGTCTGCTTCCTGACCTGGGCCCTAGTTAGTCAAGGTTTAGCTTTAAGACTATGTGCCAAATTACTAGAGAGAAGAGCGGCACCACCCCAGGAGGGATGGATACCATCTCTTTTCAACAGGTCAGGTCTGCCCCAAAAGCTTTTCCAATTGTCTATGAACCCTATGTTATTTTGCGGACACCACTTAGACAGCCAGCCATTGAGTGATGATAGTCTGCTAAGTATCTCATCACTCCTTTTAATAGGGAGGGGACCAGAGCAAAAAATCTGATTTGCCATCGTACTTGCGAGTTCACACACCTCTTTAATGTTAATTTTGGTGATCTCCGACTGGCGAAGTCGAACATCATTTGTGCCGACATGAATAATAATCTTAGAGGATTTACGATTAGCATTAGCCAGCACTTTTAAATTTGCTTTGATGTCAGGCGCTCTGGCTCCCGGTAAACATGTGACTATGGTGGCTGGTGTCTCTATTTTCACGTTCCGTGTAATAGAATCACCAATAACTAGGGCACTTTCAACAGGATTCTCAGTGGGTGCATCACTGAGTGGGGAGAACCTGATTGATGTTCTAATCGGAACGGAAGAGTGGTTTTTTGATCCGCGACTATGCCGTCTCACTGTCACCCATTTGCCCTGCTGCACGGGCTCTACAGCCGGAACCGAACAATGTACAGATTTCACTGAGCTAGTCCATCCAAAGCAGTGTCTAAAGCTGTTTTGTTCTCACTACTCTCAGATAAAGATAAAGTCTGGATGCGTGTCTCTAATTCTGAAATCTTCTCCGTCAGTCTGACTATCTCCTTACATTTATCACATGTGAAGCCCTGTTCACCAACGGATACAGATAAACTAAACATGAAACATGTAGTGCAGGTGACAATAAAAGGAGAAGACATGGCTTACCGTATTTGTTGATTAATCCAACTTACCACAGTTGTTTAATGGACTAGTAAAGGCACGAGAAACCCGGATGCACAAATGGCAGGCTAACTGGCTAGTGAAATGCTAACGCGTTGTGAAATGCTAACACGTTGTGATAGTGATTTAAATTAAAAGCTAGCCATGTCAATTTTAACGTGATAAGCAATATTAAACAATATATGGTGATGAGTAAGTTATATTTAGCAGTATAAACAACAAGAAAAGATATCAAATAGAGATTCAAAAGCAAAGCTGTACAGAGCTGCAAACACTTCGACCGGCAGACAGGAGCCAGACAGGAGCAATCGATCAGGAGACAGGAGCAGACAGGAGCAATCGATTGAGGAGCAGAAGACCCCACCGGGTACCACTCATCTCCACTACAAATAGCAAAAAGAGGCTACAATTTGCAAAAGCTCACCAATATTGGACAGTTGAAGACTGGAAAAATGTTGCCTGGTCTGATGAGTCTGGATTTCTGTTGAGACATTCAGATGGTAGAGTCAGAATTTGGTGTAAACAGAATGAGAACATGGATCCATCATGCCTTGTTACCACTGTGCATGCTGGTGGTGGTGGTGTAATGGTGTGGGGGATGTTTTCTTGGCACACTTTAGGCCCCTTAGTGCCAACTGGGCATTGTTTAAATGCCACGGCCTACCTGAGCATTGTTTCTGACCATGTCCATCCCTTTATGACCACCATGTACCCATCCTCTGATGGCTACTTCCAGCAGGATAATGCACCATGTCACAAAGCTCCAATCATTTAAAATTGGTTTCTTGAACATGACAATGAGTTCACTGTACTAAAATGGCCCCCACAGTCACCAGATCTCAACCCAATAGAGCATCTTTGGGATGTGGTGAAATGGGAGCTTCGTGCCCTGGATGTGCATCCCACAAATCTCCATCAACTGCAAGATGCTATCCTATCAATATGGGCCAACATTTCTAAAGAATGCTTTCAGCACCTTGTTGAATCAATGCCACGTAGAATCAAGGCAGTTCTGAAGGCGAAAGGGGGTCAAACACAGTATAAGTATGGTGTTCCTAATAACCCTTTAGGTGAGTGTATACTCATGCATAAAGGAAATATTTATATGCCCCATTTACATAGGATAGCTGTAACCGATGAACTGGTAAACTCTAGTTGAACATACAGTATAACTATCATATAATGCTCTTCAAAAATGAACATTGAGAACATGTACTTAGTGCTATCAGCCCATGACAACTTATAGATCAAATATCTGTCTTTGTTTAACTCTGCGACCTGACCTGGTAATCACGCAGTGATCAGTGGGTGTAGGTGTGGTTGCATTTGAGTCTATATTGAGGTTGCTTTTCGTAGCTTCCTGGGAACTCGGGTTATCGTTAGAAACAGGTTGTGCTGAAGCCGTCACACTTTGTCCCTTAACATCCATCAGGTGTTTGCCTCTTTTTCCCATTTGTAGAGGAGATGAGTGGTACCCGGTGGGGTCTTCTGCTGTTGTAGCCCATCCGCCTCAAGGTTGTGCGTGTTGTGGCTTCACAAATGCTTTGCTGCATACCTCGGTTGTAACGAGTGGTTATTTCAGTCAAAGTTGCTCTTCTATCAGCTTGAATCAGTCGGCCCATTCTCCTCTGACCTCTAGCATCAACAAGGCATTTTCGCCCACAGGACTGCCGCATACTGGATGTTTTTCCCTTTTCACACCATTCTTTGTAAACTCTAGAAATGGTTGTGCATGAAAATCCCAGTAACTGAGCAGATTGTGAAATACTCAGACCGGCCCGTCTGGCACCAACAACCATGCCACGCTCAAAATTGCTTAAATCACCTTTCTTTCCCATTCTGACATTCAGTTTGGAGTTCAGGAGATTGTCTTGACCAGGACCACACCCCTAAATGCATTGAAGCAACTGCCATGTGATTGGTTGATTAGATAATTGCATTAATGAGAAATTGAACAGGTGTTCCTAATAATCCTTTAGGTGAGTGTATATTAATACATGAAAACATACCAGCATAAAAAGCAGAGGATTGAAATAATGCAGTCTTTTTTCCTCACTTCATGCAAACACACTGGAGAAGTGTTGCTGCACAGCTCTCTCATTTAATGGCATTCAGAACAGAACAAGAATGAAAAAGTATCTATAAACAAGCCAAAACTAATTCATTTAAAGTGCTGTTGGGCTCATGTAGCATAACTCTCTCATTCGGCATGAATCCAAGTGTTTCCATATGTCTTGATGTATTTGGATGCTAAACTATTATTTATTATGTAAACTTCATGGCTGTTGCAGTATGGACAGAAAATCCTCCTCTTCACTCGCGCTAAAATTAGCTTAATGCAAACAACAAAATAAAGAAAACGAATGGGCAAGTGTACTCGAGTACTGGAGCGTGAAGTAATGTGATTTTTTTATTTTTAATGTACCTCCATTTTCCTTAAATCATGCTGGCGACCCATCGTTTAAGTCTTGAGAACTGAAGAGTGTTAATCACACTGGCTCAACACAAGATGATCCATGATGGCGGCGCGAGTACATCGCGAGGCTCGGGCTCTCTCCAGATTCTGCAATGTTGCGGTATATTTCTTGCTCATTTCGGGTCTGTTCATGCAGAACAGTTGTGCCTTTACATCGTACACCCGATGTGAGCTTTTGGATATTGGTTTGCGAATTTCCGACAGTTTTATGGACAACCTTCGACTCCTTCCTGAGATCACCAGAACACCCAATGCTATGCACTCTACCCGTCCAGGCGGAAGTGCTCGCAGGCGGCGTCGAGATCGTAAACAAAGGCGGGGGAAGCGCGGAGGACTAAGAGCTAAGCTAAAGCTAACACCACACCGGCCCTCTTTACCCAGCATTTTCCTTGCCAATGTACGGTCGCTGGTGAACAAAATGGAGGAGATTCGACTCAGTATCACACACAGCAAGAGACTTTTGAACTGTAACGTCTTAATATTCACGGAAACATGGTTAAACAGCGGAATACCGGACAACGCTATTGAGCTAGCGGGACGCCACACACTCCGGGCAGATAGAACATTAGATGACTCCGGTAAGACCAGAGGTGGTGGATTGTGCATTTACATTAACAAAGCTTGGTGCACAAACTCTGCTATTGTTGGGAGACATTGTTCAGCTAACCTTGAGTTTCTCATGGTTAAATGTAGACCGTTTTATCTACCACGGGAGTTCACTTCCACCATTATAACTGCAGCCTATATTCCCCCGGATGCTGATGCTAAGCTTGCTATGAAAGAACTTCACGCAGCCATCAGTAAACAACAGACTGTTCACCCAGAAGCTGCGTTTATTGTTGCTGGTGATTTTAATCATTCAAACTTAGAGTCAGTGCTACCGAAATTTCACCAGCATGTTTCCTGTCACACCAGAGGAAACAAAACTTTAGACCATGTTTACACAAACATGGCTGGAGCTTACGTTGCGACACCCCTCCCCCACCTGGGACAGTCAGATCACCTTTCTTTGTTCCTCACACCCAAATATGCACCCCTCATCAACCGTGTTAAGCCATCAGTGAAGACCATCAAGGTGTGGCCTGAGGGGGCAGATCTCATACTCCAGGAAAGGTTTCTACACACAGACTGGAGTATGTTTGCTTCCCAAGCCACCAGTGGCTCTCACACAGACATTGACTGCTACACCTCCTCTGTACTGGATTATATCAATACCACCACTGACAGTGTTACAACCCAGAAGCAGATCACCACATACCCTAATCAGAAGCCATGGATGAACAGGGAAGTACGACTCCTGTTGAAGACACGCAATGCTGCCTTCAGATCAGGAGATGCACAAGCCTACAGCACATCCAGAGCAAACCTGAAGAGGGGCATCAAAGAGGCCAAGCACTGCTACAAGCTAAAGATAGAGGGACACTTTTCCAACTTTGACCCTCGACGCATGTGGCAGGGCATTCAGGCCATCAGTGACTACAAACCCACCCACTCCACCCCCGCAGCCACTGACATCAACTTCCTGAACGAGCTAAATTACTTTTATGCTCGCTTTGAAAGAGACAACAGAGAAACTGCCACCAAGGCCAAACCCTCTGCTGATCACCCGCCAATCACACTCTCCTCCACAGATGTCTGCAATGCACTGTGCCAAATCAGCCCGCACAAGGCTGCTGGACCAGACAACATCCCTGGACGCGTACTCAGGGCATGTGCAGAGCAGCTCGCTGGGGTTTTTACAGACATTTTCAACTTGTCTCTTGCCCAAGAAACCATACCAACATGCTTTAAATGCACTTCCATTGTGCTAGTACCAAAACACTCTAGCCCGAGGTGCCTTAACGACTACCGCCCTGTAGCACTCACACCCATCGTTATGAAGTGCTTTGAGCGGCTGGTCTTGGCACATCTAAAAGACTCTCTACCATCCACATTGGACTCACACCAGTTTGCCTACCGTAGCAATAGGAGCACAGAGGATGCAGTCTCCTTGGCACTGCACTCTGTGCTTACACATCTGGACAATAAGAACACGTATGCACGTATGCTGTTTGTTGACTTCAGCTCAGCATTCAACACTGTCATCCCAACCAAGTTAATAGCCAAACTTGGAGACCTGGGCATCAACACCTCAATGTGCAACTGGATATTGGACTTCCTGACCAACAGACCCCAGAATGTTCGATCAGGCTCCACCTACTCCACCTCCACCACACTCAATACTGGCGTACCACAGGGCTGTGTGCTAAGCCCATTTCTCTACTCCCTCTTCACCTCCGATTGCAAGCCTGTGTATGGATCCAATTCCATCATCAAGTTTGCGGACGACACTACGGTGATTGGACTCATCAGCAACAACGATGAGACCGCCTATAGGGAGGAGATCCAGCACCTGGCCACATGGTGCACTGAAAATAATCTGCTCCTCAACACCACCAAAACGAAGGAACTCATCGTGGACTTCAGGAAAGAGTCAAGAGGCACACACGACACCATCCACATCAATGGAACGGCTGTTGAGCGTGTCTCCAGTTTCAAGTTCCTGGGGATCCACATCTCGGCGGACATGTCCTGGACAACCAACACCTCCAGCCTGGTCAAGAAGGCTCACCAGCGTCTTTTCTTCCTGAGGACATTGAGGAAGAATCAGCTATCCTCGGCTATACTGGTGAACTTCTATCACTGCGCAATAGAAAGCATCCTGACCAACTGTGTTACAGTATGGTATGGGAGCTGCTCTGCTGCAGAGCGCAAGGCACTACAGCGGGTGGTGAAAACCGCCCAGCGCATCACAGGGACTCCACTACCTGCCATCGACCACATCCAGAGGAAACGCTGTCTGCATCGAGCTCGCAGCATCCTTAAGGACTCCTCTCACCCAGCCCACAAACTGTTTTCTCTCCTGCCCTCTGGTAGGCGTTTCAGGTGCCTTTCAGGCGTTTTCCCAGAACTGTCTCCTTATTGAACTCTAACCCTCGTTGATCCCACTCCCCCTATATACTGATAACCCTCCTCTCCCCCTCACATCTGCCTTCACTTTGTTATTTGCACTGCTGGATGCTCATTTGCACTATCGACTGTTTATTACAGTAACACCTGTTCATATATGCATCTTGCACTACTACCTAACTAGAATATGCTCATTTGCACTATATCGTTCATTGCTATACTGCCCATCTTAGCCTAACATATCATTATATACATCTATCTGTAAATTCTGCTTATAGTAATAGCCATCTGTATATATATTCAGTACATATCTACCCTGTAAATTCTTTTTATAGTAATAATCCATCCGTATATTACATTCAGTATATATCTATCTATCTGTAAATTCTGTTTACAATAATAGCCATCTGTATATTATATTCAGTACATATCTATCTGTAAATTCTGTTTATAGCAATAGCCATCTGTATATTATATTCAATACATATCTATCTGTAAATTCTATTTATAGTAATAGCCATCTTTATATTTATTCAGTACATATTCATGTCCTGCACTTATGAAACCACTGTATATCCTGCACTTGCTGCTATTGCACTTCTGGTTAGACCCAAACTGCATTTCGTTGCCTCGTACCTGTACTTGTGTAATGACAATAAAGTTGAATCTAATCTAATCTACTGTTAGTTTCACTTCTCTATTTTAGCAGTTTCCAGAACAAACAAGAGACTCAAGAACAACCATCACACACACACACAGCTGAGGATCATCAGAGAACGACACACACACTCACTCACTCACACACACACACAAACACACAGCTGAGGATCATCAGAGAACTACACGCACACATGCACACTCACACTCGATACTAATATCTGACTCCACACACTCACATACACTCTCACACTCACTCAGCTGATGCTAATCTCTGACTCCACACACTCACACACACAGCTGAGGATCATCAGAGAACAACACGCACACATACACACTCACACTCGATGCTAATATCTGACTCCACACACTCACTCGCACACGCACACACTCACATACACTCTCACACTCACTCAGCCGATGCTAATCTCTGACTCCACACACTTACACACACAGCTGAGGATCATCAGGGAACGGCACACACACACTCTCACACAGCCTATGCTAATCTCTGAGTCCACACACTCAACTTTTATACTCTCCGCCCATTAATTAGTCAATTAGGAGTGATTGTCTGCAGCCAATCACACCCTCAGAGACCAACAGAAGACAGGGTCGTCACAATCAGTAACAAGTAATCTATAATGTGTTACAGTTTGTAAGTAACTTGCACAACACTGTTAATGTCTCGTGGTCTTGCTGTTTTTTTTTTTTTTTAACAATTAAATTTTGGGTTAAAAGTGTGTTGTAACGCAAGCGTGAAAATTGATTAGTAATCTCTTACACTACTGCGTTACAGCAAAATGTTACTATAATGCATTACTTTTGTAACGTGTTACTCTCAACAGTGCATGTGAGCTGCATCTGGATCAGATTTTGTGGTGATGTCATAAAGTAATCAAAAGTTACAGCATTTGGAACCAACGTCGCCTTTTTGTTTAGCCCTGGATGCCCCTAATGGGCATTTTTAAAAGCGTTCTTCCATTAGGAATATCTCGTGATTGACGCACGGGATTATGATTATAAACTCATTATAATCGCGAGATTCTGCTTTAAATAATGATGTGCCATTTTCCATATCTGTGCATGTTTGATGAAGTTATGAGTAAAAATGCCACTTTAAATCTACATATTTCTAAATAATAAATTATCTATTTATCAGCAAATCTCTCAGCACTACTCTAAGCTTTCAGATGACACCTGTTTTGACACCTATTCAAGGCAGTAGTTTTGAAATATATGATTATTAATGTTCTCGTTGCTAGGTGGCGCCGGTGTGCGGTGCACTCGGTTTATAGGGACTAGGCCTACTCAGAGTTAAGAGTTGATCAAAATGGTTAGATGCAGTAGTTATACCTATTTGTGTTATTCCACGTTGGAAAACAAGCATGGACGGTTCCGGGAACATTGGCTCACACATTGTGAAGACGAGAGGAATATTTTTAGCTAAATATGTTACATCATTCCATAAGTATGTTGCTTTTTTTAATCGCAAAAATCTGCTGTAAATGTTGATATGCCATGATCTGTGATCTGTGCAATTCTCATAAAGTTATGAGCAAAAACCACGTCACGTGAAATCTATGTTTGTTTTCAGTTCTCGCGTGTGCGCTGTTTTTGTTGTAAACTCAATTTGTGCAGACTCATTAGAGGGTGAAAATAACGCAACAGAAGCATGTTGGAGGCATGATCTGAACGTGCTAAGTCTCTGATTTTTTATGCAAAAAGAATTATTGTAACTACTTGGCTTCAGTTAAAGAGAGACATGCAAACGGGTATCCCTAGCAAGGCATACTACGTATAATACATTTTTGATATATTTACGGTAGAAAATTTACAAAATGTATTCATGGAACATGATCTTTAATTAATATTCTAATGATTTTTGGCATAAAAGAAAAATGTATAATTTTGACCCGTACGATGTATTGCTGGCTATTGCCACAGACACACCCGTGAGACGCACGACTGGTTTTGTCCTCCAGGGTCACAAATATTAGGTTGACTGAACACAGTTAAATTAAGTTGTGACAACATTTCTAAAAAATCATGTTACTTTAGCTCATTTTAATGAATTAAACTGAACAAGAGGCAAAAAAAATCATGTTTTGAGTGTACATGCCTTTATATCTTCTTGTCTAGACTATTACAATTCTGTTTATGGGCTGCGTCCGGAACCTGGAAAATCCTGCCTTCGGAGGACAAGGAAGGAAGGCATCAAGGCACGTCCGAATCCACTGTTAGCTTTACTTCCTGTCTCCTGAGATCTGATCGAGTTGTATAAATGTATCCTTCACTGCCTTTGATATCCCACAATTCTGTGCGTTCCATTCTGTGACAGTTGAGCTGGAAAAAAAGATGGCATCCGAAAGTTGCGTTTGCTGGTCAGTTTGTGTGTAAATGTACATTTTCCACTTCTGCTCTCTCTGTTTTGCTGTAGATCAGTAAACCGTTACACTGCCTTAGAAGTCTCCCCGAAAATCCGTTTTGTGAGGTACCTTCATGCACAAACGCTGCCTTACAAGTCATTGTCTTGGACTCAAGCACACTCTGTGGTGATTGGACAGAAGCAGGTGCATGTGATTTTTTTCCTTTACGAAATTGTTTAATGCAGCATTCTATATGTATATAGGTGTGTTTGGGTTGTTTTAAATGTTTTGCATTGTGTTGCATTGTGGTATATGAAGCTGCCTGAAGTGTACATATGATCGGTCAAAATCGAGGGAGTGAGGGTCTGTCCATATGAACTTCCCTCGTCCACTTCACGAAGTGGAACGCACTTCAAAATGGCAGTGGGGATTCCCCCGAGGGTTTGCAAGTGCGTGTCTAAAAGTGGAGTGGAACGCAGCCCTGAATGGCCTCTCGATGTTCAGCAGTTCTGCTCAAATGAGCAGGATATCCTGGATTATATCACGCGTTTATTGGATTTACATAATGGGCGTTTCTTAATACCAAGTATGCGAACTTCTGACTTGTGTCCTTGGCAGGGTTCACACAAATATCAGGGTGGCACAAATATCGATTTCGATCTTGATTCAGTATCAATTCATATGTATATAGCCTACTGTACATATAATGAAAAATAAGTTTGCCTTTTTAGCACTGTTTTAAACTTTTCTTGGGTTAAATTATATTTGCTCGCATTCATTAATGTTCACTTGTGTGTGCTTATATAAGTATCATTAAAGATGTTAGGATGTAAGTTATTAACGTTTTAAAATTTCACATTTAAAGAAATCTAGTGTTTGATCATGTCTAAATATTTATTCAAATGCAAAACCTGAAGTAAGCAGTTATGATCTGCAATACTTTTTTGAGCAACTAGACTAGATGCATGTATATTTATTAATACTTGTATTATATATTATTTTTCAAGCCACAAAATGACTCTAGTTTTCCTCTGGAATTCTCTATTTTAATATATGGAAATATATGTTCGTTCTGTAAGGGTAGTCATATGGGTCTGTAAAAAGTTTTGAAGTGTTGAAGTGTGAAATGAAACTGCTTCCTGTGAGGGTTTAACACTACTGTAAATATGCTATTTTTCATTCTGAGGACCACGCCTCATCTGTGAAGATGTACGGTCACAGACAGACACAGCAGATAATGGATTGTGAGGACATTTATGTGAATGTTGAGTTCAGAAAAACTGGGGACACAACCGGACCTCAAACACTGAGTCGCAGCCAGGATGAAGGAAAAGACCGGAAGCGCAGTAAGATGAAAATTCAGAGTCACGGACGGTGTTGTTTATGGTGTCACTGTTTGAGGAAGTGAAACACAATTTCAAATATTCAAATATTATTTCTAAGAACAATATGTTGGTGTTTCTATTTTTATATATATTTAAGTTTTCAACATATTTTAGCTATTTTACTGTATGTTTATCACATAAAAGAATATACAAGCTCTATCTATAGTATTATCTAAAGGCAACCGTTGATTACCTACAAATAGTTTTAAATAATATGAAGGGTATTCACTGATATTATGTTCTGTTTGTCAGGAGGAAGCAGGTGTTTGGTGTTGATGACAGTGTGTCTCGGGCTCATTTGTGTTCTTCTGCTGGTCTTCATCATACTGCAGCACATCTTCATCACAGCAGAGAGAGAATCTCTGTCCAAGAGCCACAAGAACACAGTCCAAGAGTTCAATCAGACCATCAACAGCTTACAGGACAATTACACCAATCTAATGACTGAGAAAGACCAGCTGAAGAGCAGCTTCAACTCTCTGAATCGGAAGAAGCTGGAGTTAGAAAGCAACGTCACATCTTTGAGTGAGGAACTGAAGAGAGAAGTATTGAAACAAGGTTAGTATGAATATGTCTAAAGTAGTTTCCTTTTTTCTAGTTTTCTTTACTGTATGTACAGAATACAGTGTTTATGTACAAACATCTGTGTGGTCCAGGGGTTTTTTTCACATCCAGCGAGCTGAAGAGCTGGTCTGAGAGCAGGCAGTATTGCAGGGATCGTGGAGCTGATCTGGTCATTATCAACACTGAAGAGAAGCAGGTGAGCTTGTGTGAGTGTCTGTTCATGAATGAGATCAATGACACTTATTACTCCTTTTATTCACACTCAGAGGCTCCTAACTTCATTCAAGGAGAGAGTGTGGATTGGTTTGACTGACACAGAAAACGAGGGCATCATGAAATGGGTGGATAATTCACCTCTGAAACGAGGGTAAGTGCTAAAATACTCTCAGAAAACCACTGTGGATGTATTTGTGAAGTCCTTTTAAAGGGTATGTTTACATGAAAAAGATCTACTAAAAACAGACGACAACGTTGTACAAGTTTTCAAAAGCTTGCATCTTCAGGCCCCCAAACACAAACACATGAACAGCCAAAACGCATACAAACTGAGAAAACAGTGTCGTGTACACAGCCCCTTATTCTCATTTGAAAATTAGATCATCACAACCTTCCTAAATCAGACACAGCTGTTCATCAAACACAGTCATGACAACAACCTCAATGAAAAGATTATGTTTTGTTCTGTGTGTTTGTTCCTGACATCCTAAGTTGACTTATGGCTACGTTCACACTGAATTATGATTGTATTAGCGGTGCACGTTGTTTTAAAAGTTGCCGATATCAGATCATGGTTCTGAACTGACCCGCATGGGCAAAAGAACAACAGGGTTGCCAGGTTTTCACAATACAATCCTTTGTTGCTTCTCAAACTAGTCCAGTCGCGTTCCGGGGGGGGGGGTAAATATCACGTTAGTGGTGTCACTTCAACCCACAGGGTTGAAAATAACCTGAGCCAACAGTGAAAAAGTAGCCCAGTTCAACGTGAGGTAAAAGTCACATGAATACCGATATGACTGTTCAGACCGCGGTCGCACTGCAAATCGGAAATGAAAAGATTAGATTCCATGTGGTTTTTTGCTGTTCACACTGTCATGAGAAAAACAGATCTGAGTCACATGTGAGCTACATTTACCTGCAGTCTGAATGTAGATTTTGTTTCCAAGTCTGTGTCATTTTCATTCAATTCACCTGTTGTTCATTAATAGCTCATTAGTTCCTTGTTCCTGGTATACGTACTCCATGTTTTGTTCAGTTCTTTGTCCTATCTCTTTAATGTTAGTGGTTACACCGATACACTGATCAGGCTTAACATTATGACCACTGACAGGTGAAGTGAATAACACTGATGATCTCTTCATCACGGCTCCTGTTAGTGGGTGGGATATATTAGGCAGTAAGTGAACATTTTGTCCTCAAAGTTGATGTGTTAGAAGCAGGAAAAATGGGCAAGCGTAAGGATTTGAGCAAGTTTGACAAGAGCCAAATTGTGATGGCTAGACGACTGGGTCAGAGCATCTCCAAAACTGCAGCTCTTGTGGGGTGTTCCCGGTCTGCAGTGGTCAGGATCTATCAAAAGTGCTCCAAGGAAGGAACAGTGGAGAACCGGCGACAGGGTCATGGGCGGCCAAGGCTCATTGATGCACGTGGGGAGCGAAGGCTGGCCCGTGTGGTCCGATCAAACAGACGAGCTACTGGAGCTCAAATTGCTCCAGAAGTTAATGCTGGTTCTGATAGAAAGGTGTCAGAATACACAGTGCATCTCAGTTTGTTGCGTATGGGGCTGCATAGCCGCTGACCAGTCAGGGTGCCCATGCTGACCCCTGTCCACCGCCGAAAGCACCAACAGTGGCACGTGAGCATCAGAACTGGACCACGGAGCAATGGAAGAAGGTGGCCTGGTCTGAGGAATCACGTGTTCTTTTACATCACGTGGATGGCCGGGTGCGTGGCTTACCTGGGGAAAACATGGCACCAGGATGCACTATGGGAAGAAGGCAAGCCGGCGGAGGCAGTGTGATGCTTTGGGCAATGTTCTGCTGGGAAACCTTGGGTCCTGCCATCCATGTGGATGTTACTTTGACACGTACCACCTACCTAAGCATTGTTGAGACCATGTACACCCTTTCATGGAAACGGTATTCCCTGGTGGCTGTGGCTCTTTCAGCAGGATAATGCTCCTCACTAAGCAAAAATGGTTCAGGAATGGTTTGAGGAGCACAACAACGAGTTTGAGGTGTTGACTTGGCCTCCAAATTCCCCAGATCTCAATCCAATCGAGCATCTGTGGGATGTGCTGAAACAAACAAGTCTGATCCATGGAGGCCCCACCTCGCAACTTACAGGACTTAAAGGATCTGCTGCTAACATCTTAGTGCCAGATACCACAGCACACCTTCAGGGGCCTAGTGGAGTCCATGCCTCGACAGGTCAGGGCTGAGCAGGGCAGCAAAGGGGGACCAACACAATATTAGGTCATAATGTTATATACATATATATATATACGTATATATATATATATACACCGATCAGGCAGAACATGATATATATAGGCCTATAAATATAAATAGTGTAGTAACTGTATTATTGGAATTATTCTGTAGTGATAGATTACCCTTTTCACATCTGAGCCCCTGAGAAACTCTCTGCACATCCCTGTATACATTGATTTTAATAACTTCAGTGTACTTTAAGTGTGCACCAAGCACTAGCAAAATACAAACGGCAGATCGGAAATGTAATATTCAAGGACTCGCATCAGATCGGGTGCACAAAAGACTTACAATATGGAAGTCTGGAACAAACTAAAAATCTGGAACATTTTATTCAGGTTTTAGCACAAAATAATTATTCTTATTGCTTATTTGCTGAATAAAAAATGTGATGCATATTATCCAGGTTTTGGCTCAGTGGTGAACCAAATGACCAAGGTGGAAGTGAGGACTGTATTGAACTCATGCATGAAAATCCTGTCCTGAACAACTGGAATGATCTGCCATGCTCCCAGAAGAGAAAAGGGATTTGTGAGAAATAAGTTTTATTTTTTGCTTTTGCTATTTTACTTACTCATTTTAATTGAAAATGCATAATTTGTAATTATGCCATCGGATGTCTATAAGGATTTATTAGAAGGAAAATGTAAAACGAATTAATTTTTCATTACTGTAAACTCACAATATCCTGTTTCTCATAGGCTGTTATTCTGAGATTGGGTGTCTTTAAAGAGTTTAATTGCTTTCTGTTTTAATAAAATTGTCAGTTGACTACTATCTCAACATTTGTATTTTATTTTTGTAAGAATCGGTTTTACTGCTAAGACAAAAGCTGAAGATCCAATCCCCTGCAATAGAGCAATAAAACATCACTAATCTGGAGAGAAGATCTCACAGAGGGAGTGTAGGACATTGGCTTGCCCAAAACCTTCTCCCCCTCTCCCTCACCGACTCCCTTCCCTCTGTCACAGGATGCAGATATACCACAGATGACGCATCTTGTAAATCTATTGTTTTTCCTCTGTCATGTGTGGTATCTTTTTAAAGGTCTCAGTGCGATTGGTAAAATGGTCTCAACATCACTGCTGTCACTGGTAGAATGAGAAAGATTGAAACATATGAGAATTCTGTTCTCCTTTTGAGTGGTCTCAGAAGATATCTGATCCTCTCCCCCAAACTAGGTGCTGTGTTGTAAATATTTGCAAACCCTTTGTTCTGGTCTGGGTATTTAAGGAAGGGTAGCAGAGCTGCCATTGGGGAACATTCTGTAGCCAGAGCCCCCATGCGGTGCTGTGTCAGTGTCCGAGAGGTACTCACACACACTGTGTGTACTGTGCCAGATATAATGACTCTTTGAAACTATTTTCATATTACTTTGTAATTGCATTTTATATTTTTATGCTGAAAGTTGTGTACCATGATTCGTATTTAATTATTTTTATGTAAGATCTGTCTGGCCAAAATAAATGTTAATCTTGATTTATCTTATTCTGAAATCATTATTATCATTATTTTGTTATTGTCTATAAAATAGAGTTACCTTCAGGTTCACTGTGGCTTAATTCTTGGTTTTCAGTCATTTCTAGTTGTCGCAAGTCCTAAAAGCTCAATAGGTCTTTGGTGGTGTCGCAAGAGCTGTGCTTCGATCCTTCAGAAGTGCAGCTTCTGTCAAACAGTTTCTGGGTTGCCAGGTCCCAGAAACATTTATAGCCCAAAAACTGACTCAAAACACGCCCAGAAGGAATGAAAACTATAGCCTGTCCAATCACAGTTGAGAGCTGTGGGATTCCCATAAAAGGCCTTAAAATTAATTGTATTTATTCTGTTTAAAATAGATATGAGTAACACTGTCCCAACAATCAATGAGAGTTTGAGTGAAGATCTGCCGCCTCCTCAAGACTGACAAACTTCAAGCAGTAAACAATAAAGCTAGTAAAGTACAGTTCCCTTTCAAGGGAACTCGCGCTGCGTCACCGCTGTTGGAACGCCTCCGCGTGATTGCGTCCTGAAGCACGTATGTAACCAGTCCAATGGAATGACGGAACGTCATAGGCGGGTGACGTCATAGACCGGAAACTATAAAGCACCCGTGAACACAAACAGAAACTAGCTTCTGTGCCTTCAGTAGCGCTCTGTGTAACCATTGTCTGTCAGTTCTGGTGTTTTTGTCTATCTGTTTGAAAGAGTTTCGCCACATACAAAAAAACAATATACTGACTGCACACACATTTAAGTTAAAATGGCGAGCGAACAACCACAATTCATTAAGTGTGTTCATCCCTGCCCACGCTACATCACGGGTGGGGATACACATCCCATGTGTGTTGTTTGTATGGGAGTGCAGCACGCTCAGGCGGCTCTCGAGGGGGCTGCCTGCGAGCATTGTGAGCATTTACCATTAAGAACGAGCGCAGAGCAGTGGCTACAGTCGTGGGGTTCGCAAATGGATCTGACAGCGGGGTTAGAGAGGGGCTCTGCCTTATCTCTACCCTTACCTGTCAGATCTAGTGCTCTGAGGAGTTGGATGTTGTTAGTATCGAGGCAGGTGGAATTGAGGACTCGCCACTTCATTCCCCTGCCAGTGAGGAGCTTGTGGAGGTTTTGAGCAGAGCAGTGACCAGGCTCAGTCTGGACTGGCCACATGAAAGTCAGGAACGTCCTTCTGTTAAAAGCAGATTAGACGAGCGTTTTCTACCCGCGCACTCTGTTCAAACTCCATGTCGGGACTTCTTTCCCGACCTCCACACCGAGGTGTCGAGGTCATGGAAACGTCTGGTTTCATCCAGAATTTTCAGTCCACAAACATCTACATATAGTAATATATTAGGGCTGAAAAAACATGGATACGGTCT
This sequence comes from Rhinogobio ventralis, assembly GCA_039654625.1. Lineage (NCBI taxonomy): Eukaryota > Metazoa > Chordata > Actinopteri > Cypriniformes > Gobionidae > Rhinogobio > Rhinogobio ventralis. The sequence continues at coordinate 811,022 of CM077196.1, forward strand.
GATGCCAAGGGTGGAGGAGATGCTTGCGAGCCATCTCTCTCCCGATTGGGCATCGTCCGTCAAAACCCCGACATTGCCCACCAAGCCATTAAGAGCTACTTCAGCGCTGGTGGGCAAAGCGTACTCGGCAGCAGGTCAGGCTGCGGCGTGCTTGCACACGATGGCTATTGTGCAAGCATATCAGGCTGACCTGATTAAGGATCTGGGGGACAGTGAGGAGATTGGAGCGGACGTTGTTCGAGAGCTCTGGAGATTTAGCTCTCCGTGCCACCAAGGAGACGACCAGATCTGTGGGCCGTTCTATGGCAGCCCTGGTGGCCACGGAGAGGCATTTATGGCTGAACCTCACTGATATTAAGGAGAGGGACAAAAGTTTTCTGTTGGATGCGCCGCTGTCTTCAGGGGGTCTGTTCGGTGACACCGTTACTACCGTCACCGACAGGTTTCAGGAGTCCAAAAAGCAGGCAGCGGCGCTCCAGCAGTTCCTTCCACGCAAACCCCAGACTCCATCTGCTGCTTGGCGGGAGCAGCAGAAGCCGAGTACCAGCTCCTCACACCAAGCGCAACAAAAGTAGAGCGTCACCACCCGTACCCCCCCACAGAAGGGGTGGGGCGGGGGGCGGCGCCCTCAGATGCAGCCTTCGAAAGGTAAGACGGATCTGAGGACTGTCATTATCTCTAAGATAATTGCTCCTGTCTCCTGTCTGCCTCCTGTCTGCCGGTCGCAGTGTTTGCAGCTCTGTACAGCTTTGCTTTTGAATCTCTATTTGATATATTTTCTTGTTGTTTATACTGCTAAATATAACTTACTCATCACCATATATTGTTTAATATTGCCTATCACGTTAAAATTGACATTGTTAGCTTTTAATTTAAATCACTATCACAACGTGTTAGCATTTCACAACGCGTTAGCATTTCACTAGCCTGTTAGCCTGCCATTTGTGCATCCGGGTTTCCTGTTTTTGTCTCTCGTGCCTTTACTAGTCCATCAAACAACTGTGGTAAGTTGGATTAATCAACAAATACGGTAAGCCATGTCTTCTCCTTTTATTGTCACCTGCACTACATGTTTCATGTTTAGTATATCTGTCTCCGTTTGTGAACAGGGCTTCACATGTGATAAATGTAAGGAGATAGTCAGACTGACGGAGAAGATTTCAGAATTAGAGACACGCATCCAGTCTTTATTTGAGAGTAGTGAGAACGTAACAGCTTTAGACACTGCTTTGGATGCGACTAGCTTAGTGAAATCTGTACATTGTTCAGTTCCGGCTGTACAGCCTGTGCAGCAGGGCAACAGGGTGACGGTGAGACGGCATAGTCGCGGATCAAAAAAACACTCTTCCGTTCCAATTAGAACATCAAACAGGTTCTCCCCACTCAGTGATGCACCCACTGAGAATCCTGTTGAAAGTGCCCTAGTTATTGGTGTTTCTATTACACGGAACGTGAAAATAGAGACACCAGCCACCATCACATGTTTACCGGGAGCCAGAGCGCCTGACATCAAAGCAAATTTAAAAGTGCTGGCTAATGCTAATCGTAAATTCTCTAAGATTATTATTCATGTCGGCACAAATGATGTTCGACTTCGCCAGTCGGAGATCACCAAAATTAACATTAAAGAGGTGTGTGAACTCGCAAGTACGATGGTTAATCGTGTTTTTTGCTCTGGTCCCCTCCCCATTAAAAGGAGTGATGAGATACTTAGCAGACTATCAACACTCAATGGCTGGTTGTCTAAGTGGTGTCCGTAAAATAACATAGGGTTCATAGACAATTGGAAAAGCTTTTGGGGCAGACCTGACCTGTTGAAAAGAGATGGTATCCATCCCTCCTGGGGTGGTGCCGCTCTTCTCTCTAGTAATTTGGCACATAGTCTTAAAGCTAAACCTTGACTAACTAGGGCCCAGGTCAGGAAGCAGACGGACTGGCTTACCCGACCGTCTGCTAGCTGTCTTGCGTCACAGAAGTCAGATAAATCCCAGCACATAGAGACTCTTTCACCTAGATATTATCACATAGAGACTGTGTCTGTTCCACAAATTAGTAAATAAAAAAAAAACACCAAAACTATTCAACGGTAAAAATTTAATTGATGTCCAACAAATAAACAACAGATATAATACAGATGAACAAATGATAAAGCTCGGGCTGCTGAATATTCGATCCCTTTCCTCAAAAACGCTTATTGTTAATGATATGATTACAGATAATAATCTAGATGTGCTGTGTTTGACAAAAACCTGGCTAAAACCTGACGACTACATTACTTTAAATGAGTCCACCCCACAAGATTATTGTTATAAACACGAGCTGCGTCTGAAAGGTAAAGGGGGAGGTGTTGCTGTAATTCATAATAATATCTTCAGTATTACTCAGAAGTCTAGTTTCAAATATAATTCTTTTGAAGTGTTGGTGCTTTACATAACGTTATGTAGTGAAATTGATAAATCCCGTTTAACATTTGTGTTGGCTACAGTATACAGGCCACCAGGGCACAATACACACTTTACCAGAGAATTTGCTGATTTTTTATCAGAGTTAGTACTGGCTACAGATAAAGTCCTAATTGTTGGTGATTTTAATATCCATGTAGACAATGAAAAAGACGCATTGGGATTGGCATTTAGAGACATTCTAAACTCTATTGGAGTTAGGCAACACGTATCAGGACCCACTCATCGCCGTAATCATACTCTAGACCTAATATTGTCACATGGAATAAATGTTGATACCGTTGAAATTCTGCAGCAGAGCAATGACATCTCAGATCATTACCTAGTATCATGTATACTTAATTTAGCAAAGGCTGCAAAGCCGTCCCCTCGCTTCAAATATGGCAGGACTATCACTGCTGAGACTAAAGATTTCTTTATAAATAAACTTCCTCATCAGTTTCATCTCCTCAGCATCCCAGATAGCCCAGAGGAACTTGATGTTGCAACAGAAACTATTGACTCTCTCTTTTCCAGCACTTTAGACACAGTTGCTCCTCTGCGCTTAAAGAAGATTAAAGAGAATAGTCCAACGCCGTGGTACAACGAGCACACCCGGGCCCTTAAAACAGCAGCCAGAAAAATGGAGTGCAGCTGGAAGTTTTTCGCATTTCGTGGAAAGAGAGCATGATTTCATACAGAAAGGCCGTAAAAACTGCTAGATCTGCTTATTTCTCGACTCTCTTAGAAGAAAACAAACACAACCCTAGGTATTTATTCGATACAGTGGTTAAATTAACCCAAAAATAAAGCTTCAACTTCTGATGTCTGCCAACAGCACAGCAGTAATGACTTCATGAACTTCTTTACTTGTAAGATTGATAATATTAGGAAAAAAATTATAACCATGCAGCCGTCTACTACTGTATCACATCAGACAGAGCATTGTAGTGTCACTGAGGAAAAATTACACTCATTCACTGCTATAGGAGAAGAAGAATTGGCTAAACTCGTTAAATCATCTAAATCAACAACATGTATGCTCGACCCTATACCGACTAAACTACTAAAAGAGATGCTTCCAGAGGTCATAGATCCTCTTCTTAATATCATTAATTCATCCTTGACTTTAGGATATGTACCGAAAACTTTTAAGTTGGCTATTATTAAACCACTTATTAAAAAAAACGCAACTTGACCCTACAGAATTAGTCAATTACAGGCCAATCTCAAATCTACCTTTTCTGTCAAAAATACTAGAAAAGGCAGTGTCCTCACAATTATGCTCCTTTTTAGAAAGAAATGGTATCTGTGAGGTTTTCCAGTCAGGATTTAGACCGCATCATAGTACTGAGACTGCTCTCATTAGAGTTACAAATGATTTACTCTTATCATCCGATCGTGGTTGTATCTCTCTGTTAGTGTTACTCGATCTTAGCGCTGCATTCGATACCATCGACCACAACATTCTTTTGAATAGACTCAAAAACTATGTTGGCATTAGTGGAATTGCATTGGCATGGTTTAAATCATACTTATCTGACCGTTATCAGTTTGTAGCAGTAAATGAAGAGATGTCACACCGATCACAAGTTCAGTATGGAGTACCGCAGGGCTCAGTGCTAGGACCGTTGCTCTTCACCCTGTACATGCTACCACTGGGAGATATCATTAGGAAGCATGGCTTTAGTTTTCATTGTTATGCTGACGATACTCAGCTCTATATTTCTTCACGCCCTGACGAAACTTACCAATTCACAAGATTAACGGAATGCATAGCTGATATAAAAAATTGGATGACTAGTAATTTCCTGCAACTTAATTCAGAAAAAACAGAATTTTTAATTATTGGACAAAAAAACTCCACATGTAGTAACCTAGAATACTGTCTAACACTTGATGGCTGCTCTGTCAAGTCCTCGTCGTCAGTTAGGAACCTGGGTGTGCTCTTTGATACCAATCTCTCATTTGAAAGCCACGTTTCTAGCATCTGTAAAACTGCATTCTACCATCTTAAAAATATATCTAAATTACGGCATATGCGTTCAATGCAAAATGCTGAACAGTTAGTTCATGCATTCATGACCTCAAGGCTAGATTATTGTAATGCTCTACTGGGTGGTTGCCCTGCTCGCTTAATAAATAAACTGCAGCTGGTCCAAAACACAGCAGCTCGAGTTCTTACTAGAACCAGGAAGTATGACCATATTAGCCCGGTTCTGTCAACACTGCACTGGCTCAAGGGTTTGCTCTCATCTTCAGTGACTGTTCTCGAGGTGTGAAGCATTCAGTGGACGCTTTGCATATCAAGGAATGATGCAACACCATTTGATGGAGCCTTCTCATGCAGGACTGAAATGAGAACAAAGACTGAAGACTGACCAGCTGCTTTTGCAACAAGTCTGGACGAGAAGTCTGAAGATGATCTACACACAACAGAAAGCATGTCTTCGTGGACTGTGCCACCTTTGGACTCAATGATTGTGGCCAACGGTGCCAAGGGGGGCTCTTCTTCTCTTCTTTGGGGCCTTCTCTTTGGCTCTTCTCTTCTTTGCTCTCTTCTCTCTCTCTCTCTCTCTCTCTCTCTCTCTCTCTCTCTCTCTCTCTCTCTCCCTCTGTCTCTCTGTCTCTCTCTCTCTCTCTCTCTCTCCCTCTGTCTCTCTGTCTCTCTCTCTCTGTATCTCTCTCTCTCTCTTTCTCTCTCTCTCTCTCTGTCTCTCTGTCTCTCTCTCTCTCTCTCTCTCTCTCTCTCTGTCTCTCTGTCTCTCTGTCTCTCTCTGTGTCTCACTCTGTCTCTCTCTCTCTCTCTCTGTCTCTCTCTCTCTCTCTCTCTCTCTCTCTCTCTCTCTCTCTCTCTCTCTTCTATCCCTCAGGTAACATTCTATTCATGCTGGGTACGATTAATGGTATAAGTTTTTATCATCTCATACATCTATTTTGTAACCATTTTAAGTGTAACCATAACCAGATTTTGTCATTAAATTCTTTCAATTATAAATGATTGCTAACTAGTTTTGATTTGGTATTGACTTTGAAGTGCTTCCTATTGCAATACAATATAGTCACGGTATAGCAACGCTCTCCCACATATTTAGCTATTGTAACTGCGCTTATTTCCGTCGTTGGTATAAGTACAGTGGGTGGATATAGATGAGAAATGTACAGTTTTCTACCATCTTGCTCATAAAGTTTCTTTAGTCTTTCGGCAACCCTGCAGCCTAACCACTGTAGGCGACCCACCCTTACATAGTGTTGAAAATTGGCTGTAAATTTACAGCAATCTTTCTCAGTAAATTTTGATTTATATAAATCGTTATTTATATAAACCCCCATGTAAACTGTTTTTTATGTGGGGTTTTTTACATGCCAAACATCAATTAGATTAAATTAGAAAAATTATAAATCAGGGGGTTAAAGGAAAAAGTATTTAATGGAGTGGGGTATCTGTCCTGCCATTAATCTGGAACGGCATTAAAATCCCCTCCAATAATGATTTTGTCTGTAAAATATATGTTCTTCCATTCGTCAATTTTAGTAGCCATAAACATTTATCAAAATATAATTTCAATCCTTTGATTCAAGAACCACCATAATCCAGTGACCCTCATTATCGCGTAGACTTGCAACAATTTTACTGTCCATCCTTGTAACAAGACGGAGACCCAGGAGCGGTTCTAGGATTTCACCCTTAGGGGGGCTTAGCCCTCACTGCTGATAACACTACTGAGTTGTGTATTGCAGAATATCGATAGCACAAATTTAAAGGATAGCACAAATGTGCTCATAGCTGAATTACTTTAGTTTAAATAAACCTAAAACTACAAATTTTACAGTCTTTGTTTTATTGCTTATGAAGTGTTACTTTCAATCTTTTCACTCATATTTACTTTTTCCAACACAACCACACTCTACATTCATGTCAACTCAGTGGCAGAAACATGCAATATCTAATCATGAAAATGCTCACACAACACTATGAAAAGTTAACGTGCAAAGATTTTACTGTAAGGTGTTCATTTTGTATTACCTCCAACAACTGTTTACTTGAAGGATAAACATAAAATACATCCTCAAAACACAAACTTGCAAACAATTATAAGCAGCAAATATAATGACAAATGACAAATGACAAAACTTTTTTACAACCTCATGAAAAGATGACCCTATCCCCTGAATCTGGGCAAATTTCCCGTTGTAGTCCAGTTAGTTTTGGGACAACATAATGGTGAGAAAATGTCAGAATTTTTGTTTGGGGTTAATTATCCCGTTAAAGGATGTATCATGACTATTTAACTGTCATACAAACATCAAATAGTTTAGGGAAATAAAAAGCAAGAAAACATTTTCTGGAATCCAGCTGAATTGTGGGCACAGAGACACTAGAAAATGTTCAGTCTATTTCTTACCTGGCTCTAACTCTCTGTCCCCTGTGACCCCTTCAGTCTCTGTAACTTTTTCTCCACCCATTTGCTCTCCCTGTCTTTCAGCATTTAACAAAAAAAAAAAAAAAAGCGTTGTATATCCATCTATAAAAAAAAACAATTATGCCTTTAAAATGCATAAATGGAAACATAATCTTGTTAGTCATCATCCCAGGTAAAAAAAAAAAAAAAGTACACTTCCATAATGTACTTAAAGTCCTCTATATAAGAATAAACATTATTATTTAGAATAATCTTATAATCTTAAAATAATAGATAATCTTAAGAACATCTAAGTGTACTCAACTGTGCTATTTTGAGACACCATGAATATGAACTAAATGTGCTTTTAACATACTATTAAAACAAATATTTAGTTACCACTTGTAGTACACTTGAACCTGTGTATGAAAATAAAGTGTTTAAAAGATAGTGTACTTACAGTTGAGTACACTTAGATGTTCTTAAAGGAGAAGTTCACTTTCAAATGAAAACCAGCCCATGACTCACTCACCCTCAAGCCATCCTAGATGAAGGAAGTCATATACACCTAGGATGGATTGAGGGTGAGTCATGGGATGGTTTTCATTTGAAAGTGAACTTTAGGATTATCTTAAGATGTACTAAAGAAACATTTTAGCATATAAAATAGCCTACAAAAATAGTGCTCGAAAATAGAGCACTTCAAGTACATCATTGACGTGTTGTGTACTTTTTTCACCTGAGATCTCATTATTATCATACTGTTGTTAGCTAGGTAAATGAAGAAAAACTTCATTGCTTTGGTTTGAATAGCGTGACGAAGCAATGCTGAAATAAACTGGATGATGATTAACTACAGTACGAACTGGGAATTCATTCTCACCATTTATTACCTCGCTTCAGTAAATCACATCCACGATTTAACTAAATGAAAACAATACGAATTCTTAACTAGTGGCTAGTTTGCCTATAGCAAACTTATATTTTGTCCGCATATCATGTGCTGGGCTCCATACTATGGAAAGCTAATTTGGGTTGGCACATTACCATAGACATTGTATACATTTAATGCATTAATGCAGGCTAATCAATTTTAAAAAATTCACAGAAAATACATTCTATAATTCCCTATGTGCCGCGAGACGTCATGAAAGTCATTTATTTTACACCCAGCTGACATGCAGCACAAGCGTTGCACTTGCACGTTGCACGAGACGCATGCGCAGAAAAGCAAAGAGAATAAAAAAATTAAATAAAAAAAACTTGAATCAAAGTCAAGTCAAGTCAACTTTATTTGTATAGCGCTTTTTACAATGCAGATTGTCTCAAAGCAGCTTCACAGTGTTAAACAGGAAAATAATGAACAGAATTTGATTCGGCTGTACAGCCGCTCTGGAGAAAACACTGATGTCATCAGCTCATTTCAATTATCATATATATTCAAGTAATGTAGTTGATATAATTAATTTAGTTTAGTAATTACATTTATTTGGATATTTATTTGAAAATTTAGTGTCTGCCAACAGCACAGCAGTAATGACTTTATGAACTTCTTTACTTGTAAGATTGATAATATTAGGAAAAAAATTATAACCATGCAGCCGTCTACTACTGTATCACATCAGACAGAGCATTGTAGTGTCACTGAGGAAAAATTACATTCATTCACTGCTATAGGAGAAGAAGAATTGGCAAAACTCGTTAAATCATCTAAATCAACAACATGTATGCTCGACCCTATACCGACTAAACTACTAAAAGAGATGCTTCCAGAGGTCATAGATCCTCTTCTTAATATCATTAATTCATCCTTGACTTTAGGATAAACTTTTAAGTTGGCTATTATTAAACCACTTATTAAAAAACCGCAACTTGACCCTACAGAATTAGTCAATTACAGGCCAATCTCAAATCTACCCTTTCTGTCAAAAATACTAGAAAAGGCAGTGTCCTCACAATTATGCTCCTTTTTAGAAAAAAATGGTATCTGTGAGGTTTTCCAGTCAGGATTTAGACCACATCATAGTACTGAGACTGCTCTCATTAGAGTTACAAATGATTTACTCTTATCATCCGATCGTGGTTGTATCTCTCTGTTAGTGTTACTCGATCTTAGCGCTGCATTCGATATCATCGACCACAACATTCTTTTGAATAGACTCGAAAATTATGTTGGCATTAGTGGAATTGCATTGGCATGGTTTAAATCATACTTATCTGACCGTTTTCAGTTTGTAGCAGTAAATGAAGAGATCTCACACCGATCACAAGTTCAATATGGAGTACCGCAGGGCTCAGTGCTAGGACCGTTGCTTTTTACCCTGTACATGCTACCACTGGGAGATATCATTAGGAAGCATGGCGTTAGTTTTCATTGTTATGCTGACGATACTTAGCTCTATATTTCTTCACGCCCTGACGAAACTTACCAATTCACAAGATTAACGGAATGCATAGCTGATATAAAAAATTGGATGACTAGTAATTTCCTGCAACTTAATTCAGAAAAAACAGAATTTTTAATTATTGGACAAAAAAACTCCACATGTAGTAACCTAGAATACTGTCTAACACTTGATGGCTGCTCTGTCAAGTCCTCGTCGTCAGTTAGGAACCTGGGTGTGCTCTTTGATACCAATCTCTCATTTGAAAGCCACGTTTCTAGCATCTGTAAAACTGCATTCTACCATCTTAAAAATATATCTAAATATGCGTTCAATGCAAAATGCTGAACAGTTAGTTCATGCATTCATGACCTCAAGGCTAGATTATTGTAATGCTCTACTGGGTGGTTGCCCTGCTCGCTTAATAAATAAACTGCAGCTGGTCCAAAACGCAGCAGCTCGAGTTCTTACTAGAACCAGGAAGTATGACCATATTAGCCCGGTTCTGTCAACACTGCACTGGCTCCCTATTAAACATCGCATACATTTTAAAATCTTGCTAATTACTTACAAATCACTAAATGGTTTAGCTCCCCAGTACTTGAGCGAGCTCTTAACGCATTATACTCCATCACGTCTATTGCGGTCTCAAAACTCTGGCCAGTTGATAATACCTAGAATATCAAAATCAACTGCAGGCGGTCGATCCTTTTCCTATTTAGCACCTAAACTCTGGAACAGCCTTCCTAGCATTGTTCGGGAAGCAGACACACTCTGTCAGTTTAAATCTAGACTAAAAACACATCTCTTTACTATGACATACATATAGAACATTATAATTCATTATTCAAATCAGTTAAATGATTGATAGGCTGCATTAACTAGGTCAGCCGGAACCGGGAACACTTCCCATAACACCTGATGTACTCATTACATCATAAGAGGAATGGCATCTACGCTAATGTTAGTCTCTCTGTTTATCCCGAGGTTTACTGTAGTCAGCCGTATCCGGGCCGTATCCAGATCAGATTGTGGACCTGCGCCTAGACACAACCAACGCATCCCTGAAGTGTCTGCAGAGACCGTGTCAACTAGACTCTCCCTGTGACGCCTCCTTCCCTTTCCCGCTATACTGTAATGTACATGCGGTCGCCGTTTTCACGGATTCGCCTTTTTAGGGGTTTGCGCGGGGATGATGATGGTATAGTTTCAAAACTATTTCATGGTTTCGTTCTCCGGTCAACAAATGCTGTTGCCATGCGGACGGGGTCCGAACGCATTGGGGGTTTTCTGTTTTAGTTGAGGATGGTGTTGTTTACATGGCGCTGAATTAAATAACTAAATCAGTTTTTACAACAGAAATTAATCAAAAACTTACTTTAGCTTTTCATCTAAAACAAAATGAATTTCCTATTATCACTGTAAAGCTACTTTGAAAAGCGCTATATAAATGAAGGTGACTTGACTTGACAGTAATCTGTGGTTTTGTTTCAGGATCTGTGTTTGAGACAGTCTTGTGCTGTGCTCTTTATTTTCTGAGGCCGCTCATGTTGCTCTGGGCGGCTCCATATATCAATAACTTCACAGGTATAGCAGATTTATTATTAATTATAGATTAATATAGTAATACTATATTATAATACACATATTCTTTTCACATAAACTGACAGTAATTTGTAAAAAATAATAATAATAATTTTACATTAAAGTTGTTCAGTGTTGTATTGACATTTGTGCTGGTGTTGTAAATGATACTGTGGATGTGATTATTTCATCTTTTCTGCTTCACAGGCAACATTAAAACATGGATTAAAAATTTAAGTTTCAGAACAGAATATATTGTTTTCTCAGCTGTTTTTTACTCAGGTAAATCAATCAAATGTGAATCAACAGTCATTATCATAAACACATTCAATGCACATTAACAGTTGAACAATAATTACCATTAAATGATGTAATATTCCCAATATCCTGCAGGAAACCTTTAAACAAACATGACATTAATGCTTGTGTCTTGTGTTACTGTATTTTTGTCTGTATATTCTACACGTGTTCAGTGCTCAATATCTGTGTGACTGAATGTCATTTTATCTTATGATCTACACCGGTTAATTATGAAACAAATGCATTCATTGTTACAGTAAACATCATGCTAGTGACTTAGACACGCTAGTGACTGAAGCTAAAGCTACTTCATGTCAGGGTCAGGGGTCATATAATCAGTGTAAGGGTGGGTTGCCTACAGTGGTTCAGGCTGCAGGGTTGCCGAAAGACTAAAGAAACTTTATGAGCAAGATGGTAGAAAACTGTACATTTCTCATCTATATCCACCCACTGTACTTATACCAACGACGGAAATAAGTGCAGTTACAATAGCTAAATATGTGGGAGAGCGTTGCTATACTGTGACTATATTGTATTGCAATAGGAAGCACTTCAAAGTCAATACCAAATCAAAACTAGTTAGCAATCATTTATAATTGAAAGAATTTAATGACAAAATCTGGTTATGGTTACACTTAAAATAGTTACAAAATAGATGTATGAGATGATAAAAACTTATACCATTAATCGTACCCAGCATGAATAGAATGTTACCTGAGGGATAGAAAGAGAGAGAGAGAGAGAGAGAGAGACAGAGAAGAAGAGAGCAAAGAAGAGAAGAGCCAAAGAGAAGGCCCCCAAGAAGAGAGAGAGACAGAGAATAGAAGAAGAGAGACAGAGAATCAAAGGCCCCCGAGAGCAAGTTACAACCTTCTTTTATACTTCCTTGACCATGTAACTCAAACCCTATTGTGAGTCATTCAAACTGACCAATCAGACCACACTTCCCCCACTGTACTTAAGGGGTGACACACATTTGGCCTACAGGCCTTCAGAATCTCTTTGTCTTTAGGAATTCCAAATGGCCCTTCTGATAAGAAAGATGGGGGTTGAAAACAGTAAAGCAGTATGTCTTTGTTCAATTGCAAATATCAAATATCTTTGATTATTTTCAATCCTACAATTCCCCCCTTGGCACCGTTGGCCACAATCATTGAGTCCAAAGGTGGCACAGTCCACGAAGACATGCTTTCTGTTGTGTGTAGATCATCTTCAGACTTCTCGTCCAGACTTGTTGCAAAAGCAGCTGGTCAGTCTTCAGTCTTTGTTCTCATTTCAGTCCTGCATGAGAAGGCTCCATCAAATGGTGTTGCATCATTCCTTGATATGCAAAGCGTCCACTGAATGCTTCACACCTCGAGAACAGTCACTGAAGATGAGAGCAAACGCTTGTCCCTCTTTCTGAGGCAGGACACAGGATGTGAACTTGTGCAGCAGGGATCCTGTGATTAAAAGAATATATAGCACAACAAAGAGCAAAAGCATACATGGCATTTGTCATTGGTCAGAAGTTTGATGTGGTCAGATTAAAATAGTCTCTGGCAATAAGCCCTTAAATCGATGTACTTAATAAAGTGGTCAAGGTTGAGAATAAAAGAAGATCTCACAAGCTCTTACATTGTTTCTGGAAACATTAAACATAAATTGCATTATAACAAAACAACAATCATTGTTGGTTTTAAACCCCCCTTTTCATGAAGAGTATCAGCAAAATATTCTGTGTAACCAAATACAGAGATTCAATTGAATAGATGTCCAAAAACACTGTTGCAAGTCAAATGGACAAAATACAAAGAATCAGAAATCAAATAAGTTCAAAATCAAATGCATTGTTACAATACAATGAAAAAATCACTTAGGTAAGAATGAGAAATACTCTTTTGATATTTAACTCGGTGAGACAAATAATAACTAACTGATTTAGTCAATCTAAAGAAAAACTAAACAAACAATAACTGGAAGAAATTCACAGTTATAGTACAGTCTAGATGTAAAGACTTTGATAAAATAGAATGCATACATTTTGTGAGGCAGATGTAGATTTGACTTTGTGTGTGAAGATCAAATCTATGTGGCTGTATTTAGCTGTGGCTATGTGTAAATCATGCCCCAAACATGGTGAGGAGGGTTTACAATTGTGATGTAAATCTGGTCCTGTTGTTGTAACAGGGAGCCAGCATGAGAATGTGAGTGAGGTGTGACTGGCTCAAAATCTTCCCACACCAATGTTTGTGTTAAGGAGCATGATAAAGTGCAAAGGTCAGAGTTACGAAATCCTGCTGTGATGAAAGCATTTTCATGGTTAATGCAATTGTAAATTACACTGTAGCCACACGGCAATTCTGTGCTCCTGTACATGGTTTTACTGCAGCTATATAGGAAATAGCAGCGTGTTCCACTTAGGAGACAAACAAATTCAACATAGAAACACATGCAACTTGAAATTGCTATACAATTCCAGTATTAAAGTTATTCCAGTTTACACAAGATACATGGCCTAGAATGCATAGCCTCCACAACCTTTATCCTAAGTGTTTCATACAACACTTACAGTAAAGCAATCATGTGTTTTAAAGAATAAACTTAACTAGTCTATGTGTATCTAGTAGCACAAACAACTATAATGTATGTTAAATGAGCACAGTGTGTTAAGTACAATTACAAATTTGGAAATACAAACAGGATCATTGCAATTTGGATGTTTAACTATTACACTCATTGCTATGAGGCTGCTAGCCCACTAGCCAGTGAGGTTAATAGCTGAAGGCCTTGCATGAGCACTGCAGTTAACTCACTGAGAGTTTTACCTGCAAATGAGCGCTGATCTTTGCCCTTAGAAAGTAATTTCCTATTTTTCTGAAAATAAGGTGGAGGTCGACCCCTACCCAGTGACCAGCATTTTTCCTCTGAATGGCCTATTTTCTGACAGGAACTGCAAAACCTGTTCTCTTTGCCATTGGGTTGTCTGCTATGTTCTCCTGGAGTTTGAGGATATTCATGACTCTCTAATGCTTGCACACCATGCATTCTGGTACATGACTCTGCGCTATTACACTGCTGCATCGCCTTAAGGACTGAAATAGGCACACTTTCTTGAGTTGCACATGCATTTTCTGAACTAAAGGTTTCAGATTCATTAGAGCAAGTCACCTCATCTAAGAAGTGAACATGCTTTTTAGTCCCATCGCTGTTAAGCGTTTTGGGAGACATTAACTTTTTAGCTATTAGCTTAGCCTTGAGATCTGCAATGGTCTCCTTGTGATTTTTACACTTTTCAGTCAGGGCTAACTGCTCAGCTAGTAATTTATCTAGCTGTGCTTGAAGATCTTGAATCTTTGCCTCAGACTTTTGTGCCTCTGCATTTTTAGAATGCACTTCTTTACATTTAACATCTAGACTTGACAGTAGAAATGGTGTCACATTATGTAGCCTTTTAAAACTTATGAAGTTTAAAGCCTCAATTATTTCACCATGTTTTGATTTCTTTTGGTGTTTGCCAATTATGTCCCACCATTTAAGCATTTCATCATCTGAACTTTTAATTCCAATATACTCTTTCTTCAGTTTGGACAAGGTAGGCTCAACTTTTTCACTCCATAAAGCAAACAATACGTCACTGTTATCAGAAATGTTCCCTTCCATCCCGAGGAGATAATCTGAATATTCTCGGATTGCACAGTAATGGGACTATTGAAGCTGTTTAAAACCTTCTACGTTCTGTTTCATGCAATTCATAAACAATGAAAACAGACTTACCCATTCCTTGGTCAGAAGGTCAGCTTTAATCCATTCACAAGATCAACTGTGAAAACATTTCCTCATTCTGATGACCGATCAAAATAAATGTCAGAAAATTCACTGCAAGGGATTCCCGGGTTTCGGCACCATCTGTAAGGGTGGGCACCTACAGTGGTTCAGGCTGCAGGGTTGCCGAAAGACTAAAGAAACTTTATGAGCAAGATGGTAGAAAACTGTACATTTCTCGTCTATATCCACCCACTGTACTTATACCAACGACGGAAATAAGTGCAGTTACAATAGCTAAATATGTGGGAGAGCGTTGCTATACCGTGACTATATTGTATTGCAATAGGAAGCACTTCGAAGTCAATACCAAATCAAAACTAGTTAGCAATCATTTATAATTGAAAGAATTTAATGACAAAATCTGGTTATGGTTACACTTAAAATAGTTACAAAATAGATGTATGAGATGATAAAAACTTATACCATTAATCGTACCCAGCATGAATAGAATGTTACCTGAGGGATAGAAAGAGAGAGAGAGAGAGAGAGAGAGAGACAGAGAAGAAGAGAGCAAAGAAGAGAAGAGCCAAAGAGAAGGCCCCCAAGAAGAGAGAGAGACAGAGAATAGAAGAAGAGAGCAGAGAATCAAAGGCCCCCGAGAGCAAGTTACAACCTTCTTTTATACTTCCTTGACCATGTTACTCAAACCCTATTGTGAGTCATTCAAACTGACCAATCAGACCACACTTCCCCCACTGTACTTAAGGGGTGACACACATTTGGCCTACAGGCCTTCAGAATCTCTTTGTCTTTAGGATTTCCAAATGGCCATTCTGATAAGAAAGATGGGGGTTGAAAACAGTAAAGCAGTATGTCTTTGTTCAATTGCAAATATCAAATATCTTTGATTATTTTCAATCCTACATCAGCACAGAAGTCAAGGGTCAGCATCAGACCGAGTCAGACAGGTCAAAGAATGTGTGGTAATGTTGAAAGCCTCTGTTCAATGAGAGGGGTTTTGTGATTATTGTGATCTGTATTTACATTGTGCATTTCTATTTTAGTAACTGTTGTTTCTCTCTTCCTTTACTCCAGTTCTGTTTAAATCTGCCTGGGACAGAAGTCTGAATTACGGTGGATTTGAAGGAGTCGTGATTATAGTCCTCTTTGTGATGGCGCTTCTGCTAAACCTCTTCTATGTTATTTACTGTGAGTATTTCCTTCCATTGAGAGTCAGAGATTAATGGTGTCAGGGTCACACAATATGAATCATAATATCACAACTGAGTTATCAGTGGACTGAAGCGTTTCCATTAGACACGGTTATAGAGCAGATCTGATGAGCAGACTTGAGTGTTTTACATGAGAAAGAGAGAAAAACATAAAAGTGATGACAGAATAGAAGAAAAAAGAAAGTAAAATAAATTAGTGCACATTTTAAAATGTTTGAAATTAATAAAAAAGATTGTGACTGTCCATGTAAGGTTTGTTTCCGCATGCATTTATATGAATACAGTCTCTGACCTCTGATCACAAATACCACACATCAGTTCAGTCATTAATAGAGAAAAAACACCTGCTTTATCTTCAATATTTGAGTACAGACACATTCAATATTGTTCTGTTTATAAAGGTGATTCTGATGACTGTCATTATTCATGATTATCATAGTCATCTACAGCAATTACACCATTTACGTTTGATATGAAATACAATAACAGTGGTCAGATCCACTAATCTCAGTATATATATATATATATATATATATATTTCCCTTTCAGGCGGTCATGTTCGACGTACGTCGGAACTGACAGACGAATTGGGATCTATTTTCAGAGACCAATCTACTTCGAGTGTTTAAAAACGAGCCAATGAGGATTGGCATGCGGTTGACGCATCCCACGTTCCACCCCGCATCGCGGATATAAATACGGAAGTGGAAGTACCGCATATCGCTTTCAACTTCGGAGCCGAACATAACTGTTCCTACGAAGAGTGTTTCATTTGCGAGTAAAAGAGTGTTCCTCTGTTGGTGTGACGGTGCTGTCAGCGGTGGTCGCAGGAAGATCTCATCAAAGAGCAAACAAACAGCTGTTTTTACAGCTTGCTGGGTTGAGTGCTCTCAGCGGCCTTGCACCCCTGAACCGCTGCGAGCCGCGGCCATTTCCACTGTGTGCCTCGGCACTGGTCAGAGCGATTTCCTTTTCTAAAAGAGCTACACGGTTTGACCCTGCGTCTTTTTCAAGATGTCATTCATTGTGTTTCTGGATGCCGACGTTACCTGTCCCCAGCTGACGGACACGATCGCTGTCTCACGTGTTTGGGCGTTCAGCACGCTGAGGCGGCTTTCGTGGATGACTCATGTTCCCATTGGGGGAATATGACCATCGCAGTACTAAGGTCCAGGCTCGACTACCTTAAAAAAGGTGGAGTCCCATTGCGCATCCCCTGATCTAGCGGTCCTCCTGCTCCGAAGCAGAGGGCTGCTACATTGGCTGATGCCTTTGGTGGGGACCTGAGAGTAACCGTGAGGGCACTCCCGCCGGGCCAACAGGCTCCTCGGGCCCCTCCCCCCTCCGCTGCGCCGGTTGAGCTTCCGGAAGAGCACGCTGGTCCTTCCCGCGGAGGGGCCAGCTGTTACTTTTGGGGCTCCGGTTGAGGATATGGTTTCGATCGCCGCATCGGGGGACGAGCTAATGGACTCTGGAGATGACGACTTGGCTGCGCTGCCCCCTTCGGGTGTGGTAGCGTTGCCCAAGTCCGATCCAGAGCTCATGGCTATGCTTTCCCGGGCCGCCACGAGTGTCGGGCTCGGGTGGAACCCTCCACCGCGTCCCGAACCCTCGTGGCTGGACGATTGGTATCTCGGGACGGCCCGTGCTGGTTCTCAGCGCCCCGCCCCAGTGCCTTTCTTTCCGGAAGTGCATCAGGAGCTCACGAAGTCGTGGACAGCGCCTTACAGCGCTAGAAACCGATCGACTGACTCCTCCGTCCTCACTACCCTTGGCGGTGGCTCGGCGAAGGGTTACGTGGAGATCCCCCCAGTGGAGCGGTCGGTTGCGATGCAACTGTGTCCTAAGACCGCTACAGACTGGCGGGGAAATCCGCATCTCCCCTCCCAGGCATATAAGTTCTCGTCCGAGCTAACCGGCAAGGCTTACACGGCCTGTGGAGAAGCCGCGTCATCTCTGCATGCCATGGCGCTCCTGCAGGTCTACGAGGCCAAAGCGCTCATGGAATTGCACGAGGGTAGTTCCGACCCAGGCGTTATGCAGGAACTGCGTACCGCGACGGACCTTGCCCTCCGAAAGTCACCGCACGCTCCCTGGGTCGGGCGATGTCCACATTAGTGGTCCAGGAACGCCACCTGTGGCTGAACCTGGCAGATATGCGTGAAACCGACAAAGTGCGGTTCCTCAACGCCCCTGTCTGCCAGGCCGGCCTCTTCGGCGACGCAATTGAGAACTTCGCCCAGCAGTTCTCGGTTGCTCAGAAGCAGACGGAGGCGATTAAGAATATCCTGCCCCTCCCCCTCGCCAGGGGGCAGCAGTGTGGGCACCGAGGACGCCCCCGGGCCTTCTCACCCATACTCTGTCCCACCTTGGAGTATTCAGACAACACTCCGGGCCGCCCCTGGGCCTCCCGAGTCGGGTCTGGGTACTTCACCTCGCTGCCTCACCCCGGGCACGTCTGTGGTGCCGTTGGTCCCGCTTGTTCGGTCTCTGGGGGCCTGGTTAGGTCTCCCCAGGCCGTCTCGCTGGCTCATCCGTACCATCAGACTCGGCTATTCAATTCGCCCGCCGGCCTCCCAAGTTCGCGGGCATCCTCTCCACCTCCGTGCGGAGCTGCGATGCCCATGTCTTGCGGTCCGAGATCGATGTCCTGCTGGCGAAGGACGCGATCGAGCCGGTTCCTCCGGCTGATATGAGGTCGGGGTTCTACAGTCCCTACTTCATTGTGCCCAAGAAAGGGGGTGGGTTAAGACCTATCCTGGACCTGCGTGTCCTGAACAGGCCCTGCACAAGCTCCCGTTCAGAATGCTAACGCAGAAACGCATTTTTGAATGCATCCGTCCCCAGGATTGGTTCGCAGCAATCGACCTGAAGGACGCGTACTTTCATGTCTCCATTTTCCCTCGACACAGACCGTTCCTACGCTTTGCGTTTGAGGGGAGAGCATTTCAGTACAAAGTCCTGCCCTTCGGGCTGTCCCTGTCGCCTCGCGTCTTCACGAAAGTCGCAGAGGCAGCCATTGTTCCGCTCAGAGAACGCGGCGTTCGCATTCTCATCTATCTCGATGACTGGCTCATATTGGCCCAGTCCTGGGAGCAGTTGTGCGAACACAGGGACCTGGTGCTACGTCACCTCAGCCTGTTGGGCCTTCGGGTCAACCGAGAGAAGAGCAAACTCTGCCCCACGCAGAGGATCTCTTATCTCGGTATGGAGCTGGACTCGGTCAACCGGACTGCGCGCCTCACAGAGGAGCGAGTCCGGTCAGTGTTGAACTGCTTGAATACGTGCAAAGGCAGGACAGCGGTCCCACTGAAATTCTTTCAGAGGCTCCTGGGGCATATGGCATCTGCAGCCACCAACAGGACCTGCTCCTCGTCCTCCCTGACCTTGCACAGTGTCTGTGCAAGTAAGCTCCCTGGGGCCAGCTGTGCGCAAGTGCATCCGTGCCGAGTGTACCCTCGGTCAGCGAATAGAACCACTGGCAGTGGGACGTTTCTGGGGAGGCAAACAGGTCGGCCTGTGCCACCCTGAACTGTCTCCAAATCAGCTGAACCACCTGGGGGTGGAGTCGCCATTCCCCTGGGAGCGCAGCTCGTGAAAGCTCATCGGCCACACGGTTGGGACACACGAGGGACATGAATGGCCCGAAGCGACCTCAGACACTTCTGACTCCAGAGGAGGAGATGGCGGGCGAGTTGCGACATGCGACGGGAGCGCAGACCACCTTGTCGGTTGATATACGCAATGGTCGCAGTGTTGTCTGTGCGGACCAGTACATCTTTGCCCCGTAACAGCCTTTTGAGGCGGCTCAGAGCAAGATGCACTGCTAGCAACTTGAGGCACTTGATGTGCCAATGCAGGTGCGGGCCCATCCAAACCCCTGACACTGCATGCCCGTTGTACGTGGCTCCCCAGCCCATGGCAGAGGCATCCGTGAAGACCACAGCATGCCTGGACACCTGTTCCAGGGGCACTCCGGCCCGAAGGAACGAGGGGTCTGACCATGGGCTGAAGGATTGGCGGTAGGCTGGTGTGATGCTCACCCGGTGAGTGCCGCGTTGCCACGGCCATCTCAGGACTCGGCTGTGTAGCCGATGCTGAAGCGGTCTCATATGAAGCAGGCCGAGCGGTGTTACTGCCGCTGTGGCTGCCATATGCCCCAGGAGCCTCTGAAACTGTTTCAGTGGGACCGCCATCCTGCCTTGAAATGTGTTTAGGCAGTTCACCTTTGTCGCATGAAGCGTGAGGGGAGGGGTCGCGGCGACACAATCGGGGAATAGTGCAGCCTGACGTGCGCGCTCTCTCACACAAAGGCGCTCTCTTACCAGCCGTAAGAACGGCTTTTCAGCGCTCTCCACCTAGCGCACCGAACCAGCTGTGAGAACAGCCTTTGTGTTTGCTCAAATGAGAAAAAAGATATATGATCAAAGAACCACACGACCCGCTGCAGTACCGTCACACCAACATCGACTGAAGAGATTGTTTCCAAAAGGGTAGGCTTCTTTTCAGTCAGGACTGCGAAGTAGAGAGTGATATCTGGCTAAACTATCTACCACTTGGCTCCGAAGCAAAAAGCTAATTTGATGTAAACACCTGTGTCTCATTTATACCGCGCTGCGTGGCATGAGCACCTGGTGCAATCATTGCATGCCAATGTGCATTGGCTCGTTTAGTTTCACTCTAAGTAGACTGGCTCT
The DNA here is from genome assembly GCA_039654625.1 of Rhinogobio ventralis. Lineage (NCBI taxonomy): Eukaryota > Metazoa > Chordata > Actinopteri > Cypriniformes > Gobionidae > Rhinogobio > Rhinogobio ventralis. Next base: position 831,810 of record CM077196.1, read on the forward strand.
CGTGAGCGAGATTCTATTAGTCGGTACTCCGACGTGGCGTCAATAGTGACCGACTAAATGGGAACTCACGTTCATTTACAGCCTGATCACATACACACACACTCTCACACTCTCTCTCACACACACACATCCACACACACACTCTCTCTCTCACACACACACACACACACAAACTCATACTCATTGCACATTCACACTTATGTATTTGCATGTGTTACTTTCAGAATGTGATAAACTGAGTGTCAGTATTTTGTCATAATGTCTTCATAACTGTGTCTTTGAGGCCTGTAAATAGAGAGTTTTCCCTTGTGTTGAAGATTTTGAGAGAATATTAATTGATATTTATAAATTTATATAGTTTTCAAGGGGGAAATGGTGAATGATTGTGTGAACATTGTCTGTCCAAATTAAAATATGAGTTACTGAAGTTAGTTTACTTCTGTACTTATTGTTTATTTTATCATGACATTAATTCAGAATCAGATCAAACATTTGGACTGATTATTAATTGTTGTTTGTTCTAATTCAGCGTTGGCTAGATTGATTGTGAAGTTAAGCCTACGGATCATTGCTATATTCAGTGTTCTGGCTAGAATAAGCTTTACTGTCCTGCCTTCACTACAATTCATCTTCCTGTTTTTCGCCTTCGGATCCATCAGAGGAGGTGAGTTTACATTTATGAACTATTCACACTCATTTATAAGTAATAGTGCAGGGAAACATTATTCACTTTTCAACAGCATTAAAATCAATCAAGAACAATCTGTGGAAGTGTTCCAGTTCAGAGATATTACACACACACACACATTAAAATACACTGATCTGATGAATTATTACAGTTCATATGAGGGTGGAAGCATAGCATTTATTTAAACATGTTCATTTGATCACCACAATAAATGAATGTGTAAAATTCACACTGCTCTTAATGTTAAACCGTGGCATTAATGTATACTTTATGAATATGTAGTAAATGTCTAAACTAAAACTCTTCTGTGTTCAGGATTCATCATTGTTGCAGTTTTACCAGTGATTCTCACAGTGACAAGATACAACTGGGACACAGTATGTGGGAAAATAATGGGCTGTGAGTGATTGAATTATGATCTGATCCCTGATATAAACACCAACAACATCATAATGTCATCAATATATAACTCATGAACACTCATGTCATTATAAATGTCTCATCATGTGATAATCATGATAATCATGTGATATGTTTTAATGTATGGTGTTGTTTGTATATTGAGTTAGTGTCAAACAGATATAGTGGGTAATTCTTCAGATTACAGCCTGGATAGTACTGCATAAGTAAAACAAATTTATTGCGTAACTTTTGGTAATTATAGTGTAACTATAAAGTAATTACTTGTAGGTATAAGGGAACAATATGTAATTTTTGGGGAATAAAGGGGTGAATCTGCGGGCTGTAAAAGTGTTAAAGTGGTGTTTGTTCCCCTCTTGTTTCATGTAGTTACAGGGTAAGTGTGAATCTGTGGTTGTAAATTAAAGTAGTGTTTGTTACCCTCTTGTTTTGTGTAGTTACAGGGTAAGTGTGAATCTACTGGCTGTAAATTAAAGTGGTGTTTGTTCCCCTCTTGTTTTGTGTAGTTACAGGGTAAGTGTGAATCTACAGGCTGTAAATTAAAGTGGTGTTTTTCCCCTCTTGTTTCATGTAGTTACAGGGTAAGTGTGAATCTGCAGGCTGTAAATTAAAGTGGTGTTTGTTCCCCTCTTGTTTCATGTAGTTACAGGGTAATTATGAATCTGTGGGCTGTAAATCAAAGTGGTGTTTGTTCCCCTCTTGTTTCATGTAGTTACAGGGTAAGTGTGAATCTGTGGTTGTAAATTAAAGTGGTGTTTGTTACCCTCTTGTTTTGTGTAGTTACAGGGTAAGTATGAATCTACTGGCTGTAAATTAAAGTGGTGTTTGTTCCCCTCTTGTTTCGTGTAGGTACAGGGTAAGTGTGAATCTACGGGCTGTAAATTAAAGTGGTGTTTGTTCCCCTCTTGTTTCATGTAGTTACAGGGTAATTATGAATCTGTGGGCTGTAAATCAAAGTGGTGTTTGTTCCCCTCTTGTTTCATGTAGTTACAGGGTAAGTATGAATCTGTGGCTGTAAATCAAAGTGGTGTTTGTTCCCCTCTTGTTTCATGTAGTTACAGGGTAAGTATGAATCTGCGGGCTGTACATTAAAGTGGTGTTTGTTCCCCTCATGTTTCATGTAGTTACAGGGTAAGTATGAATCTACGGTCTGTAAATTAAAGTGGTGTTTGTTCCCCTCTTGTTTCATGTAGTTACAGGGTAAGTGTGAATCTGTGGCTGTAAATTAAAGTGGAGTTTGTTCCCCTCATGTTTCATGTAGTTACAGGGTAAGTATGAATCTACGGTCTGTAAATTAAAGTGGTGTTTGTTCCCCTTTTGTTTCATGTAGTTACAGGGTAAGTGTGAATCTGTGGCTGTAAATTAAAGTGGTGTTTGTTACCTTCTTGTTTTGTGTAGTTACAGGGTAAGTGTGAATCTACTGGCTGTAAATTAAAGTGGTGTTTGTTCCCCTCTTGTTTCGTGTAGTTACAGGGTAAGTGTGAATCTACGGGCTGTAAATTAAAGTGGTGTTTGTTCCCCTCTTGTTTCATGTACTTACAGGGTAATTATGAATCTGTAGGCTGTAAATCAAAGTGCTGTTTGTTCCCCTCTTGTTTCGTGTAGTTACAGGGTAAGTATGAATCTGTGGCTGTAAATCAAAGTGGTGTTTGTTCCCCTCTTGTTTCATGTAGTTACAGGGTAAGTATGAATCTGCGGGCTGTAAATTAAAGTGGTGTTTGTTCCCCTCTTGTTTCATGTAGTTACAGGGTAATTATGAATCTGTGGGCTGTAAATCAAAGTGCTGTTTGTTCCCCTCTTGTTTCATGTAGTTACAGGGTAAGTATGAATCTGCGGGCTGTAAATTAAAGTGGTGTTTGTTCCCCTCATGTTTCATGTAGTTACAGGGTAAGTATGAATCTACGGTCTGTAAATTAAAGTGGTGTTTGTTCCCCTCATGTTTCATGTAGTTACAGGGTAAGTATGAATCTACGGTCTGTAAATTAAAGTGGTGTTTGTTCCCCTCTTGTTTCATGTAGTTACAGGGTAAGTGTGAATCTGTGGTTGTAAATTAAAGTGGAGTTTGTTCCCCTCATGTTTCATGTAGTTACAGGGTAAGTATGAATCCACGGTCTGTAAATTAAAGTGGTGTTTGTTCCCCTTTTGTTTCATGTAGTTACAGGGTAAGTGTGAATCTGTGGCTGTAAATTAAAGTGGTGTTTGTTACCCTCTTGTTTTGTGTAGTTACAGGGTAAGTGTGAATCTACTGGCTGTAAATTAATGTGGTGTTTGTTCCCCTCTTGTTTCGTGTAGTTACAGGGTAAGTGTGAATCTACGGGCTGTAAATAAAGTGGTGTTTTTTCCCCTCTTGTTTCATGTAGTTACAGGGTAAGTGATAATCTGTGGCTGTAAATCAAAGTGGTGTTTGTTCCCCTCTTGTTTCATGTAGTTACAGGGTAAGTATGAATCTGCGGGCTGTAAATTAAAGTGGTGTTTGTTCCCCTCATGTTTCATGTAGTTACAGGGTAAGTGTGAATCTACTGGCTGTAAATTAAAGTGGTGTTTGTTCCCCTCATGTTTCATGTAGTTACAGGGTAAGTGTGAATCTGTGGCTGTAAATCAAAGTGGTGTTTGTTCCCCTCTTGTTTCATGTAGTTACAGGGTAAGTATGAATCTGCGGGCTGTAAATTAAAGTGGTGTTTGTTCCCCTCATGTTTCATGTAGTTACAGGGTAAGTGTGAATCTGTGGTTGTAAATTAAAGTGGTGTTTGTTACCCTCTTGTTTCATGTAGTTACAGGGTAAGTGTGAATCTACTGGCTGTAAATTAAAGTGGTGTTTGTTCCCCTCTTGTTTCGTGTAGTTACAGGGTAAGTGTGAATCTGTGGTTGTAAATTAAAGTGGTGTTTGTTCCCCTCTTGTTTCATGTAGTTACAGGGTAATTATGAATTTGTGGGCTGTAAATCAAAGTGCTGTTTGTTCCCCTCTTGTTTCATGTAGTTACAGGGTAAGTATGAATCTGTGGCTGTAAATCAAAGTGGTGTTTGTTCCCCTCTTGTTTCATGTAGTTACAGGGTAAGTATGAATCTGCGGGCTGTAAATTAAAGTGGTGTTTGTTCCCCTCATGTTTCATGTAGTTACAGGGTAAATATGAATCTACGGTCTGTAAATTAAAGTGGTGTTTGTTCCCCTCATGTTTCATGTAGTTACAGGGTAAGTATGAATCTACGGTCTGTAAATTAAAGTGGTGTTTGTTCCCCTCTTGTTTTGTGTAGTTACAGGGTAAGTAAATGAAGAGATCTCACACCGATCACAAGTTCAGTATGGAGTACCGCAGGGCTCAGTGCTAGGACCGTTGCTTTTCACCCTGTACATGCTACCACTGGGAGATATCATTAGGAAGCATGGCGTTAGTTTTCATTGTTATGCTGACGATACTCAGCTCTATATTTCTTCACGCCCTGACGAAACTTACCAATTCACAAGATTAACGGAATGCATAGCTGATATAAAAAATTGGATGACTAGTAATTTCCTGCAACTTAATTCAGAAAAAACTGAATTTTTAATTATTGGACAAAAAAACTCCACATGTAGTAACCTAGAATACTGTCTAACACTTGATGGCTGCTCTGTCAAGTCCTCGTCGTCAGTTAGGAACCTGGGTGTGCTCTTTGATACCAATCTCTCATTTGAAAGCCACGTTTCTAGCATCTGTAAAACTGCATTCTACCATCTTAAAAATATATCTAAATTACGGCATATGCTTTCAATGCAAAATGCTGAACAGTTAGTTCATGCATTCATGACCTCAAGGCTAGATTATTGTAATGCTCTACTGGGTGGTTGCCCTGCTCGCTTAATAAATAAACTGCAGCTGGTCCAAAACGCAGCAGCTCGAGTTCTTACTAGAACCAGGAAGTATGACCATATTAGCCCGGTTCTGTCAACACTGCACTGGCTCCCTATTAAACATCGCATACATTTTAAAATCTTGCTAATTACTTACAAATCACTAAATGGTTTAGCTCCCCAGTACTTGAGCGAGCTCTTAACGCATTATACTCCATCACGTCTATTGCGGTCTCAAAACTCTGGCCAGTTGATAATACCTAGAATATCAAAATCAACTGCAGGCGGTCGATCCTTTTCCTATTTAGCACCCAAACTCTGGAACAGCCTTCCTAGCATTGTTCGGGAAGCAGACACACTCTGTCAGTTTAAATCTAGACTAAAAACGCATCTCTTTACTATGGCATACACATAAAACATTTTAATTAATATTTTATTCAAATTGTTAGGCTGCATTAACTAGGTCAGCCGGAACCGGGAACACTTCCCATAACACCTGATGTACTCGTTACATCATAAGAGGAATGGCATCTACGCTAATGTTAGTCTCTCTGTTTATCCCGAGGTTTACTGCAGTCAGCCGGATCCGGGCCGTATCCAGATCAGATGGTGGACCAGCGCCCAGACATTACCAACGCATCCCTGAAGTGTCTGCAGAGACCGTGTCAATTAGTCTACCCTCTGAAATTGCTCATCGACATGGCATCCTCAATGGATCCATCTCCGGCGTGATGACTCCGATATTTCGAATATTCCTATTTAATAATTGTTTAATTGACACGCCATCCTCAATAAACCCGGTGTGATGCCTCCGATCTTTCGAATAATCCGATCTAATATTACTTCTGACCTATAAGGCTGCCAAAATAATAAACATACACTGTTTGTTAATTGGCCAGAGGAGAACTGGCACCCCGACTGAGCCTGGTTTCTCCCAAGGTTTATTTTTCTCCATTAGGACACCTGATGGAGTTTTGGTTCCTTGCCACTGTCGCCTCTGGCTTGCTCAGTTGGGGACACAAAATTTTCAAATAAATATCCAAATAAATTTAATTACTAAACTAAATTATATCAACTACATTACTTGAATATATATGATAATTGAAATGAGCTGATGACATCACAGTTTTCTCCAGAGCGGCTGTACAGCCGAATCAAATTCTGTTCATTATTTTCCTGTTTAACACTGTGAAGCTGCTTTGAAACAATCTGCATTGTAAAAAGCGCTATATAAATAAAGTTGACTTGACTTGACTTGACTAAGTGTGAATCTACTGGCTGTAAATTAAAGTGGTGTTTGTTCCCCTCTTGTTTCGTGTAGTTACAGGGTAAGTGTGAATCTACGGGCTGTAAATTAAAGTGGTTTTTGTTCCCCTCTTGTTTCATGTAGTTACAGGGTAATTATGAATCTGTAGGCTGTAAATCAAAGTGCTGTTTGTTCCCCTCTTGTTTCATGTAGTTACAGGGTAATTATGAATCTGCGGGCTGTAAATCAAAGTGCTGTTTGTTCCCCTCTTGTTTCATGTAGTTACAGGGTAAGTATGAATCTGCGGGCTGTAAATTAAAGTGGTGTTTGTTCCCCTCATATTTCATGTAGTTACAGGGTAAGTATGAATCTACGGTCTGTAAATTAAAGTGGTGTTTGTTCCCCTCTTGTTTCATGTAGTTACAGGGTAAGTGTGAATCTGTGGCTGTAAATTAAAGTGGAGTTTGTTCCCCTCATGTTTCATGTAGTTACAGGGTAAGTATGAATCTGCGGGCTGTAAATCAAAGTGCTGTTTGTTCCCCTCTTGTTTCATGTAGTTACAGGGTAAGTATGAATCTGCGGGCTGTAAATTAAAGTGGTGTTTGTTCCCCTCATATTTCATGTAGTTACAGGGTAAGTATGAATCTACGGTCTGTAAATTAAAGTGGTGTTTGTTCCCCTTTTGTTTCATGTAGTTACAGGGTAAGTGTGAATCTGTGGCTGTAAATTAAAGTGGTGTTTGTTACCCTCTTGTTTTGTGTAGTTACAGGGTAAGTGTGAATCTACTGGCTGTAAATTAATGTGGTGTTTGTTCCCCTCTTGTTTCGTGTAGTTACAGGGTAAGTGTGAGTCTGTGGGCTGTAAATCAAAGTGGTGTTTGTTCCCCTCTTGTTTCATGTACTTACAGGGTAAGTGTGAATCTGTGGTTGTAAATTAAAGTGGTGTTTGTTACTCTCTTGTTTCATGTAGTTACAGGGTAAATTCAATAAAATACACATAGTCAAGTCAAGTCAAGTCAACTTTATTTATATAGCGCTTTTTACAATGCAGATTGTCTCAAAGCAGCTTCACAGTGTTAAACAGGAAAATAATGAACAGAATTTGATTCGGCTGTACAGCCGCTCTGGAGAAAACGGTGATGTCATCAGCTCATTTCAATTATCATATATATTCAAGTAATGTAGTTGATATAATTTAGTTTAGTAATTAAATTTATTTGGATATTTATTTGAAAACATACAAAATCTGATGAAAATTCTGACATTTATTTGAAAAACAACTTAATTCACAGATTTACGACACTTTTTATAATTTTTTTAAAATAAACTTTTCATTTCAAATACTAACGTCCTGACAGAAAGAGGCATGTTTTGTCCCTCTTTTGTTTCTCTTGCTTGGCTTCTCCTCCGCTTGTTCCTCTTCTTCTTTTTCATTATTTCCACTGATGGATCATAAGAGGAATCCCATGTCTTTTGATATTCTGTATTATTATTTATAAAAAGAAAAAGTACACCCAGAAATGTTCTTATAATTTACTAATCTTTTCGCATCCGACCAACTGTTACCAGCGCGTGCATGAGTAAAGAAACTTCAAGCTTCAAGGAACAAACACCACTTTAATTTACAGCCGCATATTCACACTTACATTGGTGTTTGCTCCCCTCTTGTTTCATGTAGTTACACTTTAATTTACAGGCCGCAGATTCACACTTACACTGTAACTACACGAAACAAGAGGGGAACTTACACTGGAACTACATGAAACGAGGGGAAAAACACCACTTTAATTTACAGCCCGCAGATTCACACTTACCCTGTAACTACACGAAACAAGAGGGGAACAAACACCACTTTAATTTACAGCCCGCAGATTCACACTTACCCTATAAGTACATGAAACAAAAGGAGAACAAACACCACTTTAATTTACAGCCGCATATTCACACTTACATTGTAACTACATGAAACAAAAGGGGAACAAACACCACTTTAATTTACAGCCTGCAGATTCACACTTACCCTGTAACTACATGAAACAAGAGGGTAAAAAACAGCACTTTAATTTACAGCCCACAGATTCACACTTACCCTGTAAGTACATGAAACAAGAGGGGAACAAACACCACTTTAATTTATAGTCGCAGATTCACACTTATCCTGTAAATACATGAAACAAGAGGGGAACAAACACCGCTTTAATTTACAGCCCGCAGATTCACACTTACACTGTAACTACATAAAACAAGAGGGGAACAAACACCACTCTAATTTACAGCCTGCAGATTCATACTTACCCTGTAACTACATGAAACAAGAGGGTAACACACACCACTTTAATTTACAGCCGCATATTCACACTTACATTGTAACTACATGAAACAAGAGGGGAACAAACACCACTTTAATTTACAGCCCGCAGATTCACACTTACCCTATAAGTACATGAAACAAAAGGAGAACAAACACCACTTTAATTTACAGCCGCATATTCACACTTACATTGTAACTACATGAAACAAAAGGGGAACAAACACCACTTTAATTTACAGCCTGGAGATTCATACTTACCTGTAACTACGTGAAACAAGAGGGGAACAAACACCACTTTAATTTTACAGCCCGCAGATTCACACTTACCCTGTAACTACACGAAACAAGAGGGGAACAAACTCCACTTTAATTTACAGTCCGTAGATTCATACTTACCCTACATGGATAATTACCCCTTAATTAAAAAATACTTACAGTATAAATGATTTGTTAATTTTCATGATAGTTACCCCTTTATTCCCCAAATATTACATATTGTTCCCTTATACCTACATGTACTTACTTTATAGTTACACTATAATTACCGAAAGTTGCTCAGTAAGTTTGCTGTACTTACGCAGTACTTTCTGAGCTTTAATCTAAAGCGTTACCATATACTGTATATATTATGATATTGAACATGTTTTTCAGGTTCCCCTTCGGTCATGAGATCAGTGTGGTTAATGCTCATGTTATTGATCAATGCTGCAATGGTCTATTTCTACATCATCGCTCTGGAAAATGAAAAGGGTACAGTAATATATAATGATAAATCTGAAACATAATTTATGCTGAAGTGTACTGAAGTTATTGTATGTGTGTCAGTTGATGAACACTGTTGCCATGGCAATGAATCTGATGTGTGTGTTGTTTAGATCGTGTGGGATGGGCCTGTGTGATTGTGTTTCTTCAGTTATTCTGGGCAGTGATAGACTTCACATGGTCATTTAAATATGGTACAGTATTAATATCTGCTCTGATCATCTTCTGCTGTCATCTCTCGTTTATTCTCTTCTGAAGAGAGAGTCTCTGCACTGTAAACAATGATTATAATTTTAACACTAAAAGACTGCAAAAATCATAACTTTAACTAGTTACCTTTCTATACAGTGTTTCAAATGTTTCTCTTTTTTCTTCTCAGTTATGTACGTCAGGGCTTTATGTTGGATCTTATGTTGTTAATGTTAATTGCATTATTTCAGTGTTCTCATGATGGTGTTTGTGTTAATGACTCTGTGCAGCTTCTGTATATTAATATATCAGCTCTCGTTTATTCTCTTCTGAAGAGAGATAAAGTCTCTGCACTGTAAACAATGATCGTGATTTTAACACTAAAGACTGGTGTTTAGTGCTTGTGTGAATGACCCTGTGCAGCTTATGTATATTAATATTTACCTCATCAACTGCTTGTGATAAACTCTGAACTCTGTGTTTTATGGTATTTCTGTGCATCAGTGCGCTGCTATATTGACATTATACCAGTTCATAAAATACAGGTTTCTACTCTAAATGTAAGTTCAATCCTTAAATCCAATCACTAAAAACAGTGGGACATTTTTAAAACGCTTAATGTGAATAACGTCTCGGTTACATTTGTAACCCTCATTCCCTGAAGGAAGGGAACGGAGACATTACGTCAGTTACTGACGAAATGGGGTTTTTGCTTAGAAGCCAATCGCCTTTGAGCTCTACAAAACGAGCCAATGGCATGAAAATGCCATGGGTCTGCGGAATTTGCATGCCGCAACCCCGCCCCGCCGCCCCACCGCGTGGGTATAAAGGGCGTTGCGTGGTAATCTCGCATTATGTTACCTGCTGAAGAGCCGAGGCATGAGCGCCTGGCCTGTTCCAGCGGTACAGCGGAAGTGGCATGGGGACGTAACGTCTCCGTTCCCTTCCTTCAGGGAACGAGGGTTACAAACGTAACCGAGACGTTCCCTTTCAGTCAGTACACTACGAGTTACGTCAGTTACTGACGAAATGGGGGTCCCAATACAATCTCGCCACGACGGCTGTCTTCCAGCGTCCTGCGCTGACCAGGGCTCCCTGCCGTGAGTGTGAGCACGAATGAGGGGCTAGGCTCAACGCTACCAAGGTACACTGGGAAGCATATCCCACGTGGAGAAATGCAACACAATGCCTGCCCAAAGGGAGGACTCAAGAATACACCTATGACCCCCGAAGGGACTGCATAGGGAACACTCTGGGGTATCCAGCCGCAGGTGGAAATATTTCAACCCCAGGCATGGCAAGGTGTCTTGCCAAGGGAAGACACGCACTCAAGAGAGACTTACCGTGGAAATACAAGTCAAGTCAACCTTATTTATATAGCGCTTTTTACAATGCAGATTGTTTCAAAGCAGCTTCACAGTGTTAAACAGGAAAATAATGAACAGAATTTGATTCAGCTGTACAGCCGCTCTGGAGAAAACGGTGATGTCATCAGCTCATTTCAATTATCATATATATTCAAGTAATGTAGTTGATATAATTTAGTTTAGTAATTAAATTTATTTGGATATTTATTTGAAAATTTTGTGTCACACATGTGGGGGTTGCCCAACGGGGGAACCATGCACACAGCGGCACCTAGCCGAACACGAGGGCTGACCAAGTGGGCATGCACTCTGGTGTCGACATCAAAAGTGCTGGAGGAGCTCAGGGCTTACTGAGAAGCTCACCTGAGAAAAAATGCGCACGTATCCAGTCCGTAGAGTGGAATGGCGCAGCAAGCAAAGACACCTGAGCCTGTCCAGTTACTGGCCACTTGGGGCGAGTACACGAGAGGACAAGGCCTCCACTCGGAGATTATAAAATCTTGCGAATGTGTTGGGTGTCGCCCAGCCTGCAGCTCTACAAATGTCTGTCAGCGAGGTGCCATGCGCTAAAGCCCAAGAGGAAGCTACGCTCCTGGTGGAGTTACCCCAAGGGGGCATGGCATGCCCTGAGCCTGATATGCCAGGACGATGGCATTCACTATCCAGTGGGACAACCTCTGCTTGGAGAGAGCCTTCCCTTTCTGCTGCCCTCCGTAACAGACAAAGAGCTGGTCTGAGGTCCTGAAACACTGCGTCCGGTCTAAGTAAGCGCGAAGGGCGCGTACTGGACAGAGCAGTGCCAAGGCTGGGTCTGCCTCCTCCACGGGCAGAGCTTGCAGGTTCACCACCTGGTCCCTGAAGGGAGTGGTGGGAACCTTGGGCACGTATCCAGGCCGGGGTCTCAGGATCACGTGAGAATTAGACGGCCCGAATTCCAGGCACGCTTCGTCAACCGAAAATGCCTGCAGGTCCCCTACCCTCTTGATGGAGGCCAGAGCAATCAAGAGCGCCACTTTCAATGAAAGGAACTTCAGCTCCACAGACTGCAGTGGCTCAAAGGGAGCTTTCTGCAGGGCAGATAGAACCACTGCAAGATCCCAAGAGGGTACTTGAGGCGGGCGAGGGGGATTTAATCTGGAACCTGCTGACCAGGTCGTGCTGTCCAACCGTTTTTGAGTCCACCAGGTCATGGTGGGCTGAAATAGCGGTCACATAGACCTTCAGGGTGGAGGGAGACAGCCTTTGCTCAGACCCGATCGGGCATTTCCTGGGGTCCTCTCGACGAGAGGAGCACCAGGTGACGAAGAGGTTCCACTTCAACGCATAGGCGTGTCTCGTGGACAAGGCCCTAGCGGAAGTGATGGTAGCCGCCACCTGAGGTGGCAGGGTACTCAAACCTACCGCGTCCCGTCCAGGTTCCACACGTGGAGGTTCCAAAGGTCGGGACGTGGGTGCCATATGGTGCCCCGTCTGAGTCAGGAGGTCTTTCCTCAGAGGGATCGACCAGGGAGGGGCTGTCGCAAGGAGTACGAGTTCTGAGAACCAGGTCCGGCCGGGCCAATATGGGGCGACCAAAAGGACCTGCTTCCTGTCCTCCCTGATCTTGCACAGAACCTGTGCGAGAAGGCTCACTGGGGGAAACGCATACTTGCGTGGGCCCCGCGGCCAGCTGTGCGCTAGTGCGTCCGTGCCGAGGGTCCCAGATCGGGCAAACAGATCTATTTGTGCGTCGCCAAACTGTTCCTAAATCAGCTGAACCGTCTGGGGATGGAGTCTCCATTCCCCGGGAAGCGGCTGAAAGCGTGACAGCTTGTCGGCTGCACGATTCAGGTCTCCCGGGATGTGAACGGCACGAAGCGACCTCAGATGCTTCTGACTTCATAGGAGGAGATGGCGGGCGAGTTGCGACATCCGGCGGGACCGTAGACCACCTTGTCGGTTGATGTACGCTACTGTCGCCGTACTGTCTGACCGGACCAGTACATGCTTGTCCTTGTGCAGGGCTCGGAAGCGGTGCAGGGCAAGATGTACGGCCAGCAACTCGAGGCAATTGACATGCCAAAGGCGCTGGGATCCTCTCCAGGAGCCCGCGGCAGCATGTCCATTGCACATGGCACCCCAGCCCGTGGCAGAGGCATCTGTTGTTACAACAACATGCCTGGAAACTCGTTCTAGGGGAACACCTGCCCGTAGAAAACTGAGGTTCGACCACGGGGTGAAGGTCTGATGGCAGGCCCGAGTCACTGGGTCCCGGAGCGTGCCGTGTTGCCATGCCCATCTCGGGACTCGATCGCGAAGCCAGTGCTGAAGCGGTCTTATATAAAGCAAGCCGAGCGGCGTCACCGCGGCTGCAGATGCCATATGCCCCAGGAGCCTCTGAAAAAGTTTCAGTGGAACCGCACTCTTGTCCTCGAACTGGCGAAGACAAGCCAGCAGAGACTGCGTGCGCTCACTCATAAGCTGCGCATACATGGCGACCGAGTCGATTTCCATACCGAGAAAAGAGATCCTCTGCACTGGGGAGAGTTTGCTCTTTTCCCAGTTGACCCGAAGGCCCAGACGGGTGAGGTGCTGAAGCACCAGGTCCCTGTGTTCGCAAACCTGATCCCGAGAGTTGCCTAGAATCAGTTAGTCGTCGAGATAATTCAGGATGCGAACCCCGTGTTGCCTGAGCGGTACAAGTGCTGCCTTGACGATCTTCGTGAAGACGCGAGGGGACAGGGCTAGCCCGAAAGGGAGAACCGTGTACTGATATGCCTGCCCCTCAAAAGCAAACCGTAGAAACGGTCTGTGTCGAGGAAGAATGGAGACATGAAAGTACGCGTCCTTCAGGTCGATCGCTGAAAACCAATCCAAAGGACGAACGCACTCGAAGATGCGTGGGAGCGTCCCGAGGTGTGGGCGGGGTCGAATTCCACGCCCTGACAGAGGAGACCAGAGAAGGACCAGTGTTCCACGGGGGTCTCGTCTGCCAGGGGGCTGGCGGCAGAGGGGGCCGAGAGTGGCGAGGCTGCTGGGCGTCGCACACTGCCAGCCGTGCCCTCTTGAAGCTTGGAGGTGAGAATGTCAGTTCTTTCTTTAACCACTGGGTCCCGGAGCGTGCCGTGTTGCCATGCCCATCTCGGGACTCGATCGCGAAGCCAGTGCTGAAGCGGTCTTATATAAAGCAAGCCGAGCGGCGTCACCGCGGCTGCAGATGCCATATGCCCCAGGAGCCTCTGAAAAAGTTTCAGTGGAACCGCACTCTTGTCCTCGAACTGGCGAAGACAAGCCAGCAGAGACTGCGTGCGCTCACTCATAAGCTGCGCATACATGGCGACCTCGGCTCCTGGGAAAGAACCGAGGTCACCTCCTGCGGCGTCCTCCGCGCCTCGGCCCGGGTGAAGGCTGCTGCTGGGGCCAGGCGGGAGGGGCGGGAGCCGCAGGAGGGCGGCCTCGGCGGGGAGCAGACTGAGGCTTCTGAGCCGGCGGCTGGGTGGAGGCAGCAGCTGGCCGCCGGGGCAGAATATGCTTAATTGCCTCAGTCTGCTTCTGAGTGGTCGAGAACTGTTGGGCGAAGTCCTGGACCGCCCGCCGAATAGCCCATCCTGGGAAATGGGAGAATTGAGGAAACGGGTTCGCTCAGATTCTCGTTTATCAGCCAGGTTGAGCCATAAGTGCCGCTCCTAGACCACCGAAGTGGACATCACCTGACCAAGAGAGCGAGCGGTCACCTTCGTCGCTCGTAGAGCGAGGTCGGTGGCCGCCCGCAACTCCTGCATTAATGCGGGGTCAGCATTACCCTCGTGCATGTCTCTGAGCACCTTGGCCTGATAGACCTGTAGGGTGGCCATAGCATGCAGGGCGGACGCGGCCTGGCCCGCAGCTCTGTAGGTCTTCGCCACCAAAGTAGACGTAAACCTACAAGCCTTGGACGGGTGCTTTGGGTCACCACACCATGTTGCAGCGCTCTGCGGACACAGTTGCATCGCAACAGAACGCTCAACAGGGGGAACCCCAGTGTACCCTTTCACCGCGCCGCCATCGAGGGCAGTGAAGGCGGAAGTGGCTGACGAGCGATCGCGAAAAGTCAAGGGAGACTTCCACGATTTCGACACCTCTTCATGCACTTCCGGGAAGAAAGGCAGTGGGGGCTGACGGGCGCCTTCGGCATGGGCCGCCCCCAGATACCAATCATCTAACCGAGAGCGCTCGGGACATGGCGGAGGGTTCCACACAAGCCTAAGAGCCTCAGCCGCCCGGGAAAGCATGGCTGTGAGCTCCGGATCGGACTCGGGCAATGCTGGAGCTCCCGAAGGAGGCAACACAGCCGAATCGTCATCTCCGGAGGAATCCAGCCCACCTTGTGATGCGGCGATCGACATGGAGTCCTCCGCCGGTGCGCCAAATGAAACGCAGGGCCCCGGACGGGAAGCCCCAGCGCCCTCATCAGGCAACACCACAGGTTGCAGTGTGCTAGAGGGGGGTGTGGCCCGAGGAGGATTCGTCGGGTTGGCCCACACCGTCACCCTCAGATCACCCTGACCACCAGCCAAAGTATTCCCTCTCGTCCCTCACTTCCCTCACTACGGAGATCACTGAGTCTCGATCGCAACACTGCGATGGCCATGTTCCAGCAGTGGGAACATGACTCATCCATGAACGCGCGCTCGGCGTGCACGAGGCCCAAGCACGCCAAACAGCGATCATGCCCGTCAAACGGAGCCACCAGCCGACCGCACCCAGAAACGGAGCACGGGCGAGACATCTTTAAAAAGACGTGCCACGTGCAGCTCTTTTAGAGAAGAGTGTTTACTCTGCAGAAATGCTGAACACTCCCAGGGAGAACACGCACGCTGTGCTAGATTACTGCACAGATCAGACAGGAATGCGGAACTCACTGGAATGCGCCGTCACACCAACACTCTGGAGAGATACTCGTCTTGAAGAGAAAAAACGCTCAGGCAGTAATACTCGGCTCTGAAGCAGAAACATAATGCGAGATTGCCACGCAACACCCTTTATACCCACGCGGTGGGGCGTGGTTGCGGCATGCAAATTCCGCAGACCCATGGCATTTTCATGCCATTGAAAAACACCTAACGAGAAACCTTGTGTTGCATTAATATTCTGTGTTCATTTGCTTGCCTATACAAAGTATGCAACATCAATAAGGTGTATATTGAATTTGGTCTTTTAATATCACTGTCTTACTGCATTAATACAGACTACAAACCTGGTAAAAATGACTGGCGGGCAATGGAGGAAAGCCTTGTTTTGCCCTCCAGGTGGATGTTCCTATAATGGTGTCCCGTCACGTGAAAAACTATTAATTATTACAGTGAACTTCTATCAACCTCAGCTGATGATTTTATTTCTACAGTAAAATGTCACAGATTTTAGTTATTCAGCATTTACTATCCCAGCAAAGCTTTCATTCTGTTGATTATCATGAAATCCTGCTCCTCACGTGTGTGTGTGTGTGTGTGTGTAAGTTGGCATTTAACAACATGTTAAATCATGCTTAACACATGCTAAATCAAGCTAACAAAATGCCAATTCACACTACCAAAATGCTAAAACATGCCAACAAAATGCTAATTCATGCTAACAACATACTAAATCATGCTTAACAAATGTTAGCAATATGCTACTTAATGTTAGCAGTGTCTTAAACATGCTAGCAACATGCTACTTCATGCTAGCAGTTTGTTAAAACAGGCTACCAACATGCTAATTCATGCTAACAACATACTAAATCATGCTTAACAAATGATAAGTAATTCTAGCAACATGCTAATTAATGCTAACAACATGTTAAAACATGTTTAACAAATGTTAAATCATGCAAGCAAAATGCTATTTCATGTTAGCAGTGTGTTAAAACATGCTACCAACATGCTAATTCATGCTAACAACATGTTAAAGCATGCTTAACAAATGTTAAATCATGCTAGCAATATGCTACTTAATTCTAGCAGTGTGTTAAAACATGCTAGGAAACATGCTAATTCATGCTAACAACATGTTAAAGCATGCTTAACAAATGATAAATCATGCTACCAACATGCTAATTCATGTTAACAACATACTAAATCATGTTTAACAAATTATAAATAATGTTAGCAACATGCTAATTCATGCTACCAACATACTAAATCATGCTTAACAACTGATAAATAATTCTAGCAAAATGCTAATTAATGCTAACAACATGTTAAAGTATTCTTAACAAATGTTAAATCATGCAATAAATATGCTACATCATACTAGCAATGTGTTAAAACATGCTACCAACATGCTAATTAATGCTAACAACATAGTAAATCATGTTTAACAAATGATAAATAATGTTAGCAAAATGCTAATTCATACTAACAACATGCTAAATAATGCTAGTGACATGTAAATCCATGATAATAACATGTTGAAACTTGTTAGCAAACATGCTAATTAATGCTAAAACATGTTAGCAAAATGCTAATTCATGTTAAATCATGCTAAAAAACAAATAACAATGTGGTAAATCATGCTAGAAACTTGTGTTCAACAATTCAATTCAAACTAGCAGCTTGTCAGAGTTCTCTCAAACATTCAGACTAGGCTTTCTCAGTCCAACTTTACTCCTCTAGTTCACTACAATGTTTCCTCAATCAGATCAAATGTGTGTGTGAAACATGAGGGTGTGTTTGTGTATGAATATTGTGTGTAACTTCTATCAATGAATGAATGATGAAAACCTTTATTATTTGATCTTCCAGATCTTCTTCTCCGTGTTGTTCCTGTGTATGTGTTTGGATCAGTCGGTGTTGTTTTACTGAACGCTGTTGCTCTGATGACTGAACTGATCCAGAAAACAGGTGAACACTTCAACATCACACACTAGATAAACACACTAATATATCTGCATATAAACCATGACCTCTGTGCTAAACACACATTATAAGCTAATAGAGCATTTTAATCTGAACGGAGTGAGTGGTAATATTTCACTGTGCGGCAGAAATCAGTTTCATCTCAAAGTTATTATGCTCATCTCCATTCTCATATATTAATAATCAGCTGTTCATGCTGTTGGTGGTGAACACAAGTGTCTATTGTAAATTAAATACTGTTAGTCAAGTCAAGTCAAGTCACCTTTATTTATATAGTGCTTTTTACAATGCAGATTGTTTCAAAGCAGCTTCACAGTGTTAAACAGGAAAATAATGAACAGAATTTGATTCGGCTGTACAGCCGCTCTGGAGAAAACGGTGATGTCATCAGCTCATTTCAATTGTCATATAGCGACAACATGGGCAGATCAGTGATATAGTTGATATAGTTAATTTAGTTTGGTAATTAAATTTATTTGGATATTTAGTTGAAAATTTAGTGTCCCCAACTGAGCAAGCCAGAGGCGGCAGTGGCAAGGAACCAAAACTCCATCAGGTGTCCTAATGGAGAAAAATAAACCTTGGGAGAAACCAGGCTCAGTCGGGGTGCCAGTTCTCCTCTGGCCAATTAACAAACAGTGTATGATTATTATTTTGGCAGTCTTACAGGTCAGAAGTAATATTAGATTCGAAAGATCGGAGGCATCACGCCGGAGATGGATCCATTGAGGATGCCATGTTGATGAGCAATTTCAGAGGGTAGACTAATTGACACGGTCTCTGCAGACACTTCAGGGATGTGTTGGTAATGTCTGGGCGCTGGTCCACCATCTGATCTGGATACGGGCCGGATCCGGCTGACTGCAGTAAACCTCGGGATAAACAGAGAGACTAACATTAGCGTAGATGCCATTCCTCTTATGATGTAACGAGTACATCAGGTGTTATGGGAAGTGTTCCCGGTTCCGGCTGACCTAGTTAATGCAGCCTAACAATTTGAATAAAATGTAAATTAAAATGTTTTATGTGTATGCCATAGTAAAGAGATGCGTTTTTAGTCTAGATTTAAACTGACAGAATGTGACAGTATTGAGTGGGTCCTGACAAGTGTTGCCTAACTCCAATAGAGTTTCTCTAAATGCCAATCCCAATTAGTCTTTTTTATTGTGTGGGGGAGTAGTGCCGGATGTGACCACGGCCCAGCGGTTTTCCCTTGATGGTGTGGATACGGAGATCCTCTTGGCAGCGTTTGCGACGAATATTCAGGTTTTGGAGAGTTTGAGGACTGATGAAGTTCCCAGCAGATCCGGAATCAATTAAGGCTTCAAATGAAATGCAAACATGAGAGTGGATGAGATGTACCGTAGTTATAGTGAGGGAAGCAATGCGAGCAGGAAGTTGAATGGTACTCACCGCTGGGTGTGAAGGTCGGATGGGACAGGCAGCGAATGATGTGATCACCTCCCCCACAGTAAAGACAGAGACGGTGTTGCATTCTTCTCTGTCGCTTCGCACGAGTCAAACAGGAATAATCCACCTGCATTGGTTCCGGTGCTGGAAGGGCGACTGATGTTGCGGCGGGCAGAGGATTTACAGTGGGCTGGTTAAGTATGCACGCAGAATAACGTTGAGCGACCCAGATGGTCTTTTGGATCAAGCCTTCTAATCCCATCGTGTCATCGTACACGACCATCAATTGTCTTACGGGAGGGTTTAGACCCTGTCTAAAGGCGGTTATCAACGCAGACTCATTCCAGCCGCTGGCAGCAGCGAGGGTACGAAACCGAAGAGCATACATACTCACAGATTCTTTTCATGATGAATGTGGTAGAGCTGATCATGAATAGCGAGATCTGCGGTACTTTGCCAGAACACCAAACACAGCACATCTAGATTATTATCTGTAATCATATCATTAACAATAAGTGCTTTTGGGGAAAGGGATTGAATATTCAGCAGCCCGAGCTTTATCATTTGTTCATCTGTATTATATTTGTTTTTTATTTGTTGGACATCAATTAAATTTTTTTACATAATTCGTGGAACAGACACAGTCTCTATGTGATAATAGCTAGGTGAAAGAGTCTCTATGTGCTGGGATTTATCTGACTTCTGTGACGCGAGACAGCTAGCAGACGGTCGGGTAAGCCAGTCCGTCTGCTTCCTGACCTGGGCCCTAGTTAGTCAAGGTTTAGCCTTAAGACTATGTGCCAAATTACTAGAGAGAAGATTACTGAGATTAAATTACTGTTGTTCATTTCCATCCTCAGTTAATGGTGAAGGTGCGGTTGGAGATCTGAGAGTCGTC
The DNA here is from genome assembly GCA_039654625.1 of Rhinogobio ventralis. Classification (NCBI taxonomy): domain Eukaryota; kingdom Metazoa; phylum Chordata; class Actinopteri; order Cypriniformes; family Gobionidae; genus Rhinogobio; species Rhinogobio ventralis. The sequence continues at coordinate 851,783 of CM077196.1, forward strand.
GTCTTCTCCTCTGAATTCCTCTTCACTTTATTTCTGACGGTTTTAATGGTATTTGAACCCTGTGAGTATGACCTGAACTTACACACGTATGTGACCAATCATCTGTCTTTCTGAAGATATGTATTCATAATGATTATGACACATTACCCATGATGCTGTTCAGTCATTAAACATTAAACTGGATTTATTGTTCATTGAGCCAGGACTCATCTATTATCCAGTCTGATGTGCTTTGAATCTGATCATCATCTAATGATCCTGTAAATCTCTTTCTGTGTCTGAACTCACAGGGATCGAACCGTGTCTGCAGTCATGTCAGGTTAGTGTCATATTTAATGTGAATTAGATGTTATTAATTCAGCTGCGGTATCAGGAGACGTTTCACTTCATGTTCAAGGTGCACTCAGTGATTTCATGATCATGTTTCTCTAACTTAATTCTTTACACACAGACACACACACGCGCACACACACACGCGCGCACACACACACGCGCACACACACACAGACACACACACACACAGACACACACACACAGACACAGACACACACAGACACAGACACACACACAGACACACACACACACAGACACACAGACACAGACACACACAGACACACACAGACACACACACACACGTGTGTGTGACGCAGCATGAACAGAGAGAGAAATTATGTGGAATAAAACAGTCTATACATCATTTAAAATGGATTTGTCAAATGTGCTATTCTTTAAATGTGTAAACGCACCTTTATATAACTGTCCAAAAATGTGTCTTGTGAACAGAAGGCAATAAAGTCTCGCCGAATTCCAGCCACTGGATCTCAGGATCAGGAATCTCAGGTTAGCGGCAGCATTATTGTGGATTTGAACACTTTTCTCCAGAGATCAGTGTGTCTCAGTCCTTCTCCTGGAGATGCTCAGCACTGCAGATTCTGTGTTTCCTTCAGATAATGGACTTCAACTTAAAAACGGCAAATGCTTCTGTGGTAAAACTGTAAAATGTTTTTTATGAGGAAACTCCAGCACCAGGACTGAGAAACACTGCTGTGATATTGTTACTTAATACATGTTAAAACGTCTTATTCTGAACCCAGAATGCAGCAGGTTTTGATGAAACTCCAGCCACCGGATCAAACCAGCACCAGAACCAGAACCAGAACCCGAACCAGAGCCAGAACCCAGCAGAATCACATGAGATGGAGCATCTACTGAATCAAGATCAAGAAGCTGGTAAAAGTGAGACTCAGCTGGATTCAGTGGTTTCACAAACATAATCAACAGAAAACACTCGAGACCCTTATGACAGAGCTCAGTCTCAGTCTGCATTTGGTATTGAGACCGTTTCTTAATATACGTTTTCTTGGTTTTGTAACTAGCTGTAAATAAATGTAGGATGTTTAACTGTCATTGCACTTGTTCTGTGTATTCATGTAATAGTGATTTGCTTTTATAACTAAAGCGTCAGCAGCACAGAGAGGAATCAGTGTTATAACTTTAACTTTAAGAATCGCCTGATGGATTGAGGTTTGAGTCTCAGGATCCTGATGTCAGTAAATGTTCAGTGTCTACACCCATCAGAAACCCATCAGCTCAGATCCTTCATGTAATGTCAGAACTCCTCTGAGTTGTTTCCTTCCTTCCTCTTTCTGGAAACGCCTGTAATTCCTTCCAGCCCATAATAAGCCCAAACACAGAGGCTACAAGCTCACGATCAGCCCTTCTCCTCCATAACACAGAGTCTGGAAGATTAACTCATCTATAACTCTGAACTCTACTGGCATTTCTAATGGAGATCAGAACGTGCTGGAGTCTTTATGTGGAAGACGAAATGAGAGATTAGCTGAATGTCCAGCTATTGTTTTTAAAGTGTGTATTGTGTAACATTGTTCGTTATTTCATATGTTGTAAATGCACACAATGAATGTAAATGTTTCTAAATGACAGTAAATCTAACTTTGACTACTCTTTCTGTTGCTGCAGTGTGTAGTGTGTGTAATGTGCACATCTGAAGACATTCACCAATAGGAGCAGTATTTACTGTATGAGAATACTGTCCCACAATGCAATGCATTTCTCTTGAGTTCCCATTTCCAGTGTGACCAAAGAACCAGTAAAAAATATAAATATATATCAGACATATTTTTAACATCTCAGATGAACTTTCTTACCTGTTACTTTTGGTTGACAGTGAATCAAAAAGCTCAATCCAGCTGGAATATCATAACCGACCTGCAGAAACAAACGCAGAACATGAACGGAGCATATATATGCTTTAGAGCAGCAGAATGTGTCTCACTTTAGGTGAACGTGAACTCTTACCATCCACAAGACAGCGTCTGGATCATTACCTGAAGAAAAGCCTGTAGAGATGTGACCTAAACTCCTGAGCGAGTGGATAATAATGTGAATAAAAACAGTGCAATGCTGGAAAAATACATCTTAGCTTTTGCATTTATTCATTTAGCAGATGCTTTATCCAAAGCGACTTACAACTGAGGAATACAGGAAGAGATCCGTCATGAAGAGCCTGAAATACTAAGTTTTGGACATTGCTAAGAGTAGCATAAGCTAGAATAGGGAGGGAATAGAGGAAATGGAGGGATTTTTGTTTTTAAGATGAGGTTAAATTTTAGCTTTTATTTTAGAAGTCAGTAATTTTCAAAAACTTAAGTCCATCTGAATCTAATATTGCGCCTATTATTTATGTGTTTGAAGCAGTCATACTGTTCATAGCAAACTGCATATCAATTGATGCTTATGAATTTCACATTTATAATGTTCAAGGCTGTTGGACATAGTGTTGTATTTGAGGTAAAAAATTATGTAAATACTGTTCAGGTTCTCGCACAAACCGATCGTTTCGTGTCTTAAAACATCAGTGTCATCACGAGCCGCAGGGTTTAATTTGAAGTTGTCTGTGCATGTTTTTTTTTAGAATTGGACCCTATTCACATGCATTATATGACTGGCGGAGGGAGACAGCCTTTGCTCCAGCCCATCTTGCAGGAAAGGAAGCACGATATTAATCGAACACCTTCGGGGGTCTTCCCGGCGGGAGGAGCACCACTCATCGAATAGGTTCCACTTCAGAGCGTAGAGGTGCCTCGTAGAGGGGGCTCTAGCAGAAGTGATGGTGTCTATCACTGCTTGTGGCAGGCCACCTAGAACCTCCGTGTCCCGTCCAGGGACCAGACATGGAGTTTCCAGAGGTCTAAACGCGGGTGCCATGGAGTGCCCCGCCCCTGAGAAAGCAGGTCCTTCCTCAGGGGGATCGGCCAGGGAGGGGTTGTCGCGAGGAGTGCGAGTTCGGAGAACCAGGTCCGGTTGGGCCAGTAGGACGCAACTAGCAAGACCTGCTCCTCGTCCTCCCTGACCTTGCACAGTGTCTGTGCGAGAAGGCTCACTGGGGGAAACACATATTTGCGTAGCTCCCGGGGCAAGCTGGGTGCCAACGCATCCGTGCCGAGGGTGCCCCCATCAGGGAATAGTACAACTGGCAATCGGTTGAGTCCGGAGAGGCGAACAGGTCTACCTGCGCGGCTCTGTAAGAATCGGTTTTACTGCTAAGACAAAAGTTGAAGATCCAACCCCCTGCAATAGAACAATAAAACTCACTAATCTGGAGAGAAGATCTCACAGAAAGAGAGTAGGTCATCTGCCTGCCCAAAACCTTCTCCCCCTCTCCCTCCTCCCTTCCCTCCCCCTGATTCAAGTCACAGAATGCAGATATACCACAGATGACGCATCTTGTAAATCTATTGTTTTTCCTCTGTCATGTGTGGTATCTTTTTAAAGGTCTCAGTGCGATTGGTAAAATGGTCTCAACTTCACTGTAGTCACTGGTACAATGAGAAAGATTGAAACATATGAGAATTCTGTTCTCCTTTTGAGTGGTCTCAGAAGATATCTGATCCTCTCCCCCAAACTAGGTGTTGTGTTGCAAATATTTACCACCCTTTGTTCTGGTCTGGGTATTTAAGGAAGGGTAGCAGAGCTGCCATTTGGGAACATTCTGTAGCCAGAGCCCCCATGCAGTGCTGTGTCAGTGTCCGAGAGGCACACACACTGTGTGTACTGTGCCAGATATAATGACTCTTTGAAACTATTTTCATATTACTTTGTAATTGTATTTTATATTTTTATGCTGAAAGTTGTGTACCATGGATTCATGTTTAATTATGTTTATGTAAGTTTTTACTTCCGTAAATGTTTGGCCAGGATAGATCAAACTGAGGACCCCATGACTGAAGCATGGAGCGCAGCATGCGGGATAATCTGATTTCTGACTATCACTGTATTAGCAAGTTGCAGCTTTCGTGTCTATTAATCAAATTACACTTTTTGTTGAGTAAGCAGGTGCGACCACTTAAAGGTAAAATATTCACTCTGCAATCCTCTGACTAATATCAGAACTGGCTAGTTTGTGTCCGTGAGCTAATGTAATTTCGCGAGCACTCAGTCTCTGTCTGGTTTTGGGTCCCTTGATGAACGAATATTCGAAAATAAGAGATACTAAGAAGAATCAACGATCCAAATTAAATCACAACGAATCACCAGCTGTTAAATTACAAACGTAACAAAATGAACGAAGTCACATAAAATTGGAGTCAGATCACTTTATTCATGGAGTCAGATTTAAAATTGGATATTAATAAATTAAGTGAATTTAACAGAAATGCTGAAAAGGCTTACACGCAGAATCCTTCAACCAAGCCGTTAGATTCCGTTTTTTGGGCTAACGGATGGAGCTTACAGCTCCGAAGGGTTCCCATATCAGTTGGACGCTCCGACTGAAGTTTTTTAACAGTTGAAAATAATGTCTTTGGTCGACTTTTAGCAGTATTAATTATGGTGGTGTAATATTCTGTACGTGTGTTATTGAGAGCTGATTTGTATTTCAACTGATGGGCACAGAAATCTTAGTCATGCACCTCCAGGCCACTTTTCCTATATCGGCGCTCAAGACGTCTGGCAGTTTGTTTAATTAGTCGGAGCTCAGGTGTATACCAGGGTGAAATTGAAATCACCAAGCAGCATAACATGGGAGGATACAGCAAAGGCCAGAGTGAGTAGTTCATTGAGTTCAGAGAAGAAATCTGACAGAGACTTAGGAGGCGGTATATTAATATGATCAGCAGAGTTGTACGAGCAAGCACTTTAAAAGCCATGTATTCAAAAGATTTAGCATTATGGAAATCAGTCATGATAATTTTCATTTTATCACGATAGACCACTGCGAGGCCACCACCCCTACCACAGAGACGTGGCTTAGACAAATTATAACCAGATGGAGTAAGAAGGTTCAGGTGAAAGTAGTCATTTGGTGACTGCCAGGTTTCTGTGAGAAGCAACATGTACAGTTTAGTATCAGTGATTATATCATTGAGTAGGGAAGCTTTTTCAGTCAGTGAACGGCAATTTAGTAGTGAAACGTTCTGTGATAAGTACACACCAGATTTAACCTCATAGTGGTGACAATTCTCTCTGGCCAGGGACCTTAATGAAGCAGTATCTCTTAAACGAGACAAAGGCGAAGTCCTGTGAACGACCGATCTAATGGTCCAGATCGACGGAATGCAACGAGCAACGACGCCATCCGCAAACAGCAACACCGCCAGCAGAGAGGGTGGAGACCGACTCAGCCAGAGGTGTCGAACGATCAGAGGGTCAGCAGGAAAAGCCGCGCGATTAACGAGACAGTCAGAGAGAGAGAGTGGAGACTCACTCACCAACCGTGACGAGGCGGCCAACGGGAAGACCCTAATCCAGCAGACACAGCGAGGGCTTGCAACAGGTGAGATGGAGAGTGACAAAAGTTGCCGGGTAATCCCGATGGTAATCCAAAAGAGCACCATTCAACGAACAGGTTCCACTTCAGCGCATAGAGGCGCCTCGTAGAGGGGGGTCTCCAGAGGTCTGGACGCGGGTGCCATAGAGTGCCCCGTCCCTGAGAAAGAAGGTCCTTCCTCAGGGGAATCGGCCAGGGAGGGGCTGTCGCGAGGAGTGAGAGTTCGGAGAACCAGGTCCGGTTGGGCCAGTAGGGCGCAACTAACAAGACCTGCTCCTCGTCCTCCCTGACCTTGCACAGAACCTGTGCGAGAAGGCTCACTGGGGGAAACGCATACTTGCGTAGGTCCCGGGGCCAGCTGTGCGCCAGTGCATCTGTACCGAGGGTGCCCCCGGACAGGGAGTAATACAACTGGCAATGGGTCGAGTCCGGAGAGGCGAACAGGTCTACCTTCGCGGCTCCGAAGAGGTCCCATATCAGCTGGACGCTCCGGGGGTGGAGTCGCCACTCTCCCGGAGGTGTCGGCTGACGAGAGAGCTCGTCGGCTGTCTGGTTCAGCGCACCTGGGATGTGAATGGCCCGAAGCGACCTCAGACGCTTCTGACTCCACAGGAGGAGATGGCGGGCGAGCCGAGCATGCAACGGGAGCGTAGACCACCCTGACGGTTGATGTACGCAACGGCCGCAGTGCTGTCCGTACGGACCAGAACGTGTTTTCCCTGTAGCGGCTTTTTGAAGCGGCCCAGGGTGAGACGTACTGCCAGAAGCTCTAGGCAATTGATATGCCAACGCAGTTGGGGCCCCGTCCACAGACCCGCAACTGAGTGCCCGTTGTACGTGGCCCCCCAACCCGTGGAAGAGGCATCCGTGAAGACCACAGCATGCCTGGACACCTGTTCTAGGGACACTCCGGCCCGTAGAAAGGCAGGGTCCGCCCACGGGTTGAAGGTTTGGCGAGAGTAAGGAGTAACTGAGACCCGGTACTTGCCTTGCTTCATATGAGACCGCTTCAACGTTGGCTTCACGACCGGGTCCCGAGATGGGCGTGGCAGCGCGGCAAGTACGTATTTATACCCGCGCTGCGGGGCGGAGCGTGGGACGCGTCTACCGCATGCCAATCCTCATTGGCTTGTTTTTAAACACTCGAAGTAGATTGGTCTCTGAAAATAGATCCCAATTCGTCGGTCAGTTCCGACGTACGTCGAACGTGACCGACTGAAAGGGAACTAATACTAGGTTAATTAATGTAAGTAAAAGACCTCAAAACAGCTCCTGAAGACAAGTAATTAGTCAGCAATACAATAAAACCTAATTACAAACAAAACCGACAAAACAATACAACAGAACAAAAAGACAAATGAAATAAACAGTGCTTGAGATTTTTCAGGAAGATGAACTTACAGTGGAACTCAGATCAGTAATAACCCACAACAGAAATGTAAAATAACACTGCTGTATACATTAAATATAGACTAATCCTTATTACTTATCCTTTAAACTACAGTTTAACGGGGTGATGAATTGAGAAACCAACTTTCCCTTCAGCCTTTGATCTATAAAAGGTCATGGTAATATAAGAATATCCTGTAAGTTTCAGAGCTGAAAACTTCCTTGTTAGTCAAAGAAAAGCTTTTATTGACACCAGGCCCAGAAAACGAGAGCTCTCAAATATATATTGATCAATGATGTAATAGAATGGCGCCTCTACAGATAAATGTGTGCGCCTGGTTCTCTAGCCCTGCCCACCGACTCGTGGAGCTAAACGGATCACGCAACCGAGCAATAAACATGCCGAAGATAGCAAGATATTGCGCTGTGCCTGGTTGCGGAAGAACACAGTCCCTGCATAAGCTTCCTTTGGATGAATGCATGGATGAACTTTATTTTTAAGTTCCAGCTCATGTGACATATTGAGATTAAAACAAAATGCTGTGCCTTCTATATTGGATCCGACAGGAATGGTGCAACACACTTATGTGAGTAAAACATGTTTTTTTATATGTGATAGTATTGCGTTGTTACAGATCTAACAGAACATACCTTAGCACGCTGTCACAGGCTGGAGAATCATTTATTTGTTGGGTCATTGCGATTCGGGATCAGACTCGGACATGTATGGGCCAGGGCTCGCAAAGGCCGGTGAATTTTTAATAGTGAAATAACATTCATTTCTTGATCTGCGTTGTTCACTCTCTTGACTTGATATTTGAAGAGCATATATCCACCGATCTGGCGGGCCAAGTAATAAAAAAATAATACTCCAATCAATCGCGGGTGGATGAGAGATAAATCATTGTGTTTGTTTGATAAATACGTTTTTAGAGCCCTGTGAGAGAATCATTCCGGTTGCCGCTTTCAAAACAATCCCTCATGTGAACTGACAGGGGAGCAGAAACTCATTAAATATGCAAATCTTACCCAATCCTAGCCATGGGCGTTTACTTCCAAGTCTAAAGTGCGGCACGCCCATCAAAACCGAACGTTCAGGAGAGAGCCTCAAAACCAGGGTAGAAAATATCCTATTACTTATTTATTATGATGTTTTTAAATGTAAAAACCACGTGAACATAAGTTATCCTCAGACAACAGTATACATTTTTTTAAAAAGCCAGTTAATGACACCTTTAAATTCAAGAGCAGTGAGTGATTTTATCTTTGTCTTTTGTTGTTTAATTAACAATAATGACTGCAGCAGATTTATTAGGCTGCTGTCACTTTAAGAGCTAATGCACAGATCCAATATACTGTTACACACACTTTCTCAGTGTTTACATTCAAGACACAAGTTTATATACTAGACATAGCCGACTGCATTTACAAGGAAACAAAACGGCATTCTGTCATATTTGTGTGTAGGCTATTTGACCGTTTAGGTGCATATCTGAAGCCCATCAGTATATACTTCGCTTAATATGCTTTTAATAACACTGTTTAATGTCAAGCATGTCCCGCAGTTTAGCAACAATAGACTGCATTTTACATCACTCACTTATTCGGCTGATTTGGATGGAATGGAGCAGCGACACAATAAAGTTTCACATCAATCATCTTGTTTTCATAATCGTTGGAAGCCAAAATCGAAATAGGATTAATCGCACAGCCCTATCTGAGGTTATGACAAATACTATTTTAATCGCTCACCAATATTTAAATAGTAGCTCTGTTTAGTCCCCTACAGTCACAACTTATTTACGGCTCAAACAATAATCAGAGGTTATGACTAGTACTATGAAGTAATGTCGCTTATGCTTGCTAACATCTCAAGAGTAGTCCCATGTAGTTAATACATCTAGTAAATAACACAGTTACCAGAGGTTATGACTAGTACCATGAAAATGCCACCCCATGTTTACTACTATTACTTCAGCATTATTCTCATGCAGTGATTGGGTTAAACGAGTTCATTCTCATGAATAATGCGGTGAAAGGCTCAGAAACTGCTGGCGTTGATTCGTACAGTCCAGCAGTGGCAGCTGTGGCAAACAAATTAACTCTCAGTTGCATCACTGAATAAGAGACAAACCTTAGCCAATCGTCTTTATAAAGATTTATTTTCTTGCAAGAAAAGAGTCACAGTCATACCGCTGTGGTGGAAAAATGTAATCATAGAGGAAGATTAATTAAGACATATATTTGAGATCATACAGGAGCTAACGTGTTTCTGCCATGTGGGACACCTTATTTGAGGGCTCTTCTGTACCAAAGGTGTCGGGCAGAACTAATTCTAAATCTGTGTTTCTTTCTTTTACCATGTGTGGAAAACTACTGAGAAGGATTGTTTACACTTTGGGGGGTGTAAGAGATTGTGGCTTCTGTTATGTCTTCAGTTATCACTCTGCAGACATTCAGGATGGCATTTGATAATCTTACAAGATTTTAAAAATGTGTATACATAAATAAAAATAAAAAAATAGAAGTAATAATGAGTAATTAAAAGAATACAAGTAATAAAAATAATAAATGGTAAAAAATAGATGTAATAATAATAAAATGAGCAAATTTAAGTCACTCATCACACTTATACCCCTCATCTCTGATTTTCGTATAAATGATCACTCTCTTAAATTTGTGAAAGAAGAAAGAAAACGCTTAGGCTCTTTTTGTGGGTAAAGTCCCTTAAACTTAGCAAGCAAAAACAAAAAAAAGTTTTTCAATCTCTTGGGGACTTCTGGTTGTATCATCATCAAATGCACCTGGAGATTCATCACCATCATTGTAAATAGACATTTTAACCATCTGGTGTTACATACTGGATTTCACCAGTCTCTGTACTGAGCTGGACATACACTGGAAAATACATTGCAGACACATCAATATCAGCACTACTATTTAAAGGATTGGCAACACAGTGAAACATAACCAATATCCTCATCCTTTCGGATTTGTTAACCACCCAAACCATTATTCGTCAGCTTTCTCAGGTTCTCTTACGGCCTTTCTCATAAAGTTCGTTGTCATCCCGCTGATTGTCACTGTACAGTTCTCTGTGGTTTCATTCTCGTCTTTTCACAGTGACTGCTGCCTGATGACCTCACCACTCTGAAGGGTTGGTGACCTTGTGTGAACTGATAACTGCATCTGTTGTTTAAACAGGATTTCGGCATACACTGACATGTGCCTCTGGCTCCTTTCCTCTCTGTTCCTCCTCCTCCTCGATCGCTGGTGAGACTCTCCTGTAATGGCTTGCGTGAACCCACGTCACCCTCTCAGCTACCTTCATGGCCGTATGAGTTTCCTGCAACAGAAAAAATCCTAGCCACCTTTCCGCCTTCCAGCTCTTCCTTCTGTGGTCCCGTATCACCACGAAATCGCTTGGCTTGATGTCGTATAAAGGAGTCTCAGCTGGTTTCCCCTGAGCAGCCTTTACCTACACACAGACCTTACATCGCATACATTTTAAAATCTTGCTAATTACTTACAAATCACTAAATGGTTTAGCTCCCCAGTACTTGAGCGAGCTCTTAACGCATTATACTCCATCACGTCTATTGTGGTCTCAAAACTCTGGCCAGTTGATAATACCTAGAATATCAAAATCAACTGCAGGCGGTCGATCCTTTTCCTATTTAGCACCCAAACTCTGGAACAGCCTTCCTAGCATTGTTCGGGAAGCAGACACACTCTGTCAGTTTAAATCTAGACTAAAAACACATCTCTTTACTATGGCATACACATAAAACATTTTAATTTATATTTTATTCAAATTGTTAGGCTGCATTAACTAGGTCAGCCGGAACCGGGAACACTTCCCATAACACCTGATGTACTCGTTACATCATAAGAGGAATGGCATCTACGCTAATGTTAGTCTCTCTGTTTATCCCGAGGTTTACTGCAGTCAGCTGGATCCGGGCCGTATCCAGATCAGATGGTGGACCAGCGCCCAGACATTACCAACGCATCCCTGAAGTGTCTGCAGAGACCGTGTCAATTAGTCTACCCTCTGAAATTGCTCATCGACATGGCATCCTCAAATGAATCCATCTCCGGCGTGATGACTCCGATATTTCGAATATTCCTATTTAATAATTGTTTAATCGGCACGCCATCCTCAATAAACCCGGCGTGATGCCTCCGATCTTTCAAATAATTCAATCTAATATTACTTCTGACCTATAAGGCTGCCAAAATAATAAACATACACTGTTTGTTAATTGGCCAGAGGAGAACTGGCACCCCGACTGAGCCTGGTTTCTCCCAAGGTTTATTTTTCTCCATTAGGACCCCTGATGGAGTTTTGGTTCCTTGCCACTGTCGCCTCTGGCTTGCTCAGTTGGGGACACTAAATTTTCAAATAAATATCCAAATAAATTTAATTACTAAACTAAATTATATCAACTACATTACTTGAATATATATGATAATTGAAATGAGCTGATGACATCAGCGTTTTCTCCAGAGCGGCTGTACAGCCGAATCAAATTCTGTTCATTATTTTCCTGTTTAACACTGTGAAGCTGCTTTGAAACGATCTGCATTGTAAAAAGCGCTATATAAATAAAGTTGACTTGACTTGACTTGACTTAGAAAACAGAGAAGACATTTCTTTGCAGTAATTCAACATTCTGTGGACGGAAGCTGTTGGTTACCCCTTTCCATTCCCATGAATGGTGTTCTTCCAAAAAAATCTCAAACGGGCTCAGATTTGCTTTAGGCCTCTTCTCGTTCTCATGTAAACAAATCTTTCATTTACCATTCCCCCTTTGGCTGCATGATCGCTCCTACAGCCATTTAGCATAATTAACAAAAAAATTGTCAGGGTAACCAAGGCTTGCCATCACCACTTGTTCACACGCCATTTTGAACAGTGCGTGCCACACTGTTCCCATCGTTGTTTCTCTGGCCATGTATCAAAAGACTGCATAATCTGTAAAGAAGACAAAGCATTCTTGTTTATTTCAGATACTAAAACACATTCTGGTTCTTTTTTTCTCCTGCGCTGCCACGGCCTTCGCAGCAGCGTCTGCTCTCACGTTTCCTGTTGAAATTAAATCTTTGTTGTTAGTATACGCTGCGCATTTACAGATAGCAACCTGGCCAGGCAAGAGAGTTGCGTCTAGCAGATTAGACACAATAGAAGCATTCAAAATTGGACGTCCATCAGATTTCAAAAATGTTCTGTGTTTCCACAGAATCATGCGCAACCCCAAACACATACTGAAAATACCCTATAAAATGAAAGACAAATCCATATTTCATATCTGGAAGCCGGGCTAAGTGAGCAAGCACTGTCACTGCACTCCTGTCATATTAGGGGTGTGTGATACCTCCAAAATCCAAAACACCCGACAACTTGTCGCTATCAAGTGTTTAGCGACACATCACACATCCCTAGGCCAGACCCTCAGTCACTCCTCAGAGACCAAATACACATGTAACTTTCTTCTTCAAAAGTCGAAAATAAAAGAAAACATTCATATCATTATTTCCACCAAAACATAGACTTACTCAAGAACCCTTTTGTTAAACTTACTATTTCCAACCGACCCATTTTCAATCATCATTGCCCACATCATATTTAACTTCAATCAGCTCGTTCACTCATCTTTATCTCATGACATTATGCTTAATCATACCCAATTATTTATCAAAATCACTTAATTTGCTTCATGTGTTTATAAATTCTGTCAGAAGTTTTATTTTCACAACATTAATCTTTGGGGCTATTTCTCTCATTTAACTTACTTGTCACATTATTCCTCTATCAAATAGTCAGTCTGCAGATGCACCATATAATCATTATTGTTTCAGTCTTATCTCTACTGCTCTGCAGACACCAAAATATTATTTCTCAATCCCAGTCACACAGAAAGCCTTATAGCCACTTGCTTCTTCAACATTAATTGTAGTTCTCTACACTCACCTAAAGGATTAATGCAATTATCTAATCAACCAATCACATGGCAGTTGCTTCAATGCATTTAGGGGTGTGGTCCTGGTCAAGACAATCTCCTGAACTCCAAACTGAATGTCAGAATGGGAAAGAAAGGTGATTTAAGCAATTTTGAGCGTGGCATGGTTGTTGGTGCCAGACCGGCCGGTCTGAGTATTTCACAATCTGCTCAGTTACTGGGATTTTCACGCACAACCATTTCTAGAGTTTACAAAGAATGGTGTGAAAAGGGAAAAACATCCAGTATGCGGCAGTCCTGTGGGCGAAAGTGCCTTGTTGATGCTAGAGGTCAGAGGAGAATGGGCCGACTGATTCAAGCTGATAGAAGAGCAACTTTGACTGAAATAACCACTCGTTACAACCGAGGTATGCAGCAAAGCATTTGTGAAGCCACAACACGCACAACCTTGAGGCGGATGGGCTACAACAGCAGAAGACCCCACCGGGTACCACTCATCTCCACTACAAATAGGAAAAAGAGGCTACAATTTGCACAAGCTCACCAAAATTGGACAGTTGAAGACTGGAAAAATGTTGCCTGGTCTGATGAGTCTCGATTTCTGTTGAGACATTCAGATGGTAGAGTCAGAATGAGAACATGGATCCATCATGCCTTGTTACCATTGTGCAGGCTGGTGGTGGTGGTGGTGTAATGGTGTGGGGGATGTTTTCTTGGCACACTTTAGGCCCCTTAGTGCCAATTGGGCATCGTTTAAATGCCACGGCCTACCTGAGCATTGTTTCTGACCATGTCCATCCCTTTATGACCACCATGTACCCATCCTCTGATGGCTACTTCCAGCAGGATAATGCACCATGTCACAAAGCTCCAATCATTTCAAATTGGTTTCTTGAACATGACAATGAGTTCACTGTACTAAAATGGCCCCCACAGTCACCAGATCTCAACCCAATAGAGCATCTTTGGGATGTGGTGGAACGGGAGCTTCGTGCCCTGGATGTGCATCCCACAAATCTCCATCAACTGCAAGATGCTATCCTATCAATATGGGCCAACATTTCTAAAGAATGCTTTCAGCACCTTGTTGAATCAATGCCACGTAGAATTAAGGCAGTTCTGAAGACGAAAGGGGGTCAAACACAGTATTAGTATGGTGTTCCTAATAATCCTTTAGGTGAGTGTGTGTATGTGTGTGTGTGTGTGTGTGTATACACTCACCTAAAGACTGTGGAGGCCATTTTTGGGTGTTAAGCACAGTAAAATGACCAAATCTCAGAGAACATTATTTTAAACATTTAAACGCTTGTTCTGCACACACAGTCGATTCGCGATGTCATAGAACATTATTTTAACCATTTAAACGCTTGTTCTGCACACACAGTCGATGCGCGATCTCACAGAACATTATTTTAACCATTTAAACGCTTGTTCTGCACACACAGTCGATGCGCGATCTCACAGAACATTATTTTAACCATTTAAACGCTTGTTCTGCACACACAGTCGATTTGCGATGTCATAGAACATTATTTTAACCATTTAAACGCTTGTTCTGCACACACAGTCGATTCGCGATCTCATAGAACATTATTTTAACCATTTAAACGCTTGTTCTGCACACACAGTCGATGCGCGATCTCATAGAACATTATTTTAACCATTTAAACGCTTGTTCTGCACACACAGTCGATGCGCGATCTCACAGAACATTATTTTAACCATTTAAACGCTTGTTCTAAACACACAGTCGATGCGCGATCTCACAGAACATTATTTTAACCATTTAAACGCTTGTTCTGCACACACAGTCGATTTGCGATGTCATAGAACATTATTTTAACCATTTAAACGCTTGTTCTGCACACACAGTCGATTCGCGATCTCATAGAACATTATTTTAACCATTTAAACGCTTGTTCTGCACACACAGTCGATGCGCGATGTCACAGAACATTATTTTAACCATTTAAACGCTTGTTCTGCACACACAGTCGATGCGCGATGTCACAGAACATTATTTTCACCATTTAAACGCTTGCTCTGCACACACAGTCGATGCGCGATGTCACTGAACATTATTTTATACATTTAAACGCTTGTTCTGCACACACATCGATTCGCGATGTCATAGAACATTATTTTAAACATTTAAACGCTTGTTCTGCACACACAGTCGATTCGCGATGTCACAGAACATTATTTTAAACCATTTAAACGCTTGTTCTGCGCACACAGTCCATGCGCGATCTCACAGAACATTATTTTAAACCATTTAAACGCTTGTTCTGCACACACAGTCGATGCGCGATGTCACTGAACATTATTTTAAACATTTAAACGCTTGTTCTGCACACACAGTCGATTCGCGATGTCATAGAACATTATTTTAAACATTTAAACGCTTGTTCTGCACACACAGTCGATTCGCGATGTCACAGAACATTATTTTAAACCATTTAAACGCTTGTTCTGCGCACACAGTCGATGCGCAATCTCACAGAACATTATTTTAACCATTTAAATGCTTGTTCTGCACACACAGTCGATTCGCGATGTCATAGAACATTATTTTAAACATTTAAACGCTTGTTCTGCACACACAGTCCATGCGCGATGTCACAGAACATTATTTTAACCATTTAAACGCTTGTTCTGCACACACAGTCGATGCGCGATGTCAGAGAACATTATTTTAACCATTTAAACGCTTGTTATGCACACACAGTCCATGCGCGATCTCACAGAACATTATTTTAACCATTTAAACGCTTGTTCTGCGCACACAGTCCATGCGCGATCTCATAGAACATTATTTTAACCATTTAAACGCTTGTTCTGCACACACAGTTAATTCGCGATCTCATAGAACATTATTTTAACCATTTAAACGCTTGTTCTGCACACACAGTCGATGCGCGATGTCACAGAACATTATTTTAACCATTTAAACGCTTGTTCTGCACACACAGTCCATGCGCGATCTCACAGAACATTATTTTAAACCATTTAAACGCTTGTTCTGCACACACAGTCGATGCGCGATGTCACAGAACATTATTTTCACCATTTAAACGCTTGTTCTGCACACACAGTCGATGCGCGATGTCACAGAACATTATTTTAACCATTTAAACGCTTGTTCTGCACACACAGTCGATTCGCGATGTCATAGAACATTATTTTAACCATTTAAACGCTTGTTCTGCACACACAGTCGATTCGCGATGTCACAGAACATTATTTTAACCATTTAAACGCTTGTTCTGCACACACAGTCGATTTCGCGATGTCACAGAACATTATTTTAAACATTTAAACGCTTGTTCTGCACACACAGTCGATTCGCGATCTCATAGAACATTATTTTAAACATTTAAATGCTTGTTCTGCACACACAGTCGATTCGCTATCTCACAGAACATTATTTTAACCATTTAAACGCTTGTTCTGCACACACAGTCGATTCGCGATGTCATAGAACATTATTTTAACCATTTAAACGCTTGTTCTGCACACACAGTCGATTCGCGATCTCAGAGAACATTATTTTAACCATTTAAACGCTTGTTCTGCACACACAGTCGATTCGCGATCTCAGAGAACATTATTTTAACCATTTAAACGCTTGTTCTGCACACACAGTCGATTCGCGATCTCAGAGAATATTATTTTAACCATTTAAACGCTTGTTCTGCACACACAGTCGATTCGCGATCTCAGAGAACATTATTTTAACCATTTAAACGCTTGTTCTGCACACACAGTCGATTCGCGATCTCAGAGAACATTATTTTAACCATTTAAACGCTTGTTCTGCACACACAGTTGATTCGCGATCTCATGGAACATTATTTTAACCATTTAAACGCTTGTTCTGCACACACAGTCGATTCGCGATGTCATAGAACATTATTTTAACCATTTAAACGCTTGTTCTGCACACACAGTCGATTCGCGATCTCAGAGAACATTATTTTAACCATTTAAACGCTTGTTCTGCACACACAGTCGATTCGCGATCTCAGAGAACATTATTTTAACCATTTAAACGCTTGTTCTGCACACACAGTCGATTCGCGATCTCAGAGAACATTATTTTAACCATTTAAACGCTTGTTCTGCACACACAGTCGATTCGCGATCTCATAGAACATTATTTTAACCATTTAAACGCTTGTTCTGCACACACAGTCGATTCGCGATCTCATAGAACATTATTTTAACCATTTAAACGCTTGTTCTGCACACACAGTCGATTCGCGATGTCATAGAACATTATTTTAACCATTTAAACGCTTGTTCTGCACACACAGTCGATTCGCGATCTCAGAGAACATTATTTTAACCATTTAAACGCTTGTTCTGCACACACAGTCGATTCGCGATCTCAGAGAACATTATTTTAACCATTTAAACGCTTGTTCTGCACACACAGTCGATTCGCGATCTCAGAGAACATTATTTTAACCATTTAAACGCTTGTTCTGCACACACAGTCGATTCGCGATCTCAGAGAACATTATTTTAACCATTTAAACGCTTGTTCTGCACACACAGTCGATTCGCGATCTCAGAGAACATTATTTTAACCATTTAAACGCTTGTTCTGCACACACAGTCGATTCGCGATCTCAGAGAACATTATTTTAACCATTTAAACGCTTGTTCTGCACACACAGTCGATTCGCGATCTCATGGAACATTATTTTAACCATTTAAACGCTTGTTCTGCACACACAGTCGATTCGCGATGTCATAGAACATTATTTTAACCATTTAAACGCTTGTTCTGCACACACAGTCGATTCGCGATCTCAGAGAACATTATTTTAACCATTTAAACGCTTGTTCTGCACACACAGTCGATTCGCGATCTCAGAGAACATTATTTTAACCATTTAAACGCTTGTTCTGCACACACAGTCGATTCGCGATCTCAGAGAACATTATTTTAACCATTTAAACGCTTGTTCTGCACACACAGTCGATTCGCGATCTCATAGAACATTATTTTAACCATTTAAACGCTTGTTCTGCACACACAGTCGATTCGCGATCTCATAGAACATTATTTTAACCATTTAAACGCTTGTTCTGCACACACAGTCGATTCGCGATGTCATAGAACATTATTTTAACCATTTAAACGCTTGTTCTGCACACACAGTCGATTCGCGATCTCAGAGAACATTATTTTAACCATTTAAACGCTTGTTCTGCACACACAGTCAATTCGCGATCTCAGAGAACATTATTTTAACCATTTAAACGCTTGTTCTGCACACACAGTCGATTCGCGATCTCAGAGAACATTATTTTAACCATTTAAACGCTTGTTCTGCACACACAGTCGATTCGCGATGTCATAGAACATTATTTTAACCATTTAAACGCTTGTTCTGCACACACAGTCGATTCGCGATGTCATAGAACATTATTTTAACCATTTAAACGCTTGTTCTGCACACACAGTCGATTCGCGATCTCAGAGAACATTATTTTAACCATTTAAATGCTTGTTCTGCACACACAGTCGATTCGCGATGTCATAGAACATTATTTTAACCATTTAAACGCTTGTTCTGCACACACAGTAGATTCAACCTCCTCGCACCTCTGAGGAACCTACTGACCAGGTCATGCTGTCCAACCGTTTTAGAATCCACCAGGTCATGATGAGCTGAAATAGCAGCTACATAGACCTTCAGGGTGGAGGGAGACAGCCTTCGCTCCAACCCTTCCTGGAGGAAGGAGAGCACGGACCCGATCGAGCATCTTCTGGGGTCCTCTCGCCGAGAGGAGCACCAGGTGACGAAGAGGTTCCACTTCAACGCATAGGCCTGTCTGGTAGACAGGGCTCTAGCGGAAGTGATGGTAGCCGCCACCTGAGGTGGCAGGGTACTCAAACCTGCCGCGTCCCGTCCAGGTTCCACACGTGGAGGTTCCACAGGTCGGGACGCGGGTGCCATATGGTGCCCCGTCTCTGAGACAGGAGGTCCTGTCTCAGAGGGATCGACCAGGGAGGTGCTGTCGCAAGGAGTACAAGTTCTGAGAACCAGGTCCGGCCGGGCCAATATGGGGCGACCAAAAGGACCTGCTCCCTGTCCTCCCTGATCTTGCACAGAACCTGTGCGAGAAGGCTCACTGGGGGAAACGCATATTTGCGTGGGCCCCGCGGCCAGCTGTGCGCTAGTGCATCCGTCCCGAGGGTCCCCTCGGTCAGGGAATAGTACCAGCGGCAATGGGAAGAGTCGCGGGAGGCAAACAGATCTATCTGTGCGTCGCCAAACTGCTCCCAAATCAGCTGAACCGTCTGGGGATGGAGTCTCCATTCCCCCGGGAGCGGCTGGAACCGCGACAGCTCGTCGGCTGCGCAGTTCAGGTCTCCCGGGATGTGAACGGCACGAAGCGACCTCAGATGCTTCTGACTCCATAGGAGGAGATGGCGGGCGAGTTGCGACATCCGGCGGGAGCGTAGACCACCTTGTCGGTTGATGTACGCTACTGTCGCCGTGCTGTCTGAACGGACCAGAACGTGTTTGTCCTTGAGCAGGGCTCGAAAGCAGTGCAGGGCAAGACGTACGGCCAGCAACTCGAGGCAATTGACATGCCATAGGCGCTGGGGTCCTATCCAGGAGCCCGCGGCAGCATGTCCCTTGCACATGGCGCCCTAGCCCGTGGAAGAGGCATCTGTTGTGACAACAACATGCCTGGAAACTCGTTCTAGGGGAACACCTGCCCGTAGAAAGCTGAGGTTCGACCACGGGGTGAAGGTCTGACGGCAGGCTCGGGTCACTGGGACCTGGAGGGTGCCGTGTTGGCATGCCCATCTCGGGACTCGATCGCAGAGCCAGTGCTGAAGCGGTCTCATATGGAGCAGACCAAGCGGGGTCACCGCGGCTGCTGACGCCATATGCCCCAGGAGCCTCTGAAAAAGTTTCAGTGGAACCGCACTCTTGCCCTCGAACTGGCGAAGACAAGTCAGCAGAGACTGCGCGCGCTCGCTCGTAAGCTGCGCGAACATGGCGACCGAGTCGATTTCCATACCGAGAAAAGAGATCCTCTGCGCTGGGGAGAGTTTGCTCTTTTCCCAGTTGACCCGAAGGCCCAGACGGGCGAGGTGCTGAAGCACCAGATCCCTGTGTTCGCAGACCTGATCCCGAGAGTGGCCTAGAATCAGCCAGTCGTCGAGATAGTTCAGGATGCGAACCCCGTGTTGCCTGAGCGGCACAAGGGCTGCCTCGACGATCTTCGTAAAGACGCGAGGGGACAGGGCTAGCCTGAAGGGGAGAACCGTGTACTGATATGCCTGCCCCTCGAAGGCAAACCGTAGAAACGGTCTGTGTCGAGGAAGAATGGAGACATGAAAGTACGCGTCCTTCAGGTCGATCGCTGCAAACCAATCCGAGGGACGAACGCACTCGAAAATGCGTTTGGCTGTCAACATCTTGAATGGAAGCCTGTGCAGGGTTCGGTTCAAGACGCGCAGGTCCAGGATTGGCCGTAACCCACCGGTTTTCTTGGGTACAATGAAGTAAGGGCTGTAGAAGCCGGACTTCATCTCGGCTGGAGGGACGATCTCGATCGCACCCTTCGCCAGTAGGGTGTCGACCTCCGCACGCATGACAGGGGCATTGCCACCCACCACGGTGTAGCGGACTCCCCGAAAGCGGGGAGGAGACCGAGCGAACTGAATCGCATAGCCGAACCGGATGGTGCGAGCGAGCCAACTGGACAGGTTGGGAAGCGCTAGCCAGGCTCCCAAGAACTGAACCAGCGGGGTCATGCGAACCACCGGCGTACCCCCGATGGGGCAGCGAGGCGGAATGACCGGCCCAGACAAGGGAGGCATGGGAGCGTCCCGGGGTGTGGGCGGGGTCGAATTCCGCGCCCTGACAGAGGAGACCAGGGAAGGACCAGCGTTCCACGGGGGTCTCGTCTGCCAGGGGGCTGGCGACAGAGGGGGCCGAGAGCGGCGAGGCCATGGGGCGTCGCGCACTGCCAGCCGCGCCCTCTTGAGGCTCGGAGGTGAGAATGTCAGTTCTTTCTTTAACCATTGATAGGGTACCGCCGGCCGTGAGGCCAGCGGCGGAAGGGAAAAACAAAGGATTCTCCCCCGGCCCTCCACCGGGGGAAGGAGTGGTCCTGCTACCATCTCCTGGGAAAGAACCGAGGTCACCTCCGAGCCGCCCGTCTCAGGACCGCCGCTTAGACTGCCGTTTGGCCTTTCTGCGACGTCCTCCACGCCTCGGCCCGGGTGAAGGCTGCTGCTGGGGCCGGGCAGGAGGGGCGGGAGTCGCAGGGGGGCGGCCTCGGCGGGGAGCAGACTGAGGCATCTGAGCCGGCGGCTGGGTGGAGGCAGCAGCTGGGCGCCGGGGCAGAATGTGTTTAATTGCCTCAGTCTGCTTCTGAGCGGTCGAGAACTGTTGGGCGAAGTCCTCGACCGCCCCGCCGAATAGCCCATCCTGGGAAATGGGAGAATTGAGGAAACGTGTCCGCTCAGATTCTCTCATATCAGCCAGGTTGAGCCATAGATGTCGCTCCTGGACCACCGAAGTGGACATCACCTGACCAAGAGAGCGAGCGGTCACCTTCGTCGCTCGTAGAGCGAGGTCGGTGGCCGTCCGCAA
This sequence comes from Rhinogobio ventralis, assembly GCA_039654625.1. NCBI lineage: Eukaryota > Metazoa > Chordata > Actinopteri > Cypriniformes > Gobionidae > Rhinogobio > Rhinogobio ventralis. The sequence continues at coordinate 873,556 of CM077196.1, forward strand.
CTCCTGCATTAATGCAGGGTCAGCATTGCCCTCGTGCATGTCCATGAGCACCTTGGCCTGATAGACCTGTAGGGTGGCCATGGCATGCAGGGCGGACGCGGCATGGCCCGCAGCTCTGTAGGTCTTCGCCGTCAACGTGGACGTGAATCTACAGGCTTTGGACGGGTGCTTTGGGTCACCGCGCCATGTCGAAGCACTCTGAGGACACAGTTGCATCGCAACAGAGCGCTCAACAGGGGGAACCCCAGTGTACCCTTTCACCGCGCCGCCATCGAGGGCAGTGAAGGCGGAAGTGGTTGCCGAGCGATCGCGAAAAGTCAGGGGAGACTTCCACGATTTCGACACCTCTTCATGCACTTCCGGGAAGAAAGGCACTGGGGGCTGACGGGCGCCTTCGGCACGGGCCGCCCCCAGATACCAATCATCTAGCCGGGAACGCTCGGGACATGGCGGAGGGTTCCACACAAGCCCAATCGTCTCGGCCGCCCGGGCAAGCATGGCTGTGAGTTCCGGATCGGACTCGGGCAATGCTGGGACTCCCGAAGGAGGCAACATAGCCGAATCGTCATCTCCGGAGGAGTCCAGCCCACCTTGTGATGCGGCGATCGACATAGCATCCTCCGCGGGTGCACCAAATGAAACGCAGGGCCCCGAACGGGAAGCCCCGGCGCCCTCATCAGGCAACACCACGGGTTGCAGTGTGCAGGAGGGGGGTGTGGCCCGAGGAGGATTCGTCGAGTTGTTCCACACCGTAACCCTCAGATCACCCTGACCACCAGCCAAAGTACCCCCTCCAGTGGAGGAAGTAGATTGGGGTGTGGTAGAGGGGACTCTCCCCCCATTACGGAGATCATGGAGTCTCGATCGCAACACTGAGATGGTCATGTTCCCGCAGTGAGAACATGACTCATCCATGAACGCGCGTTCAGCGTGCACGAGGCCCAAGCACGCCAAACAGCGATCATGACCATCAAACGGAGGTACCAGTCGACCGCACCCAGAAACGGAGCACGGGCGAGCCATCTTTAAAAAGACGTGCCACGTGCAGCTCTTTTAGAGAGGAGTGAAAAGCTCTGCAGAATGCCGAAGCACCCAGGGAGAACGCGCACGCTGTGCTCGATCACTGCACAGATCAGACAGGAAATGCGGAACTCGCTGGAACGTGCCGTAACACCAACACTCTGGAGAGAAACTCGTCTTGAAGAGAAAAGCGCTCAGGCAGTAAACTCGGCTCTGAAGCAAAAACATAATGCGAGATTGCCACGCAACGCCCTTTATACCCACGCCGTGGGGCGGGGTTGCGGCATGCAAATTCCGCAGACCCATGGCATTTTCATGCCATTGGCTCGTTTTGTAGAGCTCAAAGGCGATTGGCTTCTAGGCGAAACCCCCATTCCGTCAGTAACTGACGTAACTCGTAGTGTACTGACTGAAAGGGAACATTATTTTAATCCATTTAAATGCTTGTTCTGCACACACAGTCGATTCGCGATGTCATAGAACATTATTTTAACCATTTAAACGCTTGTTCTGCACACACAGTCGATTCGCGATCTCAGAGAACATTATTTTAACCATTTAAATGCTTGTTCTGCACACACAGTCGATTCGCGATGTCATAGAACATTATTTTAACCATTTAAACGCTTGTTCCCTTTCAAAAGCTACACTCAATGCTGCATAAGCTTACGCATATGGGAAGTGTCTTGTGAAAATAGTGTGAAAACACGTCAATGAAATTGACCCGGAGGTCAACGTCACAGGCGCACCTGCTACACGAGGCTATAAAGAGATGAGCTCCAGCTGTAGCCATCAGGTCTTTTTGTTTTCAGACCACTCTGTGTTGGTGTGCTGCAAAGTCTCTGAAAAAAAAATCTCTCTCTGAAAATCACTCTTTCTCTTTGAAGCTCAACTCGAGATCTTTGTCAGGAGTTAGTTTTCAACTGATAGTGTGCAGACTTCTCTCTTTCTCTCTGTACAAGCGAAAAGAGTTCAAGTTAAAAGAAGTTTCTATCAGTTAAAGAGAAATGAGTCAGCAGAAGCGTTGTGTGCCTCCATGCTCTCGGCCGATGGCACACATGGACACACACGAGTTCTGCTTTGTGTGTTTGGGGGAAGAGCACGCGGTCACTGCATTGGAGTCAGGCGAGTGCCGGCATTGTGAACTGTTCACGCAGTCCATGCGCGATGTCAGAGAAATAAAAATAGATCAAATATCTTTATTTTCTATCCTACACTGACTGAATATATTTACTTGTATTGAGTAATGTTTATTAGTCTTTTTAAAAACAACAGTGAAGAACAAATTAAAAAAACTATTATCTCTGTTCCTTTATTTCGCGTGCTTGTTGTTTGCGTTTGATTTGTATTGTTACTGACTGTAATTAGAAACATTTTTCTACATTCTTAAAAAAATGCATCTTGCTTTAATGTTTATTGGGAAATTCCTGAATAAAGTTCTAACATCATTTCACAGATTTCATGAGCAAGAATGTCACGCTGCACACACACAGCCCATGTCTTCATCCATCAGTGTTTGTCGACAGCATAATCACCTGACCTGTGCCTTATGTCCTGCTCCCTCAGTTATTAATTCATATTCCTGAATCACTATTACATTTAGGGACTATAACTGATCTCCGTTCAGGTCAGCCTGTTTCCACTGAAACACAAATGATAAAAAACTTCTTGTGTTTATTGAGAAAGTGACTGGCATGGCTATTTTGTGATATTTAAAGAGCTTAAGGTCTACATAAGGTGAATCTGCAGCTTTAAAGGGATAGTTCACTCCAAAATGAAAATTGTCATTTACTCACCCTCAAGTTGTTCCAAACCTGTATGAGTGTCTGTCTTCTGCTGAACATTTAATGAATGTTGGTAACCAGACAGTTGATGGCAGCCATTGACATCCATAGTAGTTTTTCCTACTATAGAAATCACTGGCTACTGTAAACTGTCTGGTTACCAACATTCATTAAATGTTCAGCAGAAGAAAGACACTCATACAGGTTTGGAGGGTGAGTAAATGGTGACAGAATTATCATTTCAAGGTGAACTATCCCTCATCCGTCATCCAGGTTTAAAATCAGAGGAGGCATACGACAAGCCTGTCCCATTTCACCGTTTGTTTTCTTACTTGTAACACAAACCATGGCCATACATTAAAAGAGATACAGTTCGTGGTATTAGAATTAAAATGCTCTCAATAAGCGGACAACACTGCCATTTAAAAAAAAAAGTTATTTAGTGCCTTAATATTTTCTCATCTGTATCTGGTTTATTAAACATTAACTTTTCCGCTCAGAGTTGATTTGCATAATGCTCGCTGCCAACAGAAATCTATTCAAAAAAGGTGCCTCTCACTGCAAAAAAAACGCGTTCTGTCTGATCGGGGCCTGACCGCCTCTTGAGTAATTTTCCTTTAACAAATACCTGGCTTTTGAGGACTACATGGAAACAGGATTCCTACACATTTTCCATTTAAAAATTCCATACTTTTTCAGACTAAAATTTCCAAACCTCTCTGTAGATTTTCAGACCATATTTAACATAAAAATATTAACAGATGACCAAATATAAAGCTGAAAATAATGCTGTGTGAACCATTTATTTCCTCAAGGTTTTTTTCTCAAAGTGACAACATACAGAGTCCCTAAAAATTTTTTTAGATATATATGGGCCGGTCTGAGTATTTCACAATCTGCTCAGTTACTGGGATTTTCACGCACAACCATTTCTAGAGTTTACAAAGAATGGTGTGAAAAGGGAAAAACATCCAGTATGCGGCAGTCCTGTGGGCGAAAATGCCTTGTTGATGCTAGAGGTCAGAGGAGAATGGGCCGACTGATTCAAGCTGATAGAAGAGCAACTTTGACTGAAATAACCACTCGTTACAACCGAGGTATGCAGCAAAGCATTTGTGAAGCCACAACACGCACAACCGAGGCGGATGGGCTACAACAGCAGAAGACCCCACCGGGTACCACTCATCTCCACTACAAATAGGAAAAAGAGGCTACAATTTGCACAAGCTCACCAAAATTGGACAGTTGAAGACTGGAAAAATGTTGCCTGGTCTGATGAGTCTGGATTTCTGTTGAGACATTCAGATGGTAGAGTCAGAATTTGGCGTAAACAGAATGAGAACATGGATCCATCATGCCTTGTGGTGTGGGGGATGTTTTCTTGGCACACTTTAGGCCCCTTAGTGCCAATTGGACATCGTTTAAATGCCACGGCCTACCTGAGCATTGTTTCTGACCATGTCCATCCCTTTATGACCACCATGTACCCATCCTCTGATGGCTACTTCCAGCAGGATAATGCACCATGTCACAAAGCTCGAATCATTTCAAATTGGTTTCTTGAACATGACAATGAGTTCACTGTACTAAAATGGCCCCCACAGTCACCAGATCTCAACCCAATAGAGCATCTTTGGGATGTGGTGGAACGGGAGCTTCGTGCCCTGGATGTGCATCCCACAAATCTCCATCAACTGCAAGATGCTATCCTATCAATATGGGCCAACATTTCTAAAGAATGCTTTCAGCACCTTGTTGAACCAATGCCACTTAGAATTAAGGCAGTTCTGAAGGCGAAAGGGGGTCAAACACAGTATTAGTATGGTGTTCCTAATAATCCTTTAGGTGAGTGTATGTTTTTCAGGAGATCTAATTCTCCTGCCATGCTGAAAATAAGAACTTGTTCTGAAGTAACTTGCCTGGTTAAATAAAGGTTAAAAAACAGAAAGAAAAAAAGAAAACAACAAATACATTTTATTAAATGGACAACAAGCGCACTGAAACGGATTTCGTTGTGTGGACATTGTTTATTCCAAACTGATTAAAGTTGCATTGCATAAGCACTGGAGAATGGAGTGTGTGAGAAACAGGCGTAACAGCTCTTAGTCAGCTGGACAATTACTGGAAACATGGCCTCAAACGAGAACAAAACTTGTGATCACAGCTCACAGTATGCAAACTTCAAATGAGGTGACAAGAGAGACAAAAAATATTTTACAAAAACAGCAACCTTATTCGTTTGAAGTTACTGCTGTCATTCTGAACGTTTAAAGGATGTTCCAAGAAAGTTGTTCTAAGAACGATTTCTCCCAACATTATGAGGACATTTAAAAGACCTTCTACAAACAATGTGTTTATTGAAGACCAGATAACTTCAGACAAATGCTCCTCTATTAAGGGAATATCTGTATAAAACATATCTGATTTAACCAACTCTTAGTGTACTTCATGCATTTTAGAGAGAGCCCAGCTAACAAGGAACGTTCTCATAACTTTGGCTGTTTTAAAAGAATACCTTTGGAATATGGGAAAGTTTTGTAGCCTGTCCCAATAGTCATTGTTCTCATTTTGTTTCTCTTAAGTTTATGTAAAGGTTATGCAAGTGTTTGTTTTGAAAGTGTTTTTTCTGTTGATGAAATCACCAGATATATTGTCATTAGTATTTGATGAATGTTGGCAGAAAACATTCTTTGATTGCCCTTGAAATATTAAAGATCAGAACTTTCATTAAAGAACTTTCTGGCTTAAGGTTGAATGTTACACAGCAAAATCCCCTTTGTTTCATGAACACACATCAGGGTCTGAGCAGACGTACACACTTTTCCTTGTGGCAGAGAGTCGGAAAACTGAGGGTATTTGGAAGCTAAGCCATTCAAGCCATTTTGGTACCCAATCCTATTCATGCCGCTCCTAGGGATGGGAATTTTTGTCAATTTCTCATTTCGATCATCGATAGGTCTCATAAAACGAGTACTCAGGGGCGGGGCTTGTGCGGGGGGCGGGGCGTCTCCGTCATGGAGATATAAAACTATTTTAAGACTTTTACGAAAATTAATGTTGACAAATACAAACATGACATGTCTATGAAAACATGAACACATGACTAGAAAAAATAACTGCTAGATTTTGATGCATAAATGTTTTTGAAAAAGAAACAGCTAAAAACAAAATAACCGTCTCAAAAAACTCAGTCAATAATATTGGGCATTGCATTTGAGCTGAAATGGTGAATAAACAGCACCTGCAGAGCTTTGCTAGCGGGTTAATAAACTCAACCAAACGCATCCTATATGAGATTAAGCAGATATGTACCTATTACAACTTACACCTGCACAAAAGGACGCGAATGCGCACGTGAACTTGGCCATGCTAGTTTTTACAGGCTATGGTTTAAAAGGGAAACTCACACTTTGAATGCACTCTTCCCTTAACAACAACACCAATACACGGACAACGAAAGCACAGAGAATTTACAACACTATTACACTTGTGTTCTCCTTATAATGCACATCTTGCACTTCATTTTATTTTTCATGATCAAAGTGATTACAGACATCACTGCGTGTTTCCGAATAATGAGAAACAATGAGAAACATAATGAGAAACAACTTTAAATAAAATATGAGAACAAAATTTTTGATCGTTGCTGTTGCTTTTGAATACTCAACCACTGTTGCCCTTCCCTAGCCGCTCCATTCTCAAGTAAAGCATTCGGACACAGGCAGCGTTAAAGAGGTGATTTGAAACCTGCACACCATTTCAAGATCATTTGCGATTTATAGATTTCACATCTGGAAGAGAGGCGTATGCACGTTTTTTGTGCGTATCATCTGATACAGTTGTACAACTACATTTAACCTCTTTCTCATCAAACAGCCAGACTAATAAATGGCTCGACACAAACCGTACTGGGGCAGAGCCTAGACAGAGCTGTCTTCTGTGAAAACATAAATAAATTGCTTTAGAAGTTTTGCTGGCAAAGAAAAAATAAAACAAAATGAAATGTCTACAAAGTCATGACTATGCTCTATAAACCATAGAATAGAGCCGTCATAAGGAGATTTAGGTCATTTTCCTTACAACAAACACGCTAGGCCTATTCACTGTCAATGTCACACAATCATGTTCCTTTACAGAAGAAGCCAAATGACTTGTGTAATTATTGTCGGTGATCAGGATTAAATTGATGGTGGTGTAAGAGTCGTAGGACACTATTCCAGAGAGATGTGCTGCTGCTGCAAAAGGTGGACATACCAATTATTAAAGTTAACAGTGGATAAAAACAGTGTGAATCACTTCATCTGATATTTGTTGTGCTCAGAGCAACCATCTGCATGTTTCATGAACATTATGAAATTAAATCATGTTTTGGAAGCAAAAAAAGTTTCAATATTTTTAGATCTGTCAGGTGTTCTAATCATTTTGGTCACCACTGTATATATACACCGATCAGGCATAACATTATGACCCAATAATGTGTTGGTCTCCCTTTTGCTGCCAAAACAGTCCTGACCAGTCAAATCATGGACTCCACTAAATTGTTTGTTCAGCACATCCCACAGATGCTCGATTGGATTGAGATCTGGGGAATTTGGAGGGCAAGTCAACACTTCAAACTTGTTGTTGTGCTCCTCAAATTATTCCTGAAGCATTTGTGCATTGCGGCAGGAGCATTATCCTGCTAAAAGAGCCACAGCCACCAGGGAATACCATTTCCATGAAAAGGTGTACATGGTCTCAACAATGCTTTAGGTAGGTGGTACGTGTCAAAGTAACATCCACATGGATGGCAGGACCCAAGGTTTCCCAGCAGAACATTGCCCAAAGCATCACACTGCCTCCGCCGGCTTGCCTTCTTCCCATAGTGCATCCTGGTGCCATGTGTTCCCCAGGTAAGCCACGCACACGCACCCGGCCATCCATGTGATGCAAAAGAACACGTGATTCGTCAGACCAGGCCACCTTTTTTATTTTTTTTATTTTATTTTATATCTTTCCCTGTTGTTTAAACTGCTAAATATAACTTACCTATCAACATATATTGTCTAATATTGCCTACCACATTAAATCTGACATCGCTAACTTTTTAATCTAAATCACTATCACACGTTAGCATTTCGCTAGCCTGTTAGCTTGCCATCTCTGCACTCGGGTCTCTTGTTTTCTGAGTTCATTATACAACTGTGGTGAGTGGGATTAGTAAGTAGACTCCATCAAACAACTGTGGTGAGTTGGATTAATCAACAAATACGGTAAGCCATGTCTTCTCCTTTTATTGTCATCTGCACTACATGTTTCATGTTTAGTATATCTGTCTCCGTTGGTGAACAGGGCTTCACATGTGATAAATGTAAGGAGATAGTCAGGCTGACGGAGAAGATTTCAGAATTTTAAGACACGCATCCAGACTTTATTTGAGAGTAGTGAAAACGAAACAGCTTTAGACACTGCTTTGGATGCGACCAGCTTAGTGAAATCTGTACATTGTTCAGTTCCGGCTGTAGAGCCCGTGCAGCAGGGCAACTGGGTGACGGTGAGACGGCATAGTCGCAGATCAAAAAACCACTCTTCCGTTCCGATTAGAACATCAAACAGGTTCTCCCCACTCAGTGATGCACCCACTGAGAATCCTGTTGAAAGTGCCCTAGTTATTGGTGATTCTATTACACGGAACGTGAAAATAGAGACACCAGCCACCATAGTCACATGTTTACCGGGAGCCAGAGCGCCTGACATCAAAGCAAATTTAAAAGTGCTGGCTAATGCTAATCGTAAATTCTCTAAGATTATTATTCACGTCGGCACAAATGATGTTCGACTTCGCCAGTCGGAGATCACCAAAATTAACATTAAAGAGGTGTGTGAACTCGCAAGTACGATGGCTGATAGCGTTTTTTGCTCTGGTCCCCTCCCCATTAAAAGGAGTGATGAGATACTTAGCAGACTATCATCACTCAATGGCTGGTTGTCTAACTGGAAGTTTTTTGCATTTCGTGGAAAGAGAGCATGATTTCATACAAAAAGGGTGTAAAAACTGCTAGATCTGCTTATTTCTCGACTCTCTTAGAAGAAAACAAACACAACCCTAGGTATTTATTCGATACAGTGGCTAAATTAACCAAAAATAAAGCTTCAACTTCTGATGTCTGCCAACAGCACAGCAGTAATGACTTTATGAACTTCTTTACTTGTAAGATTGATAATATTAGGGAAAAATTTATAACCATGCAGCCGTCTACTACTGTATCACATCAGACAGAGCATTGTAGTGTCACTGAGGAAAAATTACATTCATTCACTGCTATAGGAGAAGAAGAATTGGCAAAACTCGTTAAATCATCTAAATCAACAACATGTATGCTCGACCCTATACCGACTAAACTACTAAAAGAGATGCTTCCAGAGGTCATAGATCCTCTTCTTAATATCATTAATTCATCCTTGACTTTAGGATATGTACCGAAAACTTTTAAGTTGGCTATTATTAAACCACTTATTAAAAAAATGCAACTTGACCCTACAGAATTAGTCAATTACAGGCCAATCTCAAATCTACCCTTTCTGTCAAAAATACTAGAAAAGGCAGTGTCCTCACAATTATGCTCCTTTTTAGAAAGAAATGGTATCTGTGAGGTTTTCCATTCAGGATTTAGACCGTATCATAGTACTGAGACTGCTCTCATTAGAGTTACAAATGATTTACTCTTATCATCCGATCGTGGTTGTATCTCTCTGTTAGTGTTACTCGATCTTAGCGCTGCATTCGATACCATCTACCACAACATTCTTTTGAATAGACTCGAAAATTATGTTGGCATTGGTGGAATTGCATTGGCATGGTTTAAATCATACTTATCTGACCGTTATCAGTTTGTAGCAGTAAATGAAGAGATGTCACACCGATCACGAGTTAAATATGGAGTACCGCAGGGCTCAGTGCTAGGACCGTTGCTTTTCACCCTGTACATGCTACCACTGGGAGATATCATTAGGAAGCATGGCGTTAGTTGTCATTGTTATGCTGACGATACTCAGCTCTATATTTCTTCACGCCCTGACGAAACTTACCAATTCACAAGATTAACGGAATGCATAGCTGATATAAAAAATTGGATGACTAGTAATTTCCTGCAACTAAATTCAGAAAAAACTAAATTTTTAATTATTGGACAAAAAATCTCCACATGTAGTAACCTAGAATACTGTCTAACACTTGATGGTTGCTCTGTCAAGTCCTTGTCGTCAGTTAGGAACCTGGGTGTGCTCTTTGATACCAATCTAATCTAATCTCTCATTTGAAAGCCACGTTTCTAGCATCTGTAAAACTGCATTCTACCATCTTAAAAATATATCTAAATTACGGCATATGCTTTCAATGCAAAATGCTGAACAGTTAGTTCATGCGTTCATGACCTCAAGGCTAGATTATTGTAATGCTCTACTGGGTGGTTGCCCTGCTCGTTTAATAAATAAACTGCAGCTGGTCCAAAACGCAGCAGCTCGAGTTCTTACTAGAACCAGGAAGTATGACCATATTAGCCCGGTTCTGTCAACACTGCACTGGCTCCCTATTAAACATCGCATACATTTTAAAATCTTGCTAATTACTTACAAATCACTAAATGGTTTAGCTCCCCAGTACTTGAGCGAGCTCTTAACGCATTATACTCCATCACGTCTATTGCGGTCTCAAAACTCTGGCCAGTTGATAATACCTAGAATATCAAAATCAACTGCAGGCGGTCGATCCTTTTCCTATTTAGCACCCAAACTCTGGAACAGCCTTCCTAGCATTGTTCAGGAAGCAGACACACTCTGTCAGTTTAAATCTAGACTAAAAACGCATCTCTTTACTATGGCATACACACAAAACATTTTTAATTAATATTTTATTCAAATCAATTAAATGATGGTTAGGCTGCATTAACTAGGTCAGCTGGAACCGGGAACACTTCCCATAACACCTGATGTCCTCGTTACATCATAAGAGGAATGGCATCTACGCTAATGTTAGTCTCCGATACTTCAAATATTCCTATTTAATAATTGTTTAATCGACACGCCATCCTCAATAAACCCGTCTCCGGCGTGATGCCTCCGATCTTTCGAATAATCCAATCTAATATTACTTCTGACCTATAAGGCTGCCAAAATAATAATCATACACTGTTTGTTAATTGGCCAGAGGAGAACTGGCACCCCGACTGAGCCTGGTTTCTCCCAAGGTTTATTTTTTTCCATTAGGACACCTGATGGAGTTTTGGTTCCTTGCCACTGTCGCCTCTGGCTTGCTCAGTTGGGGACACTAAATTTTCAAATAAATATCCAAATAAATGTAATTACTAAAATAAATTAACTATATCAACTACATTACTTGAATATATATGATAATTGAAATGAGCTGATGACATCACCGTTTTCTCCAGAGCAGCTGTACAGCCGAATCAAATTCTGTTCATTATTTTCCTGTTTAACACTGTGAAGCTGCTTTGAAACAATCTGCATTGTAAAAAGCGCTATATAAATAAAGTTGATGATGATGATGACCTTCTTCCATTTCTCCGTGGTCCAGTTCTGATGCTCATGGGCCACTGTTGGTGCTTCCGGCGGTGGACAGGGGTCAGCATGGGCACCCTGACTGGTCAGCGGCTATGCAGCCCCATACACCCCATGCATGTATGACACCTTTCAGAATTCATAATTTCTACTGTCAGTGAAATTTAACCCAGCAGTGGGTTACACACAAAACTACCCAACACATTGAAAATAACCCAACAAAATGACCCAAGAGGCAGAACCCTGCAGTCTGGGTAAATAAAACAACCCATCAAATTTTAGAGTGTAGCATGAAAATAGATACTAGTGCGTATTAAGAATTAAGTGTTAAATGGCTTGCCATATTGCCGCATCATTGGCTGTTCTTGGACCAGTGGGCGGACCTTACAAGTGGATAATAAAATATGACCATAACAAGGCTGTCCTGTTGAGGCTCGCATTATGGAATTCCAAAGCTGACTTAATAATAAATACATAAATAAATATTTGAAGAAATATTAAAAAAACTAAAATACATTAAAAAATGTATTTTTTTTGGCTCTCTTGTCACCTCATTTGAGGTTTGCATACTGTGAGCTGTGATCACAAGTTTTGTTCCCGTCTGAGGTGTTAATGAGAGCTGTTACTGTCTATGTGACTTCCCAGCTAACAGGGGACGCTCTCATAACTTTGGCTAATGTTATGTCGAGATTCTTTCAGTTATTTTCCAGTAACATTAATCAAGCATTTGTTCAATGTTATCTGGTCATTGTTCCCAATTTTCTCTTGTTTATGTAAAGGTTATGCAAGTGTTTGTTTTGAAAGTGTTTATTTCCGTTTATGAAATCACCAGATATATTGTCATTAGTATTTGATGAATGTTCTCATAATTTTGGCAGAAAACATTCTTTGATTGACCTTTAAATATGAAGAAAGCAGCTCAAGTTAAATCTGTGATTAATTCTATTCATTGAGAAACTGTACTTTACTTGCTTTATTGTTTACTGCTTGAAGTTTGTCAGTCTTGAGGAGGCGGCAGATCTTCACTCAAACTCTCATTGATTGTTGGGACAGTGTTACTCATATCTATTTTAAACAGAATAAATACAATTAATTTTAAGGCCTTTTATGGGAATCCCACAGCTCTCAACTGTGATTGGACAGGCTATAGTTTTCATTCCTTCTGGGCGTGTTTTGAGTCAGTTTTTGGGCTATAAATGTTTCTGGGACCTGGCAACCCAGAAACTGTTTGACAGAAGCTGCACTTCTGAAGGATCGAAGCACAGCTCTTGCGACACCACCAAAGACCTATTGAGCTTTTAGGACTTGCGACAACTAGAAATGACTGAAAACCAAGAATTAAGCCACAGTGAACCTGAAGGTAACTCTATTTTAATAGTTGGCCTATATTTATCAACAATAACTAAATAATAGCACTGCTAAATTGTAGTGTTTTTGTATTTTGTGTATTTATTCACTTTCTAACTTTGGTGTGTCAGTTGTGTATATATTCCCAAGCACACTCTGACAGTGCGATGAATGGGATTGGTGAATGTTGCTATATTAATGTAATAAAATGAAATATGACATCTTAAATTAACAAGCAGTAGGGACTTTTTTCCTGACACCAGCGTAGAAATACTCCTAATTCTGCTTTGCTGCAAAATACAGAATTGCGGGTAACACTTTAGATTACAGCCCGGAAAGCACTGCGTAAGTAAAACACATTTACAGTGTAACTTTTCAGTAATTATAGTGTAACTATAAAGTATGTGCAAGTAGGTATAAGGGAACAATATGTAATATTTGGGGAATAAAGCGGTAACTACCAGGAAAATCAGGTAATCAATAATTACTGAATGATATTGGCATCATTAAGAACTAATGGGTAACTATGACAAATAACTAATTATTAAAATGACTAATTAATTACTAATCACAACATTAGCGTGTCTGAGATGTGAGCAATTGTGTTTTCTATTCTCATCGTGGTCATAAAATGCATCACTAATTACACAAGTACCTCGTTACTCTTCCAGGACGACTAGTGATCTGGACCATTATTTTAAAGCGGAAAAAGATGTTTTTAATGGTCCAGATCACTAGCAGTTCTTGAAGATTGTCTTTTTTTGTAGTTGTACTTTATTGTTCAGCCTTAGCTGAAAATTGGCCTTTGGTCTCAATCACAATACATCGAACAATACACGACTAACAATTCACATTCCTACCCCTTATTCAGAAGACCTGTTGCATTTGCTTTAATTGCTTTTGGTGTTCTATAATAATAACGCCGTGATAGTAATAATTCAAAAACATGATGTGTCTCTCGTTATAGCCAGAGCTTTTCTCTGAACAGCAATTTCATACAGTTAATCGACTGACTTCTGTTTGGTTCCTATGATTGTACCTGCCATTCTTGTAATTCTGTTTAACTTTAACTTGCTTCACACCTCCAACACCTGGGGCTTCATGTAAAAAATGTTTTTTTTTTAATATGTACTGCATTAAAGCCAATTTGTTTTATTTTCAGATGAAGAACCTGATATAATTTACACCAAACAGCTGCACAAAGGACAACCCAGAGTAGATTTCACTGTTAAAAGTGAAATAAATGAGGAATTAATTAAACCGACAACATGGGATTTCAAAAAGCAAACTACATTAAGGCCAAGTGCATACCTTGGATCCGCTGATGTTAATATACTCGACACCATAAACATAATTGACACATATGACAGACCAGCAGATGCCAGTGCAGAAGACACCTATGCTCAAAGTGGAGTATATGCAATGGGTTTTGAAGATGAACCAGGAAAGAGAATTCCTAAGGCTGGAGCGTTTGCAGAAGCAGGAGTTGGACGAGCCCGTGCTAAATTCAGTGTATTTGAGGCAGAAGCCAAAGGCCCCAACGCCTCAGCTAGTGCTGAAGCCAATGTGATTGGAGCCGGAGCAATAGCGCGGGCCGAAGTCGCCAGTGCATCAGCTAAAGCCGGTCCAGTTAGTGTGAAAGTGGGACTTGGATTTGACACAGGTGCATCTGTTGGTCTGGGTGGGGCGGAGGTAAAATTCCTGGGAACTGGAATCTCAATTGGTCAAAAAACCAGTATCTCTCTTCTGGGTTCAGAAGTCTCATGTTCAGTCATGTAGTCATATAGGTATTACCTTTAATGTTGATATGTAACATCTTACTCTGAAATCAGGAAGACAGAAACAGAAATCCCTGACAGTATTCAAGAAACCGCTTGAACTCATCTCTTCCGTCATCACTTAATTTCTTATGTAAACTATGTCTGAAACTCTGTATTATGAGCACTTCTTGTGTTTATTTGCTTCTTATGATGAATCATTTATTGTATATTCCTCATTTGTAAGTCGATTTGGATAATAAATATCCATATCAATATTTTTTCCCCTGATATTCTTCTTCACTCTAACAGTCTAATATTAACTTCATTACAATGCTTATGTTACAATCCACGCCTGTCCCGGACTCCATTTCCCATAATCCTCCCTGCCTCACACCTGAACGCACTCCCTCATCATCTTTCCCGCTCTCCCTGAAATCCCTGCACCTGGCGTTCATCGTTAGCACTCCCTTTATGTTGGACTCACTTCCCTGCACTCCTTGTCCGTTCTTGATGTTGTTGTTATGCTCAGTTTGGTTGGTTTGCCTTATTCTGTTCCTGTCATTCTCCTTGAGTTATTAAAACCCGTCTTTGTTTTGCAAGTCTGATTCTGCCTCATCCCTGCTGCACACCAACCCGTAACAGCTTAGGTATATGGAAATATACTGCAAAATATAATGTGATATATTACATCATACACTGTAAAAAGAGATGTGTTAAAAACAGAGTGTGTTGATGGTATATGTTGTGTAGATTCAACACACAATGTGTGTTAAACTGTAACTCTGGATAGAACAGAACTGGGTGGAGGGCAGTTTGTGTTTATGAAAAACATTATAGGTATATTTTATATGGTACCCCATAAAAAGCTCTAAAATAAATAATCTTAATTTATAAAAAATGTAAAGATTAACGCTTTTTTTTTTTTGGCAGCCAATCACGTCATGTCTTTTTCAAATGCTGCTTTCACCGCTCTTCACTTGTTATTACAGACCAGACTGACTTTATTTCTGTCAGGCGTCTGCAGAAGCTCTCATTGAGATGAACAGGATTTGGTGTTGACGATTCATTCATGTTTCATCTGAAGTCTCCAGAATCGTGATTAGTGGCTCCTTTATTTGAGCTCTTGACCCTTTCTAATGATGGCAGAATGAGGCTTCCTGAACCACTGAGACCTCCAGCACATTGCTTGAAGAAATTCTCCTGCAAACTAAATATTTCAAGTTGGCTTTCTAATGTAAATCTTCTAACATCATTCAGTGCATTTTTATTTCATCTCTCCATTTGTCTGACCCAGTGTAATTTAAATGGTTCTAATAACTCCAACATAATTAAAAATTAAACAATATAAAGTCTCCCCCTTTTCTCCTTTTGCCCAAAAACACACAAAATAACACTTCATTTCAACAGTTTTACTCTGCTTGTCAAGCCTCGAGCAAAGCATGCTGGGAACTACAGTTTCAGCAAAACTCATTCGAGGACTTCATTGGTTCACATTCACCCCGAATAATGTAATCCAGTAGACTGCACATTTCAGAGAGTTCTTTAATCGAAAGCAAAGAAATCGCGTTTAGAAGAGAAACACATTTGTGTTGCGTAGATCGCAAGTAATATGATTAAGTAAATTGGACCATGTGTTTTCCTGTTTTTCCAGTGTTGTCCCTCCACTCTCAACACCATAAAAATGTCACAGAGGAAAATAGGCTAAATCAAATCCGACATCTGTCACTCAAAATTATAAGCCAAAATACAAATAAACGAAAACTGTTGACTTACTAGCTCCTCCAAAAGGCTGACTGTTCTCTCTAAACTCGTGGCCTCGTTTTTTAAAACGTAGGCCTATACATTATTTATTTGTAAATGTAACAAAGTCAGTGCTGTCCATTGTTTATTTTCATTATATAACTTGAAATGTGTAAGCTAAATAAGAGAAGTGATTATTCTGTACATTTGTTTAATTTTGTAATGCAACTTATAATTTGGACTACATTAAACAAATTCTTCTATACATATATTTTCTTGTCATGTAAATTAAAATGTGTGAAGATCTTACCAAATACTCACACCATGTCTACACCGCTGCAGATCTATTTGTCCTTCCCGTGAGAAGTATGGCGAGTGCTTAGGGTACATCATAAATGGGACAAGGCATCAGGGGGATTGTGTGGTGTCACCACTTGTCCTGTGGGTGGCACTAGTAGATCTAAATGTACAGGAGTGGACCAGGAGGTGAGGATGAGTGAGTCTGAGTAAAAAGCATGTTCTTTTATTTATTTATTTTATTCAATGCCATGAGAACAAGAGGTATTACATACTCATAGTATCACATTAACATTAGCTGCCAGGAAATAAAAGAAAAACTACATAGTCCAGTGCTTTTTTGTTTGTTCCAGGAGGTTTGCATATAATTTAAAGTTGATATTTTTCCTAATAAAATCAATAACTGTATAATATGTTGTTCTTTGCATTCTAAGTTATCATTCTGAGTATAAAAAAGGACATCGAATACACATTTCTATCATACACATTATTTTTCTATCAATACAATTTTCTAAATCTTCCCAAAATGACCCAAATAAAGAAGACCAAAAGAATCTTTCTGCAGGAAAAGACACAGAACCAAGAGCACTTCTCATATCCTTATTGCAACAGTTTTGTTTTGAAACATTAATATTATCAATGAAAATGTTACTACAAAGATTGTCCATATTGATTTCCACTGTTCTTAGCAAATTCTCTTGGTTTAACTGGTAATTGAAATTCAGCGTATGATAACACATATCCACTGGCATTAACCAATCGTCTTGCTAATATAATCCCTTCATTGTACCAGGTATGATAGAATAGTGATTTGTTTTTTAATAGTATGTCTTTGTTATTCCATATGAAATAATTGTGTGGTGATAAATTGTGCTTGTATACCAATCTCCATGCTAAAAATTACATTTCAACAAAAAGTCTATGCCACCAAGAGTATTAAATATATGTCACAGGGTGTTTGGGTTATGGTTCATGTGGATAAGTTTGCCATGTTCACTGTCATGTCTTGTCATGCACTTCCTGGTCCTGTCATGTGATCCTGCCATGTGCTCCTTTGTCTTGTGGTTTGTCATGTCATTGGTTTATTGGTTTATTCATTGTTCACAGGTGTGTCTTGTCTAAATTCTACACCTAAAGCTGTGATGCCATTATATTGATTTCTCTTTACATGCATTGCCAAAACCTGGGTAACTAATAAAAATAAAAAAGGAGAGAGGGCAACCTTGCCTAATGCCACGGTGAATATCAAACCTTTGTGATGTACCATAAGCACGTTTGACAGAACTATTACATCCATTGTACAATGTTTTAACTGCTTTCAAAAACACATCTCCAAAACCAAACCATTTGATAACTTTGAAAATAAAGACATGGCTCGCTGTATCAGATGCTTTATAAAAGTCAATAAATAAATCATCTATAAAGTGATTTCTAATATGACGGCCTTGCATAAAACCAGACTGTTCTAAATCAATGATTTTATCTAAACCATGTTTTATTCTTCTAGCAAAAATCATTGCAAACAACAGTTTTCAATACGTAACCCGTCCTGGTTGGGTTTGGGAATCAGTGTTAGAACTCCTTGTTTTAATGTAGCAGGCAATTCACCTTTTTCTATAGCTTCTACAAATACTAATAATAGAAAAGGAGAAAGTTCTTTAGAAAATGTCTTATACAGTTCTCCTGTTAGCCCATCATTGCCTGGAGATTTATTATTTTTTAGCAAGTTAATGCACTCTCTCAACTCATCAACGTCTGTTTCTTTATCACATACACTCTTAAAGTTCTCATCAGTTTTGTTGGTATCACTCATAAAGCTATTTAAAAACGCACAATATTAGTGGAAGAATACAAATGACTAAAAAAACTGAGCAACACATTTTAAAGTAAAATTGTTTTTTTTAACTCAAAATCAGTCATGGCTTCTTTTTCCTTTTTATTTAGATTTAATATTTCCTCAATTTCCTCCTTTTTTTGTTTCTACTTTTCCTTGGTTAATAGATGCCGTTCTAATACTGAACTTCATTCATTCCCAGTACTTTCCATATGACTTTTCCATACCTGCAATTGTCCTATTTTTTTCAATAATATTCTGAATTTTTTTCAAGCAATTTATTGTTTAACTTCCAGTAACTGTAAGTTATCTTGCAGCATATTCCTTTATGATCAGTCATTATGCAAGGTTCTTTCATTACAGAAGCCACATTATTAGTTAAATCATTAGACACTAACCATAATGAAGAGACAAGTCCTTATTACTCCACGTATATATTCTTTTCTGTCTGGATTCTTATCTCCACACATCAGTAAGGCCCAATCTTAAACACACATTATCCAGTTCACTCGTAGGGTCAGGTCTGGTTTTTGGGGTCCATCTATCAATAGCTGCATCAAATACAGTATTAAAATCTCCTCCCCAAATAACTTTGGCAAAAGGATACAAGAAAATAAAATGTTGGATTCTAGATTCAATTTTTGAAAAGAGTATTAACTAATACACATTTAGTATCCTTATCTATCACAAGTAATATCCATCTACCACAATCATCTTTTTCATAATGTAATATCCGCCCTGTAAATCTATCTTGTAAAATAGCTGATCGATTACTGCCAAATGACAACCAAATCTCTGTTCCCCATTGATTTTTCCAAAACATGGCATCCGAAGAACATGCAAGCGTTTCCTGAATTAAACAAACATCTACACATTTCCCTTTGCAGTACAAAAACAAAGCTTTTCTCTGAGAGATCACGAATACCTCTGGCATTGATGGAAAATAAAGAAAGAGTAAGTAAATAGCCTAAACTTTAAACTTTAACATAATGGGGTTCCCACAAACGATCTTCATCAGTTGCAAACATTTAATCTTCCCGACTGGGTTTATAAAGGGTATTTTGCGCAGGTTTTATTAATCTGAAAACTGTTGTGCGTACGCACTCTTTTAGGATGAAAACTACAGGTTTCATACATGAGGCCCCTGGTCATTATTCCGTACATTTCAAGTATTTACCTCACTTTCTCCTATGACATGTTTTCCTATGCTGCAACTTCCCCTAATTCTGTAAATGTTTCTAAAGAGGGAGCTATTATTTTTAAATTCATAAGCATTAAATAATAATTTATCGTCAGATAAGCATTTTAAGCCATAAAGAGAAATGACCCAGGCCAATGTCAGCACTGGGAAGGGCTAACTAGTGCTGACTAAAAGAAGCTGAGTGATGTCTTTTAGATGCTCCATATTGAGCAGAAAGTCGACAGGAAACAGGTCCTTTTGACATCTGCGTGTTCTGTCAGTGACTCGTCCATTTTGTGTTGAGTTTGTCAGAGAAACATTTATTAGACCTACGAGTAACTACGTCTTTTCCGAAGCTCATCTTCATTTCATAATGCATCTTTAAATACAGTGCGTTTAGCATAATGTACAATCAATCCAGAAAAAACGATATGACTATATAACTGCAAACACTCACAGTTATCCACAAAAGAAATGGAAACATCTCCAGCAACTCTTCCTGGTTTATTCCGGATTAATGTTTGGTCTTTGACCGGTCATGCGTTTCTATAGCTCCAATACAATCTACAGCACAAAGAAAGGTATATCAGGCGATAACATGCAACAGCTTTTATCAAGAGATTTTAGGGGTTCACGTTAGAAATGACAAACCTCATGGCGGAGAATAGTGCAGGCCTGACAACATCTCTTCTGTTTGTTCATTGAAAGAAACGTGTAGGCTAATTCATCTTATTCATCTTTTCTTAAGTTTCTCACTTGCCAGTGTAATTGTCGTTCTCTCTGACGGCACTTTGCAGACGAGATAAAACTGATCATCAGCGCACAGATAAACGCTCAGTTTGTTTGTTTATATCGAAGATCATTTTATGAATGTGTTTGGAGGGTTGAGTCATAAGAATTGACTCTAAATGAAACACTGAAACTCATGTGACTCATATGAGCATGCCGCTCGTCAATATAAGAGATTCATGACATGTTTGACACAAGAAATTGCAATGATGTTAATTAGTGTGTAGATTAAATAGCAGACTATAGCGTTTAAACCTGTCGATTTACAGTGATTGCTTCACAATTTATATTTCTACCTGATAGTATTGCTAGCCTATATATTAATGCATTTAGGCGGATATTAAATAATAGGCCTGTTTTAGACTTCAATAAAACCAGTTTATGTGTCAGCGCAGGATCATGTGGCAGTTTTCTAATAAAGATATTAAACATGAAAGTGTAGAAGTGCATTGTTCATTTTCTTCAGAACGAAAGGTAAAAACACAAATATAATGTACAATATTGTAATCATTTTAAATAATGTAAATGCATGCATAAATCTCTGTTTAGCCCAAATAACAATCTTAGTTTAGGAAAGATCTGGGGCCTTGTGTTTAAAACTTCTCATAGATTTCATCCTAAAAGTGTGCACACACACAACTAGACTTCAGCTTATACGCAGTTTTCAGATTTATAAAACCACGCGCACGCCAGAACACACACATTTCCTCAGGACATGAGTAAAAAAAAGCTGAATTCTCGTGCACCTAAAACTCCTGCTGTCATTAAAACACTGCAAGCAACAGGAAAAGTGTTCAAAAGCAGTGCATCTGATACTTTCTGTAATTTGAGTGCTTGACTCCATTAATGAGTGTCATATTGAATCTAAATGTGTGTGTCGAGCGATTTTGTAAGCTGTTGTGTTCGTGTCCACTTACACGTGTTGATGAGAATGAAAATAAAGCAAACATGCATGGAGGAGTAGGGCCTGAACCTGAACCAGGTCCATCATGCTCGCATGAGCAATCAGGTTCACCTCCCATTGGCAGACACCTACCATCTCTCCCAGTCCTGCCAACAGCCCACCCATGACCTCCATCTGTCAAACCACAACACCTCAGCGCTTTGAGGATGTCTGTGGTTGTAGTCAGGACTACTACTCTATGTCTTAAAGATGCCAATGAGAGGGACATCAACTTTCAGCAGCAGCTCACTGACCTCAAGAAGGCCAAGCTGGCTTTAGAAGAGAGGAGACTGCCACTGGAGGAGAGGAGGTTTGCAAGGCCCTCCATTTTGGTGCCAATTAACTTGCCAGATGATTCAGGTAATATTGTTTAATGCTGGTTAATCATGACTAATTATATGTTTTAATAATCTCTTGTGCAACATGAAATATTATCTTCCGTATGTAGTTAGGACTCATCCCATTGTGCTATGTCTTTTGCAAATACTGACAAACAACAAACTCAAATAAATTTAGATTCAGTGGTTTGATGTCCTTGTGTTTGTTGAACCACTCAAAGACTAAGGCTCTATGAAATAATACAGTAGAAGTATTCTTGTTTCAAATTTAAATGGCTACTTGTAGTACTGAAAATAAGCATACAAGCCCTATGAATGTCCATACACAGCAGTGCACTTGGACAAAAACAATTGGACAGGAGTAAGTTTAGGTGCAGTTCGCCGGTTGTCCTGCAGGGGACCTCATAGTCTCCTAACGATGCACTTCGGGATTTACGAATACTCCACAGCACTCGTAGTTCTACGAAGATTTTCAAGTACTACTGAAGTTACGATGGTTTTGGGAAACAGCCCATAAGTGTAAGATGATTCGTGCGATTATTTTTACGATCTACTATGCTTTTGGGAAACGCAGCCCAGCACTAATCATTCTTATTTGTGCATCCTCACGTCCTTTCCTCCACCCCTTCAGGATGCGAGGGAAGGACGTGAAGACGGAGGAACTGAATGAAGTGAAATGATATATCCTCGCTCCCTTTAGCGTCACTTCAATGACTCTACACCGCTGGATTTAGCTGGCACGTCAGGATTCTTGAACATTAGAGATAATCATTTATATTGGAATAGTTTCAACCTCCACACAATAACACATTTGCACTGAATTATTAACAATGAATTATTCCCCGATATAACTGCTTTATTGTATAGTATTACAGTTTGTTTTTTTACAGTCCTTTGATATAATTCTGTCCTATATAATATGTCCTACGGCTGAGCTCGATCGGTTTCCGGGTCACAGGAGGGAGGACGGAGGAGGGATATTGAGAAGCACCCATTTGGCATTGACAAAGGTCTGAAACGTTTGCCCTTTTTCTCAGTAAAGCGTGGATTTTTATCTTTTGATGACTTCTTTGGAAGAGTGTGCGGACTCTCTTGAAGTGCTTAACTTTGGGTAAAACCAAGCGGCACCCTCCCTCTCGTGACGTAATATGACGCGGTGTTAAAAGCGTTTTTTACAAACAGTCACCGAAACGGTCACTTTATCTACTAAATTTGTGCCCTCATTTAAAACATTTGAAATTCTGCATTAACTTTTCATGGTAGTTTCATGCAAGGTTACATTTTGAAAAATAGGCCTATGGCCTTTAAAGTGTTTGCAGTAGGGGTTCACTCCGCCTTACGTTTCATTTTGTGTTCGGCCCTCTCAGCTCTGGCGAACTACATTCGTTTATTATTGTGCATCTGTTGATATGATTGTTACTTTACATGCTTGGTGTTTTAGAGAATTAAAACAGTCAGATAGCCGTGATCACGACTGTCTGCTTGCGCTTCGTGGACGCTCAATCCATCCGGCTGCGCTTGCCTTTCATTCCAAGGAAATTATTCTGATTTGTATGGATACTGCCGGTGTGTGTCTGCCGGACCCCCTGCCAAATTATTACCCCCCTTAAATCTGGAATAAGTTGCTTCTTGGCGATGGCAAACAAAAGAGCATCTGCTGACTCAGAGTTCATAATAAAGTCATTCAGCGATTATAGATGTAGATATTACTACAGACACGGAGGCTTTTGTATGCTGGCAAACTAGATATTTTATTAACTATTGCGGATGAATATGTTTGTCTGCAGGGAAACCCCCCAGGATATATGAACTTAACTTCCGTAGATGTACCAAATGTACTGTATATTACACATATTAACAAAGTGCACATATGAACACTTTTTCTTTTGAGAGCCAGGTGAGTCAGAGTCAGGCTTCCTGTTTTTTAGCACTACGCATGTACGCATGCACATACCACATATACCACAATAACTGTCTGCAGCTGCAGAACAGCTGATGATTCATTCACTTCCAACAGCTCACACCGCCATGATGATGCACTCTCAGAAGAAAAAGTTGTCATATTAAGACCTATGCACATACTAACACCTAAAGTGCACATATGAACACTTTTTCTTTTGAGAGCCAGATGAGTCCGGGTCAGGCTTCCTGTTTTTTAGCATTTTTAGTATTTCTCCCTTCAAAACATGATCATCTGAGCCGAGTGTTTGATTTTGCTAGAAGAGTCAGTTCTCTGATTGCAGTCTGAAGATGTGGTTTTGTGTTTCATGTTGTGAGAAATTTCTAGAAATGTGTCTAAGAAATTGTGAAAAACTTTCAATCTGTCAAATATGAATGAATGAAAACACTTCTCATGCAACAACTGGTTTGCTTCCTGTTTTATTCTGGTGGTTTTGTGTGAGAGTTGAGTGTGTTTCCGCTCTTAAAACACCATTCATCGGATTGTCTTTCATTTGTTCAGGCCGGGTATCTCTCAGGCACATTTACTTGTTCTTGAACTTCTCTGATCTGCAGAATTGTGTTCTTTGAGTTTAACTTCATTCTTGTGTTTGAATCATTTGAGCTGCAGTTCATCAGGCCAATAAACACAAACACGTCAGTTTTTCCTTCATTAGCATTAGCACTGATGCTAACAGCTGAACAAGTAAAACAAGACCCAGTTCTGTTGAATCTCTGTGGATTCACACATACATATGATGAACTATATGCCTTTCTCCACTGATGTTGTGTTGTTCAAAGCGTTTCTAAGGATGCTGATTTTCAGAAAGCAGCTGTCTGACTGAGATAGCAAATACTGGGTTTACACGATTCTTTCGTAGGGTGGTTTTGGATAAAGTTTACTAAAGTAAACATTGTCACGTACTTCTTCTCGCCACTGTTTCCTGATGGTTTATAGAACAATTACTCCCTCTGTCGTTTCAATATTACAACGGCGAGCGTGTCTCCAAACGGACGAGGCGCGCGCGCAGTCAGCGGAGAAAAAAGTATAAACAAGGCAGTGGTATTACCAGTCTTGGTGGGGACGACGGTCTTGCATAATTTGCAGACGACATTGGTCTGGCTACGGTCAGACTTATAAAATCCAAAAAACTGCCATACTGGCGAGCTGACTTGTTTTCCTGTTTTATCAACAATTTCCTCGCTCGCTGCGGCACTCATTTTCCACTTATCACTCCACGCCGGCTCTGTTACTGAACAATCCAACACGAGACAGCGATATGGCGCAACCAAACACATGATACAGTTACATGTTAGCGTGTCACTCCCTACGTTGCTAGGTTACCAGAGAGTGACCGCCTTTGTTCATGTAACCAAACTTGCTACGCATCCTCCGATGAAGAAAAAAAAAAATCAGAATTTTTTTTTATTGATATCGATTATGTGTCTATCGCGATACATATCGTTATCGTTTTATCGCCCAGCCCTAGGTCCTCCCCCAGAAATTTCTTTGTGGCGTTGATGACATTTACATTAAGTATAAATATCCCGCCTTGTGTTTACTAAACGTCTGGTTGGGCCAGACAAATTTACAGAAGACACTGAATCAGTTTTTGTGTTTATCAGTTAGGGGTGCGCTGAATTAGAGACGGTAAAAGTGAGTGGGTCCAATATCATTGGTCTTAAAAAGTGGGTGGGTCTTGTCCCGTCCACATACAATGGTTCCGACACCCATGACTACAGTACTGGGGGACTTTAAAAATGAAGATTCCAAAAGAAAAGTTTCAGAACCTTAATCTTTGCATTGTCACTATTGGCACATAATGCAACAAGAATTGTTAAACAGATTCACTAATAGACCTATAAATCTCTGAGGAAAAAATACAATAATAATGATGCTGCCATTTTCTCCTTCCCTGTAATTTATCTGCAAATCCTTAAAATCAACATTTTTAGCTGGAGAACTTCTGGATGAGTCGATCACCTGAAACACTATTAATCTTGAGATTGTTTATGCGTATTTGTTTATGTTCCTGGGCTCATGCATGGATGATGGAACATGCTCACATAGTGTGTCAGTAAAAATGCCAGTGAAGTTTTAGTGATGGCCGTCACCAGTCAGGTTATGAATCAGCATGTCAGTTCTTGATCTAAGTCAGACGCATGTAAAGGAGGTCTCATCAATAACTCAGTGGTTGTTTGCAGATGAATCTCTTTCAGCCCACACTGTGGTGCACGCGCATATAACAGAGCAACCGCAGTGGTCGAGGAGAAAAAGAGGAGGCTGTATGGCAAGCCGTTTTAACATTTAATCCTTAAAACGTACTAGTACCTATTTTCATGCTACCAGTACTTTTTTTTTTTTTATAGTATCTATTCCATTAAGCACTAGTACTTATTCATTAGCTACTAGTGCTTATTATGTAGGTACTAGTGCCTATTCTTTAAATACTAGTACCTTTTTAAAATATACTAGTAGTTATTCATTTATCATCTCTGTCTACCTTCAAGACTCAGCTAAAGACATATCTATTTAATTTGTATTTTGAATAATGTGGCTATAGAAGACCTGTGCTTGTCTTGTGTATGTGGGTGTGCAAATGTACTGTCTAACACTATGTAAAGCGACATTGAGCTTTGGAAAGGCGCTATATAAATAACTTCTTCTTCTTCATTAGATACTAGTTCATATTTTTTAGATACTGGTACTCATTCATTAGATACTAGTACCTATTAAATAGACACTAGTGCTTATTCATTAGCTACTAGTACTTATTCAATAGATACTAGTATCGTTTTAATTGTAACTAGTAACTTTTCTTATCTTACTAGTCACAACTTTTTTACTCGTCTAATGTTATGACTAGTCAGAATGGCAGCTGTAGAGTTTAATTAAAAATCTTACTAGTAAAATTTGTAATAAATACTATCTAATAAATAGGTACTAGTATCTATTGAATAAGTATAGAAGCTAATGAATAAGTACTAGTATCTAAAAAAATAAGTACTAGCAGCATGAAAATAGTTCGTTTTAAGGATTAAATGTTAAACGGCTTGCCATAGAGGATGTGCATCTCTGCGCTCTGTCGCGATTCATTCATATTTCTTCATATCCTCTGCTCTCATCGACACATCGCTTTCTCCACCACCAGGTAAGCAGTGTATGTAATGCGCTCTGCTTTGAGACTAGTTTGGTTAGCAGGTTTATTGTGAAGCCAGTACATAATGTGTGTAAATTCTTTCTATTCTGAGTTTTTAACTCAGATCTCACTGACTGACTCTCGCACTATTCAGTTTCACACTGTTAAATGTCATAATCCATTCAGCCTATTCAAACAGCGATACAGTCATAAAGTTATAATGTTTTAGTAAAGTTATAGCTTTGCATCAGTCTTTCATACTTTGATAGTTTTGTGCAATAAAAGATAATCATAAGATACAGGCTTAAATGTTTGTTCTACAACACGATATTAATAAACTGCAGTCGTTTGGTTCTTTAAAACACTTCTCTTGTGTTTTCAGCCTGAGACATGAACAGAATCAATAAAACATGTGCCGAGATTCTGACTGACGGCCGGTTTGAATACAGACTCCAGTCTAATTTACTGAATCTAACACACACCGACTGTGATCAGAGCTGGTATTCAGAGGTGACCATTATATATACACACACACACACAAACACACACACACATTGTGTCTTGTGTTTGTTCAGGACGGGCGTCTGTTAGCAGATCCATCAGATCCTGAAACACTGATTGATCCTGTTATTTCTGTCTCATCTGATCGTCTCGTCTCTTCTCACTGTGTGAATCTGAGTCATGAGATCATCTGTCATTCTGAAGGGGTAAATCAACTCAATCTCTCTCTCATCATTCATCTGTTTTCATATTTAATCCTTCAACAACTCTATAAATGCTCCTCTAATGCTTCACTCTTTCATTTCAGTTCAGATACGAGAGCATGTTCAGAGGTGAGAGAGACACTTCAGTCAAACACATCAGTATGATTCAGATCCTGATTCAGATCAAACTCTGTGTCGAACTCAATCTTCTGTAAGTCAATCTTCTGATGATTGTGAATGTGTTTTTCAGTGAGGAATGAAACTGCAGCAACTCCAAACTCAGGTGAGTTTCAGCTGATAAACGTGTCTAATTCACTAATAAAACACTGATTCAGATCTGATTCAGACTCAATCCAGTTTTAGCTGATAAACGTGTGTCTATTTCACTAATAAAACACTGATTCAGATCCGATTCAAACTCGATCCAGTTTCAGCCGATAAACGTGTCTAATTCACTAATAAAACACTGATTCAGATCTGATTCAAACTCAATCCAGTTTCAGCCGATAAACGTGTCTAATTCACTAATAAAACACGGATTCAGATCCGATTCAAACTCGATCCAGTTTCAGCTGATAAACGTGTCTAATTCACTAATAAAACACTGATTCAGATCCGATTCAGACTCGATCCAGTTTCAGCTGATAAACGTGTCTAATTCACTAATAAAACACTGATTCAGATCCGATTCAAACTCGATCTAGTTTCAGCTGATAAACGTGTCTAATTCACTAATAAAACACGGATTCAGATCTGATTCAGACTAGATCCAGTTTCAGCTGATAAACGTGTCTAATTCACTAATAAAACACTGATTCAGATCTGATTTAGACTCGATCCAGTTTCAGCTGATAAACGTGTCTAATTCACTAATAAACCACTGATTCAGATCCGAATCAAACTCGATCCAGTTTCAGCTGATAAACGTGTCTAATTCACTAATAAAACACTGATTCAGATCCGATTCAAACTCGATCCAGTTTCAGCTGATAAACGAGTGTCTAATTCACTAATAAAACACTGATTCAGATCCGATTCAAACTCGATCCAGTTTCAGCTGATAAACGTGTCTAATTCACTAATAAAACACTGATTCAGATCCGATTCAAACTCGATCCAGTTTCAGCTGATAAACGTGTCTAATTCACTAATAAAACACGGATTCAGATCTGATTCAGACTCAATCCAGTTTCAGCTGATAAACGTGTCTAATTCACTAATAAAACACGGATTCAGATCTGATTCAGACTCGATCCAGTTTCAGCTGATAAACGTGTCTATTTCACTAATAAAACACTGATTCAGATCTGATTCAAACTCTATCCAGTTTCAGCTGATAAACGTGTCTAATTCACTAATAAAACACTGATTCAGATCCGATTCAAACTCGATCCAGTTTCAGTTGATAAACGTGTCTAAATCACTAATAAAACACTGATTCAGATCCAATTCAAACTCGATCCAGTTTCAGCCGATAAACGTGTCTAATTCACTAATAAAACACGGATTCAGATCCGATTCAAACTCGATCCAGTTTCAGCTGATAAACGTGTCTAATTCACTAATAAAACACTGATTCAGATCCGATTCAAACTCGATCTAGTTTCAGCTGATAAACGTGTCTAATTCACTAATAAAACACGGATTCAGATCTAATTCAGACTAGATCCAGTTTCAGCTGATAAACGTGTCTAATTCACTAATAAAACACTGATTCAGATCTGATTTAGACTCGATCCAGTTTCAGCTGATAAACGTGTCTAATTCACTAATAAACCACTGATTCAGATCCGAATCAAACTCGATCCAGTTTCAGCTGATAAACGTGTCTAATTCACTAATAAACCACTGATTCAGATCCGATTCAAACTCGATCCAGTTTCAGCTGATAAACG
Organism: Rhinogobio ventralis; assembly: GCA_039654625.1. Classification (NCBI taxonomy): domain Eukaryota; kingdom Metazoa; phylum Chordata; class Actinopteri; order Cypriniformes; family Gobionidae; genus Rhinogobio; species Rhinogobio ventralis. The sequence goes on from CM077196.1 coordinate 902,821, forward strand.
AGTGTCTAATTCACTAATAAAACACTGATTCAGATCCGATTCAAACTCGATCCAGTTTCAGCTGATAAACGTGTCAAATTCACTAATAAAACACTGATTCAGATCCGATTCAAACTCGATCCAGTTTCAGCTGATAAACGTGTCTAATTCACTAATAAAACACGGATTCAGATCTGATTCAGACTCAATCCAGTTTCAGCTGATAAACGTGTCTAATTCACTAATAAAACACGGATTCAGATCTGATTCAGACTCAATCCAGTTTCAGCTGATAAACGTGTCTATTTCACTAATAAAACACTGATTCAGATCCGATTCAGACTCAATCCAGTTTCAGCTGATAAACGTGTCTAATTCACTAATAAAACACTGATTCAGATCTGATTCAGACTCAATCCAGTTTCAGCTGATAAACGTGTGTCTAATTCACTAATAAAACACTGATTCAGATCCGATTCAAACTCGATCTAGTTTCAGCTGATAAACGTGTCTAATTCACTAATAAAACACGGATTCAGATCTAATTCAGACTAGATCCAGTTTCAGCTGATAAACGTGTCTAATTCACTAATAAAACACTGATTCAGATCTGATTCAAACTCTATCCAGTTTCAGCTGATAAACGTGTCTAATTCACTAATAAAACACTGATTCAGATCCGATTCAAACTCGATCCAGTTTCAGTTGATAAACGTGTCTAAATCACTAATAAAACACTGATTCAGATCCAATTCAAACTCGATCCAGTTTCAGCCGATAAACGTGTCTAATTCACTAATAAAACACGGATTCAGATCCGATTCAAACTCGATCCAGTTTCAGCTGATAAACGTGTCTAATTCACTAATAAAACACTGATTCAGATCCGATTCAAACTCGATCTAGTTTCAGCTGATAAACGTGTCTAATTCACTAATAAAACACGGATTCAGATCTAATTCAGACTAGATCCAGTTTCAGCTGATAAACGTGTCTAATTCACTAATAAAACACTGATTCAGATCTGATTTAGACTCGATCCAGTTTCAGCTGATAAACGTGTCTAATTCACTAATAAACCACTGATTCAGATCCGAATCAAACTCGATCCAGTTTCAGCTGATAAACGTGTCTAATTCACTAATAAACCACTGATTCAGATCCGATTCAAACTCGATCCAGTTTCAGCTGATAAACGAGTGTCTAATTCACTAATAAAACACTGATTCAGATCCGATTCAAACTCGATCCAGTTTCAGCTGATAAACGTGTCAAATTCACTAATAAAACACTGATTCAGATCCGATTCAAACTCGATCCAGTTTCAGCTGATAAACGTGTCTAATTCACTAATAAAACACGGATTCAGATCTGATTCAGACTCAATCCAGTTTCAGCTGATAAACGTGTCTAATTCACTAATAAAACACGGATTCAGATCTGATTCAGACTCAATCCAGTTTCAGCTGATAAACGTGTCTAATTCACTAATAAAACACGGATTCAGATCTGATTCAGACTCGATCCAGTTTCAGCTGATAAACGTGTCTATTTCACTAATAAAACACTGATTCAGATCTGATTCAAACTCTATCCAGTTTCAGCTGATAAACGTGTCTAATTCACTAATAAAACACTGATTCAGATCCGATTCAAACTCGATCCAGTTTCAGTTGATAAACGTGTCTAAATCACTAATAAAACACTGATTCAGATCCAATTCAAACTCGATCCAGTTTCAGCCGATAAACGTGTCTAATTCACTAATAAAACACGGATTCAGATCCGATTCAAACTCGATCCAGTTTCAGCTGATAAACGTGTCTAATTCACTAATAAAACACTGATTCAGATCCGATTCAAACTCGATCTAGTTTCAGCTGATAAACGTGTCTAATTCACTAATAAAACACGGATTCAGATCTAATTCAGACTAGATCCAGTTTCAGCTGATAAACGTGTCTAATTCACTAATAAAACACTGATTCAGATCTGATTTAGACTCGATCCAGTTTCAGCTGATAAACGTGTCTAATTCACTAATAAACCACTGATTCAGATCCGAATCAAACTCGATCCAGTTTCAGCTGATAAACGTGTCTAATTCACTAATAAACCACTGATTCAGATCCGATTCAAACTCGATCCAGTTTCAGCTGATAAACGAGTGTCTAATTCACTAATAAAACACTGATTCAGATCCGATTCAAACTCGATCCAGTTTCAGCTGATAAACGTGTCAAATTCACTAATAAAACACTGATTCAGATCCGATTCAAACTCGATCCAGTTTCAGCTGATAAACGTGTCTAATTCACTAATAAAACACGGATTCAGATCTGATTCAGACTCAATCCAGTTTCAGCTGATAAACGTGTCTAATTCACTAATAAAACACGGATTCAGATCTGATTCAGACTCAATCCAGTTTCAGCTGATAAACGTGTCTATTTCACTAATAAAACACTGATTCAGATCCGATTCAGACTCAATCCAGTTTCAGCTGATAAACGTGTCTAATTCACTAATAAAACACTGATTCAGATCTGATTCAGACTCAATCCAGTTTCAGCTGATAAACGTGTGTCTAATTCACTAATAAAACACTGATTCAGATCCGATTCAAACTCGATCTAGTTTCAGCTGATAAACGTGTCTAATTCACTAATAAAACACGGATTCAGATCTAATTCAGACTAGATCCAGTTTCAGCTGATAAACGTGTCTAATTCACTAATAAAACACTGATTCAGATCTGATTTAGACTCGATCCAGTTTCAGCTGATAAACGTGTCTAATTCACTAATAAACCACTGATTCAGATCCGAATCAAACTCGATCCAGTTTCAGCTGATAAACGTGTCTAATTCACTAATAAACCACTGATTCAGATCCGATTCAAACTCGATCCAGTTTCAGCTGATAAACGAGTGTCTAATTCACTAATAAAACACTGATTCAGATCCGATTCAAACTCGATCCAGTTTCAGCTGATAAACGTGTCAAATTCACTAATAAAACACTGATTCAGATCCGATTCAAACTCGATCCAGTTTCAGCTGATAAACGTGTCTAATTCACTAATAAAACACGGATTCAGATCTGATTCAGACTCAATCCAGTTTCAGCTGATAAACGTGTCTAATTCACTAATAAAACACGGATTCAGATCTGATTCAGACTCAATCCAGTTTCAGCTGATAAACGTGTCTATTTCACTAATAAAACACTGATTCAGATCCGATTCAGACTCAATCCAGTTTCAGCTGATAAACGTGTCTAATTCACTAATAAAACACTGATTCAGATCTGATTCAGACTCAATCCAGTTTCAGCTGATAAACGTGTGTCTAATTCACTAATAAAACACGGATTCAGATCCGATTCAAACTCGATCCAGTTTCAGCCGATAAACGTGTCTAATTCACTAATAAAAAACTGATTCAGATCTGATTCAAACTCAATCCAGTTTCAGCCGATAAACGTGTCTAATTCACTAATAAAACACGGATTCAGATCCGATTCAAACTCGATCCAGTTTCAGCTGATAAACGTGTCTAATTCACTAATAAAACACTGATTCAGATCCGATTCAAACTCGATCTAGTTTCAGCTGATAAACGTGTCTAATTCACTAATAAAACACGGATTCAGATCTGATTCAGACTAGATCCAGTTTCAGCTGATAAACGTGTCTAATTCACTAATAAAACACTGATTCAGATCTGATTTAGACTCGATCCAGTTTCAGCTGATAAACGTGTCTAATTCACTAATAAACCACTGATTCAGATCCGAATCAAACTCGATCCAGTTTCAGCTGATAAACGTGTCTAATTCACTAATAAAACACTGATTCAGATCCGATTCAAACTCGATCCAGTTTCAGCTGATAAACGAGTGTCTAATTCACTAATAAAACACTGATTCAGATCCGATTCAAACTCGATCCAGTTTCAGCTGATAAACGTGTCTAATTCACTAATAAAACACTGATTCAGATCCGATTCAAACTCGATCCAGTTTCAGCTGATAAACGTGTCTAATTCACTAATAAAACACGGATTCAGATCTGATTCAGACTCAATCCAGTTTCAGCTGATAAACGTGTCTAATTCACTAATAAAACACGGATTCAGATCTGATTCAGACTCGATCCAGTTTCAGCTGATAAACGTGTCTATTTCACTAATAAAACACTGATTCAGATCTGATTCAAACTCTATCCAGTTTCAGCTGATAAACGTGTCTAATTCACTAATAAAACACTGATTCAGATCCGATTCAAACTCGATCCAGTTTCAGTTGATAAACGTGTCTAAATCACTAATAAAACACTGATTCAGATCCAATTCAAACTCGATCCAGTTTCAGCTGATAAACGTGTCTAATTCACTAATAAAACACTGATTCAGATCCGATTCAAACTCGATCCAGTTTCAGTTGATAAACGTGTCTAATTCACTAATAAAACACTGATTCAGATCTGATTCAGACTCGATCCAGTTTCAGTTGATAAACGTGTCTAATTCACTAATAAAACACGGATTCAGATCTGATTCAGACTCAATCCAGTTTCAGTGTGAACAGGCTCATATTTGTGATCATTGTGTGTTTTAAAGATGTTCTGGATGAAGTGACTCCGTCTCTCCAGCTCTCCGGTAAAACATCAAGAGCTTTAAACCTGAACTCTAATATTGATTTATCATTAGAGATCAGCTGATTTAATTGGTTCATTGATTAAGTGGATCCGCTGATTGTGTTGTGTTGTTGTTTGTGTCGATCAGCTGATTTTATATTGTATGGCTTGTATAGATCAGTGGTGGATTTTGGCTCTTTTCATCATCATTGTTCTGGTGTTTCTCTGTTTTGTGCTGCGTAAAAGGATCTTCAGGTGAGACTGATCTCAGTTCAATCAGTAAATCTCAGGAGCTCATGTTAATCAGATCACAGCATCTCAACCGTCTAAAGCTAGAGATGCATGACAGTCTGATACTGAGAGATATAATGATGTATAATGATCAGTTTTTTCTCTGCTGTCAGATGTTTTCCTGGGTGCGACTCTAGGACACAGATGAAGGTCAGATGTGAAGATCCTTATTCAGTGCAGGAATCTCAGCAGTTAAAGGCTTCAGAGACTGAGGTCTGAATCAACATCACGGCTCATTTTTCGTTTCTACTCAAACTTTGAAGACGTTCCTTTGAAACGAAGCACAAAGTGGATTTCCAGACCCTTCACCGCCTCTGTTCCTCTGTGGTGAAATGATCTGCTGACCTCCATACGACCTTCAAGAAGCAGCTGAAGACATCCGAACCTCTCCACAACCTTAAAAACCAAGACTCTTACCAAAAATATCTGTTCTTTTCTGCATTTTATTCCTACTGATGCTTGATATCTCCTCAGGGTACCCGCACGGTCTTAAAAAGTCTTAAATGTCTTAAATTTAAAAATCTAAATTTTAGGCCTTAAAAAGTCTTAAATTCGCTGAAGTATTGAGTTCTAGGTCGTATGTGCCTGACAGCACTCAAAAATAGTTAATAAAAGCGATGTAAACCCCGAACTCAATTTGGTACTGACACACGGCCCGATGTCAGACTGGCTGTGGATTCTGTGCGTGCGTTTGCTCACGTGAGTATACCGTATGTGTTCTATTTCTAGGCTTATTGCCCTTGAACGATCAACCACACACATATTTATGCTTATGTCAATATTGGTGGTTATGTCATGTGTAAAAAAGTTTGGAACGTGTGTCAGTATTGGATCTGCGCATCACTGTAGGATTAAAGTGAAAGCAACCTAATATAGCCTAGCCTATACCAGCTCCTGTCTGTGTGTTGATGTTAAACAAACAACAACAACGGGAAAAACGTCACTTAAACTTAAAGCACTGTTTGTATCTGTATCTTTATGTTGTATTTATTTGTCCTACTGTCATTTGTTTTTAAGTTCTTATTTTATTACTAACCATTTACTTAAATTATTTGAGAACTTTTTACTTATATTACGCAATTGCTTATTGCTGTGGTTTACTTTTTGGTCATATTTCCCACCCTGAGCGATCATGTTATTAAAGCTAGATAGCACACCACTGGACCAGCCTTTTTTTGTAATACCAAACAAGATTCATGCATTCTGTTTGTTTTATTGCCATGTGTGATGATTGTGCATCTAACATAATAATATGGTAAATGTGGCATCCTAATTATGAAAAAACATACACATTTTTCACAAATTTCTGGAAATGACCACCACAAAACTAGTCATTTTGATTTAAAAAAAAATTTGATCTAAAAAAATTTTTTTATATATAAATTAATGGAAACGCGCCCATTTCGCAAAAACTCCCATATCCGTTTTTCCGCATTTACATGTCACCTGGCGTATGTAAAGTCGATCATTCTTTACAGATGACGGTATGTTTGGACAGATGACGAGACAGAGTTCTTTATTAACCTGTGTGCATCGATTTAAAAAAGTTACACATAGGTCCATATAGAGGACAAAAATGTCCATGTCGAAAAACTGCCATAAAAAATGAACCTTGGGAGCACAGACTTAAGTTTGGTCTCATTTTAAAGAAGACCCTTGGCAGAAGTCAAAAAAGTTTAAAAAGTGGTTGGATTTGTGATTTGCAGTTGAGTTTTTCTCTCTCAAATATTACAAGCATATCAAATATTTTTTTATTACATGCATACACACCACATCTATACCAACACACCCACACAGTTATAGCTGCATAATTGATCAAATTGGCTTTATAATATGCATACACAAAAAAACAGGAATAAAGTGAGTATTTGCTTTATACGCCAAACCTGAAAAATGGCACCATCTGGTTAAAAAATTGTAAAAAATTAAAACTTTGAAGCCTTGCCAACAGAATAAAAGCATATTAACAAAGAACATTTCGCAATAGTTTTTTTGTCGGCATTTAGAAAATAATCGCAAACGCTTTGCGCAAATCTGTAATGGAAACGCGGCTACAGATGAGGTATCACACCTCTGTGAAGTTGGCACCCCATAAAACGAAATAATCCCCAAATTATTTATTAACAAAAATGATCTTGCGCTTGCCTCCGCTATCGTCCTGTCAATCATCTCGCTAGTCACTCTTACGGTAAAATTTAAATTCACCATCATCTACCCACCCTCAGCCGATATGCGTGACAGTATTTGCAATGACCATCCCTTGTCCAAAACTGAGCGTATTGTAAAGAAAGGTTATGACTGCTGTATTTACACTTGACTGAACTTTTATTGGTCTGTGCTTCACACCCGCAATTAGCTGTCTAGCGCAGCTTCACCACACAGATTTAGGCTAGCTCTGCACAGCTAAATAAATCAGGCTGGGTGCAGATTAATATTTAATATTTCTGATATAAGTTTTTCTGTGAAACGCGTTCATTTGTACGGAAGAAAGCCCAATCTAGGACCTGCCCTGTACAGTTTAAGAAGACTATTATTTTGTTGAACACACCTGGGGAAGGGATTTGCTTGACCAATCGGCGGAAAGGGGCGTCTCCAATCTAGTTTTTCCGTTATTTTGAAAAAACGAATAAAGGGGCCAAAAGAGGACCGAAGGGCTTATTTTCAATACCTTTTGATTCTGTTTTTATCGGTTCACAGAAGCGAAAATGTTTTTTATTTAAATTAACTTTAATTTGACATTCGTTTAAAGGTTAATGATCTTCGGTTGTCGGACTCGTTCAGGAAAATAATCTAAATGAACAAAATGCTCTCATAATAATTCTCCACAGGCCTGGTTCTACGGGGGTGCTAAGCACCCTCAAACGCAAGCTAAAGCACCCTCAGGTGATAAGGTAATAATATTGGCGAAACACATTTGGCAGTTTGTGTTCAAGTGCATCTATTACAGCGTGTTTTTGCAGCGGTGAGTAATGTAGCCAATCACACATACAGGGAGTGCAGAATTATTAGGCAAATGAGTATTTTGACCACATCATCCTCGTTATGCATGTTGTCTTACTCCAAGCTGTATAGGCTGGAAAGCCTACTACCAATTAAGCATATTAGGTGATGTGCATCTATGTAATGAGAAGGGGTGTGGTCTAATGACATCAACACCCTATATCAGGTGTGCATAATTATTAGGCAACTTCCTTTCCTTTGGCAAAATGGGTCAAAAGAAGGACTTGACAGGCTCAGAAAAGTCAAAAATAGTGAGATATATTGCAGAGGGATGCAGCAGTCTTAAAATAGCCAAGCTTCTGAAGCGTGATCATCGAACAATCAAGCGTTTCATTCAAAATAGTCAACAGGGTCGCAAGAAGCGTGTGGAAAAACCAAGGTGCAAAATAACTGCCCGTGAACTGAGAAAAGTCAAGCGTGCAGCTGCCAAGATGCCACTTGCCACCAGTTTGGCCATATTTCAGAGCTGCAACATCACTGGAGTGCCCAAAAGCACAAGGTGTGCAATACTCAGAGACATGGCCAAGGTAAGAAAGACAGAAAGTCGACCACCACTGAACAAGACACACAAGCTGAAACGTCAAGACTGGGCCAAGAAATATCTCAAGACTGATTTTTCTAAGGTTTTATGGACTGATGAAATGAGAGTGAGTCTTGATGGGCCAGATGGATGGGCCCGTGGCTGGATTGGTAAAGGGCAGAGAGCTCCAGTCCGACTCAGACGCCAGCAAGGTGGAGGTGGAGTACTGGTTTGGGCTGGTATCATCAAAGATGAGCTTGTGGGGCCTTTTCGGGTTGAGGATGGAGTCAAGCTCAACTCCCAGTCCTACTGCCAGTTTCTGGAAGACACCTTCTTCAGGCAGTGGTACAGGAAGAAGTCTGCATCCTTCAAGAAAAACATGATTTTCATGCAGGACAATGCTCCATCACACGCATCCAAGTACTCCACAGCGTGGCTGGCAAGAAAGGGTATAAAAGAAGAAAATCTAATGATATGGCCTCCTTGTTCACCTGATCTGAACCCCATTGAGAACCTGTGGTCCATCATCAAATGTGCGATTTACAAGGAGGGAAAACCGTACACCTCTCTGAACAGTGTCTGGGAGGCTGTGGTTGCTGCTGCACGCAATGTCAAGTCAAGTCAAGTCAACTTTATTTATATAGCGCTTTTTACAATGCAGATTGTCTCAAAGCAGCTTCACAGTGTTAAACAGGAAAATAATGAACAGAATTTGATTCGGCTGTACAGCCGCTCTGGAGAAAACGGTGATGTCATCAGCTCATTTCAATTATCATATATATTCAAGTAATGTAGTTGATATAATTTAGTTTAATAATTACATTTATTTGGATATTTATTTGAAAATTTTGTGTCCCCAACTGAGCAAGCCAGAGGCGACAGTGGCAAGGAACCAAAACTCCATCAGGTGTCCTAATGGAGAAAAATAAACCTTGGGAGAAACCAGGCTCAGTCGGGGTGCCAGTTCTCCTCTGGCCAATTAACAAACAGTGTATGATTATTATTTTGGCAGCCTTATAGGTCAGAAGTAATATTAGATCGGATTATTCGAAAGATCGGAGGCATCACACCGGGTTTATTGAGGATGGCGTGTCAATTAAACAATTATTAAATAGGAATATTCGAAATATCGGAGTCATCACGCCGGAGATGGATCCATTGAGGATGCCATGTCGATGAGCAATTTCAGAGGGTAGACTAATTGACACGGTCTCTGCAGACACTTCAGGGCCCAGCTGCTCAATGTTGATGGTGAACAGATCAAAACACTGACAGAATCCATGGATGGCAGGCTTTTGAGTGTCCTTGCAAAGAAAGGTGGCTATATTGGTCACTGATTTGTTTTTGTTTGGTTTTTGAATGTCAGAAATGTATATTTGTGAATGTTGAGATGTTATATTGGTTTCACTGGTAAAAATAAATAATTGAAATGGGTATAAATTAGTTTTTTGTTAAGTTGCCTAATAATTATGCACAGTAATAGTCACCTGCACACACAGATATCCCCCTAAAATAGCTAAAACTAAAAACTACTTAAAATATTGATACAAAAATATTCAGCTTTGATATTAATGAGTTTTTTGTGTTCATTGAGAACATGGTTGTTGTTCAATAATAAAATTAATCCTCAAAAATACAACTTGCCTAATAATTCTGCACTCCCTGTATAACGTTAGTTGTGATCTCTCGAACGCGATGTGTAATCAGGTGTTTAAGTGAATCTCCCCGCTCAAAACGTCAGAGTTTTGTTCAGTGCTGCGTTAATGCAGGCTCGCGAAACCTCTCATTAACAAAGTGGAGACACTATGTAGCTAAGTAAGAGATTTATTGTGCATTGTTGACAACTTCATTTTTATAACGGAACTTTGTGAGCTCAAAATCCACTGAATAAATTGATTTTCATGCTGCTAAGAGGACCGACGCCCAACTGCATGCTGCAAAGTTTGGGAAGTGACATCTGAATATAAATGCTGTATTCACTGCACGAGACAGAAATATCCTCCTGACACCCAGAATACAGGGTTTGCCTTTCTAGAGGACGTTATATTTAGCGAATTTCTCTGACAACATACGCAGTTTTTAAGTCTGGATATTCTTATGAAAATATTCAATTTTATTACTCCCATTATTACACGTCTTTTTACATTACACCTTGTCCCAAAAACACATTCATATGCAAATTAGATATAGTGTATAGATGCATTGCATAGAAAGGGAATGGCATTTAGGGCCATGTTTACACACATGTTGCATAAAGTAAAATGGTATATAAAATTATTCTGTTAGGTCTATATCTTGCATAACATAGTTGATAATCATCTTTATACAGAGTTTGCATTAAAAAAAAGAAGCTTGAAGCATAAAAATTGATTGGTGAATGAAAAATCCCATTGTTTTTGCCTATTCATGTCTTTTATTAGTTCTGGTGTCCTCTACAGAGCAGAGGAAATAGCATATAACAGGTTTTTACATATAACATAGCATATACCATTAAGTTCTATTTGTAATGTTTTCAGTTTGAATAATCTTTTTAACACATTTAAAACCATTTGCATAAATCCGTGGATTTTTCCAGAAATTCAGTGCAGAAATCACAAAAAACTCCACAGAGGGTTTGAGTCAGAGAGAGTTTAAAACTGTCATGATTTTATGATTGTTAGAAGCCAATACTGACATTATACATTTAAAACAGTGTAAAATGAGGCAAAGAACAGCTCTTGAAGTTCTTTGCAGGTAATTTAATGATGTTCATCTAAATGTATAACATGGATGTTTTTGTGTTTAGGGTGAAACGTTATATTTATCCTGTGAATGTGTACAGGAGTGGACAGGGAATAAAAGAGGAACACTTTCTGTCACAAAACACATTGGCTCGAGCGATTTAACACCATTTAACATAAAAGTTATAGCACAACACAAACACATGAATGCTGTATCAATATTTTAATATTTAAACTTTAAATATTGTCCCTGAGTAAATAGGAAATTAACTGAGTTTACTGTGTTTTCTCAGGGATCCTGATGAAGGTCAGATCTGATCATTCATGATCTTCATCATCATCTTCAGGGCTGAGCGTCGCTGTGATCTCAGACATGATGAAGGGAGTCTCAGTTCATTCTGAGCTCCTGAACACACTTTCACTCCTGCATCTGTCCGTTTCCAGCTGTCAGGCGTCTCTGTAAAGCTGCTTTGAACTGATAAAGAAAGAAGTCTGCTTGCTTATCTCTCCACATTCACACTGTTTTGAATGATTCATTTAGAGATTTTTACTTAATCTGGACGACACGGTATGTCACTCCTTCGTTGTTCCTAATTCTGTGTTTCGTGTAAATAATAGGTAAATAGGCTGAAATCAGAGACGGAGATGAAATGCGCGGAGTGTCCGGCAGGTGGCGCCAGATCTGCGCTAAAACACGCAGAACTGATGACGTTTGATCTCCCGCGTCATGGCACGTGTGTGTGACTAAACTAAAGTCAGCGTGAATCTATCTGACATCATGCCTGGAAACATTCATATATTAGGCCTACTCATTATTTAATGTGGTTTGTGTTAGTGGCACCATTTAGTCTGCCCTTTTGGAAATTATCCATGGTTTTATTATAGTTAAAGTGGTGGATTGATTACCATTTGTATAACCACCGTTTTACTACAAATGCCATGTTTAATCTATGGTTACCATGATTAATGTATGGTCACTATGGTTGAACCACAGTAACCATGTTTTTGTTTGTTTGTTTTATTTGGTTAAAAAACATGGTTAAATCTAAGGGTTTATATGTGAGAATGAGAGACTGACATATACTAGATTGACTGATAAGTGAACAAAAATCACTTTCAGCTGGGAGGTTAATCATTAAAACGTCTTAATGATTTCCTCCTAATAACAAGAGTGTTTAAATATCGCATCATCAGGGTAGATTGAGACTGATTGAGAGAAGCTGTAGGGCCGTAAACAGTGGCGGGTCACAGTGGAGCTTCTGCAGGGTTTCTCAATTCATTCCTGGTCTTGGATGATCACTTTTCATGGCTGTGAAGGAGATTTGTGTTTGGAAAGGACTCATTGTAGCCCTTTTCTTGTTTTCTGTTGATGGACAAAGACATCCTTTTGGTGGGCCAAGATATCCTTTTGGTGGGCCAATGTTTCGTTTTGGTGGACCAATGTTTCCTTTTGGTGGCTCATGGTTTCCTTTTGATGGACCAACACCTCCTTTTGATGGACCAACACCTCCTTTTGATGGACCAACACCTCCTTTTGATGGACCAACGCTTCCTCCTCCTTTGGGTGGGCCGAGATCAGGACCGTAAGTACTATTGGGCATCCTAAATGTTAGCAATCTTCTTTCTGTGGCTGTAGACCTGTTGTGTACCTGACTCCTTATGGCTTCTGAAATTAAACCACAGGTTCTTCATGGTGATGTTTCCTGCAGTGGTTGAGTCTGGCTCTGACGCAAAATTGTGTGCAAGTCTTCTGAAACCCAACGAGAGTCTCACAATGACCATTTCTCTGCTTGATAACAAAAACCAGACCACTCAAATTGTGCAGCAGAGATCTGTTCCTGCAGAGTTTCACCGCTGCTTTAACTTCAAGGTCTGTTATCGTGCTACACCTGGACCTTTTGTCTGGTTTGTACATTAACCTGTTTCTCTACAGGCTCCTCGAGTAGAAGGAGAGTCGGTGCAGAAACTGCAGGTGGTTGTTCAAGGTCGGTTCTTCAAATTGACCGATGAGAGGAAAGTCATGTTCAAAGTGTTTCTACCATTGACCTTCATCCAAACGGAGAAACCCATCTACAATCCTGGACAAAAAGGTGAGCTGCAAATGACCCTTGGTTGACCTCTAGGGGTGTAGAAAGTCCCATGTACTTTCAAGAGTTCAGATTCAAGAGCCTAGCGTAATGTTATTGATTTTTCTCTTTTTGTAGTGAATTTCAGAGTTGTTACTATGGATGCCAAATTTGTGCCCCTTGAACAAATGGTAAGGCCTGTTCTCTTGCCGTAGCGTAATCTTGCAGTAAACAAATTGCAGGTGTAGTTTTTAACGTGCAAACTTTCAGTCTATCATGCGTTTATTTTTAAATGGCATGCTGCACAAGTCCGTGCATAATATTCATGTGTTTGTCTTGCAGTACAGTCTGGTTGTGGTGGAGGTGAGGATTTGCTCCAATGCAAGTCTTGGAGTCGACAGATGCCGTTTTATTTCTGGATGTTTTCTTTGTAGTTCACACTTTCTTAGCTGTTAATGGTTTTGCTAGGACCATCATAACAACCGGATTGGTCAGTGGACAAATGTTTCCTCAACGAGTTGGATACTGGAGCTTTCTTATGTTTTAAACCCAGAGGCTCAGATCGGGATGTACACACTGATTGCTTTTATTGGTGATCGAATGACTTCCCAGGCTTTTGAAGTGAAAAAATATGGTACGTTTTTTTTCAAAAATGAATTGCAGAAGTACTGCAGCAGATCTGAGGTAGTTTTTTTCCTCCTCTGGCTTAGTTTTACCCAAGTTTGATGTCACCGTAAGTACACCGCAGGTGTGTAGTGTTGGAGATGTGGGACTGAATGTTGAGGTTTGTGGAAAGTGAGTGACTTTTTGTTTTTCTTGATGCTACATTTATTGTCTTGTGGTTGGTCACTACTTGATTTCTGTTCCTCGTAATGTTTCCCAGATACACCTATGGGACGCCTGTACCTGGTCAAGTGTTGGTGGAAGTGTGTCGTGAACCGTTTCCATTTGTTTTGGCTCCTGGGGCGAACCGTCTATGCCTGAATAAAACCTCTAAGGTGTGACTACTGCTATATGGTGTAGGTTTATTCTATATGTGGTTGATTTTTCACATGGCCCTGTGTTCTGCCACCAGATGAATGGCACTGGCTGTGCCTCTCTTCCCTTCAGTACGTCAGTGTTTTTCAACACCAGATTTGAGAATAATCTGCAAGATGTGTTCCTTGTTAGCCTGAACATCACTGAGGAGGGAACGGGTGAGCTCTTGGCTGATCTGAACCAATGGAGTGTTTGGAGGAAGTTTATTTGGTGTGCTCATGTTTGTGGTGCTTCATTTCCCAGATGTGGTCATGTCAAAATCTGCATCCGTGTCCATCACGTTTGAAGTTGGCAAGCTTAAGTTTGCAGACCTCCCAGAGATTTTTGAACCTGGATTAATAATTGATGGGAAGGCAAGTAGTCATTCAACTTGTTACAGACACCCTCACATTGGTGTTCTTTCCTAACCTTTCTTTCCCAACAGATCTCTGCATCTTATTTCAATGGGACCCCAATGGTGAGCAAAGCAGTCTATCTCTTGGATGGTAGCCAGTGGCCCAACAAACTGCTGTTCAATCTAACCACAAACCAGGATGGACTGGCCATGTTCTCTCTCAACACCACTAGTTTTCCTAAAGCTGATCTTAGTTTGGTGGTAAGAGTTTGGTGTTTTTGCTTCCGTTAAGTGTGAACCTTTTGCAGGAACCAAATTCTGTTAATTTGTTCCCCAGGCAAGTGCGACTCAACAGGTTGTGTATGGTTACAAATCCCCATACTTCACTATAGATTCAAAAGTAGTTCCGCTTCTCCAACCTGCTACTCCTGAAAACCCGACGTTTAGTGAGCTGACTATAGTGAAGCTTGATCGGCCATTAAAATGTGGCGGGACATTTCCAGTGACCGTCAAGTATTCTTTTTTTGGGGAGACTAGTGACTACAACACTGACATCATCTATATGGTGAGTGGACAATTTAGTAGTTTTTATTTTTTTATTTTTTTGACGACTGGTCTGTCTGGTACCTTTTTTGCACTTTTTGTCTTGTCAGGTCTTGTCCAAAGGAGTGATTGTACTTCATGGATTTCAGAGGGTTCAAGCAAGGGCTTCTGATACAGTCACAAATGGCACTGTGTCCTTCCAACTGTCTGTCAGTGCACTTTTGGCTCCAGTAGTTCATATTCTGGCCTACTGTGCTCTGCCCAGTGAGAATGTAGTTGCTGCTAGTGCATCTTTTGACACTGAAATGTGTTTGCAAAACCAGGTATGATGTGACCTAGGATTTATTCCCCCCCCCCCCCCCCCCACTTCATGTGGGGAGCAGTGACGTGTCCTACAGCTTGTGAGCTGTTTTTGTTCCAGGTGTCACTGCAGTTCTCTCAAGCTAAGTCTGTTCCTGGTGAGGACAATGTTTTGACTGTCTCTGCTCAAGCAGGATCCCTGTGTGGTCTCAGTGCTGTAGATCAGAGTGTCCTGATTATGGAGTCAGGACGACGTTTGACTGCTGAAACGGTATCCATGTGCCACTGATCAGACTTTGTTTGAACCATGTGGATTTGAATCCATTGCTGACATTGAATGTTCTCAGGTGTTCAACTTGCTCCCGATGCGCTCACTATCAGATTATCCCTTTGGTGTTGAGGATGAACAAAAGTGTCTGAGTGTTCGACCCCGTAGAGCTGTTCCTACAGACCAAGCCTCTGAAGCCTTTAAGGTAGAAAACCGTTTGGAACAGTGTAGTCCCTGAATACTCACTGATTTGAAGTGCATCTTACATTTTGATCTGTTATCCTGACAGACTGTGGGGATAAAGATTGCAACAAATCTGCCTGTCCGAGAACCTCAGTGCCTGACGTACAGAAGCCTGAATTACTATCGCAACTTCCATGATGGTATGTCAGTTGAATACTTTAAATCCAAGTCATGTAGCAGTTTCTAGTTCATTCCATTTTTGCTGTAGTTTGTTACGGTTACTATACATGGAGGTCTTTCAAATGTTTACTATGTAACAGTTTAGGGCTGTTACAGTGTGAATTTTAAACTTGACTCTTTATAGACTGGAAATTCAAGAACACCTTTCAGGCATTAGTTTCCGGAGTTGCCAGAAGTTGGTTGTCAAAGTCCAAGTATTAATGGACTATCTTTCTGTTTCAGTGATGCATCTTCGGCATCCTGAAGCCTTGGCAATGGCTGAAATGGCTCCTGTGGCACCAGGAGCTGAAGGTCAGAGCAGTTTTGAGGTTACAGTCAGGACATACTTTCCAGAAACCTGGATTTGGCAACTTGTTAAAGTTGGGTGAGTGACGTGTCTCAGTAGTTGACCCCATCTACAGCCACTCGCCGAAGAATTGATACCTTTGTCTTTACTTTGACATTTTTCTGGTGTCCTTTCTACAGGGACTCTGGTTCCACGCAAGTTCCCCTCAAGGTTCCTGACACGGTCACCACATGGGAGACTGAGGCATTCTGTCTGTCCTCCAAAGGTCTTGGTCTGGCTCCTCCTGCTCTGCTGACGGTCTTCCAACCCTTCTTCCTGGAGCTCACCCTACCATACTCCATTGTCCGTGGGGAGTTTTTTGAGCTGAGAGCCACGGTCTTCAACTATTTGTCCAAATGCATCATGGTCTGTTCCATCATTTCTATAATGGCTCTGTAAAGAGGAGATGCCCCCTGTCTTTGCTCTGTTAACTAGTGCTTATCATTGGCAGGTTCAAGTAAATCCAGCCTGGTCCCTGGCCTTCACTCTTAGATCACATACTCCTCCATTTTCATGTCTCTGTGCCAATGGGAGAAAGACCTTTAAATGGGTTTTCACAGCTTCTGTTCTTGGTCCGTTTTAGTTCTCCTCTAAACTGAAGTGGATGAGGTGTTGCTCACGTTCTGTCTGCCATTGCAGGAACTGTAAATGTGACCGTTGGTGCTCAGGCTGTTCCATCCTGGATTCTGTGTGGCAATGAGATTGCAACTGTGCCAACAAGAGGTCGTGTTGATGTAGTGTCACGCAGTCTACTTGTCCTGGTCAGTGTTTTAACCAGCCTTCCAGAGCTTTATTTTTTTTTTTTTTAACAGATGTGACATTTTATTGCTTCTCTAGGCTGAAGGAGTTGAAAGGACAAGCACCCAGAGTTGGTTACTGTGTCCAAAGGGTTTGTTTGCACTACATGACTTTTACTGCAGGGCTGGAAAACTCTGGCCCTCATGATCCACTTTCTTGAGTTTAGCACCAACCCTAATCAGCACCCCTGTACAGGCTAATCAAGGTCTTCAGGATCACTTGAGGTCCAGAGTTGTCCGTTCCACTTTTAGTGTAACGTTAGCCAAGTCTTCAATGCTGACCTGTTCTTTGTTTTGCAGGAAGCAGTGTTTCAGAAAATGTGACTCTGGCTCTTCCTACAGAGGTGATCCAGGGATCGTCCAGATGCTCAATTTCAGTCCTTGGTAAAATGGTTAATTGAGGGTGAACTAAAACTAAATTACTTTGGTTTTGATATGGGTTATATACATTCTCGATTATTCTCTCATAGGGGACATAATGGGCCGCGCGCTAAAGAATCTGGATGGGTTATTGCGACTGCCATCTGGCTGTGGTGAACAGAATATGGCTGCTCTTGCTCCCAATATTTACATCCTGCAGTACCTGGAAGTCACGGCACAGCTCACCACAGCCATCCGAGGAACTGCCACGGGTTACCTTCAGAGCGGTATGGACGAGTATTTGGGGGACTAAACCCTATGGACATTCAGACCCACTCTTCCCATTTGAGTGCAGACCTTTTCTTTTTGGTTCTGAAAAGGATACCAAGGACAGCTGAACTACAGGCACAGTGATGGTTCATACAGCACATTTGGTTACGATGCATCCAATACATGGTGAGTTTAATTCAGTCCTTTTTTTTTTTTTTTCAGTGCATGTTTTTTAAAAATTTATATTTCTTAACCTTTCTCACAACCAGGTTGACTGCCTTTGTCCTGAGGTGTTTTGGCCTAGCAAGGCGCTTCATTTTCATCGATCCCAATGTCCTTCAGAGTGCAAAGGATTGGTTGATGAGCGAGCAGGGTTCAGATGGCTGTTTCATGCCACAGGGAACTCTGTACCACAATGACATGAAGGTGTCACATTGCTCTGTTGGCAAATTTGAAGAAACACACAAGGTCTTGACCTGCTCTTATGCTTGTGTCTTAGGGTGGAGTTGGTGATGATGTGACCATGACCGCCTATATTGCTGTATCGCTGCTTGAACTAGGAGTCCCTGTCACAGTAAAAACCACCCATTACTGTACATCTACCTTCCTGTTTTTTTTCTCTAGACTGACGTTTGCGTTTGCTTTCAGGATCATGTTGTCAGCAGTGCTCTGTCATGCTTGAGGTCTGCCGTTGGGAACCTGGGAAACACTTACACAACTGCCTTGCTCGCCTACACTTTCAGTCTGGCCAGAGAGGCCAACACTCGCTTGCAGCTTTTAACCGCCTTGAACACCATTGAAATTTCTGAAGGTGATTTTATTTGCTAGCCTTTTGCTTGGGATTTTATTAGTCAAGATCTTTTGGCATTAGCTTTCTTGGTCTCATCCTAAGGCGCTAAACTCCATTGGTCTCAAACTGCATCCGGTGATACTCTGGCTGTGGAGATCAGCTCATATGTGCTGCTAGCGGTTCTGTCTGTGCAGCCTACAGAGAGTCTTGGCTATGCTAACCGCATTGTAAACTGGCTCGTGGCCCAGCAAAATCCCTATGGAGGCTTCTCCTCTACCCAGGTGAATTTGACTACCAGAGATGAGCAAAATCATCCATTTGACTAGAGATTTTAATCTGGTGATTTTGTTTTTAGGACACGGTGGTGGCTCTTCAGGCTCTGTCCCTGTATGCCACTCAGGTGTTTAGCTTGGAGGGATCCAGCACCGTTACTGTACAGTCATTGGTGGCAGGAGGAGACGTTTATAACTTTAACGTGACACGGGACAACCGTCTGCTGTATCGGGAGCAGCAGCTGAAGAACGTCCCAGGCAAATACAGTATTAAAGTGGAAGGCTCCCCCTGTGTATCTGTGCAGGTCTGTATAGTCACCTCTTATGTTTTGGTGTGTTGTACCCATCCCAATTCTCCTTGTTTTGGTTTTAATTGCACTCCCAGGTTGCATGTTTCTACAACATCCTGGCACCCATTAAAGGCAGTGGCAAAGCACTGAGCGTTGTAGCAGCGGTAACGGGAGATTGTCAGTCTCTTGGAGCCAATCTCATGCTGACCTTCACTGTAAAGTAAGACCAGCTTTGCTCCTTGTGTCCTGTTGTGAACAGCTTCTTGTTTCTATCTATCAAGCTCTTTATTCCCCTTCATTCAGATACAGCGGTGCAAAACCAAGT
The DNA here is from genome assembly GCA_039654625.1 of Rhinogobio ventralis. Lineage (NCBI taxonomy): Eukaryota > Metazoa > Chordata > Actinopteri > Cypriniformes > Gobionidae > Rhinogobio > Rhinogobio ventralis. The sequence goes on from CM077196.1 coordinate 922,371, forward strand.
ACTAACATGGTCATAGTGGGCATTAAACTCCTGTCAGGTTTCACAGCAGATACGTCTCTGGTGAGTTTCAAGATGGTTTGAAAAATCAAGATGCTTGAAACTTGTTAAATGGGTGTTTTCCTCACAGCTTGGCACTCCACCCGACGCATACGCCCCACTAGTGCAGCGGGTTGACGCTAAAGACGATCATGTCATGGTGTATCTGAAAGAGGTGAGACTATAGCTGGTAGGGAATATAGTGTCTGCACCTGTTCATCCTGTCACGCAGGTTCCCAAAAATGTCCCCATCCTCTGTCACACAGGTTCCCAAAAATGTCCCCATGACATACAAGCTACAACTGAAACGGGTTCTTGCAGTGCAAAATCTCAAGCCAGCGGTCATCCAAGTCTATGACTACTATCAGACAAGTAAGCTTTCATCCTTGAGCCATGGCTTTGGCTAAGTTTCCTGGAGAATGTGATCCAGCTCATTTCTTGCTCATTTCTTGCCCTCTTTCAGGTGATCTGTTTGAGACCACGTACACGTCCCCCTGTCCATGACTGTGCAAATAAAGCTTTTTATTCAACCGGTCATCTTGTTTCCTTTGTTGAAGCTGGAAGCCTCAAATGTTTGCTCTGCTCAAGTTCTTGCTTGTTCTGTGACTTCAGGTCTTTCTGCCTTGGCTTAAATGCAGTTTGTAATGGCTGGTAATAACTTGGACTCTTAATCCATTTTTCACTTTTTGGCTCAGTCTAAAAGAGACTGAATGTTTCCATATTGCTCTACTCCATAGCTATACTCAAATGTGTTTTATTTTTGGACAGCTCTTCCAAATAGACCAGCAAAATAACCAAGGAATTGGTATAAATGGAAGGTTAGAAATGGTTAAATGGGGGAGAAAACAATTCCAACTTTTTTTTAAAGGTACCTAGACAAGCAGGGTCAAAGCTGTGCCTGTTAAGGTGGACCATTAGATTTATTTGATAAAATCTGTGTGCACAGAAGCCCAGTCAACTGCCACACCATCCATCGAGAGTCCTTTTAATGCCCAAAAAGCAGCCATTCCCTTTGTAGAATGGGCTCCCAGGTGTTCCTGGTAATAGCTGACCGTTTACCAATAGTCATTGTTTTGACAGTGCAAAAATTGTGTGAACTTGGTACACACAGGGTTAAAGTACATGTAGTTCTCAAACCCTTTCCATAGAGGTCAGGGTGAGCAGTGAAGCTGTATTGTATGAGACCACCTTAATATCTGCTTGCTCCAAGGGTTCAAATGGGATTCCCCTGAGTGTTTCCAAGACCAGGGACCGATCCCATGCTGGTAACAGGTCTAATAACTGGTCTCAAACAGTGTGCACTCCTCATAAATCTACTTATGATAGGATGCCAACCTAATGTTTTACTATTAAATCCCATGTGACATGATGAAATGGCCGCCAGGTACACCTTGATCGTAGAGAAGGCCTTCCTTTCCTCCAGTATCTTCTGAAGGAAGGTAAGAATGTCTGGTTCTGAGGAAAGGAACGGTATCTTTTGTCTTTCCTGACACCATGTCTCAAGGTTTCTCCACTTTGCCTCATAGAGATCTGGTGGATTCACTCTAGCATTCTGAAAGGTAAAAAATCACATTCTGGGGCAGGGCCAGACACTGAGACTCCACCTCTCTGGATGTGGATGAAAAATCCTTCCTCCGGCCAGGGAGAGGTCTATGCACTAAAGAAGATGCCACAGATGTGAATACAGCATCTTTGCTGTCCATGGCCTCCCTGGCCATAATGGAGCCATTAAGAGAACCCTCTGTGACCTGATTCTGGACCGGGTGGGGAGGATGGAAAAGCATATAGCAGATCAGATCACGTCAGGTCTCAGCTCATGTACACAAGTTTTTGAGGTAGTGTGAACTTGTGTGCAGCAGTAAATCTGGTGGAGAATCAGGCCCGGTTACAAAATCAAATCATTGAGGCTGCAGATGTACCACCAGCGGTGTACAGTGAGAAGATTTTTTACTAGTCATCACTTTTACCAATAATAATGTTTGTCTGTTAATCTGTTAGTCTGCCTTTACATTGTTTTAATGCTTTACTAGTATTTTAACATCATCCTTCTGAGAAGCAGAAAAAAGGTTTTGTGAATTGAGATGGAAGATCTAACAGAATAATTTGATATACTTTATGCAATATGCGTGTAAACATGGCCATACATGTGTTTTCAATGCAATGTATCTATGCACTGTATTTAACTTGCATATTAATGTGTTTTTTGGGACAATATGTAATGTAATAATGGGAGTAATAAATGGGAATATTCATAAGAATAGCCAGACTTGACTATGTTGTCAGAGAAATTTGCTAAAATATGTCTTCTACAGAGGCAAAACATCAATTCTGGGTCTAAGTAGGACATTTCTGTCTCGCTCTCCAGAGCACGAACACAAACTGCTAAATGTGTTTCGCCAATATTATTACCTTATCACCTGAGGGTGCTTTAGCTTGCGTTTGAGGGTGCTTAGCACCCCCGTAGAACCGGGCCTGTGGAGAATTATTATGAGTATTTTCCTGAACGAGTCCGACAACCGAAGGTCATTAACCTTTAAACGAATGTCAAATTAAAGTTAATTTAAATAAAAAACATTTTCGCTTCTGTGAACCGATAAAAACAGAATCAAAAGGTATTGAAAATAGGACTACACAAAATATATTTGACAATTAACAGATTACAAAAAAAAAACAGCACCGAGTAATGTTTATATAGCGTAATCATTAGTTTTCTTTATGTAGGCTATCTTTGTGAATTTGCGTTTTATTTTATAGTTTAATGTATAGCTACGTATTGCTCTGTTATGAATTAAATTTAAATGATTTGTTGTGGAGTGAGGGGGAAATAACCTAGGCTATAGTGTTTATAATGTTTGTAAATGTTTCGTTTTATTTATCGGTGTTTAATATACATATACACTAATGTAATGTGCAATTACGAGGTGTAGCGTCTGGAGTCTCTCTGGACAGGATCAAAGATGAGTCGATTCCACTATAAACGTCAGAAAGCCTTTTAGCCGTATATAAATTAGGTTCCGGTACCGAGGAGTCTGAGGAAGATGGCATCGTGGACAGTTTTGTGGCTTGGCTGAGGTAGAACAGACAGCACCGTTAGAATCCTGTGAGAACTTCAATCAGGACGCAATCTCTCCCCCTATCCCCCCCCCTCACTCAAAAAGATAGGGGGGTGGGGGCCTAGACACACAGGCTCCTTCCAATACACAGACACAAACATTTTCTTTATGTAACTTTAATTAAACTATCCCAGAATGTATATGATGATTCCTGTGTGTACGCATGCTCCCTATGTCATTGCCAACATAGTCATGATGTACGAACAATGTAAAGTCATTTAAGATGCTTGTATTCATGTGTAAGAATGTATCTCTGCTCTAATATCTCCCAGCCATACTGTTTGATATCTAAATATTCCTCTCTCTTTCTCTTAACCAACGGTGCACAGTAGATGATTATGAAATGCATCACATTATGTTACCCCCCCCTTTTGAGTAGAAATGTACCAAGTATGACACCATCATAAATTAGGCAAATGAGGTCATAAACGGAGACAAAGAAAGTGTTCTCCCGCCTAAAACTCCCACATCTGATTGGTCATTTCAGAAAAGATGGGCGGATGTTAATGTTTCTTTAAAGGACAGTAACACCAGCATATCTTGGCTCAGTCGGTGCAGTCGATAAACAACCCTCTTATCATCTCGGCTCGTCCCCTGGCCAGGCGGCTTCGGCCCTGGCTTGGCGGCTCAGTCACGTGGGTTGGTTCCTTTGAAGTCGGCGCGCTCCGCAGCCAGGCGGACAGGCAACGCGCGCCATCCCAGCGCGCTCCATCTCAGCGCTCAGTCGTCTTCTAAAACTCCGACGAGACAATCTTCTTTTCCTCCCCTTTTCAGCATTCGCTCCAACCATCTTCAAACTTCCCGCGGATCGAGAACGCTCCGGAAGGACCAAAAGAGAACACGCTCCAGCTCAAAGAACGCTCTGAGAAGACTCACACGCATTCTTTATACTCAGCACAAAACAACCCATGCAAGTATAAATTCCATCGAAATTTAGATGCGTTTTAAGATGTGTACCCCTGTTTAAGGTGATATTATTCGTTGCTGGCTCTCGGTGGTTATGTGAAATTGCCATTCCTGAACCTTTCCTTCCTCTCTTTCATTCTCTTCTTTTCATTCTCTTTCGTTACTATTCGTTGTTCTGTATATACATGTATTCTTTGTTTAGTCGTATGTATTCGTAGTATCAATTATTAAAACCATTGTATCCACGTTCGATTGTCATTGTTGCCGCTCACAAGGCATGGTCACTTTAATGTTCCGATCTAGCTACGAGCTCTCAAGTATCTTTGAATACTTTAATTAATATCCTAATAGTTCGGAAAGTTTATTCTTCGTGACCAGAAGGATAATCTTCCCGAAGATTTGATAAGAAAGAATAAAACTTTGTGAGAATTGATAAAAGATTGTAGTACTGTTCGTTCGTTAAATGAACGGATCAGATGAATTTTGAATTAATTCTAATTCAAAGGTTATTCTGTAATGATTTAATATATATTCGCAGTTAATTGCAACCCATTGTCATTAACTATATATATATTGCATAAATACCTAGGTTAGGTATTTCCCTTTTTGGGTGATTTGGAGATTTATAATTTAATCATAACCCGTTGCGATTAGTTATAAATAATTAAACATTAATAATCATAATTCCCTATTGAGCTAATTTAATTTATTATTATTATATGCAGCCGAGTCGCTACAGAGGTGTTTTTGGAGTAAGATTGATTTCTCTTTCTCGAGATTGCTTCCTCTTCTTGGCTGGGTTAGGTGAATCCACATCCCACAGGAAAGTGTGAGACGGTTCAACTTCACAGAAGAAGCCATGTTTAACTGGTAAGTTGGTCTTATTTTTATTTGTCTGGTAAAGTGTTTCACTATGCTTAATGCTTTATTCGGATGTCCTATGACAAGTGGTATCTTGTCTTTCAGACAGTTTAGTCTCGCCAGACTAACACTAAGTGCACTGAAAAAGGGCTCGTAGTGAAGAGATGTAGGATGCCATTTTGGGCCAGCGCTGCTGTTTATGTAGGAAGTGGTGGGGTTTCTCTGGCCTGATGGGCGTGATTGTGTAGGGTTTCATGGATGACCACGCCAGAGGCGTTCCCCGTAGTGAGATGTCGAATGAGTCCACCGAAAGAGAACGGCAGCCACTCCAAACTCAGCGGAGTTTAGCTGATAAACGTGTGTCTTCACTAATGAAATACATTCAGAGTCCACAGATTAGATTTGATTAGGCGAGTGTTCACGCAAACATTATCTGTCTTATGTGAACGTTTGGTGTGTGTGTGAAGCATCGGCTCATGAGAGGGAACACCAAACACACGCTCAGTGTTGCGATTGTAGTTTAACTACAAAACAACAGAGAGTGAAGGTAAAACCTGCTGTTTCCTGACAAAATCCCCAACATGAGGTGTTTCACAGAAAGAGTCCGAATGGATGATTTTTGATTCCCAACCCCACCAGTAGGTGGCGCTGTTACTGTGGTGTGTTCAGTCAAAGCAGCCTCAGATGCAGTGTGGCAACACACCATCAAATGTGTTGATTTGGTGAACAAAAACTGTTTAGTCTATCCATGTTTTGACGATCCGAATCAAATTTGGTGAAAATCGGAAGGAGTTGAGAGGTTCTAAAAAGAAGTTCATCCAACTATGGCATGGCAAATTTAATCAAAAGTTATACATTTTTTATTTTATAAACTTTTTCTTCTTAATGATTTGCTAATATGTTTATAAAATATAGCATTTTATGACAAAATTCAAAATGGCTGACATTGTTCGACTTGATATGAAGACACCAGTCTTGATTTTTGACCAAACCGTTCAGAAGTTATAAGCAGAAAAGCAGGCTCGCAGATACGGCTCGACACTCTGATGCGGGAAACACACACATAACTGCTCTCATTGATGAGACCAACTGGGCTGCCATTGACTCGAGCAGCAGAAGGCCAGCGGATACACGTGCCTTCAGTGATGTTTATCAATGTAAATTCATAAGCATCAATTGATATGCAGTTTCCTATGAACAGTATTTATATTGACTGCTTCAAACACATAAATAATAGGCTTAATATTTGATAGGACATTTAGACATCATCTAAAATAAAAGCTCAAATTTAACCTCATCTTTTAAAAAACAATAATCCCTCCATTTTCCTCTATTCCCTCCCGACTCTAGCTTATGCTACTCTGAGCAATGTCCAAAACTTCATATTTCAGGCACTTTTTGTGATTCTTCGCCTCTTCATGACGGATCTCTTCCTGTATTCCTCAGTTGTAAGTCGCTTTGGATAAAGCATCTGCTAAATGAATAAATGCAAAAGCTAAGATGTATTTTTCCAGCATTGCACTGTTTTTATTCACATTATTATCCACTCGCTCAGGAGTTTAGGTCACATCTCTACAGGCTTTTCTTCAGGTAATGATCCAGACGCTGTCTTGTGGATGGTAAGAGTTCACGTTCACCTAAAGTGAGACACATTCTGCTGCTCTAAAGCATATATATGCTCCGTTCATGTTCTGCGTTTGTTTCTGCAGGTCGGTTATGATATTCCAGCTGGATTGAGCTTTTTGATTCACTGTCAACCAAAAGTAACAGGTAAGAAAGTTCATCTGAGATGTTAAAAATATGTCTGATATATATTTATATTTTTTACTGGTTCTTTGGTCACACTGGAAATGGGAACTCAAGAGAAACGCATTGCATTGTGGGACAGTATTCTCATACAGTAAATACTGCTCCTATTGGTGAATGTCTTCAGATGTGCACATTACACACACTACACACTGCAGCAACAGAAAGAGTAGTCAAAGTTAGATTTACTGTCATTTAGAAACATTTACATTCATTGTGTGCATTTACAACATATGAAATAACGAACAATGTTACACAATACACACTTTAAAAACAATAGCTGGACATTCAGCTAATCTCTCATTTCGTCTTCCACATAAAGACTCCAGCACGTTCTGATCTCCATTAGAAATGCCAGTAGAGTTCAGAGTTATAGATGAGTTAATCTTCCAGACTCTGTGTTATGGAGGAGAAGGGCTGATCGTGAGCTTGTAGCCTCTATGTTTGGGCTTATTATGGGCTGGAAGGAATTACAGGCGTTTCCAGAAAGAGGAAGGAAGGAAACAACTCAGAGGAGTTCTGACATTACATGAAGGATCTGAGCTGATGGGTTTCTGATGGGTGTAGACTGAACATTTACTGACATCAGGATCCTGAGACTCAAACCTCAATCCATCAGGCGATTCTTAAAGTTAAAGTTATAACACTGATTCCTCTCTGTGCTGCTGATGTTTTAGTTATAAAAGCAAATCACTATTACATGAATACACAGAACAAGTGCAATGACAGTTAAACATCCTACATTTATTTACAGCTAGTTACAAAACCAAGAAAACGTATATTAAGAAACGGTCTCAATACCAAATGCAGACTGAGACTGAGCTCTGTCAGAAGGGTCTCGAGTGTTTTCTGTTGATTATGTTTGTGAAACCACTGAATCCAGCTGAGTCTCACTTTTACCAGCTTCTTGATCTTGATTCAGTAGATGCTCCATCTCATGTGATTCTGCTGGGTTCTGGTTCTGGTTCTGGCTCTGGCTCTGGTTCTGGTGCTGGTTTGATCCGGTGGCTGGAGTTTCATCAGAACCTGCTGCATTCTGGGTTCAGAATAAGACGTTTTAACATGTATTAAGTAACAAAATCACAGCAGTGTTTCTCAGTCCTGGTGCTGGAGTTTCCTCATGGAAAACACTTTACAGTTTTACCACAGAGGACATGCCGTTACAAAACCACATGACCTGTTGCTGCTAACTTTAGTATAATACGTGCTATAGTGTAACTCTAGTATATAGTGTAGTACTTCTGGGCGTGTTCATGTCGGAGCAGATGATCAGATATTTCAGGTATTATTCAGTCAATTATCTGAAGTGTTTTGTGTCAAATAAAGGAAACACAGAATCTGCAGCGCTGAGCTTCTCCAGGAGCAGGACTGAGACACACTGATCTCTGGAGAAAAGTGCTCAAATCCACAATAATGCTGCCGCTAACCTGAGATTCCTGATCCTGAGATCCAGTGGCTGGAGTTTGGCGAGACTTTATTGCCTTCTGTTCACAAGACACATTTTTAGACCGTTATATAAAGGTGCGGTCAGTAAATCTGTCCACATTTAAAGAATAGCACATTTGACAAATGATGTAGAGAGAGTTTTATTCCACATAGGGTGTGTCTGTGTGTGTGTGTGTGTGTGTGTGTCTGTCTGTGTGTGTGTCTGTGTGTGTCTGTGTCTGTGTGTGTGTGTCTGTGTGTGTGTCTGTGTGTGTGTCTGTGTGTCTGTGTCTGTGTCTGTGCGAGTGCGCCTGTGCGCCTGTGTGCGTCTGTCTGTGCGCGTCTGTCTGTGCATGTGCGTGCGCGTCTGTCTGCGTGCGTGTCTGCGTGCGTGCGTGCCTGCGTGCGTGCGTGCGTGCGTGTCTGCGTGTGTCGACTCAGTATGAGAAACATGATCATGAAATCACTGAGTGCACCTTGTGTGTCAAAGTGGATCAATTTGAGCAAATTAAGGACAGAAGTGATACAAAATGGAGAGAATTTTTAACCGTGCCTGCTGCACTTTCTCCTTCTTGGAGGCTCTTTTATAAGGGTCCTCTGCCTAAACGATCTGGAGACCTACAGTGGAGGTTACTACATTGTGTTTTGCCCACTAATTCTCATGTTTCTAAATTTAACTTGAATGTTTTATCATCTTGTATTTTCTGTTCTTTACCAGAATCTGTTTTTCATGTTTTTACTGAGTGTTCTAGATTGGTTCCATTATATATGTGTCTAGAAAGATTACTTGGGAATTTGGGTTTTGTTTTCAACAAGACACTGTTCATCTATGGTTGCAAGTATGCTAGAGCGCACAGACAGCAGTGTACGCTAGCTAATTTCATCATTGGACAAGCCAAATTAGCCATTTGGAAGTCTTGTAGACTGGCTGCTGAAGGGCGAAATGTAAATGTGTGTCTGTTATTTACTGCTTTGGTGGAATCTAGAGTAAGAGTGGAGCATAGATATTATCAAATGACAAAAAACATGCTTCAGTTTGAGTTTAAATGGTGTGTAAATGGGGCCTTACTGTCACTTTGTGAGGATGGAGAAGTAATGTTTAATTGGTGATGTAGTTATAGTGGTCATTTTGAGTGAGGTATGTTTTATTTAATTTATTAATTTGTTTTTGTTTGTTTTTGTTTGTTTTATTATCTTTTGAACATCTTGTACTGTGCTTGTGTGTAAGGTATAATTAACTGTTCGTTTTTAGACTGTTTTAATAAAGTGTGTTAAAAGTCAAAGTCTCTCTCTCTCTCTCTCTCTCTCTCTCTCTCTCTCTCTCTCTCTCTTCTTCTCTTTATCTCTCTCTCTCTCTGTGTCTCACTCTCTGTCTCTCTCTCTCTCTCTGTCTCTCTCTCTCTGTCTCTCTCTCTCTCTCTCTCTCTCTCTCTCTCTCTCTCTCTCTCTCTCTCTCTCTTTCTATCCCTCAGGTAACATTCTATTCATGCTGGGTACGATTAATGGTATAAGTTTTTATCATCTCATACATCTATTTTGTAACCATTTTAAGTGTAACCATAACCAGATTTTGTCATTAAATTCTTTCAATTATAAATGATTGCTAACTAGTTTTGATTTGGTATTGACTTTGAAGTGTTACCTCTATTGCAATACAATATAGTCACAGTATAGCAACGCTCTCCCACATATTTAGCTATTGTAACTGCGCTTATTTCCGTCGTTGGTATAAGTACAGTGGGTGGTTATAGACGAGAAATGTACAGTTTTCTACCATCTTGCTCATAAAGTTTCTTTAGTCTTTCGGCAACCCTGCAGCCTGAACCACTGTAGGCAACCCACCCTCACAATGGTGCCCTGGTGGCCTGTATACATTATTATAGGCAGTACAGTACAGTACAGTAGCCACCACAAAAGTTCAACGGGATTTATCATTTACACTAGATAATTTTACATTAAGCATCAACACTTCAAATGAACTATTTGAAAATAGACTTTTCAGTAATACTGAAGATATTACTATAAATTACAGCAACACCTCCCCCTTTGCCTTTTAGAAGAGGCTTGTGTTTATAACAATAATCTTGGGGGGTGAAGGCAAATCACGCACCTGATAGGCCAAGGCAATAGCCTGAACTATCCAATTACTGACTGTCAATTACATACAAACAACTGGTCTGACCTTCTCCACTGAGAGGACTTCTAGATGTAAATGCTCAATGCCCTGACAGGGCAGAGCAGAGGAAGCCTCTCCTCTTCCGACGACACATGGGGTGGAGGATGGAAAGCCTGAAGATCCGTAGAATATGCCATGCTGGAAGGCACCTTAGGCACATAGCCAGGTCTAGGATGTCTAGGAGTCCTCCAGGGGAGAAATCCAGGCCTGGAGACAGAAAGGACAGAAAAGGCCTGGAGATCTCCCACTCTATTGAGGGATGTAATAGCCAGGAGAAAAGCAATCTTGAACGTCAGATTAGCTGATGCTGACACCAAAGGTTCGAAGGGGCCCAGGGACAGCCCTTTGAGAACTACAGTCAAATCCCAGGTCAGGACTCTAGCGTGAGTCGCAGGCCTTAATCATCCATGCACCACAGAGGAACCGTATGACATGGTGCCTCCTCAGAGGCTTATAACATAGCTGAGGGTTGAAAGCTGCAATGGCAACCACGTATACCTTAAGTGTGGACGGGGTAAGACCAGCAGAAAAGCAATTCTGGAGGAAGCCACCGGGCAGTTCACACCATGCTTTCTACACCAACTGGTGAAAACATTCAATTTCAGGCCGTACAGTTTCCTCATGAATGGAGCTCTGGAACTGAGTATGGTCTTGACCACTTCCACCGATTGGCCAGCCTCTAGCTACTGGGCCCCCTGTGGGGCCAGACCCAAAGTTTCCACAACTCTGGCTGGGGGTGAAATATTGAGCCCCCTGCCTGAGAAAGCAGGTCCCTCCTTAGCTGAATCTCCTACAGAGATCCTGACAGAAGTGATACATTGTCTGCAAACCTTACTCGGGCCGGCCAGAACGGGGCTACTAGAAGTAGACTGACCCCTTCTTGTCGGACCCTCTCCAGAACTCCTGGGTGGAGAGCGATTGGTGGGAAAGCATACAGGCGCCGCATCGGCCACGCCTGCACCATGGCATCCAACCCTAACGGGGCTGGATGCGTGAGAGAGAGAGCCAGTCTGGATAGAGGGCGCGACCTCAGATTTATGTAGGAGATCACAGACAAACTGTCTGTTTGTATCAGAACGTGGTGGCCCCTGAGGTCTGGGAGGAAGCTCCTCGGAACAATGATGGTCCAGCCACAGACCTCTCGCGAAGACGCCGTCCGTGACTGCGCCCCAACCCGTGAGGGATGAGTCTGTCGAAACAATCTTCCGCTGACAGGATACTCCCAACACATAGCCTTAGGACAGAAACCAAGGTTTCTTTTATATGGACAGGGAACAAAGGCATTTGAGCGTAACCCTGATCATACGGAACGGCCTAGTCAACACTTTGTCTCACAGTGATCTCACCATGTGGTCACAATGTGAGGTGACAGTGAGCTACAAGTGTAACCTCACAGTGCACTCACTGTGTGCTCATACTATGGCCACAATGTGAGGTCACCCCAGATAGAAATTTTATTGTTACTCGGACGTCAAATTCACAACTATACAAACGATATTACCAGCTTCACTTATTACAATCCAGATTGACTTTATTTCTGTCAGACGTCTACAGAAGTTCTTATTGAGATTAACAGAGGTTTAGATGTGAATGATTTATTGAAAATAATAGTTTGGTTTGATGTCACCATTATGGTGGTCATTATTTGCTTTAGTGGGGCACTTTGATTCTTGATGTTTTAATGCTAGTTTTTCTCTGGCTGCTCTTACTGTGTTTGTTATGGCAAAAGCAGCAAGAGAAAATGTAACCAGATGATGTTAGCAACTTGATGGCGATAAAGATACAATCATCATGTAGTGTTTTTATCAGCTGATCTCATCTAGATCATCATATGTGTTATTAATTTTACATTATTGATTATAGCATTGTTTCTACAGCATGAGTGTACATCCAACAGTATTTTAATAAGAACATTTGTATAATTTGAAGAAAACACCAAACATCGAGAATCAGCGCATATGAATCTCAACAATGGTGACATGCTTCGTTCCGCAATGCATTCTGGGAGCCACTGATACGTTTTGTATACTACACCCAGAATGCATTGCAGCATGAACATGTCACTGTTACTGAGATTCATACTCTGATTCTTAAGGTTCGTGTTTGTCTCTGTGAAAAATGTTAATCTACACAGTTTTTATTTTCATTGAACCCTGCAGATTTTCTGATTAAATTGCTGCTTGATCTCATGCTGTAGAATCCTAGGATGCTTATGTAAAACTGGTACCAAATATTAGACTCTGGTTGAAGTCAGACCACTAAATCATGATAATGTTTTTATTATCAACAAGTAGCCAATATACAATATATTTTTCTTGCTGCTCTTGCCATAACAAACAGTTACAGCAGCCAGAGAAAAGCTAACATTAAAAGGTCAAGGCCAAAGAGCCCAACTAAAGCAAATACTGATCTCCATAATGGTGACCAAACTATTACTTTCAAACAAACTTAAACATCTAAACCTCTTTTAATCTCAATAAGAGCTTCTGTAAGAGAAATAAAGTAAGCTAATGCTGTTTTTGGAGTTGTTTAATGGTGATGGAGCTTGACTTCAACCCGATTTTCACTTTCAACCAAAATTTGACATCTGAATGAAGTTGGAGTCCTGTGCCTGCTGAACTTCCTGCTAAAACTTTATAAGAATGTTTGAGGATAATGTTCTAATTAATTAGACAGATATGTCACATCATGGCAATTTATTGAATTCGCAAAATGTAACTATAGGCAATGTGAGTAAATGTATAAGTTAATTTTTTTTTCAAGAAAAGATGAATCAGGAGATGACTTTTGTTCCCTTTCGTTCAGTCACTCCGAGTAACGTCAGTGACTGACGAAATGGGGGTTTTGCCTAGAAGCCTATCATCTTCGAGATCTTAGAAAACTCCCAATGGCAGGCCAATGCCATGGGCATGCGGAATTTGCATAGCGTAGCTCCGCCCCACAGCGTGGGTATATAAGGAAGTACGCTGGCTACATCGCATTATGTTTCTGCTTCGGAGCCAAGAGTTTCTCTTCACTCCTCAAGCCTTTGACTGAGTATCGTCAGCTTCTTCGAGACAAGCAGCTTTCCAGTCGGTGTTGGTGTTACGGCGTGTTCCAGCGATCGTTTACTGCCTGCCTGCTGATCTGTGCAGTGGTCTGCATTCAGCTGGTATTCGGTCCCTGGGCGCTTCGACATCACTGCGAAGCTTCCTCTCACAAAAGAGCTTACACGTGGCACGTCTTTTTAAAGATGTCTCGCCCGTGTACTTCTGGGTGCGGTCGGTCTCTGCCGCCCTCTGATGGGCATGAACATTGTCTGACGTGTTTGGGCTTACAGCACGCTCAGGCAGCGTTCATGGATGAGTCTGCGGGAACATGACCATCTCGGTGCTGCGGTCAAGACTCAATGAGCTCCGTTCCGGAGCGAGAGTCCCCTCTGCCACACCCCAATCTGCTGTCTCCTCGCGAGGCAACACTTTGGCTGGTGGCCAGGGTGACCTGAGGGTGACGGTGTGGAATAAAGCCCCGATGCTCATGCCTCGGGCCACACCCCCCTCTAGCGCACCGCTCCCCCCGTGCGCACAAACTGTAGCAACGGAGCCAGCTCCTGCTGTTCCGTCTGTTGCGTTTGGGCCCGCAGAGGACGAGGAGATGTCGATCGCCGCATCTCAAGGTGGGCTAGAGTCCTCTGAGGCTGATGATTCGGCTGTGCTGCCGCCTTCCGGTGTGCCAGCATTGCCCGAGTCGGACCCAGAGTTGACAGCCATGCTTTCCCGGGCAGCCGCGAGTCTCGGGTTGGAGTGGAACCCTTCTCTGCCCTCGATGGGGCCGCGGCCAAAGGGTACACTGGGGTTCCCCCGGATTGAACGCTCTGTTGCGATGCAACTGTGTCCTCAGAGTGCTTCAACCTGGCGTGGTCGACCCTAAGCACCCCTTCAAAGCCTGTAGATTCACATCAACATTGGTGTCGAAGACCTACAGAGCTGCGGGGCAGGCTGCCGCTTCTCTTTGCATGCCATGGCTATCTTGCAGGCCTACCAGGCCCGGGTACTATGCGACATGCACGAGGGTAGAGCTGACCCAGGGCTCAGAAATGAGCTGCGTGCCGCCACCGACCTCGCCCTCCGGGCGACGAAGGTGACCGCATGCTCCCTGGGCCAGGTGATGTCAACAGCTGTGGTCCAGGAGAGACACTTATGGCTCAACCTGGCCGATATGCGGGACGCCGAGCGGACCCGGTTCCTCAACGCTCCCATATCCCAGGCTGGGCTATTCGGCGGCGCGGTTGAGAGCTTCGCCCAACAGTTCTCAACAGCGCCCTCCCGCGGCTCCCACCCCTCCCGCCCGGCCCCAGCAGCAGCCTTCACCTGGGCCGCGCCGTGGAGGACGCCGCAGGAAGGCGCCCCAGTCCGTGTCGGCCCCGCAGCCCGCCAAGCGCCAGGCTAAGCGGCGCTCCTGACACGGACAGCTCAGGGATGGGCAGTTCTTTCCAGGAGATGGTAGCAGGACCACTCCTTCCCCCGGTGGAGGGCCGGGGGAGAATCCTTTGTTCCGCTGCTGGCCCCCGGGTCAGCAGCACCCTATTTTTGTCAAAGAAAGAACTAACCCGCCCATCCCTGAGCCCCCAGAGACCGATGGCAGTGTGCGCCGCCCCCGGGCCACGCCACTATCATCCCTCTCTGGCGCCAGTCTCCTCACAGAGCAGACCCCAGTGGAACGCACGTCCTTCCCTGGTCTCCTCTGTCAGGACGCGGCTGCTGACCGTGCCCCCACACCGGGACGCTACGCCTCCCACGTCTGGGCCGGTCACGCCGCCTCGCTGCCCCACCCGGGGTACGCCTGTGGTTCGCTTGTCCCCGCTGGTGCAGTTCCTGGGAGCCTTGCTAGAGCTTCCGGGGCTGTCCCGCTGGGTCGCGAAGACCATCAGGTTCGGCTACGTGATTCAGTTCGCTCAGGCTCCTCCCCGCTTCCGGGGAGTCCGATTTACCATGGTGGGGCCCAATGCCCCAGTCATGCGTGCAGAGGTTGCTACCTTGCTGGCGAAGGGTGCGATCGAGCCTGTCCCTCCAGCCGAAATGAAGTCCGGCTTTTACAGCCCCTACTTCATTGTACCCAAGAAAACCGGTGGGTTACGACCAATCCTGGACCTGCGCGTCTTGAACCGATCCCTTCACAGGCTTCCGTTCAGGATGTTGACAGCGGAACGCCTTTTCAAATGGGTTCATCCAGCCGATTGGTTTGCAGCGATCGACCTGAAGGACGCCTACTTCCATGTATCCATCCTTCCTCGACACAGACCGTTCCTACGGTTTGCTTTCGAGGGGCGGGCATATCAGTACACGGTCCTCCCATTCGGCTACCTCTGTCCCCTCGCGTCTTTACGAAGATCGTCGAGGCAGCCCTTGTGCCACTCAGGCAACACGGGGTTCGCATTCTGAACTACCTCGACGACTGGCTCATACTGAGTCACTCTCGAGAGCAGGTGTGCGAACACAGAGACCTAGTGCTCCGGCACTTAGCCCGTCTGGGCCTTCGGGTCAACTGGGAGAAGAGCAAACTCTGCCCCGTGCAGAGGATCTCTTTTCTCGGTATGGATATCGACTCGGTCGCCATGTGTGCGCAGCTTACGAGCGAGCGCGCGCAGTCACTGCTGACTTGCCTCCGTCAAATCGAGAGCAAGAGTGCGGTTCCACTGAAATTATTTCAGAGGCTCCTGGGGCATATGACATCTGCAGCCGCGGTAACGCCGCTCGGATTGCTTCATATGAGACCGCTTCAGCACTGGCTTTGCGATCGAGTCCCGAGATGGGCATGGCAGTCGGGCACGCTCCGGGTCCCAGTGACTCGGACCTGCCTGCAGACCCTCACCCCGTGGTCGAACCTCTGCTTTCTACGGACCGGAGTGTCCTTAGAACGAGTTTCCAGGCATATTGTTGTATCAACAGAGGCCTCCACCACGGGCTGGGGTGCCATGTGCAATGGACATGCTGCCGCGGGCTCCTGGACAGGACCCCAGCGCCTCCTGCATGTCAATTGCCTCGAGTTGCTGGCAGTACGGTTCGCCCTGCACCGCTTCCTAGCGTTGCTCAGGGGTCAACACGTACTAGTCCGGTCAGACAACACGGCCACAGTAGCGTACATCAACCGCCAAGGTGGTCTACGTTCCCGCCGTCTGTCTCAACTCGCCCGCCATCTCGTTTTATGGAGTCAGAAACATCTGAGGTCCCTTCGTGCTGTCCATATCCCAGGAACCCTGAACCGTGCAGCCGACGAGCTCTCACGGCTTCAGCCACTTCCGGGAGAATGGAGACTCCACCCCCAGACGGTCCAGCTGATTTGGGAACAGTTCGGCGACGCACAGGTAGATCTGTTTGACTCCCACGACTCTTCCCATTGCCGCCTGTTTTATTCCCTGACCGAGGGCCCCCTCGGTGCGAATGCTCTGGCGCACAGCTGGCCGCGGGGCCTCCGCAAATATGCGTTCCCCGCAGTGAGCCTTCTCGCACAGGTTCTGTGCAAGATCAGGGAGGACAAGGAGCAGGTCCTTTTGGTCGCCCCATATTGGCCCGGCCGGACCTGGTTCTCCGAACTCTTACTCCTTGCGACAGCCCCTCCCTGGTCCATACCTCTGAGGAAGGACCTCCTTTCTCAGAGACGGGGCACCCTCTGGCACCCGCGTCCCGATCTTTGGAACCTCCACGTGTGGCTCCTGGACGGGACACGGTAGGTTTGAGTACCCTACCACCTCAGGTGGTGGCTACCATCACTTCCGCTAGGGCCTTGTCTACCAGACACGCCTATGCGTTGAAGCGGAACCTCTTCGTCACCTGGTGTTCTTCTCGCCTAGAAGACCCCTGGAAATGCCCGATCGGGTCTGTGCTCTCATTCCTCCAGGAAGGGTTGGAACGAAGGCTGTCTCCTTCCACCCTCAAGGTATATGTGGCCGCGATATCCGCCTACCACGACCTTGTGGAGACGAAACAGGTAAGTCAGCACGACCTGATCATCAGGTTCCTGAGGGGAGCGAGGAGACTGAATCCTCCTCGCTCTCCCCTCGTACCCTCTTGGGACCTCTCAGTAGTTTTAGATGCTCTGAACGGAGACGTAACGTCCCTCTGCCACATCCGCTGTACCGCTGAAACGGCCGGGAGTTCAGTCTTGGCTCCTTAGCAGGTAAACATAATGCGATGTTGCCAGTGTACTTCCTTATATACCCACGCTGTGGGGCGGACCTACGCTATGCAAATTCCGTATGCCCATGGCATTGGCCTGCCATTGGGCGTTTTCTAAGATCTCGAAGATGATAGGCTTCTAGGCGAAACCCCCATTTCGTCAGTCACTGACGTTACGTCTCCGTTCCCTCCTCAGGGAACGAGGGTTACATACGTAACCGAGACGTTTTGCTGACAAAAAAAGAATATGAATAAAATGGAGAAAAAAAATTATAAAAGAAAACATTCCAATGAATAAATACATTTATATACAAGTATTAAATAAACATAACATAAATCAAAACTTACACTGCACAAATGTACTGTTCTAACAAATTATGTACACATCAACAGATGGTGACCCCCACATCATCTTACTGCCAACTGAACAGAGCTGTGCCAATCCTGCAGCTGTATTTTGATGAGGCAGTTGACCTCCGTAATGACCTCCGTCTTTCTCGCCAGTCCATCATGTCCCTCACTGGTGCAATTAGGCTGGATTCCGACCATGGGAGGGACAGGGACATTGAGGTGCTGGTGTTCCTCTTCTGGTTTGGTCATGCAGCATCCTTCAGGGTGGTGTCTCGGACCTTTGATATCCCCAAGTCCTCTGTGTATGACATTGTGTACAGAGTGAGCTCAGCAATCATCAGAATTTTGAAGAGGGTGATTGCATTCCCAACCGGAGATGACCTGGTGGCAGTAGGAGAAGGCTTTGCCCAGCTGGCTGGGTCACCAGCTTTCAGTTCAGCAGTTGGGGCAATTGACGGCTTGAGGCAGCGCTGACACCACATGACTCTGACATATGCTATCAAAGCCCCGTGAGAGCAAATCGAGAGCAGCCCGGCTGGTGCATTCTGTGCAGCTTCTCTAGAACGACTGCATGAGCTCTGATGACGACACAGCTGCTCGACGATTGGCCGG
Source organism: Rhinogobio ventralis (assembly GCA_039654625.1). Taxonomy (NCBI): domain Eukaryota; kingdom Metazoa; phylum Chordata; class Actinopteri; order Cypriniformes; family Gobionidae; genus Rhinogobio; species Rhinogobio ventralis. The sequence continues at coordinate 940,811 of CM077196.1, forward strand.
ATTCACAGCATGACAGCGATCACGTGCGTTTCATGTTTATTCTAAAACCTTCAGTTCCACTAATACTCACAAATCTTTTTTTTATAACAGTAAAACCTCTTTTCATGTAGTCGCAATGAAAATAAAACTGATAAAAAATGTAGACCCCCCCCAGCCGGTGTCGAAAACACCTTTTGTCCTTGTTTGTCAAGTCAACTTTATTTATATAGCGCTTATTACAATGCAGATTGTTTCAAAGCAGCTTCACAGTGTTAAACAGGAAAATAATGAACAGAATTTGATTCGGCTGTACAGCCGCTCTGGAGAAAACGGTGATGTCATCAGCTCATTTCAATTATCATATATATTCAAGTAATGTAGTTGATATAGTTAATTTAGTTTAGTAATTACATTTATTTGGTTATTTATTTGAAAATTTAGTGTCCCCAACTGAGCAAGCCAGAGGCGACAGTGGCAAGAAACCAAAACTCCATCAGGTGTCCTAATGGAGAAAAATAAACCTTGGGAGAAACCAGGCTCAGTCGGGGTGCCAGTTCTCCTCTGGCCAATTAACAAACAGTGTATGATTATTATGATTATCGGAGGCATCACGCCGAAGAAGGGTTTATTGAGGATGGCGTGTCGATTAAACAATTATTAAATAGGAATATTCAAAATATCGGAGTCATCACGCTGGAGATGGATCCATTGAGGATGCCATGTCGATGATGTCAGAGGGTAGACTAATTGAAACGGTCTCTGCAGACACTTCAGGGATGAGTTGGTCCACCATCTGATCTGGATACGGCCCGGATCCGGCTGACTGCAGTAAACCTCGGGATAAACAGAGAGACTAACATTAGCGTAGATGCCACTCTTCCTATGATGTAACGAGTACATCAGGTGTTATAGGAAGTGTTTCCGGTTCCGGCTGACCTAGTTAATGCAGCCTAACAATTTGAATAAAATATAAATTAAAAATATTTTATGTGTATGCCATAGTAAAGAGATGCGTTTTTAGTCTAGATTTAAACTGACAGAGTGTGTCTGCTTCCTGAACAATGCTAGGAAGGCTGTTCCAGAGTTTAGGTGCTAAACAGGAAAAGGATTGACCGCCTGCAGTTGATTTTGAGCACACCCAGGTTCCTAACTGACGACGAGGACTTGACAGAGCAGCCATCAAGTGCTAGACAGTATTCTAGGTTACATGTGGAGTTTTTTTGTCCAATAATTAAAAATTCAGTTTTTTCTGAATTAAGTTGCAGGAAATTACTAGTCATCCAATTTTTTATATCAGCTATGCATTCCGTTAATCTTGTGAATTGGTAAGTTTCGTCAGGGCGTGAAGAAATATAGAGCTGAGTATCGTCAGCATAACAATGAAAACTAACGCCATGCTTCCTAATGATATCTCCCAGTGGTAGCATGTACAGGGTGAAAAGCAACGGTCCTAGCACTGAGCCCTGCGGTACTCCATATTAAACTTGTGATCGGTGTGACATCTCTTCATTTACTGCTACAAACTGATAACGGTCAGATAAGTATGATTTAAACCATGCCAATGCAATTCCACTAATGCCAACATAATTTTCGAGTCTATTCAAAAGAATGTTGTGGTCGATAGTATCGAAAGCAGCGCTAAGATCGAGTAACACTAACAGAGAGATACAACCACGATCGGATGATAAGAGTAAATCATTTGTAACTCTAATGAGAGCAGTCTCAGTACTATGATGCGGTCTAAATCCTGACTGGAAAACCTCACAGATACCATTTCTTTCTAAAAAGGAGCATAATTGTGAGGACACTTCCTTTTCTAGTATTTTTGACAGAAAGGGTAGATTTGAGATTGGCCTGTAATTGACTAATTCTGTAGGGTCAAGTTGCGTTTTTTTAATAAGTGGTTTAATAATAGCCAACTTAAAAGTTTTCGATACATATCCTAAAGTCAAGGATGAATTAATGATATTAATAAGAGGATCTATGACCTCTGGAAGCATCTCTTTTAGTAGTTTAGTCGGTATAGGGTCGAGCATACATGTTGTTGATTTTGATGATTTAACGAGTTTAGCCAATTCTTAATCTCCTATAGCAGTGAATGAATGTAATTTTTCCTCAGTGACACTACAATGCTCTGTCTGATGTGATACAGTAGTAGACGGCTGCATGGTTATAATTGTTTTCCTAATATTATCAATCTTACAAGTAAAGAAGTTCATAAAGTCATTACTGCTGTGCTGTTGGCAGACATCAGAAGTTGAAGCTTTATTTTTGGTTAATTTAGCCACTGTATCGAATAAATGCCTAGGGTTGTGCTTGTTTTCTTCTAAGAGAGTCGAGAAATAAGCAGATCTAGCAGTTTTTACGGCCTTTCTGTATGAAATCATGCTCTCTTTCCACGAAATGCAAAAAACTTCCACTTTTGTTTTCTTCCAGCTGCGCTCCATTTTTCTGGCTGCTGTTTTAAGGGCCCGGGTGTGCTCGTTGTACCACAGTCTCTATGTGATAATATCTAGGTGAAAGAGTCTCTACGTGCTGGGATTTATCTGACTTCTGTGACGCGAGACAGCTAGCAGACGGTCGGGTAAGCCAGTCCATCTGCTTCCTGACCTGGGCCCTAGTTAGTCAAGGTTTAGCTTTAAGACTATGTGCCAAATTACTAGAGAGAAGAGCGGCACCACCCCAGGAGGGATGGATACCATCTCTTTTCAACAGGTCAGGTCTGCCCCAAAAGCTTTTCCAATTGTCTATGAACCCTATGTTATTTTGCGGACACCACTTAGACAACCAGCCATTGAGTGATGATAGTCTGCTAAGTATCTCATCACTCCTTTTAACGGGGAGGGGACCAGAGCAAAAAACGCTATCAGCCATCGTACTTACGAGTTCACACACCTCTTTAATGTTAATTTTGGTGATCTCCGACTGGCGAAGTCGAACATCATTAGTGCCGACATGAATAATAATCTTAGAGAATTTACGATTAGCATTAGCCAGCACTTTTAAATTTGCTTTGATGTCAGGCGCTCTGGCTCCCGGTAAACATGTGACTATGGTGGCTGGTGTCTCTATTTTTACGTTCCGTGTAAAAGAAACACCAATAACTAGGGCACTTTCAACAGGATTCTCAGTGGGTGCATCACTGAGTGGGGAGAACCTGTTTGATGTTCTAATTGGAACGGAAGAGTGTTTTTTTGATCCGCGACTATGCCGTCTCACCGTCACCCTGTTGCCCTGCTGCACGGGCTCTACAGCCGGAGCCGAACAATGTACAGATTTCACTAAGCTAGTCGCATCCAAAGCAGTGTCTAAAGCTGTTACGTTCTCACTACTCTCAAATAAAGTCTGGATGCATGTCTCTAATTCTGAAATCTTCTCCGTCAGCCTGACTATCTCCTTACATTTATCAAATGTGAAGCCCTGTTCACCAACGGAGACAGATATACTAAACATGAAACATGTAGTGCAGGTGACAATAAAAGGAGAAGACATGGCTTACCGTATTTGTTGATTAATCCAATTTACCACAGTTGTTTGATGGAGTCTACTTACTAATCCAATTAATTCAGTCGTGTTTGTTGACTAATCCAACTCACCACAGTTGTTCTGATGGACTAGTAAAGGCACCAGAGACAAAATAGGAAACCCGGATGCACGTATGGCAGGCTAACAGGCTAGTGAAATGCTAACGCGTTGTGAAATGCTAACACGTTGTGATAGTGATTTAGATTAAATGCTAGCAATGACAATTTTAATGTGATAGGCAATATTAAACAATATATGGTGATGAGTAAGTTATATTTAGCAGTAAAAACAAAAAAAAAAAGATATCAAATAGAGATTCAAAGCAAAGCTGTACAGAGCTGCAAACACTGCAGCGAGGCAGACAGGAGCAATCGATCAGGAGCAGACAGGAGCAAAAATGAGGCAATAGCGAATGAGGCAATTATCTTTGTGTTTGCCATGTGCTCCTCTTGTCCCGCCTCCTTGTTTCATGTTATCATGCCACCTTGTTTAGTCATTGGCCGTTTCTCAATACCAAGTACGCGAACTTCTGACCTGCGTCCTTGGTAGTTCAGACTTGCCAAGTTCGACTCTGGAAAACGAACTGCTAATGGAACAGCAGTGTTCTTGATAGCGGCACTCAACTCGCTCTCACTCCTGTATGTATATTTTAGGCTACAATAAAACGAAATATATGTTATAAAACACCACTCTGCCTCTTTTCATTTTCATAAAAAAAAATATTAAACATGTTATAGCTATACAAATGTGGTTCAGGCAACGCATACCATGATTATATTCACTGCATGTATATTTATAACAAACAAAATATAAAACACAACTGTAAGGTCCATCCGTCAGCCCAAAAACAGAATCTAACGGCTTGGTTGAAGGATTCTACGTGTAAGCCTTTTCAGCATTTCTGTTAAATTCACTTAATTTATTAATATCTAATTTTAAATCTGACTCCAATTTTATGTGACTTCATTAAATTTGTTACGTTTGTAATTTAACAGCTGATGATTCGCTGTGATTTAATTTGGATCTTGATCTTAGTATCTCTTATTTTCAAATATTCGTTCATCGGGACACAATATCGCACAGAAACAGACGCCCTTTTGCCCTCAGCCAAAATGATTAGGCAGGGAACAAATAATAGATTGATGAGACCAAAGATCTCCTGTTAGATCTACACGAGACGAAGGATATCTCATGTTTAACCACTACAGAGACATCAGAGCCAGCGGCAGACGTCAGAAGGACTAGCCGAGGAAAAGCTGCTCTCGCTGGGGTTAACGAGCGCTGAGCACCCCCTGATCGACTGGATCTCACAACTCAGAAAACATTTTCAAATAGGTGCTGTCTTTATAATTAAACCACAGATTTAATCTTTAAACAAGTACATTCTCGCCTGAAAATCTCTTAAAACTACATTTCGTGACACATTAACAGTAGTATTTTTAAATTACGCGGAGACCCCTCATCCACTATTGATGCTTGCTTGCTGAGATGCATTCTGGGATGCCAGTCTGTCTCAAGTCCACACAAGTCTCCTCTCGATGCATCCTCGATAAAAGGGGCGGATCAAGGACATATCCGGGGATTTTAACTGTACTTGGTTAGATGTGAACTTTGAATTGGAACAGTACTTGGGCAGCGACTGATGACAATTCACAAGAACACAAGTACAGACAAGGATGCATATTAAGAAAGGCCAGAGTCTAGTCCTCATTTGCTTAATTGTGTTCACCTGATCTTCATGTGCTGTTCCCCTTATAGTGAGCTCCTTTCCCTCTTGTTTTTGCTGATTCGTTGTGTGCATTTGTTGTATGCCTTGTGTCTGTCGAATCTCGTCCTGGTGACAGTTGTTCATCTTGTCAAGTTATAGTTTTTTGCTATATTTTTCCCTAAAGAGTCATTGACTCTCCTGGCCTGGCAACTAGTCTGGTGCTACGTCTAGTCTCATCACGTATTGTCAAGCCTGGTTCCCTGAGCCGCTGCCTTGTCTCCATCATTGGCCGTCCCATCTTTGCTGTCTTTACCCCAACCAGCCAGTTCTCCCATTGTGTTCTGCCCTTATTGTTTGGACTTTGTTCCTGCCTCACTATTCTTGTGCTGTGTCTCTTATTGTTAATGAATATCACCCCCGCTCATTCTGCATCTGGGTCATCCATCTCAGAACCATGACAAAACCAGATGTGAATTATTTTCTTGTACTTTAATGAAGGTTTCAAAAGCACCCACACCAAATAAGCATTTCCAGAATTGATCATAGCATATGTGCAACATTTGACCATCACCCAATCAACTATAAGTGTCTCTTAATATCTTTGTAACACAAAATTACACTAATTATCAACTACAGAATTCTACTCAATTCTACCCCCCCCCCCCTTTCAAGGAAATGAAAGCAGAAGACTTTTCACTTTGGCTCAAGATTGTTTTCAGACTTGTTTTTATTTCTATTTCTATTCCATTTCTAGTTTCTCTCACACTCTCTAGAGTTATAATCAGGCATTAGTGTTTTCATCTTTTCATTTATTTATTCAGTTTGTTTTGCTGGTTTTGCTCGTACTGTATTTGATAATGACACTGAAGATGTCTTGGTGTTTATTGTAGATCACAGTGTTGTTGTCTTTGTGTTGATGATTTTCTTCACTGGAGTTGAAATCCGTCCAGAGAGCTGTGGCGTCTCCACAAATCCATCTACTCTGGACAGATTATTCACTTTAGGAAAAAGATTCATTATTGACGTTAAATGCTGTTGTATTGTTTTATTTAAGAATATCTAAACATCATTACTCACTTCTTACATCCTTTCACAAAGTTAGTTTACTACTATTTTTTTTTTCAGATAAGCATTATTTAATTTTGTTACGTTTATGATTTTAACTAGACAAAAGCTAAGAATTGTTTTTTTAAAGTATATTTTACTCATTTATTCTCAATGGGGGGAGAAAACATAATTCAAGATATTTCCTTGGGAAATAAGTCAATTTATCATAAGGATGCCAGTAGGTTCTAAGGATGTTTAGATATTTCTGTAAAAAAAGAGAAAAAAAGAAAGAAAAAATTATATATATATTAAGCACATTTTCCCCCTCTAGTGTACATGTGTTTGCCCTATTGGTTTTACTCCTGTCCATTAGATGGATAGTATCAAATGTTAGTTTATCTACTTTTGACTAGACTGCGAGTCTAGTCAAAGCATGTTTGACAGTTTTCTTGATTAAAGTTTCATCTGCCAAATTTTTAAGAGAATGTCCATATTTTAGGAAGCAAATGTTTTTTGAACAAACAAAAATGTCCCACCTGTATGAAGAATCACTTGCAATCACTCACAGAATTGTACAGTTATCAAAAAGTTCACTGCATCCACAATCGCCATCCCCATCCGTGTTTATCTCTATAGAGCTCACATCGACATTCACTTTCACTTTGGGTAGTTTTTTATTTCTATGACAAGCACATTGGCATTTGTTACTGCAGTGATTCTGGCATGTGTAACAGGAAGCTTGGCCTCTACTGGAATCCATTGCTTGGTCTAGCTAATTGATTCGTTTGAACTGGTGAACTGATCTGGAAACATTGTCAGATCTTCAACAGTCTTTATCTTGTGTGATCAGACTGTCATTTGCATGTGCACAGCCTTACAGCAGCACACTGAGCACGTGCAGCCAATCCACTGCTCTCACACAACAAAAAATTTGCATAAAATGCATCTGCCCAAAAGTACATATATGAAACGTGAGTATAGGGGAGACCAGAGATGAAAGTAACACCTTTTGTTTAAACATCAGTAAATCAGTGGTTGTTTGTGCTAGATATCTCAAAATATAATACATGGTAGCCAGCCACGTTTGTCAACTACAAATATAACTCACTTGGACACATATTACACAATCACAGATCATGTGAGATAATGTTTAATTCACTCTAAAAAGAGATGTGATAAAAATGACACATGTTGTTTAGATTTTAACACATGTAGTGTGTGTGTGTGTGCTCAGGGACAACACATGTTGTGTTAGTTTCAACACATGTAGTGTTAGTTTCAACACATGTAGTGTGTGTGTGTGCTCAGGGACAACACATGTTGTTTAGATTTTAACACATGTAGTGTGTGTGTGCTCAGGGACAACACATGTTGTGTAGATTTTAACACATGTAGTGTGTGTGTGCTCAGGGTCAACACATGTTGTGAAGATTTTAACACATGTAGTGTGTGTACTCAGGGACAACACATGTTGTGTAGATTTTAACACATGTAGTGTGTGTGCTTAGGGACAATACATATTGTGTATATTTTAACACATGTAGTGTGTGTGCTCAGGGACAACACATGTTGTGCAGATTTTAACACATGTAGTGTGTGTGCTCAGGGACAACACATGTTGTGTAGATTTTAACACATGTAGTGTGTGTGCTCAGGGACAACACATGTTGTGTAGATTTTAACACATGTAGTGTGTGTGCTCAGGGACAACACATGTTGTTTAGATTTTAACACATGTAGTGTGTGTGTGTGTGTGCGCTCAGGGACAACACATGTTGTGTAGATTTTAACACATGTAGTGTGTGTGTGCTCAGGGTCAACACATGTTGTGAAGATTTTAACACATGTAGTGTGTGTGCTCAGGGACAACACATGTTGTGTAGATTTTAACACATGTAGTGTGTGTGTGTGCTTAGGGACAATACATGTTGTGTAGATTTTAACACATGTAGTGTGTGTGTGCTCAGGGCCAACACATGTTGTGTAGATTTTAACACATGTAGTGTGTGTGTGCTTAGGGACAATACATGTTGTGTAGATTTTAACACATGTAGTGTGTGTGTGCTCAGGGCCAACACATGTTGTGTAGATTTTAACACATGTAGTGTGTGTGTGCTCAGGGACAACACATGTTGTGTAGATTTTAACACATGTAGTGAGTGTGCTCAGGGACAACACGTGTTGTGTCAAATTTAACACAATAAATGTGTAATTCATTTTAACACACACATTGTGTCAGGTAATTAACTACTCAAATGCATCGGTTTAAAGTGAATCAGGCAGATGTAAAATATTGACAGTTTAATCAATAGTCGAGTACAGAAGGCATGTGCACACAAAGTACAAGGAAATATTTCAGACTTGCTCAAGGACTGGACAGACTCACTACTGTACATTATTCACACTTGAAACCCTATTTGACAATGCTGCTTTTTTGAAAAGTTCATGAACAGTTTATGGTGATAATTTTTTCACTTTAAATTAAATTAAAACGTAACAACTGACAAAATATTTTATATAAATAACGTATTAACCTAGGCCTGCTTGTTTGAGTACGTAACAGACAATTCATACAATGCACATTGATGGCGAGTGTCGGTGCAAACACAACCTGTAAAAAGAGATGTGTTAACCCTCGTTTATCCTTATGGACATTCTTGTCTTTTTCAGTTTAGTTTTTGTGATAATTTTGCCTGTGTTAATGCTAACTACATACATTTTGTCACAGGTGTGTATTTTTATTGGAATTGTATCTCACCCCCATTTCCTTTAAAAAATCAAGTTTGCACTAGGTACACAAAATAATTCCACTTAACATCATTTGGACAAAAATGTCCCCATTAAAGCATTTTTTAAGCCCAGGGCCATTTAACTATAAAATGAGGCAATCTTTGTTAATAGGCTTTCGTTCTGTTGACAAGGCTTCAAAATTTACATTTGTACAATTTTTTTTTACCAGATGTTGCCATTTTCACAGGTTTGGTCTCTAAAACAAATACTCACTTTATTCCTGTTTCTGCTTCTGCATATTATAAAGCCAATTGGATAAATTATGCAGCTATAACTGTGTGTGTGTTAGTATGGATGTCAGAGAGTGGTGTGTATGTGTGTAATAAAAAAAAATTGTGTGTGTGTGTGCTTGTAATATTTGAGAGAGAAAAACTCAACTGCAAATCACAATTCCAACCACTGTGTGTATCAGTGGAGTTCTGCTGGTTTCTAATGGGGGAAATCTGGCACTGCGCCCAAACAAAATCTGACTGAAAATGTCTCGGTTACATATGTAACCCTTGTTGCCTGAATGAAGGGAATGGAGACTGACGGAATGGGGGTTTCGCTTAGAAGCCAGTCGCCTTTGAGATCTACAAAACGTGTGCTCTTACCCCAAGGGGGCATGACATGCCCTGAGCCTGATATGCCAATGGCATCCACTATCCAGTGGGACGACCTCTGCTTGGAGAGAGCCTTCCCTTTCTGCTGCCCTCCGTAACAGACAAAGAGCTGGTCTGAGGTCCTGAAACACTGCGTCCGGTCTACGTAAGCGCGAAGGGCGCGTACTGGACAGAGCAGTGCCAAGGCTGGGTCTGCCTCCTCCACGGGCAGCGCTTGCAGTAGTGGGAACCTTGGGCACGTATCCAGGCCGGGGTCTCAGGATCACGTAAGAATTAGCCGGCCCGAATTCCAGGCACGCTTCGTCAACCGAAAATGCCTGTAGGTCCCCTACCCTCTTGATGGAGGCCAGAGCAATCAAGAGCACCACTTTCAATTAAAGGAACTTCAGCTCCACAGACTGCAGTGGCTCAAAGGGAGCTTTCTGCAGGGCAGATAAAACCACTGCAAGGTCCCAAGAGGGTACTTGAGGCGGGCGAGGAGGATTTAATCTCCTCGTGCCTCTAAGGAACCTGCTGACCAGGTCAGGGTGGGCCGAAATAGCGGCCACATAGACCTTCAGGGTGGAGGGAGACAGCCTTCGCTCCAACCCTTCTTGGAGGAAGGAGAGCACAGACCCGATCGGGCATTTCCTTGGGTCCTTGCGGCGAGAGGAGCACCAGGTGACGAAGAGGTTCCACTTCAACGCATAGGCCTGTCTCGTGGACAAGGCCCTAGCGGAAGTGATGGTAGCCTCCACCTGAGGTGGCAGGGTACTCAAACCTACCGCGTCCCGTCCAGGTTCCACACGTAGAGGTTCCAAAGGTCGGGACGAGGGTGCCATATGGTGCCCTCTCTCTGAGTAAGGAGGTCCTTCCTCAGAGGGATCGACCAGGGAGGGGCTGTCGCAAGGAGTACGAGTTCTGAGAACCAGGTCTGGCCGGGCAAATATGGGGCGACCAAAAGGACCTGCTCCCTGTCCTCCCTGATCTTGCACAGAACCTGTGCGAGAAGGCTCACTGGGGGAAACGCATACTTGCGTGGGCCCTGGGGCCAGCTGTGCGCTAGTGCATCCGTGCCGAGGGTCCCCTCGGTCAGGGAGTAGTACCAGCGACAATACGGTTCAAGACGCACAGGTCCAGGATTGGCCGTAACCCACCGGTTTTCTTGGGTACAATGAAGTAAGGGCTGTAGAAGCCGGACTCCATCTCGACTGGAGTGACGATCTCGATCGCACCCTTCGCCAGTAGGGTGTCGACCTCCGTACGCATGACAGGGGCATTGCCACCCACCACGGTAGGTGTGGGCGAGGTGTGGGCGGGGTCGAATTCCGCGCCCTGACAGAGGAGACCAGGGAAGGACCAGCATTCCATGGGGGTCTCGTCTGCCAGGGGGCTGGCGACAGAGGGGACCGAGAGTGGCGAGGCTGCTGGGCATCGCACACAGTTGATAATGTCAGTTCTTTCTTTAACCGTGAGGCCAGCGGCAGAAGGGGAAAACAAAAGATTCTCCCCCGGCCCTCCACCGGGGGAAGGAGTGGTCCTGCTACAATCTCCTGGGAAAGAACCGAGGTCACCTCCGAGGGGCCTTCCTGCGGCGTCCTCTGCGCCTCGGCCCGGGTGAAGGCTGCTGCTGGGCCGGGCGGGAGCCGCGGGAGGGAGGCCTCGGCGGGGAACGGACTGAGGCTTCTGAGCCGGCGGCTGGGTGGAGGCAGCAGCTGGCCGCCGGGGCAGAATGTGTTTGATCGCCTCAGTCTGTTTCTGAGCGGTCGAGAACTGTTGGGCGAAGTCCTGGATCGCCCCGCTGAATAGCCCATCCTGGGAAATGGGAGAATTGAGGAAACGGGTTCGCTCAGATTCTCGCATATCAACCAGGTTGAGCCATAAATGGCGCTCCTGGACCACCGAAGTGGACATCACCTGACCGAGAGAGCCAGCGGTCACCTTTGTCGCCCGTAGAGCGAGGTCGGTGGCCGCCCGCAACTCCTGCATTAATGCGGGGTCAGCATTGCCCTCGTGCATGTCTCTGAGCACCTTGGCCTGATAGACCTGTAGGGTGGCCATCGCATGCAGGGCGGACGCGGCCCGGCCCGCAGCTCTGTAGGTCTTCGCCACCAAAGTAGACGTAAACCTACAAGCCTTGGACGGGTGCTTTGGGTCACCACGCCATGTCGCAGCGCTCTGCGGACGCAGCTCTTTTAGAGAGGAGTTGTTACTCTGCAGAAATGCTGAAGCGCCCAGGGAGAACACGCACGCTGTGCTAGATCACTGCACAGATCAGACAGGAATGCGGAACTCGCTGGAACGCGCCGTCACACCAGCACTCTGGAGAGATACTCGTCTTGAAGAGAAAAAACGCTCAGGCAGTAATACTCAGCTCAGAAGCAGAAACATAATGCGAGATTGCCACGCGACGCCCTTTATACCCACGCAGTGGGAAGGGGTTGCGGCATGCAAATTCCGCAGACCCATGGCATTTTCATGCCATTGGCTCGTTTTGTAGAGCTCAAAGGCGATTGGCTTCTAAGCGAAACCCCCATTTCGTCAGTAACTGAAGTAACTCGTAGTGTACTGACTGAAAGGGAACATCTTTTCTCTTACCTACCTGTGAGATAGGACTCAAACCAGTGGAGTGGAATCCCTGTGATGCCCAGTAATGAGACGGAGGAAAGAAGAATCTGATGATTCACAGTGTCAAAGGCAGCAGATAGATCCAGAAGGACGAGAACTGATGATTTGGAATCAGCTTTCGTAATCCGCAGGGCTTCAGTGCAATAGCGAGCAACAACAAGTGCAGCAAACATGGCTATTTATTCTAAATAGCAATGACTATAATTCAAATATAAATAACAAATACGCAGATAATCTAAATAAATCCTTCTAGTAGCAAATAATAAACTAAGCAACACAACAGAACTGGGTATTAAGCAAAACACTTACGTGCTCTCACCACCTTCACTGACCAGTCGCTTCTCCAATCTCGCCCAAATCACCCATTTGCATGGCAAAGGAAACTTCATTATTTTTAAGCCTGGTTTAAACGTGTTTTTGTCTTGTTCAAATTGGACATTATGGAAAGGATATGTACAGAGGTAGGCATTTTTGTTATCATAAGATCCTTCAAACTTACCAGACTCCATTGGCAAATGCAGTCATTTTACTTCGCAGACCATAGTACAATACGCTTCATTCAAACTCGACAGAAACAAAATAAAGCCTTGATTTGTCTTTCCACCTTTCCAATTACTACACAGTCTGATTTGATCGAAATAAACCCGAAGGTAATTCACTGAGTTAGATTTGAAAATGTCGGGACAAGCAGTGGGTGGACATCTAACTGTGTAACAGTTTTTCTGAAACAGAAATGGCTGGGTGAGGGAAGAGATCACAACGTTCGCTGGCCAAACTACCAATGTCAAATCACACTAAAAGCTATGTACACTATAGCATGCAATCAAAAAACCTAATTCTAAATGTAAAAATTACCTTACCAAACATCCAGATATCCACTGTTCTTCTCCAGTGAGTGACTACAAAAGAAACATTCAATAAAACTGAAAATACATTACATTTCTCTTTTTACAAACCAGACTGACTTTATTTCTGTCATTTGTCTACAGTTCTTTTTAAGAATTAACAGGTTTAGATGTTGATGTTTTATTGACAATATTTGGTCACCATTATGGTGATCAGTGTTTCCTTTAGTTAGGCAGTTTGACTCTTGGCTTCACATATCAGCTTGTGGTTTTTCAGTGTTTACTGAAGCACATAATTTGTTGCAAAAGAAGCCATAAACAAAGATGATTAGGTGATATATCTTACACCATCATAATGAAAATTATTGATTAATGTCAGTTAATAGATTTTTCTCATCAATGCTTTCTTGCCAAAATCAAATATGAATTTAGATTTTTAAATACATTGCAAGAAAACAAATCTTTAGACACACACACAGAGTCATCAAGAATCAGCATATGATTGCAGTGCATGCTGGGAGCCACCATAGTATAAAACTCTTGACTCCCATCGTGCATTGCAGCATTAAGTATGTCACCATTGTTGAGATTCATATGCTGATTTTTGATGTATGTGTGCGTCAAAAAACATTTTCTCCCCAAAATGTAATTAGGGAAATTTGTTTCTGGCTTTCTTTGCTACGAATTATGTATTTTAGTAAACACTGTGTTACAAAGAACACAAACTCACATAAAACTCTTGCATTCCTCTGCGTTTGACTCATCAATAGCTCAGTATTATGATATTGCGGTTATTGCGCGCTGCGTTTATGTCTTGAGCTCAAAGCGCCATGCAGAGATTGTTTGAAATAGCCTAACATCCAACTTGGATTTGATTGTGATAACAGAATGAAGCAGAGATAGTAATTATAGAGTCTTCCATACTAAAACAAAATATACCTGGCAGAGACAAATGTCTCACATGTTGAGAATTATTGCTACTCTGTAAATGTCCAAATGCGACATTCGACTTTCCGAGAGCCTCTACTCTTTTTGGAAGATTGGAAGAGAATTGGAATTGAAGGTGATTCCTCTGAAACAAAATGTTTTGCATTTTATGGTAATTTTCAGTTGTGTGAGAGCAGTGGATTGACTGCACGTACTCAGTGTGCTGATGTAAGGCTGTACACATGCAAATCACAGTCTGATCACACAAGATAAAGACTGTTGAAGATCTGACAATGTTTCCAGATCAGTTCACCAGTTGAAAAGAATCAGCAACCTAGACAAGCAATGGATTCAACAAGTGTTCCCGATAGGAAGTCCTATGATTTCTACAAAAATGAATGCAAATGCTCTTGTCATAAAAGAAAAAAAATATCACCCACAGTGAATGTGACTCCTGAGGATATCAATGGTTCAATCTGTGATGATTGTGGATGCGTTGACATTGTTGATTGCTGTATTATTCTGTGAGTGTTTGCAGGAGAGGTGAGAACCATTTGCTTCCTAAATTATGGACATTAATTGTTCTGCATATGAAACTTTGATCACATTTGATTGAATTTGATTTTAATTTCAATGAACATGCTTCCATGTGGTCTAGTCACAAGTAATTTACTGAACCTTACTATACTAACATTTGATTAACATTTTTTTCCATGGACAGAAATAAAACTTATAGAAGGGGAAACAAATATACAATATTTTCATAAGAAACAGTTAAAAATCCTTAGAACTTCAAATCCTGACAAGATTTACTCAAGCCATCCTAGGTGTGTATGACATCCTTCTTTCAGACGAATACAATCGGAGTTATATTAAAAACGTCCTGGCTCTTGTAAGCTTTATAATGGCAGTGACTTGATGGGTCATTTTTGAAGTCCATAAAAGTGCATCTGTCCATCATAAAAGTGCTTTAAGATGAATTGACTCCAGAGGAAATATCTTGAAAATAAACGAACTTTTTTTGAAAGGCTGTAAGATGTATGAGGATGCTTAGATATTGTTGGTGAAAAAAGACAACAGCATTTAATGTCAATAATGTTTTTTTTTGTTTGTTTGTTTGTTTTGTCCCACGTGCTTAATCTGTCCGTAGTAAATGGATTTGTGGAGACGGCGCGGTGCTCAGGACGGGTTTCAACTCCAGTGAAGAAAATCATCAATACAAAGACAACAACACTGCGATCTACAATCAACATCAGCATATCTTTAACCTCATTATGGATGTTATATCTGTGCATACAAATTCAGAAAAAAAAACACTTTGTGTATTTCAGCCCTCATGTTTGCCATGGTCCTTGTCGTGTAGTGTTACCTGTAACCACTGTTGGTGAGTGTCTGTCAAGTTTAGTCAAGTCTGTTCATGCCAAGTCAAGTTTAGTTTTATGTTTTGGATTTTGGATTTTGTTAATAAAACTGCACTTGGGTTCTGAATCCTTGCCTCCAGTGGATGATGTTACAGATGTGGCTTGTGGTCTTTTGAGGAGAGGAGAACGACTGGGACTAGACCGACAATTGTTCCTTGTGAAGTTAAATGATGTGATAGAATTGTATGTAGGGGTGTGCGATATTGACAAAAAGGATATCAATATTTTCTGGGATTTTCTCGATAATGATAATTAGACAATATTTTGCTGAGTGTGTTATTTTGCTGGTACTGTGGCAGGTTTAGAACTGCCGTGGTCAGCTGACTCCTAAAGTTGATGATATTCTTCATATTCTGTGTGGTGGTTCAGTTCACAGCAGTAACAGAAATCACCTTTTTTACCTCAATAAATTTATTTTTTAAACCTAATTATATGCATGCATCATCTTTTGTGTCAATTTCATAAATGTAATACAAATTAATTCTAATAATAAGACACAATAGGGCTGTTAAACAATCAAATTAAACAAAAGTATCAACAAAATTCATCTTTGCAGTGCAGAGGAAACACAGAAGCTGCATCTGAAGTGGCATTTAGATCATTTCCACAGACTGTTTAATGCAGCTCAGAGGTGACAAATTAATAACCTGCAGTTATGCATAAATAATGTTTTGATGTTTAAAACATAAAACGTTGAATATTGATATTTGAAATGATTTAAAACAGGAAAAGATACTTTAACTGTGAAATTAAAACCGCCAGTAGGTGGCAGCAAGTCACTGTTAATGAGTGAGTCATTGAGATTCAACCGATTCATTCAAACAGCTGATTCATTCAGTAAGAAAACACTGCCATGTGTAGCTCAGAGAAGCAGTTACAGTGCTGTGTCTTTGTTTTGAACTATTTTCGGTGGCGAAATAGAGCAAAAACAGGCAATATGGAGTCTAAAATGTAAATCACTTAATATTAACTTCTTGTTAAGTAAACTTGCATAAAATCAATATCATATTTGTTATCCTGATACCTGGAGAAAAACTGCACTCTTTGTGTGATATTTATTAAATATATTAAATGATCAAATCACGCAGTGGCACACGCACTACTCTAATCTACAAGACTACATCACGTAGTGTATGCATGCACTCTCTGGGTGTGTGCGAGGGATATACTCGATAATGTCAGATCGCACATCATTAAGATATTATCGCAGACGATATATATCGCACACCCCTAATTGTATGTGAACAAGGTATTGCAAGAACCTCTTCTTTATAATCCTGCATTACCTATGGAAATCTTGAACTCTCATTCAATTCAGGCTGCTATGGTGAAAGCCCAGTTTATAAAAGTCTCTCATCTCTGGAGTAAGAGAGAATGGTTGCCTTCAAGAAATATTGCGGCAAAGCTTGGTATTAAATCACTCCGTGCTTGTCACATCCTGTCTTGTTTTGCACATGTGGTGTTTTGTTTAGTATCTGGGCCATGTGCTCTTGTCTTCTGTCTGGACCCCGCCCTTCTTGTTATCTCATTATTGTTTAATTTACCCCACCTGTTCCCTCCTGATTATTACCCTTTATAATCTCCTCGTGTTTGCAGTCTTGTGTTGGGAAAAGGACGTCACCTGTGTGCAACAAACAGACTACTTGGAGCGAAATTTGAATAGAGATTTGACTGTACCAGAAGATTATTTTGAACAGATTTATTGGATTAATCATTGGACACTGGACTGAGGACATTATTTGGACTTTGTAACGGTAGGACGGTAGTGGAGAGGACTGTGGGAGTACCGGCCGGCGGCCTGTATAGGTCCGGTAGCGGTGCTCCTACTCTACTTTCAATTGACTAAATCATTTCAAACTTCTTCAGGATGACAGAAAGGGAATCAGGAGATGAAAACAATAGCATGGAATTTAGAGATCAAGAAGGGAAAAGTGAATGGGAGGATGTGGTAAGGGGATCCAAAATCAAGAAATTGGCTAGACATAAAAGAGAAAAATGATTCAGATAGTTTGGGTGGAACGGAAAGTGAAGGAAGAGAAGTTGAGGTAAATGATTTGAGGGCAGAATTGTTCAATGTATTAGTACGTTTTGAGGGAGAAGGGGGAGTAAAGAAAACGTCTCGGTTACGTATGTAACCCTCGTTCCCTGAGGAGGGAACGGAGACGTAACGTCAGTGACTGACGAATGGGGGTTTCGCTTAGAAGCCTATCATCTTCGAGATGTAACAAAGTGCCCAATGGTGATGCAATGCCATGGGCATGCAGAATTTGCATAGCGTAACTCCGCCCCACCTCGTGGGTATATAAGGCGGTACAGCGGAAGTGGCAGAGGGACATTACGTCTCCGTTCCCTCCTCAGGGAACGAGGGTTACATATGTAACTGAGACTTTCCCTTTCGTTAAGTAACTCCGAGTAACGACAGTGACTGACGAATGGGGGTCCCAATTTAATCATGCCACTCAGCTGTCATCCAGTGCCCTGCGTAAGTGTGAGCTCCCTCTCTTAAGGCTAGTATGGACGAAGGACTCCAACTTAACGCAGGAATACCAAGGTACACTGGAAAGCTTATTGCACATGGAAACATGCACCAAGTGCCTGCCCGAAGGGAGGACTTAGGGACACACGTATGACCCGTGAGGGGCTGCATACGGAAGAACTCTGGAGAAACCAGCCTACGGTGGAAAACTTTTACCCCCAGGGTGGCAAGCTTGCCAAGGGAAGACACATGCTCAAGGAGGCTTACAGTGGAAATACACATGTGGGGGTCGCCCGAGGGGGAACCAAGCACATGGTGGCACCTAGCCTGACACGAGGGCCTGAGCGAGTGGGCAGACGCACTGGTGTCGGCATCAACAGTGCTGGAGGAACTCAGGGCTTCAGAGGAAGCACACCTGAGGAGAAATTGCACGTATCCAGTCCGAGGAGTGAAATGGCGAACAAGCGAAGACACCTGAGCCTGTCCAACTACCGGCCACTGCTTGAGGCGAGTACATGAGAGGACACAGGCTCCACTCTGAGGTTATAGAATCTGGCGAATGTATAGGTGTCACCCAGCCTGCTGCTCTACAGATGTCTGTCAGCGAGGCGCCATGCACAATGCCCGGGAGGAGGCGACACTCCTAGTGGAGTGAGCACTCACCCCTAGGGGGCATGGATGTCCCTGTGTCTGGTAAGCCAAAACAATGGCGTCCACTATCCAGTGTGACAACCTTTGTTTGGAGAGAGCTCTTCCCTTCAGCTTCCCACCATGACAGACAAAGAGCTGGTCTGAGGGCCTGAAACACTGCGTCCTGTCTACGTAAGCGCGAAGGGCACGTACTGGACAGAGCAGTGCCAAGGCTGGATCTGCCTTCTCCAACGGCAGCGCTTGAAGGTTCACCACCTGATCCCTGAATGGAGTGGTGGGAACCTTGGGCACATATCCAGGCCGGGGTCTCAAGATTACGTGAGAATTGGCCGACCCGAATTCCAGGCACGCTACGTCAACCGAAAATGCCTGCAGGTGCTCTGCCCTCTTGATGGAGGCCAATGCTCGACTGACCGCAAAAGCTCAAAGGGAGCCCTCTGCAGAGCGTCTAAGACTACTGAGAGGTCCCAAGAGGGTACGAGGGGAGCGTGAGGAGGGTTTAGTCTCCTCGCTCCCCTCAGGAACCTGATGACCAGGTCGTGCTGACTTTCCTTTTTTGTCTCTACAAGGTCGTGGTAGGCTGAGATAGCGGCCACATAGACTTTCAGGGTGGAAGGAGTCAGCCTTCGTTCCAACCCTTCTTTTAGAAACGAGAGCACAGACCCAATCGGGCATTTCTGGGGGTCTTCTCTGCGAGAAGAGCACCAGGAGACGAAGAGGTTCCACTTCAACGCATTGGCGTGTCTAGTAGACAGGGCCCTAGCGGAAGTGATGGTAGCCACCACCTGAGGTGGTAGGGTACTCAAACCTGCCGCGTCCCATCCAGGAGGCCCACCCACGTGGAGGCTCCAAAGATCGGGACGCAGGTGCCACAGGGTGCCCTGTCTCTGAGAAAGGAAGTCCTCCCTCAGAGGAATTGACCAGGGAGGGGCTGTCGCAAGAAGCATGAGTTCGGAGAACCAGGTCCGGCCGGGCCAATACGGGGCGACCAAAAGGACCTTCACCATGTCCTTCCTGATCTTGCTCAAAGTCTGTGCAAGAAGGCTCACTGGGGGAAACGCATACTTGCGTAGGCCCCACGGCCAGCTGTGCGCCAGTGTGTCTGTGCCGAGGGTTCCCTCGGTCAGGGAGTAAAACAGGCGGCAGTGGGAAGAGGCGTTGGGAGGCAAACAGGACTACCTGCGCGTCGCCCAACTGTTCCCAAATCAGCTGGACCGACTGGGGATGGAGTCTCCATTCCCCCGGAAGTGGCTGGAGCCGAGAGAGTTCGTCGGCTGCACAGTTCAAATCTCCCGGAACGTGAATGGCACGAAGCGACCTCAGATGCTTCTGACTCCATATAAGGAGGTGGCGGGCGAGTTGCGACATCCGACGGGAGCGTAGACCACCTTGATGGTTGATGTACGCTACTGTGTTGTCTGAGCGGACTAGAACGTGTTGACCCTTGAGCAACGCCCGGAAGCGGTGCAGGGTGAACCGTACCGCAAGCAACTCGAGGCAATTGACATGCAGGTGACGCTGGGGTCCTGTCCAGGAGCCCGCGGCAGCACGTCCATTGCACATGGCATCCCAGCCCGTGGTGGAGGCATCTGTCGATACGACAACATGCCTGGAAACCCATTCTAAGGGAACACCGGCCTGTAGAAAGCTGAGGTTCGACCACGGGGTGAAGGTCTGGAGGCAGGCCCGGGTTACTGGGACCCGGAGCGTGCCTGTCCGCCATGCCCACCTCGGGACTCGATCGCGAAGCCAGTGCTGAAGCAGTCTCATATGAAGCAATCCGAGCGGCGTTACTGCGGCTGCAGATGCCATATGCCCCAGGAGCCTCTGAAACAACTTCAGTGGAACCGCACTGCTAGAGTCCTGACCTGGGATCTGGCTAGAGTGGGAGATCTCCAGGCCCTTTCTGTCCCCAGGCCTGGATTTCTCCCCTGGAGGACTCAAAGCCATCTTGCATCCTAGACCTGGCTATGTGCCTAAGGTGTCTTCCAGCATGGCACATTCTATGGATCTTCAGGCTTTCCATCCTCCACCCCATGTGTCGTCGGAAGAGGAGAGGCTTCATCTGCTCTGCCCTGTCAGGGCATTGAGCATTTACATCTAGAAGTCCTCTCAGTGGAGGAGGTCAGACCAGTTGTTTGTTGTCTCGTGATCTGTGAGGGGAACATGTTAAGTTTTGTGTGTTTGTATGTTCGTGTGAATGAATGTTTTGATGTCTGGAGGGATAATGTTGCTGTTACTGAATGTCTCGTGATCTGTGAGGGAAACATGTTAAGTTTTGTGTGTTTGTATGTTTGTGTGAATGATTGTTTCGATGTTTGGAGTGATAATGTTGCAGCAGGCCACTGTGGAGCTGGAGTGACCGAGACCCAAGATGGAGTTGGAGGGAGTGAGGAGCCCAACTGAGCCAATGGGTCGGAGGGAGGAGGTGCAGCGAGCGACCAAGACGACATCAGAGGGGCGAGGGAGACCGGCATAACCGGTGGACTGGTGGTCCATAGCGGAGCAGAGGGAGGTAAGAGCCAGGGCAGCATCAAAGTCTCGATGGGCTGAGGTGGAGTCCTGGTTGTGGAGACCGGAGGCGGAAACGATGGATCCACCAGCCCAGATGTAGCTGCGGACTGGCAGACCCACGGCAACCACCCCACTTTGAAGGTGGATGGAAGGTGAGCAGAGGGGCTGACAGACAGAGGTGGAAGAAGGGCTGGAAGGATGAAGATGAGCAGAGGTGGTAGAGGGAGGCTGTGTGGGATTTCAGGATACCCGGGCGGTACTGGTGCTTTCACCGGACTTTGGACGGGGAAAGAAGTCCTCTCTGGACTCTGGGCAGAGGAAGAAGTCCTCTCTGGACTCTGGAGAACTGAAGAAGTCCTCTGGACTGGAGACAGGGGACGTCACTGGGCTCTGAACAGTGGAGGAGGAACATCATGTCAAACCTGGAGAAAAACCTTTGAGTCGCTCAAAGACTAAAAAGACATTTATAAAAAAAAAGAAGAGCCAAGAAATCTACAACCTGCACTCAGTGTGGGAAGAGTTTCACATCCAAACAACATCTTGAGCGTCACATGAGAATCCACACCGGAGAGAAGCCGTTCTCATGTGATCAGTGCAGGAAGAGCTTCACACAAAAAACACACCTTACATGGCACATGAGGATTCGCACCAGTGAAAAGACACGCATGTGATCAATGTGGGAAGAGATTTACTTAGTCAGCACACCTTAAAGAACACATGAGGATCCACACCGGAGAGAAGCTGTTCACATGTGATAAATGTGACAAAACATTTCTTAGTGCATCACACCTGACAGTTCATACGAAGGAGAAGCCACATTCATGTTCTGTGTGTGGAAAGAGTTTTTCACTGCTGCAACATTTACATAGACATCAGAAAATACACACTGGTGTGAGAGAGTACATGTGCTTTGAGTGTGAGAAGACTTTTATTTCAGCAAACTGTTTAAAACAGCACCAGAGAATTCACACTGGAGAAAAAGTGTTCACACTGTGACAAGAGATTCAATCAGTCATCAGATCTGAAAACACACGAGAGGATCTACAGCAGAGAGAAGCCGCACATGTGTGATCAGTGCGGGAAGAGTTTCTCTTTTAAAAGTCACCTGAAAAAACATGAGGATCCATGCTGAAACGGAGGGGTTCGCTGATACTGATATTAACGGCGAGACACAGC
The DNA here is from genome assembly GCA_039654625.1 of Rhinogobio ventralis. Classification (NCBI taxonomy): domain Eukaryota; kingdom Metazoa; phylum Chordata; class Actinopteri; order Cypriniformes; family Gobionidae; genus Rhinogobio; species Rhinogobio ventralis. The sequence continues at coordinate 963,079 of CM077196.1, forward strand.
AGGCAGTCGGTCAGAACTGAATGAGATGGATTCTTAATTGAAAAAATGCACTCAGCAGAATGTAAGTGATTTCTTATTTACTTATTTATTGACTTGACCGGCATACATGTGTGAATCTGTAACATATTAAACAGGACAAATAAACATATTGATATATACAGCTGCAATCGAAATTATTCAACCCCCTTGACCTGCAAGACATTTTGCTGCCAAGAACAAAATCAAACAAAAACAAATCAACAAAGGCATCAGTAAACCATTATAGAAAGGTTATTAACACACATTTGAGTGATTCTAAAAACATAAAGTTAATGAGAAATGGAAAAAATGAATTGGCTCTAAACATTCATGTTCAAAATTATACAACCCCCAAAAGTGAAATTTTGTGCAGAATCTTTTATTCTAAATAACTTCTAAGAAACACTGCCTGTAAGTGCATAAAGCTTCTGTCACCTCTCTACTCTAATCCTGGCCCATTCCTCGCTTGAACAAGCTTCCTGATCACTCATTTGGTTTTCATATTACCACTACTTTCTTTAAATTCCACCTAATATTTTCAATGAGCTTTAGATCTGAAGAGACTGTACGGGCCACTCAAGAACATTCCAGGACTGATCAATGAACAAACCTGAAGCAGATTTGGATGTATATTTTGGGATGGCTGAAAGTCCACTGATCATCAAGCTTCAGTCTCTGCACCGAAGGCATCACCATCTTTGCCAAAATGGCTTGATACTTCAAAGAATTCATGATGTCCTTCATAGATTTTCACTTCCTGCTACAGCAAAGCACAGCAACAAGTTTGGACTGCCTTCGTGTTTGACCATGGAGATGGTGTTCTTCTGCTCATAAGCTTTGTCTTTTTTTGCACAAGACATACCACTGATCCATGTGTCCAAAAAGTTCCCGTGTGGCCATATCACGCCATTAAACATTCTTCCAGAACTCTATCCAAATAAATTTGAGCATATTTAAGTCGGCCTTTTAGGTTCTTCTTGGTCAAGAGTGGCATTCGGCAAGATGTCCCAACATGAAGGCCAAGCTTGTCTAGTCGTCTTCTACTCAGCATTGAAATGTTTTGTCCTCCTTTCATCAGGTCATCTTGCATGTCTTTGGCATTAAACTCTTTTTCTCAGTTGTTCTGATCAAACATTTTATTCCCCTTAATGATATTGTGCTTTTTCTTCAAAACCATCAAATGTTTTCTGGTACAACACATTTTAAACTTATGAATAACTGAAGAACTTTTAGTGTTTAGGAAATCTTGTAGCCATAGAAATTTCTCAGTGTGCTTCCTTGTTGAGCTCCCTTTCAAAGTAAAAGTCTTTTGTGACCATCTCACTCAAAGACAGTGTTTTCTGCCATCTCTTTAGTGCACGTAAATAAATCACATTAACAATTTTGCAGTTTCTCTGGATAAAAGCTGTCCTTAATGTAAATGTAAGCAGTTGTGGATTATAATCATATTATTTCAAAGCATTTCAACCTTAGACTTAAATCTTTTTAGTTAAACTAAAAAAAACTGAAGCTGAACAAATTTCCAGTCACTCACGGAAATAAATAAGAAAGATGTTTAATGCAACTATGTATCTTTTATTACAGCAGTACACTTTTTTAAACTGCAATTTTCTCAATTCTTTATTACATTTGTTTTGTGCATGGGAAATGAATACATCTGTTAGTGTTCATGTGCTGTGATGTTTAATGTTTGTTTAATAAAGTACATTATAATTTCATCAGCTCCTTTAACCAAGAACGGCAGAGCATCTAACAAGATTTATTCAGTGAAGTACAGTATAGCAATGCATCAGAAGCTCTTCATCACAATGTGGATCTTATTGAGTTTTGTGACGGTCTTTGCCGTTCAGCTGGACTCACTGAAACAGGAAGTAGAAGAGCAAAGGAGACAAGAGCAGGAGGAAGCTCCCCTTATACACTCCATCTAATCAAGACAGTAGGGAAATTAGTATTCATTAATACTACTAATAATAACAGTTTTTGAAAATTTGCATGTTCATCACTTTTATCACACATTTTTAAAAACTACAACAATTCTATAATAATTATATAATGCACATAAGGTGGTGTTCCCAAGTTGCATGTACAGAAAGTCCAATAGAAATACTTTAATATTAATAATAGAATACTCTCAAGGGAAAAATGTAACCCATGCTAACTCCTGACGAGGACCGATGAAGGAATGAACAAAACAGAGAGTACTCACACACTTATAAAGAGAACTAAATACCCAACGGGATCTCATGAGAATACGTGTGTATTTTTACGTACTTTTACTTACGCTTTCATACACACTGAAAAGTAAAATACTTGCCTATTGACAGCATTAAAACGTAAATTATTTACATGTCCAAGTGTGAATGTGTACGTATTCCCATGTATGAATATTAAAATTGTGGTATTAATATTTAGATTCTATTGTATTCAATTGTAATATCAATACATGTTTCAGTCGCATTTATTAAATGCAGTTTACTCATCTACTTAATATGAAAAAATAACTCGTTTTGGAGAATTACATGTTAAACAAGACTACACTTTAAACATTGCATTTTGCAATATTTAGTTTTTGCTGCGAGACACAAAAGACATTTACTCCTATGCAGCGGCTGACAATACAACCATAAGATGCACATAGAAATTTACAAAACACACCAATTTTATTTGTTCGCTGTAATTCAAATCTTCAGAATCCATATGTTTGCGAGATCTAAATTCAGCCCTTTCTGTTATGCTTTTGTTCATAACTGTACATGGTTTTAATAAATGGTTATGGGTAGGTGTAGGATTAGCGGCTCAAAATATCGTTTTAATGCTATATTGTAACTAAACTTGTCATTTCCCTACACATTTCTGTCCATTACGTTTTACTCTTTTAATAAAAAAATTGTGTGTTTAGGTTTGGGGTTAGCGTTAGGGGGCTTACATTTATCTATAAAATGGTAAAAGGGAAATTATACAGATATATTTATAATATGAAAGATTTTAGCTGTAAAAACGTAAAAATGATGTTTACATGTTGTCAATACATGTTTCAGCACCTATCCAAACGCACGCAGACGAGCAGCTGCGTTTCTCTTCATTAAGCCAACGCACAAACTACCGCGAATAAAACCGAGAGTAAGTCACAGATGCTCAACACACAATCATAATCATTTAAAGAAACTGAATGATCTTACCAGTGCTGTTGGCGCGCTCGCTCATATTGCGGTCTTTGATTTTGAAATGAGCTGATGATCAATAAAATGCAGCTCATATCTGTTGTTTTCGGTGACGTGAACTCCATTAAATCTGCATATAGCGCGGGAATTGAAGATCGGATTTATATCCGTTTTTGTGGAGATACATTTATGTCTCTGTGTGTAAATGAAATCGTTTTGATAAATCGGATCGCTTTGATTTACACACACAGCACGTGTGTTCTCCAGGTCGTGCTTACCGGGTTGTTCATAAAAGCCGAAATGTGCCCAGAGGTCGGCTTTTATAGTTGTTGGAGCATTTTGAATTACTTGCACTCGCGTCTCGCCTCCCTCTGCCGTTGTATGCTACCGCGACAAAGCACGTACGTGACAAATGACATCAGAAAAGAATCAGTACATTATAATCGGTTATGGTCTATTACTGAACCGATACCGAAACGTCCTCGTCTGCATCGTAGAAAAGATTAATTTCGACACTCCTAGTATGTTTTTGTGTCTTTGAAAGTTACGTATTAATATCCACATATTAACAATGAGAACAGGCTGAAATACCAGTGAGATTAAGTAATAATCAAGGTAACACAAATAATACACACGTGACTGTTCATCAGAAGCACAATATCAAGAGTATAGTGTAAAGCCAGAACAGTGTGAAAAGAAGTTTATGCGTTAGTCAAGTCTGTTGGGTTTATGTTTTCATTGTTTTTGTTCATGTTCCTGTGTTTCATTGCAGTTTAGTTACTGTTTCTATAGTTACTAAGTTCTTCTTGTTTGTTACTATGGATGAAATCAAACTGCTAGCACACAGTGAAGTAAAGGCCATACCTGCTGCATTGCAAAGGTCAGTGTCACAGCAGCGGACAGTCGCTGTCCCTCCAGTTGGCAGCTGGACAGTCCCTGGTACACACTGAGATGCACACTGTTTAGTTGTGATGGACACCTGCAAACCTGCTAAAAACACATAAACAGCCATATACAATAAAATAGTGAACCAATTCAAACATTTACTTTTACAGTGGATTCAGAAAGTATTCAGACCCCCTCACTCTTTTTCAATTTGGTTATGTCGCAGCCTGATACTGCAATCATTTAAATTCATGTTTTTCATTAATCTACACCCAGTACCCCATAATGAAAAAAAGAAAAAAAAACAGAACTGTAGAAAAAAACTGAAATATCCCATTAAATAAGTATTCAGACCCTGAATGATTGAAGATTAGCTCAGGTGCCTCACATTTCTCTTGATCATCGCTGAGATGTTTCTACACATTGATTGGAGTCCACCTGTGGTAAATTAAATTGATTGGACGTGATTTGGAAAGGCACACACTTGTCTATAAAAGGCCTCACAGCTGACAATGCATATCAGAGCACAAACCAAGCCATGAGGTCAAAGAAACTGCCTGCAGAGCTCAGAGACAGAATTGTTTCAAGGCACAGATCTGGGGAAGGCCACAAAATAAATCTGCTGCACTGAAGGTTTCCAAGAGCACAGTGGCCTTCATAATTCTCAAATGGAAGAAGTTTGGCACAGCTAGGACTCTTCCAAGAGCTGGTTGACCAGCCAGACTAAGCAATCGGGGGGAAGGGCCTTAGTAAGAGAGGTGACCAAGAACCCGATGGTCATCTGACTGAGCTCCAGAGATCCTGTGTGGAGATGGGTCAAAGCTCCAGAAGGACATCCATCACTGCAGCCCTCCACCGATCTGGGCTTTATGGCAGAGTGGCAAGACGGAAGTCTAAACACGTAAATCCCGTTTGGAGTTTGCAAAAAAGCACTTGAAGGACTCTCAGACTGTGAGGAACAAGATTCTCTGGGCTGTTTTTTAAAAAAAGTGTCTGAAAACTTATGTAAATGTGATATATCAGTTTTTCTTTTGAAGAATTTTACAGACATTTCTAAAATTCTGTTTTCACTTTGTCATTACGGAATACTGGGTGTAGATTAATGAGAATTTAAACGCGTGTAGTATCAGGCTGCAACATAACACAACTGAAGAATGAATACTTTCTGAATGCACTGTATGTGAAAAGATCAACAAGTAGCCTATACTTTCTCTCCAGCAGTACTATCACTTTATCTAAAATACTACAGCAGATTTCCACATCATACTGGACTTACCAATGGATTGTTCCACCGTACTGCTTAGACATTTAGAAACTCCATCTGGACATGTCTCCTCTATCGCTGCACAGGAACCTGTCACATCAGGTGTGCAGGTGTAGCACTTGAGAGAATACCCTTAAAGACAGAGACAGACATTGAGTTAGTGCTCTATTGTACCGTATGTGTACCAAGCAATACATTCAGCACTTGTTTTTTTGTACCTCCAGTGAGAAAAATGAAAAGAAGAACGACAGAGACTCGCAGATCCATCCTGTGTCAGGAGCTGAATGACTACAGAGAAATAATGCTTCAGTTTTTTTTATATCTGTTAAGAAAAGGCTGGGTTTAATAAGGACCCCCTGTGAAGTTCACAAGGCACAATGACAGTTACTGCTAAACAAAAGAAATTTGAAACTTCATCGGGTTGTTAGAACGAGCAGGATGAGTTTCTGTGGAAAAGGCCTTTGTCTCCCTCCTTCTAACACTTCTCCAGAAGCAATCCGATTACACAGTCACTGATTGTTTCCATGGTGCTCTCAAATGTTGTTTCTCTTTCTCTCACGCACATGCTCACGCATATTTCTAACATTGAGGTTATCATTTGTAGAGCACAAAGAAATTTTGTACACATACATTGGAATTGTACTGCATTTCCCTTAGAGTCCATTTATGCTGTATACCTATTTCTATGAGTTAGCCATTAGTTTCACTGCTGCTGGATAGAAGCTGTTATAAAAGCGTGTTTTATGTGTGATGATACGGTCCGCTCTTGTATGTCTCAGGCTGTAGGGTTTGTGTTTGGGCCTCAGTAGTGAGTGAGCTGGGTGAGGAGTATCACTGAGTATGGACTGAGCTTTCTTCTTACAGAGCTCTGTGTACAGTGTGGTCATGGGTGGGAGGTTAGTCCCAATGATTCTCTCTGCAGTCTTTATAACTCTGTGGAGAGACTTCTTCTCTGCCTGTGATGCCATATGTCAAGTCACTCTCTGTGAGTCCTCTATAGGCATGAGTAAGAGAGCGGTTCCCAAGCCCAGCCTTCTTTAGAAGCCTGATGAAATACAGGCGATTTTGAGCTTTCTTCAGAAACCAGCTCAAGTTAGATGTCAAATGCAGGCCAAGGAATTTATGGCTGTTGGCCCTCTCCACCACAGTGCCCTTGATAGTGAGAGGCTGCAGAGGACTTTTTTTCGTAAAGTCTATAATGAGTTCTCTGGTCTTGTCTACATTGAGGAACAGGTCATTTTTCTCTCCATAGACAATGATGTCATTTACCAGCTCCCTGTACCCTGTCTCATCCCCACCTTTAAGTAGGTCCAAGATGGTCGTGTCATCTTCATATTTGATGACGAGTGAGCTGTCCTGAGTGGAGACGCAGTCATGTGTGTACAGTGTATAGAGATTTGGGCTGAGGCAACAGCCATCATTTCTGAAGTGGCTACTTCAGCTCCTAAAAAATAAGTTTAAGATCATTCGATTTGATTAATTTACTTGAACCTTTATTTCTCTTTTGTCAGATCAAATATTCTAATATTTACTTAACAGTGTTAACATTATATAATTTATTCATTGTAAATAATATATATATATATATATATAATTTTACTAAAAAAAATAATAATTTGTATTGCAATAAAATGAAAGTAGTTATTAGAAAATCTAAATTCAGATCCATATTATGCTGTAGTTATTTACCTGTGGAGGTTCATGAAGATGAGAGTTGTTGAATTATGTTTTATCAATGTCATATTGTGAGATATTACAGTATTGTCTTTCAGTAGAGCAGTTGAATAGTCTTTTGTCATGTATCCTGACTGGAATAATGTGTTTGTAACAGCAAACAGTCAGAATAAAGTGAGATGATCTGCTGATGATCCTGAATGTCTTGTTGAATGAGTGTTGATAGTCTGAGGCTCATCAATATTAACAGAGCTGCTGAAAACACTCTTTATTTCATCTCAATAGTTCCTGTTTACACCTCATTTATTATGATGATGTCTTCACATCTCATGTGAATTCACACTTAAAGCTCATTTCATTGTGCTCAACAGACTGAGGGGATTTGATGACTACAAATATATACAGTTATCTCTGAGTTTATGCTTTCAACTGATTTTCTTACCATTATTTATATTTGGAAGAATTTGCATGAAGTTATTAATTAATTTCTATATTTCTGCATATTGTATGTTTTTATTGATTAGAACTGAATTGAGTGTAATCCATGAGAATATTCCCAAATAAATTCTACTATTATATCTGACTCAGGGCAGAATCCTGAGAGATATTAAAGCATGCGACTGGAACGGATGTTCCTGCTTATGGCTCCCTGTTTAAGACCGGGGGGGGAATGCTCAGATATGGTGAAGCCTTTGTCTCGTAATGTATTGATTTCCTTTGAGGTGTGTATATGTTAGAGACTGGACTCTGGAGTTGCTTTTGCAGAAGTGCTCGGCTTTGTTAGATAATAAAGTTTTTTGGATATTAAAATGTATTTTCTGGCATCAAAACCCCAAGACTTCAAGAGTGATTTTTAAAGAAGTGACAGACTCCACATCAATATTTGCCTATATTTGAATGGAGGAGTAGAATAATGTTCGGGTTATGAGTCGAATGAGCATCAGTTATTTTAGGATAGAGAGACAGACATGCTGAATAAATGTTGGCATATTCCCATCAGGCTACAAGTGAAGACGAGCATCAGAGCATCAGGAAGAGCTGAAATCTGCAAAGACTGAGTTTATTAAAGAGGACAGTGAGAACACGAGTGATCCAGAACCTGCAGAATGAAACACACTGAAGATCCTGAAGAACAAAGAGGTTGGTGTTTATTCTTCATTCATTCATGATGCTGGAGAACATTCATGTTAGAAAGATTCAAGCACTTCTGCACATTTAGATATGCAGTTAAACAAATGTTCAGTAAAGGGTTTAAACACTTGAAACATACACACACAAAACATACATGGCAAGAGGCAAAGTTAAAATGGTTAGAAGAATCGGGCCAGTACAGATGGATGAAGTTATGCAAAGAGTCTAAACCTGGGAGAACCATCCCCGATAAGCTCCTTTGTCGGAGGAAAGGAGTTTACAGTTTTACTAACTACACAGCAATTTGTATTTATTAGTACATTACTTGCGTTTGCCTGGGTAGGCGTCCAGATATACAGTCGCAGGAGAAAGTCTTGATGGTTCCGTCTGATGGTTTTGCAGTTGCGATCGTTTCCTTCTGTGCTGAGTCAAGGAATGACTGTGAACTTGCAAGGTTGTTTTGACTCCATCGAGGTTGAGGAGGCTGCACAGGCGTGAGGAGTTTGGGCCTGCTGGCCCATGGCTGTGTGGTGGCATCAGGTTTCCTGTCCCACACACGCAGGTTCTGTGTGTGTAGGCCCACCATGCTTGGTGGCCTGCCGGGCGGAAGCCCACAGGCACAGTTTGTGTTGTAGGTGCGAGGGAGAAGAGAGGGCGTGGGTCGGCAGTGTCTCTCTTAAGAGTCTTAGAGAAATCCCAGCCTCGATGGTCGAATTTACCAATGGGATTGTTGGGCTTTTCCAGCGGGAAATTCCTCTGTGGGAGATTTATGGCTCTTTGTTTCGAGCAAGATTCAGTGGGCCTGTGCCCATATACAGTTGCAAGAAAAAGTATGTGAACCGCTTGCAGAATCTGTGAAAATGTGAATAATTTTAACTAAATAAGAGAGATCATACAAAATACATGTTATTTTTTATTTAGTACTATCCTGAATACGATATTTTACATAAAAGATGTTTACATATAGTCCACAAGACAAAAAAGTAGCTGAATTTACTAAAATGACCCTGTAAGCTCCACCTACTGGCCCAAAAAAACGGAATCCAGCAGCTGGTTGAAGGGCTTCTACGCAGAAGCCCTTCAACCAGCTGCTGGATTCCGTTTTTTTGGGCCAGTAGGTGGAGCTTACAGGGTCAGGGTATGTCTTTTCTGGCGCTTCTGGAAAAATCACTTTAATTTATTAAAATGTGAATATCCAATTTTACTATCTTACTCCAATGGTATTGTAACATAAGCCCACTGAGAGGCAAGTTTTCTGAACCCAAGTGCAGTCTTTATTAAACTCAAAGACTCAAAACATAAATAAAAAATGCAAAAGACTTGACTTGACTTGAAACTCTCCAACACAGCGGGTTATCACATTCAATATCAGAAAAGACACATGGCAAACATGAGGATTTAAATACACCTGGACTAAGGACAAGACACACCTGTGAACAATGAATAAACCAATAAACCAATGATATGACAAACCACAAGACAAAGGAGCACATGGCAGGATCACATGACAGGACCAGGAAGTGCATGACAAGACATGACAGTGAACATGGCAAACTTATCCACATGAACCATAACCCAAACACCCTGTGACAGTTCCCCCCCTTTATAGGCGGCCCCAGACCATGAGGCGTGGGTGGACCTGGACCATGAGGCGTGGGCGGATCATAGGATTAGTTGTGATTTAATTTAGATTGTTGATTTTTCTTAGTATATATTATTATCAAATATTCGTTCATCAAGGGACCCAATATCACACAGAGACTGAATGCTCGCGAAATTACATTAGCTCACGGACACAAACCCGCCAGTTCTGATATTAGTCAGAGGATTGCAGAGTGAATATTTTACCTTTAAGTGGTCGCACCTGCTTACTCAACAAAAAGTGTAATTTGATTAATAGACACGAAAGCTGCAACTTGCTAATACAGTAATAGTCAGAAAGCAGATTATCCCGCATGTTTGATAATTGATCTATTCTGGCAAAAGATTTGCGGAAATAACAGACTCCACATTGATCCATACTGAACGTAGTCCTCTATGGGCCGCTGGCCTTGACGAAGGCGAAGGAGACGGACTGCTGGGTTATGTGTCTGAGTTGCCTCAGTCGCTTGTGTTCTGTCCAAATACATTCAGTTCTTTCATCTTATTTGGCTGAATGAACGTGGTTGTTACATTATTTTGTATTGCTTTGTTGCTTTGGCAAAACTGTATGTCACTGTATTTGCTACCATGAGATAACTATGAAAAAAATGTAATTCCTGTAGATACATAGCACTGAAATTAAGTTCATTATGAATATAACAAATTTGTAATTTATAAAATGCATAATAAAAACGTATTAAATGTACACTCTTATTCCAGTTAACTGTTCACTGGTGGATGCTCTGGTCTGTTATTCATTTTATTATCAACTGTATTATAAAAATACATCACATTTACAATTTACACAATTGTATTTCACTTAGACAAGTTATGACTTGCTTCTTTTTATCATCACATGCGTTTTTTGTAATGAAAGAATATTTACAATATGATGAAGCTGATTAAGTTTAAGTGTCCTACATTAACAGTATTCACAGGCTATGTGCACAAAGTTAAGGAGAAACATCAGAACATCATTGTTTGTTGGATAATGTGGATTTTCTGCATGTAACTTTGGGACAGTAAATGTACAGCACCTGACAAGAAATCAAGATTCATCTCAACACAATAATCGCATGGCTTGATTGGCAAAAAGCCCAGTAAGGACGCTGAAGTTTGCCTGCATTCTCCATCTTGCAATTGCATATTGAAGAATGTTCTTGAATTCTTTGTTCTGAGCTTGAAGTGAAATCCTCTGAACCCTCTTGCTTTTGCATATGATCCTGTTTTTCAAAAGAGGAGGGGTGGTTGAACTTAGCAAACATTATTACTATTATTATTAATAATATTTATGGCAATAAATAAACGTAAAAGAACTATCTATAATCTTACGTTAAGACTCTGTGTGATATCCTTCATGGTGTTTAGCAATTCATGCTCCAGAGATTCTCTGAAATCCATGTGTAATTTCTTCATCTCTTTGATATCATCACTTTCCATCATTTCACGGTATTCTTCTTCAGTCTGTGAAACAAACATATGAATATGCATAAAAACTGAATATAATCAACAGGATATATAAACATAGATATTTACCATCTAACCACCATAAGATATCAGGATCCTAGTATTCAGAATATTCAGCATTATGGTTTCATCTTATTATTTGATCTCAGTGATACTGGAATTTGATTGGCCGAGTGGCGTTTCAATACAGTCCAACAGCACTGGGACTGTTTAGTGTTTGTCACGACACTTATCATAGTTTGTATCTGTGCATTACACACAGACTGTTTTATGAGTGAGGCAATGAATCTTTCACCCAGAGTCGAAACAATCAATCCTGCTTTTGGCTTTGTTTCTTCACTGAAATGCTATAAAGAACATAAATGTATAAATGTATAAATGTATGTTGGTAAATGACCTCACCGGCTCTTCGAAACATTCTCCAAGCTTGAAGGTCTCCATTCCAGGGAAAACCATCTCACGTTGGAACAGGTCCCTCAAATTCATGGCTACGAGGTGCAGAAGCTCATCCTCATAAGCAAAGACCCTTCCATCTTCACCCAACAAAAGCACCAACTGCAGACCAAATGCCTCACATGGGAAGTCATCAATGGCACCAATCACCTCCATCTCCATCCGTTCTGGCAGGTAATAATCTTTCCAGGCTTCAAGCTGCTCTTCATCCCCTTCATACACTGTCCCATCCTGCCCACAAATTCTCACAGAAGCACCTCTTGGTTTCACGAGAGGAATCGTCAAGTCGCGGTTACGCTTTACGAACTTGGCAATCCCACAGAGGTCCACAGCATCTGAAGAAATTTATTATTATCATTATTATTAGTTAACTAGAAACAAAGAAATATAATATGCAGATGTTGTGGAAAAATGTAATCATAGAGGAAGATTATTTAAGACATATATTTGAGATCATACAGGAGCTAACATGTGTTTCTGCCATGTGGGACACCTTATTTGAGGACCAAAGGTGTCGGGCAGAACTAATTCTAAATCTGTGTGCTGTGTTTACCATGTGTGGAAAACTACTGAGAAGGATTGTTTACACTTTGGGGGGTATAAGAGATTGCAGCTTCTGTTATGTCTTCAGTTATCACTCTGCAGACATTCAGGATGGCTGTATGACTGTGACTCTTTTCTTACAAGAAAATAAATCTTTATAAAGTCGATTGGCTAAGGTTTGTCTCTTATTCAGTGGTGCAACTGAGAGTTAATTTTTTGCCATGACACAGACAAATACGTACATACATATTTGCAATAGTAAGCTCATTTTGTACTTTTTGTATTTTATATTATTCAAAGATTTCTAAAGTGTCCAGGAATAAGAGGAATGGATGAATCCGATGAAAACTGAATTCAACAGGAATGGGGGAGACTGGTATGCCTGATGACATGAAATTCATAAATCATCTCACGCTAGTTGTCTTGATGAGAAGAGAAGTCTTCATACTCTCGCTGGGATGCTGATCCGTGTTCTCATCCGTGCTGCATGGAGTAAATGTCTTGATTCAGTGAACATTCAACTTCAGGAATGGATTTTCTGAACTTCACCACTATTTACTCAATCTGAGCAACATCAGACTATCATCTATTCCTGCAGTCCATCCGTTGAAGAACCATTGATGGACCGTTTCTGATGTATGCTTTCAAATCCTGACGAATCTGCCAGTGAATAAGTCCAGCATAATGACATTAGTGATATCTGTTCAATGCCTTCTTGTCCAGTAGCTTTGTAACTCCTCATCTGTATGAACAGTGACAGATCCTATTCTTGCTCTCCAAACTGAGATTCATTTGTTCCTTTCTTTCTATTATTAACTGACTGAACCACTTCACACATCTGACTGAACAGCACATTTGAGTGAATACACAGGAACTCAGCATTTATTAAAACCGTATGTGGTGTATATTAAACGCAGTGTTATTTCCATATGATAACAGCACTGAATATGATGCTTTGTGTGTTCCTGACGTCAGTCATTTATATTAAGTGTACTTGGGGTCTTTCACTGGAAACATTGATTCCTTGGTGTCTTTATGAAGATGTTTTGGAGAAACTCACATTTGTCCAGGTGGGAAGCATCTTCTCTATCCGAGGTTTGCTGCAATCGCAGGTTCTTCCGAATGTAAGAGGCATGTTTTGGGATCTCTCACACTTTACAGTAATACTCTGTATAGACGTTCTGTGCAAGCGTCACTGATCTTGTGACTGGTCCAGATCTGCTCTACACAGTCTCATTACCACAAAATGGGAGTCTCCAAAACATGGCAACACTGTAGTCGATCAGCGGGCGATTGATTCTGTCTTTAACGCAGAGTGTCTGTCAGTGAACAGCAGACATTACATTACACTGAGAGTCTCAGTCGTCCTTGTGTTTCAAGTAGCAATCTTAAAAGACTTTAATGCTTACATTTGCTTTCCTTAGACTATGTTTGGTGATTATTTTAATGAGAATTCACCTCATGAGATTTTCAAAGAAAAATGATGCTGGTAAAACACCATGTAATACATCAGTTTATCCAAGCTGATTCTTTGAAACATTTTTAACTTTGTCCTTTCTTACCTTCTTTATTGAATGACAGAAATTCATCCTTCATTCTTTCTGGCGATCTAATGGAAAAAAGGTTGGATGACATTTTATAACAATCATATTTCAATATTCATGTTTCTTGATCATTTATTCTGATTTGTTTTTATTATCTTTGTTGATTTCGCATTGCAGATTGTAACTGCCAATACAGAGGTTACAGCCATAAAATACCAAGAAAGTATTTTACATCTGTATTCCTAAGCTAAAAACGTTTGCATAATCATCTCATTATAGGTATGAGAGACATTTTGTCTTTATTTTAAACTGTGTTATTAAGTGTGTATCCAGTAGGGGTCACTCTTCTGTACACCTGTACAGAATATAGGTGGGAACCTTCCTTCAGCTAAAAGGTGTTGCTAAGCTAAGTTACTATGCTAAATTACGGTATGCCATGCAATGCAAGTGGAAATCTGTACCGGTAAAGGACTGGAACTGTGGATTTACTGAGTGTTTGTTTGGATTCTTGCTTATCTAAAATGAAGACCAGTCACTGTAAAATAAATCTATGACTGTGAGCATATTAACGTGTGTGTGGACATTGCAGTGACTAACATTAACACGCACCGTCCAGTATCCTTCTGCTGCTTTAAGTAATTGACTTGGCTTCTTACACTAGGAAGAAGAATACAGTGTGGTTTACTAAAATTATAGTTAGTTAATCATAAGGCTTATGTGTTGCAATGTAGAATATGGAAAGGAGTCAGAGTGAAAAGGTAGACCTAATTAATTGGTTGGAAATTACAAAAGCATGCTTTTGAATTAATGTCCTACTCCGCCACCTCCAGGACACTAGCATCACATCTACAAATATATAAATTATGTACAGTGAGAAAAGATTCTGATACCAAACAAACAAAATTTGTTTCTAGCTTAGTCATATGTTTATAGCTACAAGAAGAAATCCCAGTAAACCATTTAGCTTGCTGTACCTCGCCCCTTCAAATCAATAGTGATGGCACCGTTGCACACATTTTTTGTGTGTGATATTGATATGAGAATACACTTACTTGGTTATCATGGTTCAACTTGTGTTTTCAAGACTGAAGAGTTGAGCTACATGGAAAAAAAAAATAATTAAATTGACAATAATATATTTTCATCACATCTTAGCCTGGCCCAAATGCTCTTTGTGTTTACCTCTTATTTCATTAGGCTTACATTTCATTAATGTGTGCACATATAAGATATAAGAAGATTTAAGATATTCATTGAAATAAAACATTAATTGCATATGCAATTTCTGTAGCAACTATTCAACATGATCAACATAAAAAAAACTGCCTTGATTTGATTTAGACTATAAATAATTTGAAATAAACATAGATGCACAAGATTACCTGCGAGAGTGGGAATGGACACATTGAACGGGGAAGATGGTCACAGTCCTGCAATAACAGCCACAACAACATCTTATATAAGCACATATAATGTTTTACAGAAATACGTCATGACATCTAACAACAGTATTTTTTTAACATTGACATTTTGCCAAAGATGGTTTGGCAGCACCTTTTCATAATAACAAAAACATTTTGTTGTTGTGCAGCTGCCTTGGGGTTAATTTAAATGCAGTTATTTCAGCTTGATCCCATTAGCTTAAACCAATACATTTTAATTTTAATTTATATCAGGCATAAATAGCTCCTTTAAGTAACAACTGTATATTACTACATTTTACAGTGAAGATATTTAGACTAGGTTCCCAGCAACTTCAATTTAACTTCCCAGATTACACTAATTTTTAGCCCTGGTTTAGACCTAAAAAAAAGCATTACTTACCCAACTTCTGTCACCGGGCAATCTTTTAGTGCTTGGCCTTGCGATACGACGTCTATGGGTGGTTACATGGAAAAACACATAGAGGTGTGGTTGTTTTCCGAGCAGTTTTAGGCAGGTGGAGCTCCTGAAAGGTGACAAAGCACTAGTGCGCATGTGTTAGTATTTTTCCATCCAGCAACGCATGCAAAATATCATTGACGTCACCTGTTGCTTAAACAAAGCTTGTCTGAACAGGTGAGCCACTTCACCCTTTGTGGCTATGCTGTTTTTTGTTGAGTAGTATATATTTGTTTTTATTTCGTTTTTTTGGTGAATTCTATCCTCCAAATTAAAATGTCATTATGATGCTGTTGGATAAACGCGTAGACACAATAAAAATACCCTATAGCATACATCCAGAAGGATATGTAATCGACGTAGATTTTAACAGAAAGGTTCTCAAGGCAAGGGTGTTTTTCATAAAGGACAAGATGGGACAAGTTGTCACATTCTTATTTGGGCTTGTCATGGTTATTTGTGATGCAGATTGACTCAAAAGATGTTAGTCTGGCCTGAGTCATGCACTGATCCCATTCCCTCTGTCTCTCCCTCAACTAAACTATTCATTCTCTACTATAAAGTACAGACAAAAAAAAGAAAAACAATAAAATATTCTCTTTTGTTTGCAATAACAATATTTATTCCAACAATTACAGAAAACAGCTTAGAATATTGACCATGTCCAATGATCACTGCATGAGTGGAAAAGACATGGAAAGACATTCAGGTTTAACCATAAAACTAGGTGTGCCTTGTGCTGAGCTCTGTTGTCAAGATCAACACGCACGTACCAAACCAGTAAGAACATGTCTGAACCCTGTATGATTATAGGGTTATAAAATGTGTTCAGTGTATTCATGTGATCAATGAGGAAGGTGGACATTCTGACTGAACCTTGTTCTACAAGTACAAAATGATCACAGTAGATGATTATAATAAAATGACACAGTGATACTGTATATTGCACCAGATACAATGACAACATTCAAGTCCATGTGATGTTTTGAAACACTGAAACTTATACATCCCCGATTAATCATGCACTCTCAAAAAACCTACTTAAAAATGAAAAAAGAGAAACACTTTGCAACAAGGTTTCATTTGTCAACATGAGCTGAAAATTAATCAATTTCTATAGCATTTATTAATCATTAATCTAAACCTTTACTAATACATTTTTAAGATCAAAATTGCATTTGTTAACATTAGCCAAATCAATGCACTGTAAATTAACATGAACATTTTAATTAGCCAACGTTAACAAAAGTTAATAAATGCTCAAAATATATTGTTCATTTTAAAGTCAAGTTAGTTAGTGCTTTAATTAATAGTAACAAATGAAACCTTGTTGTAAAGTGTAACCAAGTTCTTGCATGTAGAGGAACAGCAAATAATCCAACCTTTTGCACTGTATGGGACTTGAATTGGCTATATGGCATTAGAGCAAGAGAATACAAAGTTATTTTGTGAAAAAGATGGAATCAGGCTGTGAAACCCTTTAACTGGGACCTTTAAAACATAAGAAGGTCATCATTATTCATATTGCTAAGAGAAGTTATCGAAGCAAGCATCTCTCGCAAGCGTTCCCTAGTACAGTCTTTTAACATATTCATTTTGTCAGGAGTATAATTTCTGATTTTGATATTCTTTCGCATGAACTGATCATTAAACAGGAGTTTGCTCAGGCACTCAGTCTCTGCACAGTTGCCATAAGGATAATGTTCCTGCTCTGTACCTTCTGACAGACAGAAAAGCCGTTTACAATTCATACATGGCTGTCTTTCCTTGTAAGAGTTGTCTTTCCAATCCCTGAGGTATGCCTGGCATTGCATAGACTCATGGAATTGTAAACAGTCACCCTCTGGTTGATGTTGGAATGACATTACTGCATATGAGACATACTCATGCCACGTATTTATACATGAGGAATATATCATAACACTTTTGGCCTTTTCTGTCCTGCAACCCAGAGAAGCACCAAAATATTCATCTGCTGGTCGTTGGCTATTGGAGCACACACAGATGACGGTGGACTCCAGTGTGTAGTAGCGCTGGTTTTTGTTTGCTGGTCTGTCCAGAGGATATGGGAATTTCAGCTTTTTCATGAGACTGCAAAGCTCATTCAGTACTCTGTCTTTTGTTCCATATGTAAGCTGCATCTAAAAACAGTAAAATAAGAATAATAATAAGTAAAAATATTTGCAATATATTTTCTCATGATTATGTTATGTTGTGAGGAACTATTTGATATATATATATATATGCATAACCTAAAATGACACTTACTATTTCTAACAGTATTGAGAAAGGTGTCCGCTTTGGCAGGTGACTCTTGTATTTCCTAAATGGTTCTGGAAATTCTCGTCTTACAGTCTCAGCAATCTTTGCAGGTAAAATGTCTTCAGGAGTAAGGCTGTCCTTATGAATGATCCCTAAAAAGAAGATGCTGTGGATAATCTTGAAAAGCCAAAATTAATTATTAGAAAATATTATAAACTTAGGAAGTGTTTTTTACACATAAGAAATGTCAGAGCAGTTGCTACCTGGCAAATCTATAGTGAATTGTGTATTGTGAATGTGTACATACCTCATTAACATGAGTTCTTAGTTTGTTTTGCTCTTTTTTAAATTCTTGCATTACATGACAAATTAACTGGAGCCCACAGGCTCTCAAGTTCTCCTTGTTTAACTCATGGATCTTCACAAACCCAGGTGGCATTTTTCTGGTTGAGAAAAATGATTTAATTATATGATGGACACCTTGACTGTCTTTTATATCATTGAGATGTCATGCATATTTCACTTTTTCAATTAAGATTAAACAAACAAAACATAACAGTTTAAAAAAAGGATATATATATATATATATATACACGAATATATACAAAATATATACAATAAACACAATCATTTTCTTACCTTCTTTCTCTGTTCACAGCCATCATCGTTCAGAAATGACTAACACGAGCAAGTGTGTGTTTCAAAAGTTTCAGCCTATCTGCATTGTTTAATCTCCGCCCTCCTTTATTTGTGCACATACACCGATACCATATAGAAGCTTGAAATATTCTTGACTCTAAATGCCAATTAAAATAAAAAGAAATTCTTGGACATACAAGCCAATAAAATTAATCAAATTTGCTATGTTTTTTTTCTGCAGCTAAAACAAACACATTTTGGATTTACAATTAAATTGGTATACATCCATTATACTTCAGAAAGAGAATTCAAAGTTAAAGAAAATTGTGTTGCTGTCACAATAGACTATTAAATAGTGTCAATAATTGTGTTCACCTATGAGTATAAAGGGGTGCAGCATTTATGATTTATTAAGATACTGTTACAGTTTTTGCAGGCAAAGGAGAGATCTAAAGTCTTTATTAAACAAAACCAAAATTCTGAAGCGCAGGAGAACAGAAAACAGATGACAATGAAAATAATAAACCAAGACTTCAAATAATTATATACACAGGACAAATCTAGGACTTAAACTAGAAATGGGTGAATGTGATCAGAAACTATGGAAACCAAATCAATATCTATGGAGACAGTTTGTGTAACGGTGGCTGTTTCAGAGGAATGAGAGTAGGATAAGATGCAGCAAACATTTATTCAAACAAACATAATAAAAGTAAATCCAGGCAAAACCTATAATCAGACATGGGGATGGGGATTATATGACAGAGCCCTTAAAGCTCAGAGTCTCCAGCCGTCATGGCCGCCACACCAGAGTTTCTTCTGCTCCGCTGTGGTGGTTTCTAGCTCTGCCTGTTTCGCTGTGGTTGTCAACAGTCCAGCCTGCTCCAATATGGTGGTCACCAGTTCCTCCTCCTCCGCCATGGGGTCTTCAGTACCATCTGCTCCACTGTGGTGGTCTCCAACACCACCACCCTGCCTCAGTCTCCAGGCCCTCTTACTGTCCACGGACCCGGACCGCCTCCGCTCCATCACACACCTGGACTTTTGTAAAAACTGCTAGATCTGCTTATTTCTCGACTCTCTTAGAAGAAAACAAACACAACCCTAGGTATTTATTCGATACAGTGGCTAAATTAACCAAAAATAAAGCTTCAACTTCTGATGTCTGCCAACAGCACAGCAGTAATGACTTTATGAACTTCTTTACTTGTAAGATTGATAATATTAGGAAAAAAATTATAACCATGCAGCCGTCTACTACTGTATCACATCAGACAGAGCATTGTAGTGTCACTGAGGAAAAATTACACTCATTCACTGCTATAGGAGAAGAAGAATTGGCTAAACTCGTTAAATCATCTAAATCAACAACATGTATGCTCGACCCTATACCGACTAAACTACTAAAAGAGATGCTTCCAGAGGTCATAGATCCTCTTCTTAATATCATTAATTCATCCTTGACTTTAGGATATGTACCGAAAACTTTTAAGTTGGCTATTATTAAACCACTTATTAAAAAACCGCAACTTGATCCTACAGAATTAGTCAATTACAGGCCAATCTCAAATCTACCCTTTCTGTCAAAAATACTAGAAAAGGCAGTGTCCTCACAATTATGCTCCTTTTTAGAAAAAAATGGTATCTGTGAGGTTTTCCAGTCAGGATTTAGACCACATCATAGTACTGAGACTGCTCTCATTAGAGTTACAAATGATTTACTCTTATCATCCGATCGTGGTTGTATCTCTCTGTTAGTGTTACTCGATCTTAGCGCTGCATTCGATACCATCGACCACAACATTCTTTTGAATAGACTCGAAAATTATGTTGGCATTAGTGGAATTGCATTGGCATGGTTTAAATCATACTTATCTGACCGTTTTCAGTTTGTAGCAGTAAATGAAGAGATCTCACACCGATCACAAGTTCAGTATGGAGTACCGCAGGGCTCAGTGCTAGGACCGTTGCTTTTCACCCTGTACATGCTACCACTGGGAGATATCATTAGGAAGCATGGCGTTAGTTTTCATTGTTATGCTGACGATACTCAGCTCTATATTTCTTCACGCCCTGACGAAACTTACCAATTCACAAGATTAACGGAATGCATAGCTGATATAAAAAAATTGGATGACTAGTAATTTCCTGCAACTTAATTCAGAAAAAACTGAATTTTTAATTATTGGACAAAAAAACTCCACATGTAGTAACCTAGAATACTGTCTAACACTTGATGGCTGCTCTGTCAAGTCCTCGTCGTCAGTTAGGAACCTGGGTGTGCTCTTTGATACCAATCTCTCATTTGAAAGCCACGTTTCTAGCATCTGTAAAACTGCATTCTACCATCTTAAAAATATATCTAAATTACGGCATATGCTTTCAATGCAAAATGCTGAACAGTTAGTTCATGCATTCATGACCTCAAGGCTAGATTATTGTAATGCTCTACTGGGTGGTTGCCCTGCTCGCTTAATAAATAAACTGCAGCTGGTCCAAAACGCAGCAGCTCGAGTTCTTACTAGAACCAGGAAGTATGACCATATTAGCCCGGTTCTGTCAACACTGCACTGGCTCCCTATTAAACATCGCATACATTTTAAAATCTTGCTAATTACTTACAAATCACTAAATGGTTTAGCTCCCCAGTACTTGAGCGAGCTCTTAACGCATTATACTCCATCACGTCTATTGCGGTCTCAAAACTCTGGCCAGTTGATAATACCTAGAATATCAAAATCAACTGCAGGCGGTCGATCCTTTTCCTATTTAGCACCCAAACTCTGGAACAGCCTTCCTAGCATTGTTCGGGAAGCAGACACACTCTGTCAGTTTAAATCTAGACTAAAAACGCATCTCTTTACTATGGCATACACATAAAACATTTTAATTTATATTTTATTCAAATTGTTAGGCTGCATTAACTAGGTCAGCCGGAACCGGGAACACTTCCCATAACACCTGATGTACTCGTTACATCATAAGAGGAATGGCATCTACGCTAATGTTAGTCTCTCTGTTTATCCCGAGGTTTACTGCAGTCAGCCGGATCCGGGCCGTATCCAGATCAGATGGTGGACCAGCGCCCAGACATTATCAACGCATCCCTGAAGTGTCTGCAGAGACCGTGTCAATTAGTCTACCCTCTGAAATTGCTCATCGACATGGCATCCTCAATGGATCCATCTCCGGCGTGATGACTCCGATATTTCGAATATTCCTATTTAATAATTGTTTAATTGACACGCCATCCTCAATAAACCCGGTGTGATGCCTCCGATCTTTCGAATAATCCGATCTAATATTACTTCTGACCTATAAGGCTGCCAAAATAATAAACATACACTGTTTGTTAATTGGCCAGAGGAGAACTGGCACCCCGACTGAGCCTGGTTTCTCCCAAGGTTTATTTTTCTCCATTAGGACACCTGATGGAGTTTTGGTTCCTTGCCACTGTCGCCTCTGGCTTGCTCAGTTGGGGACACTAAATTTTCAAATAAATATCCAAATAAATGTAATTACTAAACTAAATTAACTATATCAACTACATTACTTGAATATATATGATAATTGAAATGAGCTGATGACATCAGTGTTCCCTTTCAGTCGGTCACGTTCGACGTACGTCGGACGTCACCGACGAATTGGGATCACTTCAGGGAGCCCCTATCAGCTTCGAGATATAGAGAACCGGCCAATGACTATTGGCGTGCGAGATTTGCATCTCGCGCTCCGCCCCGCAGCGCGGGTATAAAGCGGAAGCGAATGCAGCGCACTGTTGTCATTCACTTCGGAGCCGAACGGCGTTGATGAAGCATAGACTGCCTGCATTCAGCAAGAGAGAGAGAGAGAGAATCGGACTGAGGATCGTTCTGTGCTGGTCAGACGGCACAAAACAGCGCGACCGCGGGCTCACCGCTGCTGGAAGCAGAAACCAACTGCTGTTTTCACAGCAACAGTTTAAAACTGCTATTTGTTTCATTTGAGAGCAGATACAGGCTGCACTACCTCCTGTATTCTGCCGCGGTCTTCCCTGGGTGCTTCAGCACTGAAAGAGCATTTTCCTCACAAAAAGAGCAACACGGGTGTGACACTGCGTCTTTTTCAAGATGTCATTCCACCCGTGCGTTTCTGGATGCGGTCGTTCCCTGTCGCCCGCTGACGGTCATAATCGCTGTATCATGTGCCTGGGCATTCAGCACGCTGAGGCAGCTTTTGTGGATAGTTCATGTTCCCACTGCGGGAACATGACTATCGCGGCGCTTAGGTCGAGACTCGCTTACCTTCGGGAAGGTGGAGTCCCCCTACCCATACCTCGATCTAGTGCTATTCCTGCCCAGCAGAATAGACCTACTTCGACGGATGGCCGGGGTGACCTGAGGATTACGTTTAGGGCAAACCCGCCGAGCCAGCCTCCGCAGGCCCCTGATCCCTCACAAGCGCCGCAGCCGGTAGGGCTTCCGGAGGAAATCGCTGGCCCCTCCCATGGGCGTCCAGTGGTGACCTTCGGGGCTCCAGTAGATGAACAGATGTCGATCGCTGCATCGGAGGGGGAGTTCCGGTCCTCGGAGGATGAAGATTCGGCTGTACTGCCTCCCTCTGGGAGAGTGGCAACGGCCGAGTCGGACCCCGAGTTGACGGCTATGCTTTCCCGGGCCGCCGAAAAGGTCGGGCTTGAGTGGAACCCTCCACCACGTCCCGAACCTTCTAGGTTGGATGATTGGTTTCTCGGGGCGGGTCGCGCTGGTTCTCAGCGTCCCGCCCCGGTGCCTTTCTTCCCGGAGGTGCATGAGGAGCTCACCAGGTCGTGGACGACACCATTTAGTGCCAGAAACAGACCTAGTGGCTCCTCCCTCCTCACTACCCTTGACGGCGGGCAAGCCAGGGGGTACGTGGGAATCCCACCAGTGGAGCGGGCTGTCGTGATGCAACTGTGTCCGGCTACCGCCTCCAACTGGCGCGGTGACCCGCGGCTCCCGTCCAAGGCCTGTAAGTTCTCTTCCAGTCTGACTGCGAAGGCTTACAGGTCTTGTGGCCAGGCTGCGTCCGCCTTGCATGCCATGGCGTTGCTCCAGGTGCATCAGGCCCAGGCACTCATGGACATGCACGAGGGTAGGCCGGACCCAGAGCTCCTCCGGGAGCTCCGGACGGCGACAGACCTCGCCCTCCGGGCGACGAAAGTCACCGCCCGTTCTATCGGTCAGGCGATGTCCACCTTAGTGGTCCAGGAACGACATCTCTGGCTCAACCTGGCCGACATGAGGGAGACCGACAAGTATCGGTTCCTGGACTCCCCCGTTTCTTCGGCCGGGTTGTTCGGCGACGCGGTCGAGAGCTTTGCCCAGCAGTTCTCGGCCGCCCAAAAGCAGACGGAGGCGATCAAACACATCCTGCCCCGGCGGCCAGCTGCTGCCTCCACCCTGCCGCCGGTCGCAGCGCCTCCGCCTGCCCGTCGCCGAGGACGTCCACCCGCCGCCGCCCCCGCTCCCGCCCCAGCCCAGCAGCAGCCTCCACCCGGGCGTAGGCGTGGAGCCGGCCGTGGGAAGGACGTCCAGCCCGCTCAGGCCGCTGCCAAGCCAGGTGGCAAGCGCCGTCGTAAGAGACCCTGAGACGGGCCACCCAGAGATGGAGGAGACTGCTCTTCAGGAGATGGTTGCAGCACCACTCCTTCCCCCGGAGGAGGGCCGGGGGAGAATCTTTTGTTTGATTTCTGTTCCGCCGCTGGCCCCAGCGCCAGCGGTACCCAAATTTTCAAAAAAAGAGCAGTTTCCAAAATCTCTGGGTGCCAAGAGAGCGCGCTTGGCGGTGTTCGACGCTCCCATGCCTTGTCACCCTCAGGCGCCTCTCCAATCGCCAGCAGGGGGTGCCGGCTGTGGGGACGCACACAAGCGGCCTTCTCACACTCGCACACCCCCTCAGCGGAAGCAGGTAAGTGTTACGCAGTTCACTCAGACCCCACTTCGGGCCGCTCTCATGCCGTCCGAGTCGGGTCCCTGCATACCGCTTCGCTGCCCCGCTGCGGGTACGTCTGTGGTGCCGATGGTCCCGCTTGTACGGTCGCTGGGAGCCTGGCTAGCGCTCCCCAGCCCGTCTCGCTGGCTCATCCGTACCATCAGACTCGGCTATGCGATTCAGTTCGCCCGGCGTCCCCCCAAGTTCAGGGGCGTTCACTTCACCTCTGTGTCGAAGGAGAATGCCCCTGTGCTTCAGGCGGAGATCGCAGTCCTACTGGCGAAGGGCGCGATAGAGCCGGTCCCTCCAGCCGATATGAAGACCGGCTTCTACAGCCCGTACTTCATTGTACCCAAGAAAGGCGGCGGGTTACGGCCGATCTTGGATCTGCGATTCCTGAACCGGTCCCTTCACAGGCTACCGTTCAGAATGCTAACGCAGAAACGCATCTTCAGGTGCATCCGTCCCCAAGATTGGTTTGCAGCAATCGACCTGAAGGACGCGTACTTTCATGTCTCGATTCTCCCTCGACACAGACCGTTTTTACGCTTTGCGTTCGACGGACGAGCATATCAGTACAAAGTCCTACCCTTCGGGCTAGCCCTGTCGCCCCGTGTCTTCACGAAAGTCGCGGAGGCGGCCATTGCTCCCATGAGAGAGCGTGGAGTTCGCATCCTCAACTATCTCGACGACTGGCTGATCCTTGCCCAGTCGCGAGAACAGTTGTGCGAACACAGGGACATGGTGCTCAGTCACCTCAGCCGGTTGGGTCTTCGGGTCAACTGGGAAAAGAGCAAACTCTGCCCCACGCAGAGGATCTCTTTTCTCGGTATGGAGCTGGATTCGGTCGGCCTGACAGCGCGCCTCACAGAGGAGCGCGTCCAGTCGGTGTTGAACTGCTTGAATTCGTTCAAATGCAGGACAGCGGTACCACTGAAACATTTTCAGAGGCTCCTGGGGCATATGGCATCCGCAGCCGCAGTAACGCCGCTCGGGTTGCTTCATATGAGACCGCTTCAACGCTGGCTACACGACCGAGTCCCGAGATGGGCGTGGCACAGCGGATCCCTCCGTGTCCCTGTGACTCCGAGGTGCCGCCAAACCTTCAGCCCGTGGTCGGACCCTTCATTTCTACGGGCAGGAGTTCCCCTAGAACAAGTGTCCAGGCATGCTGTTGTCTCCACGGATGCCTCATCCACCGGCTGGGGTGCCACGTACAACGGGCTTGCAGTTTCGGGTCTGTGGACGGGGCCTCAACTGCAATGGCATATCAATTGCCTCGAGTTGTTAGCAGTTCGTCTTGCGCTGGGCCGCTTCAAAACGCCGCTACTAGGCAAGCACGTTCTGGTCCGTACGGACAACACTGCGGCCGTTGCGTACATCAACAAACAGGGTGGTCTACGCTCCCGTCGCATGTCACAACTCGCCCGCCATCTCCTCCTATGGAGTCAGAAGCATCTGAGGTCGCTTCGTGCCATTCACATTCCGGGCCTGCTCAATCGTGCGGCCGACGAGCTCTCACGACAGCCAGTGCTCCCCGGAGAGTGGAGACTCCATCCCCAGGTGGTCCAGCTGATCTGGAGTCGCTTCGGGACCGCACAGGTAGACCTGTTTGCCGCCCCGGACACGACCCACTGCCAGTTGTTTTATTCCCTGACCGAGGGGACCCTCGGCTCGGATGCGCTGGCACACAGCTGGCCCCGGGGGCCTACGCAAGTATGCGTTTCCCCCAGTGAGCCTTCTCGCACAGACTCTGTGCAAGGTCAGGGAGGACGAGGAGCAAGTCCTGTTGGTCGCTCCGTATTGGCCCAACCGGACTTGGTTCCCGGAACTAGTGCTTCTCGCGACAGCACCTCCCTGGCCCATTCCTCTGAGGAAGGACCTCCTGACTCAGAGACGGGGCACCCTATGGCACCCGCGTCCGGACCTCTGGAAACTCCATGTCTGGTCCCTGGACGGGACGCGGAGGTTCTAGGTGGCCTACCACAGGCTGTGGTAGACACCATCACTTCCGCTAGAGCTCCCTCTACGAGGCGCCTCTATGCGTTGAAGTGGAACCTGTTCGTCGGCTGGTGCTCTTCTCGCCGAGAAGACCCCCGGAGATGTTCGATCGGTTCCGTGCTTTCCTTCCTACAGGATGGGTTGGAGCGAAGGCTGTCTCCCTCCACCCTCAAAGTCTATGTTGCCGCTATCGCCGCTAATCATGACATGGTAGGTGGTAAGTCTCTAGGGAAGCACGATCTGATCGTCAGGTTCCTGAGGGGGGCGAGGAGACTAAAACCGCCTCGCTCTCCCTCTATACCCTCTTGGGACTTAACTCTGGTGCTAACCGCACTGCAGAGGGCGCCCTTTGAGCCTTTGCAGTCAGTCGAGTTAAAAATCCTGTCTCTGAAGACAGTACTCCTGACTGCATTGGCCTCTATCAAGAGGGTAGGGGACCTGCAGGCATTTTCGGTCGACGAATCGTGCCTGGAATTCGGGCCCGGTAACTCTCATGTAATCCTGAGACCCCGGCCCGGATATGTGCCCAAGGTTCCCACCATTCCCTTCCGGGACCAGGTGGTGAGCCTGCAAGCGCTGCCTTCGGAGGAGGCAGACCCAGCCCTAGCTTTTCTCTGTCCAGTCCGCGCTCTCCGGACTTACGTGGACAGAACTCAAAGCTTCAGGACCTCAGAGCAGCTCTTCGTCTGTTATGGAGGCCAGCAGAAGGGAAAGGCTGTCTCCAAGCAGAGGATGGCCCACTGGATAGTGGATGCCATCGTCTTGGCGTACCAAACCCAAGACGTGCCCTGCCCGCTCGGGTTTGGAGCCCACTCCACTAGGGGTGTAGCTTCTTCCTGGGCGCTGGCTCGTGGCGCCTCGCTGACAGATATTTGTAGAGCTGCGGGCTGGGCGACACCTAACACGTTCGCTAGATTTTATAGCCTCCGTGTAGAGCCGGTATCTTCCTGTGTGCTCGCTTCCCATAGTCAGTAACACCGAAGTGCCCGTTCTAAGTGTCGGCTTGCTGCGCCACTCCCTTCCCTGTGGAACGGATACGTGCGCTTATATGCTCCAGTCGAGTTCCCCAGAACGGCGAACCCTGTTGAGTCCTCCGCAACCCGCGGCAGTCGGATGTGGCGGAGCGTCCGACGCCAGGTCTAACACTCGTATGCATTGGTGGAACTTGTGTTAGGCTGGGTTCCATATGTTGTGACCCCCACGGCGGTCCCATATGTGTATTCTTCCACGGTACGGCTCCCTACGGCGAGCCCGTGTCTTTCCCTCGGCAGAGCTCTCTGCCGTCTCAGTTAGGTGTTGTTCCCCCGCCTGTTTGGCCGGGGCCACCCCTGGGACTTCTGTATGTTGCACTGCCCACGGCCAGTCCATACGTGTATTTTCCACATGGTAACTCCCTTCGGGCATGATGTGGCTTCCGCAGCGTCCCTCTGGGCACGCTTTCCCAGCGTTATCCAATAGTCTGCTGAAGTGGGTCTTGCGGAACAGCAGTGTGACTTCCCTGCGTGAATTTCCCGCCCGGAACAGACGGGGTCTGAAGGGCTCTCGCTGGGCGCTGGAAGTGGTAGTAACTGTGGCGTTTTCCAAAGGGATCCCAATTCGTCGGTGACGTCCGACGTACGTCGAACGTGACCGACTGAAAGGGAACGTCTCGGTTACGTATGGTAACCCTCGTTCCCTGAAGGAGGGAACGGAGACGTACGTCCCGTCGCCACAGTTGCTGTACCATCACTGCATGGCCGAGTCACTAGTTCGGCTCCTCAGTGAAAAACAACAGTGCGCTGCATTCGCTTCCGCTTTATACCCGCGCTGCGGGGCGGAGCGCGAGATGCAAATCTCGCACGCCAATAGTCATTGGCCGGTTCTCTATATCTCGAAGCTGATAGGGGCTCCCTGAAGTGATCCCAATTCGTCGGTGACGTCCGACGTACGTCTCCGTTCCCTCCTTCAGGGAACGAGGGTTACCATACGTAACCGAGACGTTTTCTCCAGAGCAGCTGTACAGCCGAATCAAATTCTGTTCATTATTTTCCTGTTTAACACTGTGAAGCTGCTTTGAAACAATCTGCATTGTAAAAAGCGCTATATAAATAAAGTTGACTTGACTTGACTTGTTTTGGGGTGTTTTCCAGAGAACGTCTGGAAGCTGCTCTTAAGAGGGTGCTCTGTCATATATTTTCTGTGGTTGTTTGTGGACTTTCATGTTAATTTCTGTTTTTTGTAGTTTTTCCCACTGATTACTCTACCCAGATGTGTCTCCATACCTCTTTTACTTGTTAAGTTTGTTTACCCCTGTGTATATACAGCCCTTGTGTTTCTCTTGTGCTTTGTCAGTTAATGTTTGGAGTTTCTTGTGTTTGGTTGTTCCTATGTTTACAGTTTGAAGACTTAAATGCATCATTTTAGTAATTCAGATACAAGACTTATTTATGGATTCATTCTTTTAATCTTTGCAAATATCTTTCCGTATACTAATTATTAAGAGAGTTTGTTTTATTACTCTTAATTCATATAAGAGTTTATTATAATGTTTATATATAGGATGTAAGTAGAACATAGAGGACAAAACACATATACATTCCTTAGTATTTCTGACCATTTATTATTTATAAATTAATCATTTATAAATTCTAATTTCATATATGAAAAGACATTCTTTGTACAATGGATAACGTATTTTACAACTTGAGCCAAGAATAGAAACCTAGAACCACAAAACAAGGTGTGTCCTTTGTACACATTTATTTGCAAGGCATACCCATTGGTAACCATAACCATGTTGCCAAGACTACAGTGGACAAACCAGTTAGAGCCGGTTCCATCTCTCATCATTTTATTCCCAAACTCCATAAAAATAAAATTGTGACTAAATTGTCTACAAGACTGCAATGCCAGGAATCCTGATACTTCTCTTCCTGTGCTTAATCACAAGTTAAAGAAGGGAAGGTCTTCATTATTCATCATTGTCTTTCTGAAAGCAGGAATCGAAGCAAGCCTCTCTCCTAATCGTATCCTGGTACTCACTTTTAACTGCCCCATAGTGTCATCTGTATGATTATTGATCACTGTTCCTTCTCGCACAGACTGATCTTTAAACAGGAGTTTGCTCAAGCACTCTGTCTCGGCACAAGTGCCATATGGATAATTTTCCTCTTCTATCATTTGAGGCCCTGGTAGATTGAAAATGCGCTGACATTTCCAACATGGTGGTTTTTCCTCATAGGTGTTGGTTTTCCACTTCCTGTAATATGCCTGGCATTGCACGGATCCAGGAAATGTTAAACTGTCCTCCACTGTTTTGTGGTCATTGAATGACATTACAGCATGTGACACATAGTCATGCAATGTATTACTAATACATGAGCAATAAATCATAATATCCTTGGCTTCTTTGCAGCCAACAGAGGCACCAAAAAATGTATTTGAGCTGTGTGAGTCATTGAAGCACACACAAATAACAGTGGATTCCAGTGTGTAATAGTTTTGTCTTGTGCTTCCTGGTTTTTTCAGAGGCTGAGGAAATTCCAGTTCTTTCATAAGACTGCAAAGTCCCTCAAGTACTTCATCTTTTGAGTCATATTTGAGATTCATCTAAAAAATAAATAATTAATAAATGATGTCAGTTTGTTTGGGGAATTAAACTATTAATCCCAAAATAGAGCTAATTAATACATAAATGTGATTCTTACTATGTCTAACAATCCTGAGAATGGTGTCCGCCTTGGCAGGTGAGTATTGTAGTTTTCAAATGGTTCTGGAAATACTCGTTTTACAGACTCATAAAGATGTTTAGGTAAAATATGTTCAGGAGTGAAAGGATTCTTATGAACAATCCCTAAAAAGAAGATGCTGTGGAGAATCTTGGAAAAAGGGGGTTGTGGTGATCAATTAAGGTTAGTAATTCAATTAAATGTAGCAATTTATGGATAAAACGTATTCATCAGCATAATTTTCATGAAAGTTAATTTTTGTCAGAGGTCAACCCTGAAAACGAATTCACCATTCGTTAAAACCTACACAGCCTTTGGCACACGCTTTTATCCAAAGCAACTTAGTATTAGCATAGTGTTTAGTCTACACATTTTATCAGTATGTGATTTCGAATGGAGCCTACAGCCATGTGCTACTGTTTGTGCTTTCTGTTCTACATCATACCCTACATCAAATGTGAATTTTTTGACACTAAATAAATTGGTGTAGGATTTACTTTTAAATGATTTAAATTATTTCAAAGAAACAGCCAGTAACACATTGAATTAAACGTGAAACTTTAAAGTAGAAAGACTGAAATATTAATGTTTGTTTCAGCCTATTTACAACATTGAAAAATATTTTTTACCAAAAAAAACAAAAAAAAATATTACTAAGATAAACCCCATTCGAAATTCCAGATGTAAAAAAACACATCATTTTATATTAGGTCTAATTTAAAGCCTCTTTTATATAGTCTTTATGGGAATAAAGGGAACGGCTCTGTTGGCAGCGCTTCACCGGTGTTGCACATACCTCATTAACAAGTGTCCTAAGTGTGCTTTTGTCTTTATTAAACTCTTTCATTAGGTGAGAAATCAGTCGGAGTCCACATTCTTTTAAGTCATCATTGCCTGATTCGCACTGCTTCAGACACCCACGAGGCATTTTTCTGGGGAAGAGATTTATATGGGTGAAGACATGAACATCCACAACATAATTTGACTTTCATAGCTGACATTTTAAATCTTTGTGTTTAGCATTACGTAAAAGTCCAGTTAGTAGATACTGGAGTATATCTAAATGTATTAAGAAATTAATAAATATATGTAAATAAATAAAAATAACGTACCTTTTTTTAGCTGCCATGTCATCATTCAGGTGGGACTGACAGTGTTTCAAAGATGTTCTTTCAAACTTTCAGCCCAGATCTCCACCCACTTGTATGCTTGAATAGCAATGTGTTTCCTCCTACAGAAGCCAATCTCACTCTACAGTTTATACTACAATTTGACTATTATCTTATGATTAGAAAAAAAACCTTTTACAATAAGGTTTAATTAGTTCACATTAGTTAACTACTTTAGTTAACATAAACTAAGAATTTATTCATCTTAGTTTGTTAATTTCAACATTTACTAATACATTATTAAAATCAAAAGTTGTATTTGTTAGCATTAGTTAATGCTTCCTGAACTAACATGAGCAAACACTCTTACCAGTTATATTTTTATTAACTAATTTGAACAAAGATTAATACTGTAATAAATGTATTGCTCATTGTTAGCGAAAGTTAATGCATCAATTTTAAATTTTCCCCTTATTTACTGGGGCTTTTTGAAAGGTATATATATATTTATATTTATCAGTTCTCTTTGTATAGTATCATTCTTCTTCCCAGCCATTTTGAGACATTCTCGATTAAAAGGCTTGTCTGAACATCAAAACTGAAAGACATCAAGTGTTTGAGCAAACTGAACTTACACATCTTTACCGAAGCTACAAAAAACAGTTTTATTGTTAATGCGTTGGTTGTGTTGTCTTGAAAATAGAGGCCTGGATTGTGTTCTTTCCAGTAGTTATTGTAGGTAATTGATTTTCTGAATGTTTTACAATGAATGTAAACTGCATCATGTTTTACAGTTTAACTGTGCACAGTTTACGTTTATTACAACGTGAGGTAAATTGACATGTTATTTTATACTCATTCCAGGTGATGAGTTAAAAACAAAACAAAAAAACATCTGAACACAGTTTGACTACATTATTGTACATTTGTCAGGGATGTGGCTGTATTAAAGCACACAATGAAGGAGAAGAAACAAAATCACTCTTATTAATCCACCAACAGAAAACAGGAAATTGCAGGAGAAATCATGTCAAACTCAACCACATTAAACATAGACGAGACCGGATAATGGTCTTCTTGAGGGCTTAAATACACTGGGGATGATTAAATGAAACAGAACAGGTGTTAACTAGTTAAAACCAAAACCAACACCAAAACATTGACAGTAGAAGAGGAAAATATAGAATACAGAAGAGCTCTAACATAAAGATCAGAGGAAGGCACTGTAATCTACATAAACCATTCATTTTCATTTGTCCAAGTTTTTTTAACCAAAATATGAAACATTCATTTATGGAAACATTCATTCAACTTACTAATATACAGAATCCACACTAGCAGCAAAATATGGACTGGCAATTCATAAGGACAACAGCTGTATTTCTTTGTTTTACATTTTCTTATGTGGCTGAATTAATTACTTCATTTCTACCATGAACTGTGAAAAATTCCTGTACATACATACCACTGAAATATCCTAAAGTTTCAAGATACATATTACAACTTTTAATGTTCATATTTAAAAAAAAAAAAAGCACAATAAATGTTAATGTTATGACATTTTCAATTTTAGATTCCAGTTAACTGTTCACTGGTTGCTTCACTGGCCTGTCATTAATTTTCTTTTGACTGTCTTTCTTCCTTACTAGTGGATTCTGAAATACATTGTTTACAAAGTTAAGGTGAACTAATGTGGATTTTCTGCATGTAACTTTGGGACAGTAAATGTACAGCACCTGATGAAGCCACTCTGATCAAATCCCTTCAGCTAATGGAAGAACGTACTGTTCCTCATTAATACACTTTTGCAGACATTAAGAAATATTATCTAATTAAGTGTTGTTTACAACCTCTTACATCTAGAGCCAAAAATCAATATTAATTTGAACTGGATTCATTTAACCCGACACAAGCGCATGGTTTGAAAAGCCTTGTAAAGCCCAGTAACGACATTGGAGTTTGCCTGCATTCTCCATCTTGCAATTGCATATTGAAGAATGTTCTTGAATTCTTTGTTCTGAGCTTGAAGTGAAATCTTCTGAACCCTCTTGCTTTTGCATATGATCCTGTTTTTCAAAAGAGGAGGGGTGGTTGAACTTAGCAAACATTATTATTATTATTATTAATAATATTTATGGCAATAAATAAACGTAAAAGAACTATCTATAATCTTACGTTAAGACTCTGTGTGATATCCTTCATGGTGTTTAGCAATTCATGCTCCAGAGATTCTCTGAAATCCATGTGTAATTTCTTCATCTCTTTGATATCATCACTTTCCATCATTTCACGGTATTCTTCTTCAGTCTGTGAAACAAACATATGAATATGCATAAAAACTGAATATAATCAACAGGATATATAAACATAGATATTTACCATCTAACCACCATAAGATATCAGGATCCTAGTATTCAGAATATTCAGCATTATGGTTTCATCTTATTATTTGATCTCAGTGATACTGGAATTTGATTGGCCGAGTGGCGTTTCAATACAGTCCAACAGCACTGGGACTGTTTAGTGTTTGTCACGACACTTATCATAGTTTGTATCTGTGCATTACACACAGACTGTTTTATGAGTGAGGCAATGAATCTTTCACCCAGAGTCGAAACAATCAATCCTGCTTTTGGCTTTGTTTCTTCACTGAAATGCTATAAAGAACATAAATGTATAAATGTATAAATGTATGTTGGTAAATGACCTCACCGGCTCTTCGAAACATTCTCCAAGCTTGAAGGTCTCCATTCCAGGGAAAACCATCTCACGTTGGAACAGGTCCCTCAAATTCATGGCTACGAGGTGCAGAAGCTCATCCTCATAAGCAAAGACCCTTCCATCTTCACCCAACAAAAGCACCAACTGCAGACCAAATGCCTCACATGGGAAGTCATCAATGGCACCAATCACCTCCATCTCCATCCGTTCTGGCAGGTAATAATCTTTCCAGGCTTCAAGCTGCTCTTCATCCCCTTCATACACTGTCCCATCCTGCCCACAAATTCTCACAGAAGCACCTCTTGGTTTCACGAGAGGAATCGTCAAGTCGCGGTTACGCTTTACGAACTTGGCAATCCCACAGAGGTCCACAGCATCTGAAGAAATTTATTATTATCATTATTATTAGTTAACTAGAAACAAAGAAATATAATATGCAGATGTTGTGGAAAAATTTAATCATAGAGGAAGATTATTTAATATATT
This sequence comes from Rhinogobio ventralis, assembly GCA_039654625.1. Taxonomy (NCBI): domain Eukaryota; kingdom Metazoa; phylum Chordata; class Actinopteri; order Cypriniformes; family Gobionidae; genus Rhinogobio; species Rhinogobio ventralis. Next base: position 997,618 of record CM077196.1, read on the forward strand.
TGAGATCATACAGGAGCTAATGTGTTTCTGCCATGCGGGACACCTTATTTGAGGACCAAAGGTGTCGGGCAGAACTAATTCTAAATCTGTGTGCTGTGCCTCCTACTTTTACCATGTGTGGAAAACTACTGAGAAGGATTGTTTACACTTTGGGGGGTATAAGAGATTGCAGCTTCTGTTATGTCTTCAGTTATCACTCTGCAGACATTCAGGATGGCTGTATGACTGTGACTCTTTTCTTGCAAGAAAATAAATCTTTATAAAGACGATTGGCTAAGGTTTGTCTCTTATTCAGTGGTGCAACTGAGAGTTAATTTTTTGCCATGACACAGACAAATACGTAAATACATATTTGCAATAGTAAGCTCATTTTGTACTTTTTGTATTTTATATTATTCAAAGATTTCTAAAGTGTCCAGGAATAAGAGGAATGGATGAATCCGATGAAAACTGAATTCAACAGGAATGGGGGAGACTGGTATGCCTGATGACATGAAATTCATAAATCATCTCACGCTAGTTGTCTTGATGAGAAGAGAAGTCTTCATACTCTCGCTGGGATGCTGATCCGTGTTCTCATCCGTGCTGCATGGAGTAAATGTCTTGATTCAGTGAACATTCAACTTCAGGAATGGATTTTCTGAACTTCACCACTATTTACTCAATCTGAGCAACATCAGACTATCATCTATTCCTGCAGTCCATCCGTTGAAGAACCATTGATGGACCGTTTCTGATGTATGCTTTCAAATCCTGACGAATCTGCCAGTGAATAAGTCCAGCATAATGACATTAGTGATATCTGTTCAATGCCTTCTTGTCCAGTAGCTTTGTAACTCCTCATCTGTATGAACAGTGACAGATCCTATTCTTGCTCTCCAAACTGAGATTCATTTGTTCCTTTCTTTCTATTATTAACTGACTGAACCACTTCACACATCTGACTGAACAGCACATTTGAGTGAATACACAGGAACTCAGCATTTATTAAAACCGTATGTGGTGTATATTAAACGCAGTGTTATTTCCATATGATAACAGCACTGAATATGATGCTTTGTGTGTTCCTGACGTCAGTCATTTATATTAAGTGTACTTGGGGTCTTTCACTGGAAACATTGATTCCTTGGTGTCTTTATGAAGATGTTTTGGAGAAACTCATATTTGTCCAGGTTGGAAGCATCTTCTCTATCCGAGGTTTGCTGCAATCGCAGGTTCTTCCGAATGTAAGAGGCATGTTTTGGGATCTCTCACACTTTACAGTAATACTCTGTATAGACGTTCTGTGCAAGCCTCACTGATCTTGTGACTGGTCCAGATCTGCTCTACACAGTCTCATTACCACAAAATGGGAGTCTCCAAAACATGGCAACACTGTAGTCGATCAGCGGGCGATTGATTCTGTCTTTAACGCAGAGTGTCTGTCAGTGAACAGCAGACATTACATTACACTGAGAGTCTCAGTCGTCCTTGTGTTTCAAGTAGCAATCTTAAAAGACTTTAATGCTTACATTTTCTTTCCTTAGACTATGTTTGGTGATTATTTTAATGATATTTTTAAAGAAAAATGATGTTGGTAAATCAGAGGGCATGCAACAGTTTACCCAAGCTGAGACATTTTTAACTTGTCCTTACCTTCTTTAACAAATGACAAAAAATTCTGCTTGATTTTTTCTGGGGATCTAATGGAAAAAAAGGTGGGATTACATTTTATAACCACCATATTTCAATATGAGTTATTATAATAGTATAATTGCCAATGTTGAGGTTATGGCCATATGTAAAGAATACAGCAGAACGAAACCAAAGTATTTCACATCTGAATTCTATAAGCTGAGAAACTATAATTTTAATGATTAGGGATAAGTGTTACTAGGTGAAAAAGCAAGAGGGTAACATTAGATATAAATTATGCACAGTGTGAATAGCTACTGATAGCATTAAGTCTAGCTAGTCTCAGTGAACCAATTCCCTTGTTCCCACCCTGATCTTTAAAATTATAATTAAACAGTGACGGCATTATTCTGCACTTACTTGTTTGCCATGCTTCAAACTGTGTTTTCAAGACTGAAGACTTCTTAAAGTTGTACTACATGGTAAAAAAAAAAATCAAACAATTTAATACTTTATAATGATTTTGTTATGAACATTGAGTAATAGAAGACCTTTGCCTTTATATGCCGAAAGGAAATTTTCGGCTGTGCAAGATTGTATTTATTAGATCAACATTATAATTAGAATATTTTTGGAGAAAAGAAAAAAGCTATTACTAAATAGGCTACATATTGTGTGTGCTCTCAGATAAAAAAAAATGACCAACAAACAGAGTATTTGGGTTTGAATGACTATGCATTTCGAGCGAATTGTATCCTGTGAATCCTACCTGATTCAGGAGGGCTGGCTGGGTGGGTGTTGTGGAAGTTGTCCTAGATTACAATAATAATTGTTGGCATATGCTTTTTTGTTTTTACCTTTTATTTTATTAGGACAACATTACAGTTTTTTCAAATGACAAAATCATAGTTCCCTTTCGTTCAGTCACTCCGAGTAACGTCAGTGACTGACAAATGGGGGTTTCGCCTAGAAGCCTATCATCTTTGAGATCTTAGAAAACGCCCAATGGCAGTTCCACTGCGGGAACATGACCATCTCGGTGCTGCGGTCGAGACTCAATGAGCTCCGTCCTGGAGCAAGAGTCCCCTCTGCCTCACCCCAATCTGCTGTCTCCTCGCGAGGCAAAACTTTGGCTGGTGGCCCTGGTGACCTGAGGGTGACGGTGTGGATCAAAGCCCCGACGCTCATGCCTCGGGCCACACCCCCCTCTACTGTAAACTGTAGCAATGGAGCCGGCTCCTGCTGTTCCGTCTGTTGCATTTGGGCCCGCAGAGGATGAAGAGATGTCGATCGCCGCATCACAAGGTGGGCTGGAGTCCTCTGAGGATGATGATTTGGCTATGCTGCCGCCTTCCGGTGTGCCAGCATTGCCCGAGTTGGACCCAGAGCTGACAGCCATGCTTTCCTGGGCAGCCGCGAGTCTCGGGTTGGAGTCGGCTGGACGATTGGTTTTCGGGGGTGACGCGTTCTGACACCCGTCAGGCTACGCCCCCAATACCTTTCATCCCGGAGGTGCATGAGGAGGTCATGCAGTCCTGGAAGGCCCCGTTTTCTTCCCGCGGCCGTTCGGCGGCCTCCTCCGCCTTCTCTGCCCTCGATGGGGCCACGGCCAAAGTGTACACTGGGGTTCCCCGGGCTGAACGCTCTGTTGCGATGAAACTGTGTCCTCAGAGTGCTTCAACTTGGCGTGGCAACCTTAAGCACCCCTCCACGCCTCTTTGCATGTCATGGCGCGTACTGGACAGAGCAGTGCCAAGGCTGGGTCTGCCTCCTCCAAAGGCAGCGCTTGCAGGTTCACCACCTGGTCCCTGAACGGAGTGGTGGGAACCTTGGGCACATATCCAGGCCGGGGTCTCAGTATCAGGCCATCAGGCCATCATGGCCATCATGGCCATCTTGAAGACCCCTGGAAATGCTAGATCGGGTCCGTGCTCTCATTCCTCCAAGAAGGGTTGGAACGAAGGCTGTCTCCTTCCACCCTCAAGGTGTATGTGGCCGCGATATCCGCCTACCACGACCTTGTGGAGACGAAACAAGAAAGTCAGCATGACCTGATCATCAGGTTCCTGAGGGGAGCGAGGAGACTGAATCCTCTTCGCTCTCCCCTCGTACCCTCTTGGGACCTCTCAGTAGTTTTAGATGCTCTGCAGAGGGCTCCCTTTGAGCCATTGCGATCAGTCAAGCTTAAGTTCCTGTCAATGAAGACAGCGCTCCTGATCGCTTTGGCCTCCATCAAGAGGGTAGGGGACCTGCAGGCATTTTCGGTTGACAAAGCATGCCTAGAATTCGGGCCGGCCAACTCTCACGTGATACTGAGACCCCGGCCTGGATATGTGCCCAAGGTTCCCACCACTCCGTTCAGGGACCAGGTGGTGAACCTGCAAGCGCTGCCTTTGGAGGAGGCAGACCCAGCCTTGGCACTGCTCTGTCCAGTACGCGCCCTCTGTGACAGAACACAGTGTTTCAGGACTTTCAGGACCTCTGAGCATGTGTATTTCCCTCAGCAAGCCCTTGCCTCCCCTGGGGGTAAAATTCTCCACCTTAGGCTGGTTACCCCAGAGTTCTCCATATGCAGCCCCTCGCGGGTCATATGTGTCTCCTTAAGTCCCCCCTACAGGTAGGCACTTTGGCGCATACTTCCACGTGGAATATGCTTCCCAGTGTACCTTGGTATTCCTGTGTTAAGTTGGAGTCCTTCGTCCGTACTAGCTTACGACAGGGAGCTCACACTTACGCAGGGCACTGGACAACAGCCGAGTGGCATGATTAGATTGGGACCCTCATTCGTCAGTCACTGATGTTACTCGGAGTGACTGAACGAAAGGGAATGTCTCGGTTACGTATGTAACCCTCATTCTCTGAGGAGGGAACGGAGACGTAACGTCCCTATGCCACTTCCGCTGTACCGCTGGAACGGTCAGGAGTTCAGTCTTGGCTCCTCAGCAGGTAAATATAATGCAATGTTGCCAGCATACTTCCTTATATACCCACGCGGTGGGGCAGAACTACGCTATGCAAATTCCGTATGCTCATGGCATTGGCCTGCCATTGGGCGTTTTCTAAGATCTCAAAGATGATAGGCTTCTAGGTGAAACCCCCATTCGTCAGTCACTGACGTTACGTCTCCATTCCCTCCTCAGGGAACGAGGGTTACATACGTAACCGAGACATTCTTAGTTCATGTAACAATGTTGCATTTGACATGCAGAAATGTAAGTAAATACACAGTATAGTTCATTTATTTATTTATTTTTTATCTGCATTCTGTGTGATTGACTTGAAATCCAGCTTAAACTTTAAACTTAAATTGCACATAAAAGTGTAAGTGTAAGTAATTTAAAATAAACATACAAACCTGGCAGAAAAGTTGGGAATGTGTACAGTGGATGAGGCACAGTGGACTGGACACAGTCCTGCAATAACACAATATATTACATAACAGAAAAACATGCTGCTTCTTTTACATAAGTCACTTTGATATTTTTGTCCTATAAAAAAAAAAAAAATGAACTGACAACATATTTTGATAAGAAGTGGAGTTAAGAAGTCCACCTTGGTAACGCTTTAGATTACAGCCTGGATAGTACTGTGTAAAATGAATTTACAGCGTAACTTTCTGTAATTATAGTGTAACTAAAATACATACGTGTAGGTGTAAAGTTGGGGGAATAAAGGGGTAACTACCAGGGAAATTAAGAAATTATTAATGCTGTAAATATTTTTTAATTAAGGGGTAATTATTCTACTATTATTATTGGCAACAATCTTACGTTTAGGAGCAATTTAGCGAGAACATACACTGCATAGCTTTTTGTAATAATAGTGTAAAGGCTTTTTTTAAATTATGGAGTAGCCTCCAGATCAGTGCATTTATACCGTCATTTTTTATAGTAAAAGTTTTAGTGTGGGCTTCTGTTTTTTGAGGCAAGTAAAACTAAAACGTTTGCAAGTTCTTTTTTTTAAATACTGGGGAAATATACCCTTGTTGTATGTAGTTACAGGGTAAGTAAATAAAAATACATACACAATCTGATATCAATGACATTTGAAAAACAACTTCAAAACAGATTCATAACACTTTTTATTATTCATTTAAAACATGTATTTATTCTTTTTATTTCAAATAGTAGTCGTAACAGAAAGTAGCATGTTTTGTCTCTTTTTTTATTCTTGCTTGGCTTCTTTCTCCTTTTGTTCCTCTTCTCCTTTTTCATCCTTTCCACTGATCCCATAGCCCATCTCTTGCTATTCTGTACACCAAGAAATGTTCTCATTATTTACTCATCTTATCAATTCTGACCAGCTGAGAGTCGAGTTCACGTTTGATATAATTGTAAGAACGTTGTGAAGCGCAATGTGAAGCTTGAAGTAGAATTGAAGTAGAATTATTATTTTATTTTTTTTAAATAAAAACTGATGGCATCTGACTTAGCTTTGTTTTAAATTAACATTTAATTTCAAATGCTGGAAGTGTTGTAAATCTGTTTTGAATTAAACTGTTTTTCACATAAAGGTTTCAGAGTCAGTGATATCAGATTGTGTATGTATTTTTATTCTACTTACCCCTGTGAGTACATAGAACAGGAGTATAATATGCCTATATGTTTTGGTAATCTATTATTACAAGAAGCTACGCAGTGTATGTTCTCGCTAAATTGCTCCCAAACGTAAGATTGTTGCCTATAATAATAATACAATAAGTACCCTTTAATTCTAAAATACTTACAGTATTAATAATTTGTTAATTTTCCTGGTTGTTACCCCTTTATTTTCCAAACCTTAAATATTGTTCCCTTATACCTACACGTACATACTTTATGGGTACACTGAAGGTTATGCTGTAAATTCATTTTTCATTCACACAGTAATCTAAAGGGTTACCTCCACCTCTGCTATTACAGCAAAGATCATTCAAAACTGGTTTTGCCTGATAGACTGGTCACAAGGAACAATGTCAACACTGTTTACTTTTTTCAATACATTTAAATTTATTTTCCAGAATTTCCGTATGAATGAGGTTTTTATACAAGAATATATGGAATAAAGGCAGAAACAAAGATACAGAATATTTTATCAGGTATCCTAAAATGTGTTTTATGTGTCAACATAAAATTAATAACTAAAATAAAGAAATTTGGTTACAACACAGGTAACCTTTATCAAAAACGAAGAAAAATAATTGTATTTGGTTTGCTATAGAGTAGACAAATAGGATTGAAAAATGTAAAAACTTACCCAACTTTTCTCCCCGGACAATTTTTGGTGGTTAGCTGTACAGTATAAAATCTATGGGTAGTTACAAGAAGAAGAAAAAAAGTACCTTAGAGGTGTGGTTGTTTTCCAACCAGTTTTCATGAAGGTGGAGCTCCAGAAAGGTGAGGTGCGCATGTGCTGGTATTTTTCCATCCAGAAACAAATGCAAAATTACAGTGACATCACCTGTTGCTTATGATTCACATGATTCATATGAACAATACAGGAAGAATTTCCTACACCCAACATAAACTTCATCACTGTTTCTATGTGATGTTTTGACAATGTCAAATTTCAAGAATGTTCTGAAATAAAACAGCAAAGCATGCCAGGAATTAAGACTGAATAATTGAGCTTTTAATTGATATAATAATTGTAATGATTGAGCTGTTTATTTGTTTGTTTACAGATTTACTGTTGTCTAGTCAAGTGTATCATTATTTTTTTTCATAATATCTAAAAATGTTGGACTTGTCACATATTATTTATTTGTTTAAATTTCAACATTTGTTGCCCAGAATAATAGTTTAATAGTTGCATATTATTTTAGAGCTGTTGACTCTGGTGTGTCATTCCCTCTCTTTCTCTTGCCTTGAAATGAAAGTAAATGACATGCAGACATTCAGTATAACCTGAAAACATTTGCAAGGCAAACTACAAAGACTCTGTGGTAACCATGCTCTGTCAGCAAGATCACAATGCACCCATTGTACCAAACCAGTCTGAACCAGTTTGAACTCTGTATGAATATAGGGTTATAAAATGTGTTGAGTGTAGTCACATAACCAATTAAGTTATAAAAACATGATAAACAGAAGGTCCTCATTATTCATATTGCTGAGAGAAAGTATCGAAGTCTTTTAACATATTATAATTAGAGTATAATTTCTGATTTCGATATTCTCTTGCATGAACTAATCATTAAACAGGAGTTTGCTCAAGCACTAGCTACACAATTGCCATAAGTAAATCCAGTCCATCTTAAGGGTCAGGATCTTTGCCTCACAGGGTTCACAGGGAGCCATAGACAGCCCTCCAAGAACCACTGCCAGATCCCAGGTTGGGACTCTGGAACGAGACGCAGGCCTCATCCTCCGAGTACTGCAGGGGAAACGTACAACCAACTGATACTTACTCAGAGGCCCATCATTTACAGGACTGTGAAAAGCCGTAATGGCAGCCATGTACACTTAAGTGTGGATGGGGTAAGACCAGTCCAACTCACGCTCTCTACACCAAGTTGAAAACACATTCCACTTTAGGCTGTACAATCTCCTCGTGGAAGGAGCCCTGGAGCTAAGTATGGTCTTAACTACACCTGTTGACAGGCCAGCCTCTAGGTACTGAGCCCCCTCAGGGGCCAGACCCACAGCTTCCACAACTTCCATACTCGTGCCGGCCAATACGGGGCCACTAGAAGTAGACTGGTCCCTTCTTGACGGACCCTCTCCAAGACTCACGGGAGCAGAGCGATTGGGGGAAATGCAAACAGTTACCCTCTTGTTTCATCTAGTTACAGGGTAAGTGTGAATCTGCAGCTGTAAATTAAAGTGGTGTTTGTTCCCCTCTTGTTTCATGTAGTTACAGGGTAAGTGTGAATCTGCAGCTGTAAATTAAAGTGGTGTGTGTTACCCTCTTGTTTCATGTAGTTACAGGGTAAGTGTGAATCTGCGGGCTGTAAATTAAAGTGGTGTGTGTTACCCTCTTGTTTCATGTAGTTACAGGGTAAGTGTGAATCTGCAGCTGTGAATTAAAGTGGTGTTTGTTCCCCTATTGTTTCATGTAGTTACAGGGTAAGTGTGAATCTGCGGGCTGTAAATTAAAGTGGTGTGTGTTACCCTATTGTTTCATGTAGTTACAGGGTAAGTGTGAATCTGCAGCTGTAAATTAAAGTGGTGTTTGTTCCCCTCTTGTTTTATATAGTTACAGGTTAAGTGTGAATCTGCGGGCTGTAAATTAAAATGGTGTTTGTTCCCCTCTTGTTCCATGTAGTTACAGGGTAAGTGTGAATCTGCGGGCTGTAAATTAAAGTGGTGTTTGTTCCCCTCTTGTTTCATGTAGTTACAGGGTAAGTGTGAATCTGCGGGCTGTAAATTAAAGTGTTGTGTGTTACCCTATTGTTTCATGTAGTTACAGGGTGTTGTTACGTCCAGGGACGTATGTTTATTTGCTATTGCAGTGTGTCATGTATTTGTGTATGTGTTTGGGTGTTTTGCTCTCTTTGTCTCTTGTTCTCTCTTTCGTCATTCCAACAGGTATAACGACCAGCTGTATTCAATCTAATGATGCTTGACGTGATTGTAGAATGAAGGGTAGCAGCCGAGATATAAGTAGAAGCGGATTGATTGAGAAGGAAGAGAGAGACTTTCTTTTGCCAGGATAAATTCTTCCTCCTGTCTGCCCAGACTCTGTTGCTTGAGTTGTTGATTTGATTCTGATTGAGTGAGTTCTTTAGTGGGAAGAGAACAAAAGTGTTACAGTCGATTTAATTACTTTATATCTTATGTTAAGTATGTTTGTATAGCACTCTTAATCTATTTGTAATTTGGGGATTGTAGGGGGAGGGTGCCATTTATGTTTGTACTTCTCTTTTCTCCTGTTTATGGGTAGGTAGGGAGTAAGGGAAGTGTGATGTCTTTTATTTCTATGATCTTTTTCTAGGACATTTATTGAGATTCTTGGGTTAGTTATCTTATATTTTGTTTGTTATTTTGGCCTAGCCCTTCCCTGATGTATTATCCCGTTTTTTTATTATTTGTTATTCTTTGTTTTATATTATTGTTACCCTTTGAGGGGACTTGTATTATTCTTTATTTTTTCAAATTAAAAGATGTTAATTCTGGGACAGGAGGTTGAATAATCTTGGTTCTCTCTCCAAGATTTTCATTATTTAATTTTTGTTTTATTGTTATTGACTACCAACCCTAGATGGGTAGTTATGTAACACCAGTCACTACTTCCTCAGAGCATTGTGAATATAATTACAGTGTGGTAACTCAAGTAGTGTGTGTCTTTTTACATATTGTACTACATATTGAAGGATATACTTAACGATATAGTTTGTGTTAAAGGTTAACATCTAACCGGCATTTCAGACCTTACCGTCAGTGCTAAAATTACCATGGAAATGAAAAGTGACATTTTACACAAAATATACTTTATTTTACACAAAGTACTACTTACAAAATTAAAATATATCAAATACAATTGTGCAAAGACAAATACATTATTAGAACAATAAAATACTAATTTGCAAAGAAGAATATAAAATACAAATGTATTTTTGAACGACTGGACAAACTGTCCAAGAACCGACAGAAACCCGGTCTGAAAGTCGCTTTGCTGCTGTCTGCTGGAATGCCAACTCTTGCCTCCTCATCTCTCTCTCCTCGACCTGGCTCTCGAGTAACAGTAAAATAGCCGTCATGAAATGTGTGGTATGAAAAAACAGTGAACCACTGAAACGTTTGCTTATAACGCGGGGCCTCAGCACCAACACGTGAACAATAACAAATCAAATTCAGCTTCCTTTTTATCAAAAATATTGACAAGACAACCAGCAAAAAAAGGTGCCATGCTTTGTCTCGCGGTGCCGTCTGATATATATTCGTTGCAGATAAGATACACCGGTTTTGCATTCACAAAACCAGGTAGGATGAACGCATAGTTGTCTTTCCATTCTTCTTTGTATGCCCTATTTTCGCTGTCGACTTTCCTCTTTAGACTCTTTGATAGTGCCATTTTCTCTCACTAGCTTAATGTTAACATCACTCTGCACGCGACGTAATCGCGTACGACCAGCGCGCAAACAATAAAAAAAAAATGCAGTTTAGTACGTGATGATGCCAAGGAATAATTCTGAGTGTAAAAGTAGGCCACGTCAAATTATTACAATAAGTTAGGCTCCATTGTGTAACAAGCAAATTAAAGTACACATTTATTATTCACAATATGGAAAGAGGAAATGAAACATAGTTTGTTAAGAGCATGACTCAAACATGCCATTAATGGGCTTATTCAAGTTCTCTTTTATTTTGAGTTATTTTTATCCATTCCACATCTCCCACATGTGTGTGGTTTAGCAAGGCGGTCTGTGTTGCAAGTTGGTGAATGAAGATACTTAAGGTTACGTGTCACTACTGCTTTATTAATTTATCCATTTTTTAACAGAGTAACAGCTCATTACCAGTTACAAAAGATACTGTAACAGTATGTCAGGCAATTCTAGTTGCATTTTTCATCAAGTAATTTCATAAATTATCCCTTGACTATGTTCTGGCCCGCAATATAGTGGCAGTTTTTTTTGGGCCCGATGCCAAACTTTCTTGCTGACCCCTGTTCTAATATGAACCAAAAAGCTCTTTTGTAAAAGTGTCAGATTCCTCTAAACTTGCAAGTGCATCCTCTTTTCTGTATTTTCTCCAAGAATGAGGTATCTCACCATTTCCCTGAAATGATTTCTCATAGTGTTTTTCCAGATCTTTCTGGAATCTGCACACAAACCACTTCCAGTAGGGCAGTTCAGAAAGATTAGGGGTGATGCTCCACTCCGCATAAACTCCTCCTGCTCTTCTGTATTCTTTAAATGGAATCCACTTTTCTGATGATTTAAAGGATTCACCACTTATCACTGCAGATGAGCAAAACTCTGTACAAAGATTCTGTGTTCCATCATAATAGAACCCATCGAGTCCATTAATACGGTGGAAAGAAACACTATGATCTCCATCATGGTTCTCTATGGTGTTGGTGCAGACGGCTCCACAGAACGGACACTGAACCCAACAGAACGGACACAAGTGATCAATCAGAAGCTCATATGGTCTGTCCTTGTAATCTAGCTTCCACAGAAAGTCATTGAAATGAGTGCTGCTATCAGAAATGCCTGCAGTAAGTTCTTGTTTAATCACATCTTCCAGGATGTTGAAATCATCAACATCATCATGTTTGAGTCCACTGAGGTCTCTTTCAGAGAAGATCAGCTCATCTGAGAGCCGCTGTGTGAAACTCTTTAACCACAGACCAGCATCTCCTCTGTTCATGTGAGCATGTTGAGTAGATTCACGAGCTGCTTCCATGATCTTCTGCTGCAGGAGTTTAATGTTCTCCTCCATCTTGGGTAAAACACTGACTCTGAACTTATCAGCGATATACCGACTGACTTCATCTCTGATGAAACTTTGGAGGTGATCTCTGGGATGTTGAATGTAGTTCATGTATTTGTCAAAATCCTCCTCTTCTGCCAGTGTCCTCAGGATGTGTTTCTCCAGATTTGATCTGTTTCCCTTCAGTGATTCACAGTTTGATCTGATTTCATCTGTCAGATCTCTGGCAGTCTTCATGTGGACGCTCTGCTCAATGGGCTCTTTCAGTTTCTGACAGAGGATCACACCAAACATGGCAGCTGATGCGGATCGATGGCAGTATTTCTGGAAAATACTATAGTACTCTGCTCTTTTCTTCTCAACATATATTACAGGATCACTGGCTTCTCTGAACAGTCTGTGTTGGTCAGTGATTGTGTTTTTTGATCTCTCACAGATGGAAAGAACCAAATCCCTGAAGAATTCTTTCCTGAACACATATCCCACTGATTCGTCCTCATGTTGTGTTACTTTCTTCTTGATGTAACCTGTGAGTTGCTGAATGCAGCTGATGTTGTAGCCCATCTTTGAGATGTTAAATGACTGAATCATTCTGTCTGACTGAAGAGAAACATCTGAGACTAATGATCTCATTTGGGCTTCATCTGATGGAGAGAGAATGTAGCCAAACATCTCTTTAGCTGATCTGTAGACATTTGTAAAAGCTCCTGGGAATCCACTGGATTTCTTGAAGTGTACATAATCTGAATAACTTGGCATAGAGAAAATATCTCTCCAGTGACCTACATGAATACTTGTATAGACGTCACTGAGGATCTCTCTCACATCTCTCATTATATCAATGTCTCTGATTGCAGGAGCGTCTCTGATGATGATCTTCACACTCTGTTCCCAGAACAAATCAAACTCTCTCTTCAATGTTTCTTCCTCTTTTGCTCTGTCTTTGAGTTTTAATGCACATTCTTTGCTCTTTTCATAGAGAGTGTTTTCATGACGTGTCCTCTGAGTATCAATCTCTTTCTTCAGGTCTCGCTGCTGAAGAACCTCGTTTAATTTCCTCTTTGTTTCTCTCACAATGTTTTCCTTAAGTGTTTTGATTTTGATTTCAAATGATGTTTTCCACTGAATCAGTATATCTTTATCTCTGTCTTTCTCAAAGAATCCTGACATTGATTTCTCCACTTCTTCACTTGTCTTCTTCAGCTCTCTCTGAAGATCAGTTTCCTCAACCTCATGAAGAGCTTCATTTTCTATTTTGTTGTGTAGTTTGTTCTCAGTTTCCATCATGGCACTGTGAAGCCTCCAGGACCACTTCCTGTATTCGGCCTCCAGTTTCCTGTAGGCTGTGACCTTTTGAAATAAAAAAACACATCATTCAGTAAGAAAAGGCTTGAGAAAGAGGAGTTTTCTTAAGATCTGAAACACTTTCAGATGGTGGACCAGCGCCCAGACATTACCAACTCATCCCTGAAGTGTCTGCAGAGACCGTGTCAATTAGTCTACCCTCTGAAATTGCTCATCGACATGGCATCCTCAATGGATTCATCTCTGGCGTGATGACTCCGACATTTTGAATATTCCTATTTAATAATTGTTTAATCGACACGCCATCCTCAATAAACCCGGCGTGATGCCTCCGATCTTTCGAATAATCCGATCTAATATTACTTCTGACCTATAAGGCTGCCAAAATAATAATCATACACTGTTTGTTAATTGGCCAGAGGAGAACTGGCACCCCGACTGAGCCTGGTTTCTCCCAAGGTTTATTTTTCTCCATTAGGACACCTGATGGAGTTTTGGTTCCTTGCCACTGTCGCCTCTGGCTTGCTCAGTTGGGGACACTAAATATCCAAATAAATGTAATTACTAAACTAAATTAACTATATCAACTACATTACTTGAATATATATGATAATTGAAATGAGCTAGATGACATCACCGTTTTCTCCAGAGCGACTGTACAGCCGAATCAAATTCTGTTCATTATTTTCCTGGTTAACACTGTGAAGCTGCTTTGAAACAATCTGCATTGTAAAAAGCGCTATATAAATAAAGTTGACTTGACTTTCATTGGGATTGGAGGACAGAAAAAACATGAAGACTCACCTTTAGTGAATGAACAGATTCAGAGCAGATCTTCCTCTTCATCATCTTCTCTTTCTCTCGTTCATATTCCTCCCTCCACTCCTCTCTTCTTCTCTTCAGTTCTTCTTCGAGGAGCTTCAGTTTCTCTTCATTAGTATTGTGTTGATCTTCTCTCTTGTTTCTTTCTTCTCTCAGTCTCTCCTCTAAATCCTCTAGTTGTCCTTGTCTCTCTCTTTTTATTTGCTCTTTCTCTCTGATTATTCCCTCTATTTCACTCTCAAGTCTCTGAATCTGTTCATCACTAATCTGTTTTTCTCTCACTCTCATTTTCTTCTCTTCGTCTCTTCTTATCTTTTCCTCTAGTCTCTGTTTCTCCCATTCCTCTCGGTCTCTCTTCATCTCCTCACACATCTTTTCCTCACTCTCTTCTTTCTTTTTAATTAGTGTTTTAAGTCGTTCTTCTCTCTCATTAAACTCTTCTTCTCTTGTCTTTCTCTCTTTTTCATGACTCTCTCTTTCTTTCTCTATTCTCTTCATCTGTCTCTCTATTTCTGTGTCATATCTGATCTGCAGGTTTTCTTTTTCTTTCTTCATTTCCTCCATGTCTTGTTTAAACGTCTCTCGGTCTCTCTTCATCTCATCTCTCATGTGCTCCTCCTGTTCCTTAATTTCTCTTTTAAATCTTTCTTCCCTATCTTCCAATTCTTCTTCTCTTCTCTTTCTCTCTTTGTCATGATTCTGTCGTTCTTCCTCCATCCTCATCTTCATTCTCTCTTTCTCTTCTTCTAGTTTCCATATCTCTTCTTCTCTTTCTCTGACTCTGTCCATCAGGATCTTCATCTGTTGTTCTTGTTTCTCTCTCTCCATCTCTCTGAACATCTTGCATGAGTAGAAACTCCCTCCGTTTGCCTTCACCATGTTGTCTATCTTCTCCAGTAGATCAGACACCTGTGTCCGATCTCCAGTCTCATTATTATTGAACACATGGAATCTGTTTCCACACACTTTGATCAGGTTCCTGATCACAGATCCAGGTTTTCCCAAGCACTGATCAATGGTTTTCTTCTTCAGATCGTCTCCTCTGGTGAAGAGCACCATGGTGAACATTAAAGAGTTCTCCCCGAACGTCTCTTGGAGGATATTCACTGATTTCTGTTCTTCACTGGTGAATCGTCCCAGTGGAATCAGTAGGAGAAACACATGCGGTCCAGGCAGGATCATGGAGATGCAGTTGCTGATTTCTCTCTGGATCTCCTCATTAGTAAGTTCAGTATCAAACAGTCCTGGAGTGTCGATCACAGTGATGTGTCGGCCGTTGATTTCAGATGATTCTCTCTGACTCTCACTGGTCACTGATTCAAAAGATTCTTCTGCTGTAAAAACTTCTCTTCCTAAGATTGTGTTTCCTGTTGCACTCTTCCCAACTCCAGTTTTTCCCAGTAGCACAATCCTCAGATCATCTTCACTCTCTGTTGAACATGTAAAAGAGGAAACTATAGTTTGTATGTGTACAAATGTTTCAATATGAGGTGGGTGTTTAGAATGTAGTTGGAAAAACAAAATGGATATAAGCTCTAAGTGACTACAGGACTATGCTGGAATCAAGAGTGCATCAACCCCAAGGGCAGATCCTATGCGATTTGTGCAAGAAGTTGAATAGTGGCACTACTCCCTAAAGCCTTTCGCAACAAACCTTTCTCCCTGTCTCTATAGGACCTGAAAGCCTAGAGCCCCAGAAGCAGAGCTGTGAGGGGGATACTCAACATAACCTCAACTTCGCCCTCGTATCATCAGGGAGGGAGGCAAACGAGAGAAAAGGACATATTGCAGTTTGCCCAAATAACTCTCAGGCTCTATACCCCAAGGAAGGCGAAGGGGAGATTAGGTTCAAACCCCAATAAATAATTGGGGAGAACTGCAAATAAGAGAATTGGACACTTATTGGCCTTCCCATAATCCTCCTTTACCAAGCTCATACCCTGACTTGAGTAAAGGCACTCTCCAGAGACCTGCTATAGATAGCAAACTCCAGCAATACACCAGAGTAGGCGTTAAAGGGGACATATTATGCACAATTCACTTTTATAAGGTGTCTGAACACAGATGTGCATCCACAATGTGTGTAAACAACCAGCCTACAATGGTAAAAATCCACACAATACTTTTTTTTATAACCTGCATCAATCATTATCAATCTCTCATAATACGCTGGTTGGTTGATTGGCCCATTTAGCATAGACACACCCCTGAGAGAGAAGCACAGAGATGCCATTTCTGTTTACTACTAACGTTAGCTAGAACATTACAATGTCTGCGCCAAAAAAACATTACAAATATTCTGTTGTTGGATGTACCAACGAACATACGAGTCTCCATAGACTCCTGCCATCTGAGCCACTAAGGACATCGTGGTTAAATTTCATTTTTGAAGGAAATGTACCGAAGAATGTCGGTAAAATTATATATATGTGCGCAAATCATTTTACGCATGACTGCTTCACCAATGAGGGTCAGTACAATGCTGGATTTGCAAAAAAAGTTGTTTCTGAAGGATGGGTTAATACCAATGCTTTGTGCTCTAACTTCAGTAAATCAATTTAACTCCACAACAACTAACGTTACATTAATTCAGTAGAGGTGTTAAATGTCGTCCCGGTGTGAACAGGCCTTAAGGCTGCAATCCACAACTGGTTATTTCTGACATTTAGGCTGAGTGAGATTTGTTTTGTTGTTGACATTGAATCCGAAGCTTGTGTAAAGGAACCGCTGGAAAGGGGCAAGGAGCAGCAGCTCATTTGCATTTAAAGGGACACACAAAAAATGGCACGTTTTATAATGGCATAATAATGTCCCCTTTAATAAGGAGGGATGCCTGCAAGTGATCTACCTACCCTTACGCAAAGAAAATATATTTCCTTATATATGAATGATCAATATATGATTTAACAGTATATTTGAAAATATATCTGTACAATGACATATACTGAAAAATATATATTTACTAATATATCATAATGTATGTAATTTTATATTCAGTAATACACTTCATAATATATAGATGTATATGTGGTCAGATATGGTACAGCATGTATAATATATTGCAGATATATTTACTCATGCAGTATAAACACACACATATATATATAGAGAGAGAAATATATTACGTAATATATTTCTTATATTTATATTGACTTACATTATAAATGTTTCATATTTTCAAGCTAGTTAACAAGAGCACAGCTGTTACTTTTTATTTTTTAAATATAGTAATATAGTCTCAATAATGTTCGGACAATCGTCAGCCTCACCACAGGCTCTACTCTTCAGCACAATGGTAACCCCAAAAACTCACACACGCCAGAAAACCTTTTTCCAAAATAATACAACTCTGTGCTTAGCCCCCTGCGACAACAGGATATAAGCATTAATCAGGGTTATTAATCATGGTTCTCCCAGAGAAGCGAGCAGACATTAACGGTGTCCAAGCATAAGAAGCTGGAGAAAGTGGCAGAGCTGTCAAAGTCTCCATCTATCTGTTTAACTCCTCCACAGGAAAACCCGCACAGGTCTATGAAGGAAGACCCAACATCAGCGTAACCTGAATGTAGGACGAGAGAGATGTAAGCTCCATCCGTTAGCCCAAAAAACGGAATCTAACGGCTTGGTTGAAGGATTCTTCGTGCCAGCCTTTTCAGCATTTCTGCTGAATTCACTTAATTTATTAATATCTCATTTTAAATCTGACTCCATGAATAAAGTGATCTGACTCCAATTTTATGTGACTTCGTTTATTTTGTTACGTTTGTAATTTAACAGCTGGTGATTTGTTGTGATTTAATTTGGATCGTTGATTTTTCTTAGTATATATTATTATCAAATATTCGTTCATCAAGGGACCCAATATCACACAGAGACTGAATGCTCGCGAAATTACATTAGCTCATGGACACAAACCCGCCAGTTCTGATATTAGTCAGAGGATTGCAGAGTGAATATTTTACCTTTAAGTGGTCGCACCTGCTTACTCAACAAAAAGTGTAATTTGATTAATAGACACGAAAGCTGCAACTTGCTAATACAGTAATAGTCAGAAATCAGATTATCCCGCATGCTGCGCTCCATGCTTCAGTCATGGGGTCCTCAGTTTGATCTATTCTGGCAAAAGATTTGCGGAAATAACGGACTCCACATTGATCCATACTAGAATAATGATTTCAGAAAAGATGAATCAAGATTAACATTTATTTTGGCCAGACAGAACTTAAATAAACATAATTAAACATGAATTCATGGTACACAACTTTCAGCATAAAAATATAAAACACAATTACAAAGTAATATGAAAATAGTTTCAAAGAGTCATTATATCTGGCACAGTACACACAGTGTGTGTGAGTACCTCTCGGACGCTGACACAGCACCGCATGGGGGCTCTGGCTACAGAATGTTCCCCAATGGCAGCTCTGCTACCCTTCCTTAAATACCCAGACCAGAACAAAGGGTTTGTAAATATTTGCAACACAACACCTAGTTTGGGGGAGAGGATCGGATATCTTTGAGGAGACCACTCAAAAAGGGAGAACATAATTGTCATGTTTCAATCTTTCTCATTCTACCGGTGACTACAGTGAAGTTGAGACCATTTTACCAATCGCACTGAGACCTTTAAAAAGATACCACACATGACAGAGGAAAAACAATAGATTTACAAGATGCATCATCTGTGGTATATCTGCATCCTGTGACAGAGGGAAGGGAGTCGGTGAGGGAGAGGGGGAGAAGGTTTTGGGCAGGCCAATGTCCTACACTCTTTCTGTGAGATCTTCTCTCCAGATTAGTGAGTTTTATTGTTCTATTCCAGGGGGTTGGATCTTCAACTTTTGTCTTAGCAGTAAAACCGATTCTTACAGAGAGAAATATGTTTCCTCCCTCTCTGCCAAATACTAGTCCTTCAACTATATGAGCTGAATAAAGATTTCCTCCATGATCTCGACACCTCAATGTAGGGGGAGCAGAGGATGCAGATTATTAATAAAACCTGCCTCAACTCTCTCCGCGTCTAATTTCTCAGAATTAGACACGCCACATTAATATACACATTAATAATAAGCCACAGACCGGCTTCCTAAAGTGACATGTGAAAAACTCCCTCCTCCCTATGCTCTGCCTACAATCATCACGATTGATCTTATCCTGCCGCCTGCCGAATGTATCATAATGTGCTAATCAAGCACACTCTACCAAAGAAGTCATCAATTGTGAGATAAAAACAATGCTTACTGAGAGTGCAAACGTTTCGGTCACGTGACCTTTACGCGTGGCATGTGTTTACGTCCCTCAAGACACTGGTCACATAGCCGTTCCCCATAGCGTCAACACTGCGTTTGACCATTCTAATAATCTAAGCTTGACCTTTCCCCTTGTTTTAGCTTTTTGTCATTTTTCTAGCTCCATAGTTTAAAACCCAAACTGATGTTCTGGTCATTACCTTGTGGCAGTAAATGTGTCTCTAGTGAGTCCATTTTCTTCTTCATCTCTTCATATTTCATCAGTTTTTCCATCTGCGCCTCCAGAAATGTCTCTGTGGAGAAAAACTCTCCTCTGTTTTCTTCCAGCATCTTCTCAAGGCTCTCCATCATTGTGGACACTTGTGTGGTGGGACCAAAGACATGATGTCGTCCTCCAAAGCTCTCAATGACAGCCTGTGTTTCTTCACTGAGCTCTGCTGTCTGACGCTCTGAATTCTGCATTATGAGGATCATCATGTGTTTGTTGATTCTGGAGCTGAAGATCCTCTGGATCTTCTCCATTTCTTCTTTGTCTTCATCAGTCAGTGGAGCATCAGGAATAATGAGGAGGAAAACATGAACTCCAGGAGCACAGAGAGACACACAGTGGAGAGTCTGATGCATCACTTCCTCCTCTGAGAGCCGAATGAGAGCTGGAATATATTGGAAATCAGATGTCATGTCTCTGCATATAAATAAAGTCTATTGCCAGAACACAAATATCCTTGAAGAATCATTTTAAACTTTGATCTGTCGGATTCTCACCTCTGGTGTCATCGGCAGACATGTTGATATCCTGTTTTCTCCTCTTCTCTTCCTCCGAATCTTCAGCTGATCATCTTCTCTGACTCCTGACGTCTGTCTGTTCATCGTCCTGTGAGAGTTTCATCACAGTCCTGAGACTCGGTTCATTTCTCCAGATAATGTCAATGGAGCTGCACATCTGTGGATGTTTCTGAGCAGAATAAATACAGACAAGCAGTGATGGATTCAAATGTGATGTAGCAGAGAAAACTGAATAAACATAATGAAATGAACACATTGATCTGTGTGTGTTTATCACCTGTGCTGGACATGTTCAGACTCTGCTCGTCTCTTTCTTTAGTCTTCAGCCGATCATCTTCTCTGACTGCTGACATGTGACGTCTGTCTCTTCATCGTCCTGTCGGAGATTTGAGTGATTTTCAAACAGTCTCTGTTCATTTGTCTAGACTGTGTAAATCTCCATCATAGTTCTGGAGCTTTTGTGCCTGTTGTTTGTTGTACAGTTTTCTGTTTAAAACCTGCTGTGGGTCACAGGTTTGATGGAACAAACTGCACTAACACACACTGATCACACTAATAATATATGATAGAAATAAGCCACTGTCCTGAATTACAGAAGAAAGACTGAGCTAAATTATTCAAACGATTAAAAGAAGTTTAATAAAGTGTTTTGGACATGATGTGAAGCTTTAATCTCTACGTTCTGACACTGAGATCTGTTTCTCAGACGGCTCTGTGACAGAAATGAAAGTGAAACCCACTGAAGTTCCTGCTGATTACACCGTTATTAATGACATTCATGATTAAAATACAGCCGTGTTTTAGTGCATCTGATATTTACGTGTCTTATTAGAGCATTGATGAGGAATGTCATACCTGTAGGGATCCTCACACCTGCACGTTTATTTCCTCGTTTGAGAAATCTGAACGTGTGGGTGGAGTCCGTGACGTCACACAGATAAAAGTCCTGTTTCTGTCTCGTCTTTCAGGTGCAGGTTCAGGCTACAGTTCCTATGAGAATGAGGTGGAATGTGAGTAATGGACAAAGAGAATGATAGATGAACATAAAGAAAAACACTAAGCAAATAAATTATATATATAACTAGAATGTACATTTCCTGAAGAAAATGTGAGTGGTGCTTGCAGTGGCAAAACTTGCTAGGGTGTTTTTATGTGGTTGCTAGGGGTTTGCTAGGGTGTTTTTATGTGGTTGCTAGGGGTTTGCTAGGCGGTTGCTAGGGTATTATGGGTGGTTGCTAGGGCATTGCTAGGCAGTTGCTATGGTATTCTGGGTGGTTGCTATGGCACTGCTAGGCGGTTGCTAAGGTATTCTGGGTGGTTGCTATGACTTGACTTGCTATGGCGTTGCTAGGGTATTCTAGGCGGTTGCAATGCAGTTGCTAAGGTATTCAGGGTAGTTGCTAAGGTGTTGCTAGGCAGTTGCTAAGATATTGTGAGTGGTTGCTAGGGCATTGCTAGGTGGTTGCTAGGGCATGCTGGGTGGTTGCTATGGCATTTGGTAAACAAAGGGGTTTGCTAGGCGGTTGCTAGGGTATTATGGGTGGTTGCTAGGGCATTGCTAGGCAGTTGCTATGGTATTCTGGGTGGTTGCTATGGCACTGCTAGGCGGTTGCTAAGGTATTCTGGGTGGTTGCTATGACTTGACTTGACTTGCTATGGCGTTGCTAGGGTATTATGGGCGGTTGCTAGGCAGTTGCTAAGGTATTCAGGGTTGTTGCTAAGGCATTGCTAGGCGGTTGCTAAGATATTGTGAGTGGTTGCTAGGGCGTTGCTAGGCGGTTTCTAGGGTATACTGGGTGGTTGCTAAGGCATTGCTAGGCAGTTGCTAAGATATTGTGTGTGGTTGCTAGAGTAATAATAAACAATAATATAAACGTTATTAATACTAGTTCTGGCATGAAACTCTAGATGGCGCAGGCTGATAGGTCCTTCACTCATTTGGTACACTGTTAAACATTTCAGTGTGAAATTACAGTATATTCCAGGTTAATAACTGCATTACTTTCACAGTAATTTCACAGCAGGACTTTTCTTGATCTAACTGCTCTAAAACGTGGTTTTACTGTGAGTTTACAGTATTGGAAAACACAATTTACTGTAATCAAACAACATCACACTGGGGTTCATTTATGAAACGTACGTATGACAGAAAACTGGAGCACGGCCGTTTCCACGCAGAACTCAGCATTCATCAATATGGACGTGAGCGGCTACGATCAAATCTCACGTCAGGTCTCAGCTCAGAAAACAGAAACACTGATATATCAACATTGATGCCGATTCAACACTTGTCCTCATGAACTGTGATATTGTCATGTAGCAGAAGGAGGCACGACAGGTATCTCATTTGCAGGTAGTAGAGACCTTTGTTTTGCAGTTGCAGCAGATGACCGGAGAGACGTGGAACAGAACCAGAAGACGGATGACAGGAGACGATGAAGACAGGTCAGTATCTCAGGTGAATCAAACAAGTCATCTGATAAGCATTGGATAGCAGCGACGAGACCAGACCCTGAGGTGAGTGAGAGCAGGTGTGAGCCAGAGAGGAATGATGGGAAGGGCAGTGTTAGTGACTGTGACAGATATAGTGTCAGTGAAAGGCTTCTGTATCATAGAGTCAGTCTAAACACTCGTCAGATAGGAAGAGGCTCACAACCACAGGAGGAGCTGATGATGATAACGGAAGAGCTGTGACTATATAAAGAACCGAAAGACTGACAGAAACAGAAAATGGCTGATAAGTGTGATCTGTGTCTGCTGGGACTGATCCTTCTCTCTTCTCTTCTCTCAGGTAAACACATCTGTTTATCTATAAGATATCATAAAAGATCTGTATGATGTGAACATATTCAAAAACTGATTCTGGCAAGTGTTTGGTAAAGTAAAAACTGTTGCTGAAACTCATGTCATGGCGTTTGGTTCATTCTGTTTTATTCCTGATATTTGTCATAATGTGTGTCAGTGTCATTCAGATCTGATGCAAAGCTCTTCATTTATTTTCAATAATTCATTTACTCACAGAGAGCTGTTTCAGCTATTTATACCTGATAAGAAAAAAATATATGAATTATAGAATTTTTCGTGACTTTTTAAAGATTGTATTAATTTGAATGACTTCTTAAGCTCTAGAAATCACACTTCTAAAGTTCCCTCATATATTCAGGTTTTCAGAGATTGTGGGAATCTCTCTTAAAATGACAATCGTTTAGAAAACGAGTTAACATAAGAAATATAATATCAATTTACATCTTGATTTTTAGCTGTTTTATGAAACACATTTAAATCATTGTAAGTGATCTTGAGGCAGAAGCACTAGTTTATCCCACAGTGGAGTCAGAGATTATGTTTATGTGTAAGTGTGTGTGTGTGTGAGTGTGTGTGTGTGTGTGTGTGTGTGTGTGTGTGTGTGAGTATGTGTGTGTATGTGTGTGAGTGTGTGGAGTCAGAGATTAGCATCGGCTGTGTGAGAGTGTGTGTGTGTGTGTGAGTGTGTTTGTGTGAGTGTGTGTCTGTGTGTGGCTTGGTAAACCCTACGTTATGGGGACAAAATGTCCCCACAAATATGGCAATATGAGAAATCCTTGTCCTTGTGGGGAAATTTTTTGGTCCCCATGAGGAAAACATCTTATAATTCATACTAAGTGATGTTTTTTGAAAATGTAAAATTGCAGAATGTTTCCTGCCATGGGTAGGTTTAGGGGTAGGGGTAGTGTGTGTGTGTGTGTGTGTGTGTGTGTGGTCTGTAGGTTTAGGGGTAGGGGTAGCGTGTGTGTGTGTGTGTGTGTGATGGGTAGGTTTAGGGGTAGGGGTAGTGTGTGTGTGTGATGGGTAGGTTTAGGGGTAGTGTAGGGAATAAAATATACAGTTTATATAGTATGAAAAACCATTATGTCTATGGAAAGTCCCCATAAAACATGAAAATGTGTGTGTGAGTGTGTGTGTGTGCGCGTGTCGTTCCCTGATGATCCACAAGTGTGTGTGTGTGTGTGTGTGAGCGTTTGTGTCGTTCCCTGATGATCCACGGCTGTGTGTGTGTGTAAGTGTGTGTGTCATTCTCTGATGATCCTCATGTGTGTGTATGTGTGTGTGTGTGTGAGAGTGTGTGTGTGTGTGATGGTTGTTCTTGAGTCTCTTGTTTGTCCTGAGCCGTTAAACTGACCATCGTTCTTCAGGAAAATCCTCCAGCTCCTGCAGATTATTGTTTGTTTCTCAGTATTAAGAATCAAAGGTTCATAAACTTTTGAACGGGCTATTTTTTATAAATTCAGCTCTTTCTTTTTTGTCTTGTGGGCTATATGCAAACATCTTTGATGCAAAAATTAAAAATGAACCCTCTTATTTTATTAAAACCATGAAGATTTTCACAGATTCTGAAAGGGGTTCTCATAGTTTTTCTTGCATCTGTATATTTGCCTGCCACTGCTTTCTCAGAGTGGCTTGGACCGGATCTCCTTTATTTCTAGAATTGAACTCTATTCTGGAAACTGCTAAAATAGAGCAGTGAAACTAACAGTAACGGTCTTGTGTTGAGCCAGTATGATTAACACTATTCAGTTCTCACACTGAAGATCATGTTCCACAGCCGCTGTCCTGTCAGAGTCTGTTCCCCTGAGGTTAGGCTTAGGGTCAGATGGTCAAACATTCAACACAACACGTCTGTGTCAGCGCTTCACACCCGGGGTCGCAAGACTTAAACGATGGGTCGCCAGCATGATTTAAGGAAAATGGAGGTACATTAAAAATAAAAAAATCACATTACTTCACGCTCCAGTACTCGAGTACACTTGCCCATTCGTTTTCTTTATTTTGTTGTTTGCATTAAGCTCATTTTAGCGCGAGTGAAGAGGAGGATTTTCTGTCCATACTGCAACAGCCATGAAGTTTACATAATAAATAATAGTTTAGCATCCAAATACATCAAGAAATATGGAAACACTTGGATTCATGCCAAATGAGAGAGTTATGCTACATGAGCCCAAACAGCACTTTAAATGAATTAGTTTTGGCTTGTTTATAGATACTCTTTTATTCTTGTTCTGTTCTGAATGCCATTAAATGAGAGAGCTGTGCAGCAACACTTCTCCAGTGTGTTTGCATGAAGTGAGGAAAAAAGACTGCATTATTTCAATCCTCTGCTTTTTATGCTGGTATGTTTTCATGTATTAATATATATAATAATGATCGCTCAGATGTTCTGTGTTTCAGGTTCCAGTGGAGTGGATGAGACTCAGGTGTTCATCAGTTCTGGGGAAAATGTCCGTCTGCCCTGTAATAATGCTCTTTCTGACTGCACATCAACTACATGGATCTACTCTAACAGATTCAGACATTCAGGAACAGCTGAACTGATTAATGGAGGGATAAAGAAGAAAGACACAGAGAGACATGAGAGTCTGAGTCTGGGGTCTGACTGCTCTCTGAACATCAACAGCGTCACAATAGAAGATTATGGATCTTACACCTGCAGACAATATGTGAATGGACAACATCAAGATGCACGTGTTTCTCTGCATGTTCTTCATGGTGAGTTTATGATTATGGGGTCAATTTAAAAACTCAGATGATGATTAAGAGTCTGTGATTTGTGTGTTGTGTTGTTTCAGTGTCTCCATCATCATCATCATCATCATCATCATCATCCTCCTCACAGGCTGAAATCAGTCCCGGCCGCTCTGTGACTCTCTCCTGTCAGTTGTATTCAGTTGCTGGATTCTCCTGTGATGATTGGGTCCGTTCTGAGGATATTGAGCTGTTGTGGGTGAATCAGGCTGGTGTTGATCTTCAGACAGACTCCAGATCCCTGTATCATCACTCTGACTACAACAGTCCTGAATGAAGATCACAACAGAGAGTGGAGATGTGAAGTTACTCACAGAAAACAACTCAAGACCTCAGTCACACACACTGTCAAGAGTTCAGGTGAGAAAACACTCTTTATTTGTTTATTTGACTCTATTATGAAATATTAGTGGTCAAAGCCAGAAAATGCATAAAAATCCTTATAATTTGACCTCCTATATGGGTCATACATGAAATATTGCATAAATCAGAATAGTCCATTAAAGCCCAGTGTGACCCGTGTAGGAGGGTCAGTTTATGATTAATAATTAGGCTTAATAATGTCATTGATTCAGGACAAACTGAAGGTTTATGGGCAGCAGCTCACTGTGTTTCACTCTCATATAAACAAGGCATAAATATCTTCATGTGGTTATTATAGTAACACATCTCTTCAATAACTGCCACTGTAAACTGTGATGATGGAACACAAACTGTATGTCATGATCAAGTATGAAAATATGATGTTAATGTCCTACAGGTGATGCGTCTGAACGTTCATCTTCTGCAGTCGATTCATCAACACTGATTCCAGGCAGCAGCTCAAACTCTCAGAAGAAATCAAGCCCAACTACATCAGCAGCTCCTACACAAGGTTCATGATCACATGATCACCGTCACACATCATCCGTCTCTCACTTCAGCGGTTTGCACTGGCTCTCACAATTTATCATCACTAATATCATCTACAAAAAGTAGCTCTTTAATCAGATTTGTCAGTGAGTCTGACATTTTGATACACAATAATCATAACTAGACTGTTATGAGCTGCTATGAGAACTATTGCAAACAAACACACTAGTAAAAAACAGGGCTAAGATCAATGTTTATTACTTAAATGCTTTTTTCCTGTAATATGTACCTGTAATTGTGTAAATAAAAATCCATCCTTTAATTTGTACAGAAAACCAGAAATCATTAACCACCCGAAGCCCTGAGAGGACGACAGCCGCACACACACCTGTATTTACTACACAACAAGGTATTTATGCATGTCTTTCTTATTCCTGTGGTTTACAGTGCCAATTACTGACAAAGAGCTTATCAAACTATTGACTTTCCCCACACAAACAGGAAGTCAACTTAAAGCTAATGTAAATATACTCTTTCATTGTATACATGTGACTGAAAGAACTGAAACATACAAGTCATCCCATGTTAGTGTAAGCAGCTTTCAGCCTCAGAACTGAGAGTCACACACACACACACACACACACACACACGGACCTGTTCTGGACCACAGAAGTTGAAATAAATCAGCCCCAGTTTGTAAAAGAAATGCCTTGATGTTGTGTTCATGCATTCAAATATGATTTTTGTATTTCCATTTTGTTTTTAATATTTTTAACATCAACTACAGCAACAACACTGACACCAAACTCTCTGAATCAAGGTGTGTATGAACGTCATCCTCATTTCAGTGGTTAAATTCACACTAGAATCAGTCTCTGAATGTCCTGAATCCTCTCTGGAGTTGTTAGAGCAGCTAAACACACACTTTGACTCAAGCCATGTTTAATTTGTAATCTACATCTCTTTCTTATTTCATTCTCTTGTACAGAAACTCAGAGAAACAAGTACAGTGCATCCGGAAAGTATTCACAGCGCTTCACTTTTTCCACATTTTGTTATGTTAAAATGGATTAAATTCATAATTTTTTCCCTCAATTCTACAAACAATACCCCATAATGACAACGTGAAATGTGCATAAGTATTCACAGCCTTTGCTCAATACTTTGTTGAAGAACCTTTGGCACCAATCACAGCCTCAGGTCTTTTTGAGCGTGATGCTACAAGCTTGGCACACTATTTTTGGGCAGTTTCTCCCATTCTTCTCAAGCTCCATCAGGCTCGATGGGGAGTGTCGGTGCACAGCTATTTTCAGATCTCTCCAGAGATGTTCAATCGGGATCAAGTCTGGGCTCTAGCTGGGCCACTCAAGGACATTCACAGAGTTGTCCCGGAGCCACTCCTTTGTTATCTTGGCTGTGTGCTTAGGGTCGTTGTCCTGTTGGAAGATGAACCTTCGCCACAGTCTGAGGTCCAGAGTGCTCTGGAGCAGGTCTTCATCAAGGATGTCTCTGTACTTCTTTCCCTTGATCCTGACTAGTCTCTCAGTTCCTGCCACTGAAAATCATCCCCACAGCATGATGCTGCCACCACCATGCTTGACTGTAGGGATGGGATTGGCCAGGTGATGAGTGGTACCTGGTTTTCTCCAGACATGACGCTTGCCATTCAGGCCAAAGAGTTCAATCTTTGTTTCATCAGACCAGAGAATTTTGTTCAGCTCTAGGAAGAGTCCTGGTGGTTCCAAACTTCTTCATTTACGGATGATGGAGGACACTGTGCTCATTGGGACCTTCAATGCTGCAGAAATGTTTCTGTACCCTTCCCCAGATCTGTGCCTCGATACAATCCGGTCTCGGCGGTCTATAGACAATTCCTTGGACTTCATGGCTTGGTTTGTGCTCTGACATGCACTGTTACCTGTGGGGCCTTATATAGACAGGTGTGTGCCTTTCCAAATCATGTCCAATCAACTGAATTTACCACAGGTGGACTCCAGCCAAGTTGTAGAAACATCTCAAGGATGATCAGTGGAAACAGGAGCACCTGAGCTCAATTTTGAGTGTCATGACAAAGACTGTGAATACTTATGAATGTGATCTTTTTTTTAATTTCTTTTTTTTAATACATTTGCAAAGATTTCAAACAAAATCTTTCACGTTGTCATCATGGGGCATTGTTTGTAAAATTGAGGAAAAAATCATGAATTTAATCCATTTTGTAATAAGGCAACATAACAAAAAGTGAAGCGCTGTGAATTATGCTTTTAAATGTGACATTTATAGCTTTATTTGTAGTTGTTGTATTTATGTATATGGTTAAACAGTAATGCTGAATGTGTCTCTCTATATAGTGTCTTTCTCAGTGATTGTGATCGTTGCAGCTTCATTCACCGTTCTCCTTCCTGCTCTTATTCTCTGGCTGATTCGTAAAAAAAGAGCCGGTGAGTTTTTAGAGTTCCTCATTTGGTAACAACAGCCAAAAAGTCAAAAACATCTGAAGTATTTACAGATAAAATAAATGAATTTAGACAGAATTCCTCTAAATGAAGGGAAATCAATGAGTTAAAAATAATGTTTCTATTCTATAGCAGTAGAATTCTTCTAGACTCTTTTTAAAAACTTTATCTGCATTAGAGACTGTGTCTGATAAATATTCCCATGACATTATTTTTCAGGTAACAGAAGCGGCACTGATGACTCTGTGGTGAGTATTGCAGGTCGATCCATGAGTTATTAATGTTCATAATCTCTGCTCCAGAGGACTGAAATATGACACTCTTATTATTCAGATCAGATAGTGACAAGTTAGTAAATTTGTACTCTTTCTGGTCTAAAGTCACAGATAAGTATAAATATGATGGAAACAATGACACAATCGACATTTCATTTCATACTCCCAGTGAACAATATGATCATCTCAAGTAATTTTGAAAGTTACTGCACAGCAAAAACTAAATTAACTTAAACCTGTGAGTTTATTTGAGACCACACTCGAGTGTTAAAGTGTTAATGAACACTGAAAGCAGTGTTAAAGTTAATGAGATAATTAAGTGATTCATTGAGTGATGATTGACCATTATTTTTAGGATACCTGATGTTAACAAGCAGAATCGCCAAAGGATAAAATCACAATTAAGTCACCATTATGGGGATCAGTGTTTGTTTTAGTTTACTTTTTAAAATTAGATTGCATTTGGGCTGTTGTAACAGCCAGACAAGCAAACAGAACAGTTGATCACGTGGTGTTGGTTATGTTTTGACATAATCATCTTTTTTCCTGAATTACTGAGCTAATTTATAACCGGAACAAACAATAATCCAGGCTTCTGATTGGCCAACATGGCTTTACAGTTAGGATTATATCACCACCGGTTGGTTTGGCATGCTCTTGACAGGAGGAAAAACTCAGTTTATAAAAATAACTATGTACGTGTGGACTAGGCCTAACACTCTTGAGTGTGGTGTCACACGTACTCTCAGAAGAGTTCATTTAACACTGGAGTTTTTACTGTGTGTGGTATTTTTTCCTGTAACATCGTATCATGTTACAGTAGATCTATCATCCTGATGTCATGTCTGTATAATAGATTCACAAAACTTGATGAAATTGCCACGACACTAGTTTTACACATATTTTCCCTGAAACATCTGCAGCACCTGTGTAAAACAGTACTGATGGTACGGCCTTTAATAG
This sequence comes from Rhinogobio ventralis, assembly GCA_039654625.1. Taxonomy (NCBI): domain Eukaryota; kingdom Metazoa; phylum Chordata; class Actinopteri; order Cypriniformes; family Gobionidae; genus Rhinogobio; species Rhinogobio ventralis. The sequence goes on from CM077196.1 coordinate 1,027,857, forward strand.
CTTGATGTGCCATATTTCCATTTATGTTTAGGGGGGCAGAGAGATGATGTGACTTATACTGAGGTCACTGCGTACAGTAAAAACCCAGACAAAAACAACAAGGTGAGCATGTACATGGCCTATAACGGTTTTAACGGAGCATGCAACGGGAGCGTAGACCACCCTGACGGTTGATGTACGCAACGGCCGCAGTGCTGTCCGTACGGACCAGAACGTGTTTTCCCTGTAGCGGCTTTTTGAAGAGCAGCTCCTTTCCTCCCTGGGCTGCCCGTCTCAGGGCCGCTTGCCCTTGCGCTTGCCGGCGGAGACAGCGGGACCCTGGACGGGTTGGGCGGCCCCCTTGCGCCTGGCACCCTGCTTTGCCGGTGGAGGCTGCTGCTTTATCATCACTCAATGGCTGGTTGTCTAAGTGTTGTCCGCAAAATAACATAGGGTTCATAGACAATTGGAAAAGCTTTTGGGGCAGACCTGACCTGTTGAAAAGAGATGGTATCCATCCCTCCTGGGGTGGTGCCGCTCTTCTCTCTAGTAATTTGGCACATAGTCTTAAAGCTAAACCTTGACTAACTAGGGCCCAGGTCAGGAAGCAGACGGACTGGCTTACCCGACCGTCTGCTAGCTGTCTCACGTCACAGAAGTCAGATAAATCCCAGCACATAGAGACTCTTTCACCTAGATATTATCACATAGAGACTGTGTCTGTTCCACAAATGAGTAAATACAAAAAACCACCAAAACTATTCAACGGTAAAAATGTAATTGATGTCCAACAAATAAACAACAGATATAATACAGATGAACAAATGATAAAGCTCGGGCTGCTGAATATTCGATCCCTTTCCTCTAAAACGCTTATTGTTAATGATATGATTACAGATAATAATCTAGATGTGCTGTGTTTGACAGAAACCTGGCTAAAACCTGACGACTACATTACTTTAAATGAGTCCACCCCACAAGATTATTGTTATAAACACGAGCTGCGTCTGAAAGGTAAAGGGGGAGGTGTTGCTGTAATTTATAATAATATCGTCAGTATTACTCAGAAGTCTAGTTTCAAATATAATTATTTTGAAGTTTTGGTGCTTTACGTAACGTTATGTAGTGAAATTGATAAATCCTGTTTAACATTTGTGTTGGCTACTGTATATAGGCCACCAGGGCACAATACACACTTTACCAGAGAATTTGCTGATTTTTTATCAGAGTTAGTACTGGCTACAGATAAAGTCCTAATTGTTGGTGATTTTAATATCCATGTAGACAATGAAAAAGACGCATTGGGATTGGCATTTAGAGACATTCTAAATTCTATTGGAGTTAGGCAACACGTATCAGGACCCACTCATCGCCGTAATCATACTCTAGACCTAATATTGTCACATGGAATAAATGTTGATACCGTTGAAATTCTGCAGCAGAGCGATGACATCTCAGATCATTACCTAGTATCATGTATACTTAATTTAGCAAAGGCTGCAAAGCCGTCCCCTCGCTTCAAATATGGCAGGACTATCACTGCTGCGACTAAAGATTTCTTTATAAATAAACTTCCTCATCAGTTTCATCTCCTCAGCATCCCAGATAGCCCAGAAGAACTTGATGTTGCAACAGAAACTATTGACTCTCTCTTTTCCAGCACTTTAGACACAGTTGCTCCTCTGCGCTTAAAGAAGATTAAAGAGAATAGTCCAACGCCGTGGTACAACGAGCACACCCGGGCCCTTAAAACAGCAGCCAGAAAAATGGAGCGCAGCTGGAAGAAAACAAAACTGGAAGTTTTTCGCATTTCGTGGAAAGAGAGCATGATTTCATACAGAAAGGCCGTAAAAACTGCTAGATCTGCTTATTTCTCGACTCTCTTAGAAGAAAACAAACACAACCCTAGGTATTTATTTGATACAGTGGCTAAATTAACCAAAAATAAAGCTTCAACTTCTGATGTCTGCCAACAGCACAGCAGTAATGACTTTATGAACTTCTTTACTTGTAAGATTGATAATATTAGGAAAAAAATCATAACCATGCAGCCGCCTACTACTGTATCACATCAGACAGAGCATTGTAGTGTCACTGAGGAAAAATTATGTTCATTCACTGCTATAGGAGAAGAAGAATTGGCTAAACTCGTTAAATCATCAAAATCAACAACATGTATGCTCGACCCTATACCGACTAAACTACTAAAAGAGATGCTTCCAGAGGTCATAGATCCTCTTCTTAATATCATTAATTCATCCTTGACTTTAGGATATGTACCGAAAACTTTTAAGTTGGCTATTATTAAACCACTTATTAAAAAACCGCAACTTGACCCTACAGAATTAGTCAATTACAGGCCAATCTCAAATCTACCCTTTCTGTCAAAAATACTAGAAAAGGCAGTGTCCTCACAATTATGCTCCTTTTTAGAAAGAAATGGTATCTGTGAGGTTTTCCAGTCAGGATTTAGACCGTATCATAGTACTGAGACTGCTCTCATTAGAGTTACAAATGATTTACTCTTATCATCCGATCGTGGTTGTATCTCTGTTAGTGTTACTCGATCTTAGCGCTGCATTCGATACCATCGACCACAACATTCTTTTGAATAGACTCGAAAATTATGTTGGCATTAGTGGAATTGCATTGGCATGGTTTAAATCATACTTATCTGACCGTTTTCAGTTTGTAGCAGTAAATGAAGAGATCTCACACCGATCACAAGTTCAGTATGGAGTATCGCAGGGCTCAGTGCTAGGACCGTTGCTTTTCACCCTGTACATGCTACCACTGGGAGATATCATTAGGAAGCATGGCGTTAGTTTTTATTGTTATGCTGACGATACTCAGCTCTATATTTCTTCACGCCCTGATGAAACTTACCAATTCACAAGATTAACAGAATGCATAGCTGATATAAAAAATTGGATGACTAGTAATTTCCTGCAACTTAATTCAGAAAAAACTGAATTTTTAATTATTGGACCAAAAAACTCCACATGTAGTAACCTAGAATACTGTCTAACACTTGATGGCTGCTCTGTCAAGTCCTCGTCGTCAGTTAGGAACCTGGGTGTGCTCTTTGATACCAATCTCTCATTTGAAAGCCACGTTTCTAGCATCTGTAAAACTGCATTCTACCATCTTAAAAATATATCTAAATTACGGCATATGCTTTCAATGCAAAATGCTGAACAGTTAGTTCATGCATTCATGACCTCAAGGCTAGATTATTGTAATGCTCTACTGGGTGGTTGCCCCGCTCGCTTAATAAATAAACTGCAGCTGGTCCAAAACGCAGCAGCTCGAGTTCTTACTAGAACCAGGAAGTATGACCATATTAGCCCGGTTCTGTCAACACTGCACTGGCTCCCTATTAAACATTGCATACATTTTAAAATCTTGCTAATTACTTACAAATCACTAAATGGTTTAGCTCCCCAGTACTTGAGCGAGCTCTTAACGCATTATACTCCATCACGTCTATTGCGGTCTCAAAACTCTGGCCAGTTGATAATACCTAGAATATCAAAATCAACTGCAGGCGGTCGATCCTTTTCCTATTTAGCACCCAAACTCTGGAACAGCCTTCCTAGCATTGTTCGGGAAGCAGACACACTCTGTCAGTTTTAATCTAGACTAAAAACGCATCTCTTTACTATGGCATACACATAAAACATTTTAATTTATATTTTATTCAAATTGTTAGGCTGCATTAACTAGGTCAGCCAGAACCGGGAACACTTCCCATAACACCTGATGTACTCGTTACATCATAAGAGGAATGGCATCTACGCTAATGTTAGTCTCTCTGTTTATCCCGAGGTTTACTGCAGTCAGCCGGATCCGGGCCGTATCCAGATCAGATGGTGGACCAGCGCCCAGACATTACCAACGCATCCCTGAAGTGTCTGCAGAGACCGTGTCAATTAGTCTACCCTCTGAAATTGCTCATCGACATGGCATCCTCAATGGATCCATCTCCGGCGTGATGACTCCGATATTTCGATTATTCCTATTTAATAATTGTTTGATCGACACGCCATCCTCAATAAACCCGTCTCCGGCGTGATGCCTCCGATCTTTCGAATAATCCGATCTAATATTACTTCTGACCTATAAGGCTGCCAAAATAATAAACATACACTGTTTGTTAATTGGCCAGAGGAGAACTGGCACCCCGACTGAGCCTGGTTTCTCCCAAGGTTTATTTTTCTCCATTAGGACACCTGATGGAGTTTTGGTTCCTTGCCACTGTCGCCTCTGGCTTGCTCAGTTGGGGACACTAAATTTTCAAATACATATCCAAATAAATTTAATTACTAAACTAAATTAACTATATCAACTACATTACTTGAATATATATGATAATTGAAATGAGCTAGATGACATCACCGTTTTCTCCAGAGCAGCTGTACAGCCGAATCAAATTCTGTTCATTATTTTCCTGTTTAACACTGTGAAGCTGCTTTGAAACAATCTGCATTGTAAAAAGCGCTATATAAATAAAGGTGACTTGACTTGACAGACCCAAGAGATATATCATCATCCTCCTCCTGCGCGCGAGCCGAAGAGGCACCGGAGTGCGCTTCGGGATCCCGCAGGGAGAGATGTGGATCTGGTAGAAGAGCAGTCGAAAGGGACGGACCCGTTTCCTGCTCTTCAGCCAAATCCATCCTAGAGCTCCACGACTGCAATGTGGGTGCGGACTGAAAGAAGCCAAGCTGAGCGTGCAGCATCTTCACTGTGAACAGTTCACAATGCCGGCACTCGCCTGACTCCAATGCAGTGACCGCGTGCTCTTCCCCCAAACACACAAAGCAGTAATCGTGTGTGTCCACGTCTGCTATCGGGCGAGAGCATGGAGACACACAACGCTTCTGCTGACTAATTTCTCTTTAACTGATAAACTTCCTTTTACTTGAACTCTTTTCACTTGTAACACAGAGATGAAAGAGAGAAGTCTGCACACTATCAGTTGAAAACTAACTCCTGACAAAAGATCTTGAGTTGAGTTTTGAAAGAGAGAGATTTTCAGAGAGAGATTTTTGATTTAAGATTTGTCAGAGACTTTGTATAATACACCAACACAGAGTGGTCTGAAAACAAAAAGACCTGATGGCTACAGCTGGAGCTCATCTATTTATAGCCTCGTATAGCAGGTGCGTCTATGACGTCACCGGCCGAGGCTATAAATACCTCCGGGTCAATTTCATTGACGTGTTTTCACACTATTTTCACAGCTGGTCGTGATAAGACACTTCCCATATGCATAAGCTTATGCAGCATTGAGTGTAGCTTTTGAAAGGGAACACTAAATCCAGAGTGTGACCCTTCGGATGTGTAGGTCAGGTTGTAGATTTCTTGGCTCTTCTTTTCTTTAAAAATAATGGCAGATATCTAGAAAAATAATTTTGTATCAAAAAAACTTTTGAAGACATAAAGACAAACAAACGTACATTTAGTAACCATCAAATCCCCTCAGTCTGTTGACACCAATGAAATGAGCTTTAACCCATTTAAGCCAAATATCAAAGATTTTTTTTGACCCTGCCAGAAAAATTAAGCTGTCCAGTTAAGAGCCTGTCCAGTTACTGGCCACTTGGGGCGAGTACACGAGAGGACACAGGCTCCACTCGGAGATTATAAAATCTTGCGAATGTGTTGGGTGTCGCCCAGCCTGCAGCTCTACAAATGTCTGTCAGCGAGGCGCCATGCGCTAAAGCCCAAGAGGAAGCAACGCTCCTGGTGGAGTGTGCTCTTACCCCAAGGGGGCATGGCATGCCCTGTTCCTGATATGCCAGGACAATGGCATCCACTATCCAGTGGGACAACCTCTGCTTGGAGAGAGCCTTCCCTTTCTGCTGCCCTCCGTAACAGACAAAGAGCTGGTCTGAGGTCCTGAAACACTGCGTCCGGTCTACGTAAGCGCGAAGGGCGCGTACTGGACAGAGCAGTGCCAAGGCTGGGTCTGCCTCCTCCAGGGGCAGCGCTTGCAGGTTCACCACCTGGTCCCTGAAGGGAGTGGTGGGAACCTTGGGCACGTATCCAGGCCGGGGTCTCAGGATCACGTGAGAATTAGCCGGCCCGAATTCCAGGCACGCTTGGTCAACCGAAAATGCCTGCAGGTCCCCTACCCTCTTGATGGAGGCCAGAGCAATCAAGAGCGCCACTTTCAATGCGCCACTTCCATTGCACATGGCGCCCCAGCCTGTGGCAGAGGCATTTGTTGTTACAACAACATGCCTGGAAACTCGTTCTAGGGGAACACCTGCCCGTAGAAAACTGAGGTTCATCCACGAGGTGAAGGTCTGACGGCAGGCCCGAGTCACTGGGACCCGGAGCGTGCCGTGTTGCCATGCCCATCTCGGGACTCGATCGCGAAGCCAGTGCTGAAGCGGTCTCATATGAAGCAAACCGAGCGGCGTCACCACGGCTGCGGATGCCATATGCCCCAGGAGCCTCTGAAAAAGTTTCAGTGGAACCGCACTCGAACACGCCATGTCGCAGCGCTCTGCGGACACAGTTGCATCGCAACAGAGCGCTCAACAGGGGGAACCCCAGTGTACCCTTTCACCGCACCGCCATCGAGCGGGAGACTTCGACGATTTCGACACCTCTTCATGCACTTCCGGGAAGAATGGCACTGGGGGCTGCCCTCAGATACCAAACGTCTAACCGAGAACACTCGGGACATGGCAGAGAGTTCCACACAAGCCCAAGAGCCTCGGCCGCCCGGGAAAGCATGGCTGTGAGCTCCGGATCGGACTCGGGCAATGCTGAAACTCCTGAAGGAGGCAACACAGCCGAATCGTCATCTCCGGAGGAATCCAGCCCACCTTGTGATGCGGCGATCGACATGGAGTCCTCCGCCGGTGCGCCAAATAAAACGCAGGGCCCTGGACGGGAAGCCCCAGCGCCCTCATCTGGCAACACCACAAGTTGCAGTGTGCTAGAGGGGGGTGTGGCCCGAGGAGGATTCGTCTTGTTGGCCCACACCGTCACCCTCAGATCACCCTGACCACCAGCCAAAATATTTCCTCTCGTGGAGGAAATAGATTGGGGTGTGGTAGAGGGGACTCTCCCTCCACTACGGAGATCACTGAGTCTCGATTGCAACACTGCGATGGCCATGTTCCCGCAGTGGGAACATGACTCATCCATGAACGCGCGCTCGGCGTGCACGAGGCCCAAGCACGACAAACAGCGATCATCCCCGTCAAACGGAGCCACCAGCCGTCCACACCCAGAAACGGAGCACGGGCGAGACATCTTGAAAAAGACGTGCCACGTGCAGCTCTTTTAGAGAGGAGTTGTTACTCTGCAGAAATGCTGAAGCGCCCAAAGAGAACACGCACGCTGTGCTGGATCACTGCACAGATCAGACAGGAATGCGGAACTCACTGGAATGCGCCGTCACACCAACACTCTGGAGAGATACTCGTCTTGAAGAGAAAAAACGCTCAGGCAGTAATACTCGGCTCTGAAGCAGAAACATAATGCGATATTGCCATGCAACGCCCTTTATACCCACGCGGTGGGGCGGGGTTACGGCATGCAAATTCCGCAGACCCATGGCATTTTCATGCCATTGGCTCGTTTTGTAGAGCTCAAAGTTCATCAGTAACTGACATAACTCGTAGTGTACTGACTGAAAGGGAACGGCTGATATCCTTATAAAACATTTCATTAACAAAAAAATCACCAAAACCAAATAACTTGTTTAAAGGGTCCATGCTCAAGGGTGTCAAAAGCTTTATACAAGTCTAGGAAAAGAATCATAGCTTTAGAATGTATAAAATCTGTGTAGTCTAAAAGTTCTAAAATAAGTCTAATATTGTGCCTACCTTTTATTAAACCGGATTGTGTCTCATGAACCAACTGATTAAGATTGACCTTTAATCTATTAGCAAATACCAAGGCTAGAATTTTATAATCAATAGTCAGGAGGGTAATTGGACTATTAAAAGAATGTCTTTGTCCGGTTTGGGAACAAGGGAGATAATACCCTGTTTCATTGATGCCGTCATTTCCTTTGCGTTTATACATTCATTATACATACAAAGCAATGGCTGTTTAATTCATTCCCAAAAATGAATATAAAACTTGACGGTTAATCCATCACTGCATATCCTTAAGGTAAGTCAAGGAATCAAGTCTTTGTAAAAGGATGTATTTTCTTCATCACCTTGGATGGAAGGTAGAAGTCCAGTCCTTTTTAGGCACTGACCGAATTGCCTCGATAACATAGAGTATCAAATAAATGTACCAAAATTAAGTAGTCAAAGTAGTCAATCCCTCCGTGTGAGGAAGATTTGTGTACAGTATGTGGTGTGAAAGCCACTGATGACTTAACATTTCATAATGAGACTCTCATAATAACGGCTCCATGTCTCGTAATAATGAGACACTTTCTTGTTATGATGAGAAACTTTCCAAGCAGTCAAAAAATTGTTCTGTTTGTGTTGCTCAGCATATAAAGATGAACTACTTATTTCAGACTGTGGTGATGTGGTTTCTCCACTGCATGGATCTTCATGTGTCTCTTCAGGTGACTTTTAAAAGAGAAACTCTTCCCGCACTGATCACACGTGTGCGGCTTCTCTCTGCTGTGGATCCTCTCATGTGATTTCAGATCAGATGACTGACTGAATCTCTTGTCACAGTGTGAACACTTGTAAGGTTTTTCTCCAGTGTGAATTCTCTGGTGGAGATTTAAATAGTATGCTGAAGTAAAAGTCTTCTCACACTCAAAGCACATGTACTCTCTCACACCAGTGTGTATTTTCTCATGTCTATGTAAATGTTGCAGCAGTGAAAAACTCTTTTCACACACAGAACATGAATGTGGCTTCTCCTTCGTATGAACCATCAGGTGTGTCTTCAGGACTGATGACAAAAGAAATGTTTTCCCGCAGTGATCACATGAGAACGGCTTCTCTCCGGTGTGAACTCTCATGTGACGCTCAAGATGTTGTGTGTATGTGAAACTCTTCCCACACTGAGTGCAGATTGTAGATTTCTTGGCTCTTGTTTTCTTTATAAATGTGTTTTTAGTCTTTGAGCGACTCAAAGGTTTTTCTCCAGGTTTGACATGATGTTCCTCCTCCACTTCACTCAGTTCTTCACTCTCCTCGCTCTCTTCCATCACGTCTGAAATCAAAGAAAACATTTATTCATTTCATTTTCAGTTCATCAGTTGCAGTAAAGTGGAGTAGACTGTATATGTTTACATTTTGGAATGATTATTGTTATATGATGTTTTATTAATGTAGTTCGGGAGGAACACGTCAAAATAAGCTATTCAAGTGTCACCAGCTGTCTACAATCAGTAATCAACATATCTACCCAATCAGCACGAAGGCAAGCCATATATAATCCCAGTCAAACCACCTAAGGATTTTCTACAGTTTGCAGAATCCCTCCACCACCCCGTCTCCTCTCACTCACTAGGTTACTTGTTTTTTTATTAGCATTATCTGTGTCCTGCATGTTTCGCTCAACCTTGTTACTGCTGGCATGATTTTCCTCATTTGAAATAACAGAGCATTTCTTAAAATTGTGACACAAAGGAAGTGACATCATCAGGGCTCTTTCTGAAGCATGATGGGAGGACAAGACAATAATCTCAGTCCATCGTCTCAAACTGTACAGTGTTGATCACATTCATCAACACTCTTACCAAAGTTACTGTGAGAAGAATAATCTCTATAACTATGAATCATTTATGAGAGATAAAACTTTATCAGTAACTATAAATCAGATTTTGCTTAAGTTTTACTTAAAGCCCTGTCAGCCATTCTGGAAATTTCATTTGCTTTACACATTTTGTTTAATTTCGTTGTTTGATAGTGTAACTGTTTCTCTAAATGTGCTGAAGTGTTGAGTCTTTCTAACATGGATGTTCTCCAGCATCATGAATGAATGAAGAATAAACACCAACCTCTTTGTTCTTCAGGATCTTCAGTGTGTTTCATTCTGCAGGTTCTGGATCACTCGTGTTCTCACTGTCCTCTTTAATAAACTCAGTCTTTGCAGATTTCAGCTCTTCCTGATGCTCTGATGCTCGTCTACACTTGTAGCCTGATGGGAATATTCCAGCATGATGAACTGATGTGGGAGGAGCTTCACTGATGATGTGATTGTGTGGGAGGAGCTTCATCGATGATGTAATTACAGGGGGCGGAGCATTGCTGATTTTGAATTGCAGCATGGGAGGAGCTGATCTGCCAAAATAAAAAAATATATATATATTAGTTGTTTTGTTTTTATACTAACTGACATCTTAAAATCTCCCTGTGGTGAAAATCAAGTTTTTAATGCTGTTTACATGCTGTTATATGTGGTGTTTTTAATATGCTTTAAGACAAACCATGTGCAACACCATTGCTGAGTATTTTCTCTTTAAAAACTGCAGTGACAGTCTCAAAAACTTGGTTTGAAATCTCTGGTGTTTCTGATGTCACAAACTCCGTTTTAACCAATCACGTCAACGTTGTAACACTTATTTTGGTCACATATAAACATGAAGGGGATCCAATCCTCCAAGAGCAGAGTTAAGTATATTTGAGTTTTGACTAGAAGATAACCCAAACAAACATATTGTTGCTGCTGCATATTTGTCAACCAAATATTACATCCAAAGAAAAAAGGAAAATTCACAACTACCTTTTGTTAGAGCACTAAAGCCTAACCACATGTTTGAGTCCAATCAGAAATAAAGTCAATTTCTCACCGCTCCTAAATAGCTCAGGTAAAAGGTGAAGTATTTAAACACTGCTGATGCTTTAAAAGTGGGGAAAGACTGAAAGAAACTCTGAGTTTACTGAAGAAAACCTGCTCCAGACCAGGTTATGTTCACAGAGTCAGTTACCTCTCTTTCAGGAACGGGCTTGACTTACCCGTTTAACATACCTTCTATTCTGAAACAGAAAACCCAGAGTTTCCCTCATTTCAGGGTTAACATACTCAACATTTTTTACTTAACCTCCTTTCTGAAACGGGCCCCAAGTGAATGCATAACCACAGAAATAAATGTATACATACTACATATTTGTAGTCATCAAACCCCCTCAATGAAATGAGCTTTAAGTGTGAATTTACAGGAGATGTGAAGACATCATCATAATGAATGAGGTGAAAACAGGAACTATTGAGATGAAATAAAGAGTGTTTTCAGCAGCTCTGTTAATATTGATGAGCCAAAATCAAGCTAGGGAAGATTCCAAAAGTTGGTTGATTTAACACAGAATGGCCCTGTACATTATGGTTAATACAGATGAATATGAATACAGTTCACCACTGGAAACATATCTGTCACTGATCACTGTCCTGCACATGAAAACTGTTACATGATAAAGACCTAATTACTTTATAACAATCAATGTAGTTATCATAAAATCAAAACATATTTCGATTTATAGTTATTTAGCAGTAGTGGTTGATGATTAGTGTCATTGGTGTTTGTATTATTGATGTTTCACACTCATATTGTGAGATATTACAGTATTGTCTTTCATGAGAGCAGTTGAATAGTCTTTTGTCATGTATCCTGACTGGAATAATGTGTTTGTAACAGCAAACAGTCAGAATAAAGTGAGATGATCTGCTGATGATCCTGAATGTCTTGTTGAATGAGTGTTGATAGTCTGAGGCTCATCAATATTAACAGAGCTGCTGAAAACACTCTTTATTTCATCTCAATAGTTCCTGTTTTCACCTCATTTATTATGATGATGTCTTCACATCTCATGTAAATTCACACTTAAAGCTCATGTGTTTATGTTTTCAGCCGTTTACCATTATTTATATTAAGGATTTTTCTAAAGGATTCATTATATTTATATTCTGTTATCATTTAGTATAAAAACCAATTCAGTAACTGAAATATTTTTGATTTGGTCAGATAAGTTCCTCCCACACTGGAATTCGTCATCAGTGAAGCTCCTCCCACAGCAATCACATCATCAGTGAAGCTCCTCCCACACAATCACATCATCAGTGAAGCTCCTCCCACATCAGTTCATCAATAAATGCTGGAATATTCCCATCAGGCTACAAGTGAAGACGAGCATCAGAGCATCAGGAAGAGCTGAAATCTGCAAAGACTGAGTTTATTAAAGAGGACAGTGAGAACACGAGTGATCCAGAACCTGCAGAATGAAACACACTGAAGATCCTGAAGAACAAAGAGGTTGGTGTTTATTCTTCATTCATTCATGATGCTGGAGAACATCCATGTTAGAAAGACTCAACACTTCAGCACATTTAGAGAAACAGTTAAACTATCAAATTGGCACAAAACAAATGTTCAGTAAAGAGTGGTCAACAGCGGTTGATTTAATTTTCCACTCAAGCCCAGATGATGAACTCCCGTGGCCATATTTATGAGAAATGTTTTCATACTAGATTACGTACTTCTTATGTAGGCTGACCAGATGGGACAGTATGATGTCCAGATCATAAAAGCGAGTAGCAGTCTTCTGTCACGCGAGAATAGCCAATCTCGTCATAGTATATTATGATATTATTCTCGGGTGAGAAAACGCGCTCCGCTGACAGACGATGCAGAGACACAAAGATAACGGTGTTAAGTGAAGTTTCTAACAACACTTTGTGTTTTCTGTTCTTAAACCCTGAAGAAACTTAAAGGAAGCATGTGTCTCGAGATCATTTGGCTTGCTCTCACTCGGTGAACATCTGTGCTTACCTGCACTGCAGTGATGGACAGCTGTCTTTCCTCATTCCACTGGTGTTTGGATTTCACGTGATTTATCATTGTGGTCGTGATAATATAACTCAGTTTCATTAATTCATTTTATCAAAAGTAACTCCATTTTGTAAGATCATTTTCAATTTTCATCTAAGTAATTCCAAACGAGGCAGACGACATTATGTGATCAAATATAATTCGAATAGTATTTTTTTTTTCTCGAATATTAATTACAGATCGAATATTCGATTATTTGTGCACACCCCTAGTGTCAGTATATTAGATCCTAGCATAGGGCTGGGCGATATGGCCAAAAAATCATATCTCGGTAATTTTTGGTTGAATGGCAATACACGGTATATATCCTGGTATTTTGGATAAAAAATATATATACATGTAGGTTTAAAATTCCACATATGGCACATTTATTGTCCAACAACAAATATTTTAGAAACGTTATACTTTATTGCGTTTCTATTCTATTGCGCTCCGTCTGTTTGGCGCGCATGCACGTGGCGGCGGCACTCATTCACCGAAAGCCTGAATTTTAGCAGAGATTGACTTCATCTCCGGACAGCAACATGGACATATTTGCATGACTTTCTAACATTTACAGATGGAGAATATACCTGTGAAATGTAAGTTATGCACTGAGGAAAGCACCACATCTCAGACGCATTAAACACAGCAAGTACTTATCTGTCTGTCAGCACAAGTAGCCTATCTCTCAGAGCATCTGACTATACATGTTAAGTTATTTTAAAGCCCTTAATATAAAGCATGTGTCATGTTTAGGACAGGTTGTATCATGCACTTTCCCTGCATCAGCTCACTCTGCATACTCAGATGCGCTCGTATCAATCTACTGTATATCCATATAAATGGTATTGCCTCATTCCATATCATTTCTAAAAAAATATATTGTACAAACTCAATATACCGCCCAGCCCTATCCTAGCATTCGATCTTAAAGTGACAGCAGCCTAAGATACCTGTCTGTGTCGTTAATGTTAATCAAACGAGAAAAGCTGTCCATCCCGTCCATAGTCCACCATCAGAAATCTGATCACCCTACTCTCATGCTTACCAAAAGACACAGCAATATTGGCTCACCGGTCAACTGTTTAACTTACCCTTATTTTTTCCAATTTTAAACAGCATAATTTGTTTTAAAACTGAACACAGTCTTGCTGCCCAAACTATACAGAACCATTTTTATTATGCATTCACATGTACTTTTACTTTCAATACTTAAGTACGTTTAAAATAAAGTAAAATATTGTCCGATCAGAGGAATTTAAGGATGTCCGTTAAGGAGTCAGATGCACACACCACTCATAGACCACTCTGTGGCGAGCTGCGAGGCGAGGGACCATGAGAACGGGCCGGTGACGAGCGATAATGAGCTCCAGCTGCGCGCCACACCAGTCTCTTCTCACGGAGGAGTGACGGGAGCATAAAAGGAGGAGCGACGACAGTGCAAGACGAGAGAGGACTAGGCCTGGATTTATGTTGTGTTTTTGTTTACGTTTGGTTTTGTGTGTGTGCGCGGCAGTCGTCCGTGAGGGGCTGCCGCGGTGACTTTCACTACCCCCAACACCCTTCGCAGGCCGGGGGGGCACTCCCGAGACTGCGCTCTACTCCCCCCCCCCCCCCCCCCCCCCCCGATCATGGCGGCCGCGGTACCTGGGGGTAAGGACAGAGAGGCGAGAGAAACGGAGCCAGGAGCATGAGGAGCGACAAAACGAGAGAGGGGAGAGAGGAGAAATGAAATGAAAAGGAAAAAAAATTGTGGTCCGGTTCCCCGACACACTGCCGCTCGGTCCTCAGCCAGCCGAGAGGCTCTTCCTCGCGGTTCCATGCGATGGCACTGGACGCTCGGTGGACGGCTCGATCCTCCTCCGCCCCCTGGTGGCCGGTGGTGGCTCCTCCTATTGAGGGCAGCCGGCAGCGAGTCCCGCGCTCCCTGCTCCTCCCCATCATGGCAGATGGCAGCAGGCTTCGGCCCACGGCGAACGCCGATGACTCCTCCGCTCCCTCTCAGACGGAAGCCACCCCACCTCGACGCAGGGGCGCAGCAGTGAGCTCTCCGTCCCACCGGATCTTCATTCGCTCCAGCACCACCGTCTCGGGCAGCCCCTCGCGGTCTTCACTCATCCGCGCTGCCCGACCTCCTCAGCACCGCGATCCCCCTCAGCAGCGAGGGCTCTTCGACAGCCTGTCCCTCCTTCCTCCCGGGTTTCGGCACCAACGTAACACTGTTTGTATGTTCCAGGAAGAAGGAGGCGGCAAACCGGCGAACTTTTAAAACTTTAATCAATAATAAATAAACAAAACGAAAGTAACCGCTGCAGCCCCTCATGGACGACTGCCGCGCACACACACAAAACAAAACGTAAACAAAAACACAACGTAAATCCAGGCCTGGTCCTCTCTCGTCTTGCACTGTCGTCGCTCCTCCTTTTATGCTCCCGTCACTCCTCCGTGAGACGAGACCGGTGTGGCGCGCAGCTGGAGCTCATTATCACTCGCCACCGGCCCGCTCTCATGGTCCCTCGCCTCACTGCTCGCCACACACTCATTTCAAACTTGAACAGTGTTTAATTAATTGTGGTTCCAAACAGAGAAACAACAATAATGCATTACAAATATACAACACTGATAAAACATCAATATGCAAATTAATACAATCCGCATTTCGTATGACATTAACATTAGAAATATGTGTATACAGCGATCGATATGCACGTCTCAAAAGACAAACTATAATCAAAATATAAACACACTACAATGAAAAAACAAGATGCACGCACACATGTGATTACTAAGTACTGCAGCATCGTGGATGAACTGGCGAGTGACTGACGCCGGACTAAATAACAGCGAATTAGCGATTGCACATATACAAAGAACTGTATGAACATAATAAATGACTGGTTTAGTCATCATGTTGTCTAAAGAGCCCAGATGATGTCAATTTTAAGAAATGCTCTGTTTTGAGTTAAACATGCAGGACACAGATAATGCTAATAAAAACATAATTACAAACTTACATAACAAATAATAATCATTGCAAAATGTAAACATATACAGTCTACTCCACTTTACTGCAACTGATGAACTGAAAATGAAATGAATAAATGTTTTCTTTGATTTCAGACGTGATGGAAGAGAGCGAGGAGAGTGAAGAACTGAGTGAAGTGGAGGAGGAACATCATGTCAAACCTGGAGAAAAACCTTTGAGTCGCTCAAAGACTAAAAACACATTTATAAAGAAAACAAGAGCCAAGAAATCTACAACCTGCACTCAGTGTGGGAAGAGTTTCACATACAAACAACATCTTGAGCGTCACATGAGAGTTCACACCGGAGAGAAGCCTTTCGCATGTGATCAGTGCAGGAAGAGTTTTGCACAATCATCACAGCTTAAAGTTCACATGAGAATCCACACCGGAGAAAAGCCGTTCTCATGTGATCACTGCGGGAAGAGTTTTGCACAATCATCACAGCTTAAAGTTCACATGAGGATCCACACCGGAGAGAAGCCGTTCGCATGTGATAAATGCGGAAAAACATTTCTTAGTGCATCACACCTGAAGACACACCTGACAGTTCATATGAAGGAGAAGCCACATTCATGTTCTGTGTGTGGAAAGAGTTTTTCACTGCTGTCCATTTTAAAAGTACATCAGAAAATGCACACTGGTGTGAGAGAGTACATGTGCTTTGACTGTGAGAAGACTTTTACTACAGCATACTATTTAAAACGGCACCAGAGGATTCACACTGGAGAAAAACCTTACAAGTGTTCACACTGTGACAAGAGATTCAGTCTGTCAGGAACTCTGAAAACACACGCGAGGATCCATGCAGAAATGGAGGGGTTCGTTGATACTGATATAAACTGTGAAACACAACAGGCAGTCGTTCAGAACTAGGGATGGAACGATTACCGGTTTCACGATAAAACGTACTGACGGTTAGTAATATAGTTCAAAATGTAATTATCATTAAAACCGTGTTTGATTATCACGATTTTGAAAACTCGCTGTAAATCCTGTCCAGCCAGCATCAGTGTAACGCAGGCGCAGACGCAACACTGTTCTCTGAATGAGAGGAAATGGCGGAAGGCAGTGACAGCGCCGGGGGATTGTTCGGCCTTCTAAAAGGATCAAATCTGAGGTGTGGTCATATTTTGGCTTTTACAAAAGTCCTGAGGGAAACTTAATCGAAGATGGTCAGAACATGCCAGAAGAAAGTCGCTGTAACAGGGGCAAACACTTCAAATCTTCAAACTGTAAGGCTGGAAAAACTATAGCAAATTCCAGGCTGTCTGATTGAGGAACAATCACTCCCAGAGAAGACAAAGGACACTTTCTGGAAATTAACATCTGAACTGTCTCTTACGAAATTAGCATCACCATTTGAGACGCAACTCTCACATCAGTATCATCCTAATCTACATCTTTCTCTGTTGACTCCCTCTTCCCCCACTCTTACTCTCTCTCATGCTGAGATCACCTGAAATTTACCCCAAATCTATATGGTTTAACATGAACAAGTACAATACAGTATTATACATGTTTGAGATCATTGGAAATGTCTCAGTGCGACTGGTACAAAGGTCTGATCCCCACAGAAGTAAACCCAAAAGGTACTAAAGGTTTTAAGAGTTTAGAGATATTTTGCCTAATGTGTGATGGGTGTGTCTCCGGCCAAATGTTCTCTACCTCCTGCCGTCAATACAGGTCTATGGGACAGTGATTAATGTAAATTCCCATTGTTAACACGTTTCCATTTGAAAGAGGTTTCTGTCTTGGTCTGGTATTTAAGGAGATGTTGCAAAGAGGTCGGGGCTCGAACCTTTACATCGGTCAACCCGTAACGCTGAGTGTCTCTTAGATGCTCAGCGTTATGTAATTCTCAGAAGGTCAGGTATCCATATTTTATTCTTTACTTCAGAGCATTTGATGTTATGTATGGATTATCTTTGAATTGATTATGTAATTGGCATGATACATTTACCTGACTAATAATAAATTGTTACACTGATTTATTCTGACTTACTCTGGAATTATTAACTATGAACGGGTATAATTTCAACAAAGGGTTAAACTGAATAATTAAATGTGTAAACTATTAAATATAAATGACCAAATAACCAATTGGCATTCTAACCTAAATTTGAGGTCATAATAAAATGGAGTCAGATAAAGATAAATTAGAATTAAATCGCGCAAGAAACCTTCACCCACCTTTATTGGGACGATTGGGCGGCCTTACAAAACAAAGCAAATGGACCTCAATACTAAAACTACGTCTGGGAAATAATAATGTGAAGCTTAAGCCAAAGACGAACGAACAAGTTCAGACAAGACTAGGGTGATATTTAAGGGATAATAATGTATTCATTGTACACTTATCAAACAGATTTTCTTTACCACATAAATAATTACGGGGACATATTGAATTGAGATTAATGTTTTAAATCATACCTGTTTATAAATCCATTTTGTACAGTGTACAAAACAATCGACCAGACAAGATGATCACAAGAAGTTATAGTAATAATTATAGTAGTATTAATAGTAAAGTCCTCTGATTTAATTTTCATTACAATCAAAAACAGAGACGGAAGTTGCATCTGAACGAAACAAGAGCGCGTGTCCGTTGTGATGCGTGGATGTGCGCTGTTATAATGCGTTGCTATTGACGACGGTCATCATAAAGGAATGAAATGCATTAGAATAGAATCTTGCTTAAAAAACTGCACAGAGCTGCTTATTTTATTTATTGTTTGTTGATTTCAAATATAAATCTTGTTGAAATGTTTTCAGTGTGTGCATCTGTTCTTTTTGAACACTCATCTCATTTGAACGAAACCGTGATCATATTGATAATCGTGATAATTTGGGTCACTATAATCGTGATATGAAATTTGCATACCGTTCCATCCCTAGTCAGAACTGAATGAGATGATTCTTATTTACTGAAGACTTGATGGGCATACATGTGTGAATCTGTAACATATTGAACAAGAGAAATAAACATTGATATATACATACAAAAGCATTACTGAACAATGTTGAGAGAGTGTTTTGTCCCCCCTATGATAACAGTAACTTTATCAAATGTTTACAGAACAAGCGGGAACCCAGTGTGCCTGTCTCTTTCTCTATTTCTGTTCTGTTACGTGATAGAAACTCTAAGGCCTTCTCAGGCCGTAGAGCAAACCCATCTAATCTGCTGCCTGTTACATGTCAAACTAAGATTACTGTGGGGGGGGGGATTAATACTGTTAAGTTAGCACTTTCAAACATCCGTTCACTTAAGAACAAATCATTTCAAGTCAACGACTTAACCACAAACAACCTAGATTTTTTGCTTCTAAGTGAAACGTGGCTAGAAGAAAACTGCAGTGCAACAGTCCTCAATGAAACAGCCCCTCCTAACTTTACTTTTATGAGTGTCTGCAGAGCGGTTAGGAGAGGTGGAGGTGTTGCTGCTCTTTTTAAAGATGTCTATCAATGCAAGCAAGTATCATTTGGTGATTTATTTGTCTTTTGAATATCTGGGTATTGTGTTAAAAGGTGCTCCACGCATCCTGCTTATCATTATTTACAGGCCTCAAATATATTCTACAGCCTTTGTTGAGGATTTTACAGAGCTGTTATCAACAATCTCTTCAGAGTTTGACTGTTTTGCTATTGCTGGGGATTTTAATATTCACATAGATAATGCAGAAATCAATATGGCAATCATAACAGTTTTAAATACTTTTGACTCAACATGTACATGGACCCACACATGATCGTGGACACACTCAAGATTTACATATCAGTAAGGGTCTAAACATTTCATCGATTGTTATTAAGGATGTGGCACTGTCTGATCATTTCTGTATTTTCTTTGATATATTGATCTCTCCTGTCAAAAAGAGATGCTTAAATGAGAACACCAATGTGCTGTTTATGAAGGCTATATCTCTAACACCAAGCATATGTGCAGACTCTGTTGATTTTCTCCTTGACTTCTTTTAACTCAAAAGTTAAGAGTGTAATTGATGATATTGCTCCTGTGAAAGTCAGGAAAAAGAGTGGCAGACACAAAGCACCTTGGAGAAACTCGACAGCAGTGCAAATAATAAAAAAAGACAATGCAGAAAAGCTGAGCGCATGTGGCGGAAGACAAAACTTGTAGTCCATTATAACATCTATAAAGACAGCCTTCATGTTTTCAATGTGGAGCTAGGCAAAGCTAGACAGACCTTCTTCTCAAATATTATAAACAGAAACATAAAGAACACGCGCACTCTTTTTTGCTACTGTAGAGAGACTAACAACACCCCCGAGTCACATTCCCAGAGAAATGCTCTCAGACAGCAAATGCAGTGAGTTTGCTTCCTTCTTCTCCGAGAAAATCCATAATATCAGAAAGGCAATCAGCACATCCATGAGTTGCTCTGGGGTCAGTCAGATCAGACCACAATCTCAGAAAGTTACTATGTCTGATTTCGAAGCAATTGATGGTAAAATTTTAGAAGAAACGGTACAGCACCTTATTGTCTGGATAACACCATATTGAGCAACTACAGACCAATCTCAAATCTCCCCTTCATAGCAAGATCATTGAAAAAGTTGTTTTCAATCAGCTAAACAAATTCTTAAGCTCAAACGGATACTTTGACAATTTTCAATCTGGTTTCCGACCGTATCACAGCACAGAGACAGCGCTCATAAAGATAATAAATGATATTCGCTTAAATAATGATACAGGCAAATCATCAATTCTGGTGCTACTCGACCTCAGTGCTGCATTCGACACTGTTGACCACAACATACTTCTTGACAGGCTGGAAAACTGGGTCGGGCTTTCTGGGATGGTCCTTTAATGGTTCAGGTCATACTTGGAAGGGAGAGGTTATACCTATAGGTGACCTATAGGTTATACAGGTTATACAGTATAGGTGACCATAAGTCTGAGTGGACATCCATGACATGCAGAGTCCCTCAAGGGTCAATTCTTGCACCACTCCAATTCAACCTGTATATGCTGCCACTGAGCCAAATAATGAAAAAGAACAAAACTGCTTACCACAGCTATGCAGACGACACCCAGATCTACTTAGCACTATCACCTAATGACTACAGCCCTATTGACTCCCTGTGCAAATGCATTGATGAAGTTAACAACTGGCTGTGCTAAAACTATCTTCATTTAAACAAAGACAAAACTTAAATCACTACATTTGGAAATAAAGATGAAATTCTCAAGGTGAACGCATATCTTGAGGCTAAAGGTCTAAAAAACTAAAAATCGTGGTGTGATTTTGGAGTCAGACCTGAGTTTCAGTAGTCATGTCAAAGCAATAACTAAATCAGCTTACTATCATCTGAAAAATATTGCAAGAATTAGATGCTTTGTTTCCAGGCAAGACCTAGAGAAACTTGTTCATGCTTTCATCACCAGCAGGGTGGACTATTGTAATGGACTCCTCACGGACCTTCCCAAAAAGACCATTAGACAGCTGCAGCTCATACAGAACGCTGAGCAGAACCAGAAAATAAGACCATATCACACCAGTCCTCAGGTCTTTACACTGGCTTCCAGTTACATTTAGGATCGATTTTAAAGTACTGGTACTTGTTTATAATCACTCAATGGCCTAGGACCTCAATACATTGCAGATATGCTGATTAAATACAAACCCAACAGATCTCTCAGATCATCAGGATCAAGTCAGTTAGAAATACCAAGGGTTCACTCAAAGCAAGGAGAGTCTGCGTTTAGCTCTTATGCCATCCGCTGCTGAACCAGCTTCCTGAACAGATCAGATGTGCTCCAACAGTAGCTATATTCAAATTATTTATTTAGTCAGAATCCACATTCAGATTATTATTTTTGGTTAGGGCTGGAAGAGATTGGAAAAGGAGAGCAGCTTCGCTTCATTCTGCTTGTGAAGAGTGAGGCATAATTATACTAGGGGTTAATGGTATAAGAAGTCGCCGATAGTGTCGTTATGTGCTAAAGGCATAGGTAAAACGGTAGCAGACAGTGCAAAGAAGCGGACTCAAGAAAGGGGAGGCCCTGCGGGGCATAGCTAACGTCCCCTACAGGAGCCCGTCTTGGACCGACTTGTAAGGTCCAGGAGACATTACGAACCTGCTCCATCTCTTCCATCTCAGATAGGGGAACCCCGAATTTAGAGAATCAGGCAGTTAGGGATCTATTTATCATCATCATTTTTACTTTTAATTGTTATACATGGTATTTTTATTTTTTATGCATATGTTATCACTATTTTAATTCATTTTCTATGTAAAGCACTTTGAATTACCATTGTGTATGAAATGTGCTATATAAATAAACTTGCCTTGCCTCACTCATTCATTTGGATAACAATGTTACTTAAGCTGCGTTTCCACCGTGGGAACTTTCACCAGGAACTAGGGACTTTAGGGTGGTACTCTGTGTGTTTCGCACGGAGGAACCAGGGTCTAAATAAAGTTCTGGGTAAAAATGTCCCACTCAAAACAGCCCTGCTCGTGAGGTAGTACTTTTTCAAAGTTTAGGAACTTTCGGGGGAACAATCATTTGAGAGCAAGTCAGAATAAAATCTAATTTATAATTAGTCAGTATCATGTGTGGTGGAAAAAATTAATCATAGAAGAAAATTAATTCTAATCATTATGCATGTGTTTTCTATTTGCTATGCCTGACTGTTAAAATCAACAGAGGGAGCCACAGTGACCAGCTCTCAGGACCTTAGTTAAGTCATGTCAAGTCAACTTTATTTATATAGCGCTTTTTACATTGCAGATTGTTTCAAAGCAGCTTCACAGTGTTAAACAGAAAAATAATGAACAGAATTTGATTCGGCTGTACAGCCGCTCTGGAGAAAACGGTGATGTCATCAGCTCATTTCAATTATCATATATATTCAAGTAATGTAGTTGATATAGTTAATTTAGTTTAGTAATTAAATTTATTTGGATATTTAGTTGAAAATTTAGTGTCCCCAACTGAGCAAGCCAGAGGCGACAGTGGCAAGGAACCAAAACTCCATCAGGTGTCCTAATGGAGAAAAATAAACCTTGGGAGAAACCAGGCTCAGTCGGGGTGCCAGTTCTCCTCTGGCCAATTAACAAACAGTGTATGTTTATTATTTTGGCAGCCTTATAGGTCAGAAGTAATATTAGATCGGAATATATACGGGTTTATTGAGGATGGCGTGCCGATTAAACAATTATTAAATAGGAATATTCGAAATATCGGAGTCATCACGCCGGAGATGGATCCATTGAGGATGCCATGTCGATGAGCAATTTCAGAGGGTAGACTAATTGACACGGTCTCTGCAGACACTTCAGGGATGCGTTGGTAATGTCTGTGCGCTGGTCCACCATCTGATCTGGATACGCCATTCACACCCCACAGCACACATAGGTACATGGCTTCCCAGTGTAAAAACTGGAACTAAATTATACAACACAGATTATGGTAGGATAGACACCACCCATCTCCTATACCCAACATACACAACACACACCCTTAATTCTACAACCGCACAACATCTCTACCTGGCATAGATCATAGGACTATCCAGGCCAAAATCATTGACATAATGCAAATCTATCATACATTATTCACCTTCATACATATAGGACAAGGGAAATTATTTTCATATTTCCTTTTCAGTTATGTTGAACAAGTTTACGGCTTACAGCCATGTCAACTTCCTGTATGTAAACCATGGAAGGTGCATAAAACATGTGCATGGCTATCGTCACACATCCAGTGATTGACAATTAAGTGATCAGCAAATTAATGGACAAAATGTTTATTATGTCCAGTCCTTAGCATTGTTGCAAACTGGGAGGGCGCCAACATATGTTTCCAACATATGACTAATGACAATGAAAATATATCCACAGAGTTAGATCTGGAATGCAGGCATTTCTATCAATTAGTTAAACAATTCTCAGTCAGACCTGCATCATTTAGTGTGACTTAGCCTGTACATCAAATGTACAGAAGATGAGTGCAAATGCTAAACTAGAAATTTCATTCTCTCATTCTCTAAGTAATCAGATTGAAACATTAGCTTTCAGTAATGAGTTGCAGGGTCCTCCTGGGGAGAACACAGATGTTTCCTCAAAGTGTAAAGACACTTTCCACTGACACTTTCTCCGCTGTGTATAATCATTAACGAGATTACTGTATAAAAATGAGATTACTGCACTGATGAATTACAACTGAAAACAATATCCACTACATGTTGAATCCAGATATGAAGCATGCGTGTCATGAGTTAAGAGCCCCAGGGGGAACCAAACGCTGGTTTATTTAAGAATATGCATATGTGCAGTTTCATATCCTGATGCAGAGATTCTAAGAAAATCTAAATATATCTGACTGGATTATGGAATAATAGATGGTTAAAGACATCCTGACAACGGAATTTAAATATTTCATAATTGTACAAGATGACAAATCAATCTGAAGTTGATTTATTTAAAAATAAAATAAAAAACATAAAAACATACAAAGTTTGTACTGTGTGTTATGTTCTTGTTGTAGCTTCCCAGAACCAATGCACACCCACTTTCTTTTTTCTTTTTTTTAAACTTCCTCATCTGTTGGTTTAAAAACTGCCTTTTCTGATTTTCTCCTCTTATCGTAGCTCATGAGCTCCTGAAGAACCTCACAAAAGACAACAACAATCCCCGGTTATTTACGGGTAAAGTAAAAGATTAACATAGCAATTGGTGAACGTCACAGGTAAATTCTGCCTCCCTAATTTTGCTATATTGTTAGGGTTTATCTTGCCTGTTATGTCTTAGATTGTTTGCTGTTTTTCAGTATCTGAGCTTCACTGGATCTGGATCATCTGAGGGGTTCGACTGAATCAGGATGCTGGTGATCATTGAAGCTCTTCTTCTCATTTCAGCTGCTCTAGGACAGGTGAGCTTGTGTTCTAGTATGAATTACAGATTACAGACATGAACACGGATCATTGATCATTACGATTCCTGCAGGATCACAGAACTGCTGATGCTGAAGGACAGATATTTCCATTGGATATGGCAGAGAATTCTGTTGATGACCTTTATGTTGGTTGCAGAAAGAGCATAACATGTCTGGTTGAGAAAATATTGCTACCGAATGAACTCAATATCTCATCTGAATTCAGAATGGTTTGGCAAGATGCTGTAAAAGATCATGAGCCTCCTGCAGATAACCTGGCAGAGATCCATTCAATTGCCATTCATGTGTACACTAACTCACGTTTTGATCTCTATCAGGATTTTAATAATGCTGTTCTTACTGATAAACAAAAATACAAAGACAGAACATACACATGGTATTCACTTCAGTTTTTGCTGATAGAAGCAATACAGATTCTGAAGGAAACACAAAATGGGTGCAAGTCAACTTATCGTGGAGCAAACATTGAATTTGATAAGAATGTCCTGAACACAGAGGTCCGTTTTGGCCAGTTTGCATCCTCCTCTCTTGAACTTACAGAAGCAAAGCGTTATGGAAATGTATCTTGTTTTGAAATCAGAACTTGTGAAGGTGCTGATGTGTCAAAATATTCCACATTTCCTCATGAGAAAGAGGTGCTGATTCCTCCATATGAGAAGTTTCATGTCACTGCTGTCAAGACAAACAGAGATGAGACAGATCTCTGGTGTGCAACTGTGTTTGTGTTGGAAAGCACTGGAGTAAGAAGTGACCTGAACTGTGCTCTATTCACGAGACCAACGGAGTCGGTAACAAAAGCACCCAGATTTAGTGAGTATCTATTTGGTAGACGACGCTTTGGTAGATATGCGTTCTCCAGTTTACAAGAGGACCCTATGACATTGGAATTGCTCACATGTTCATACAATTTTTCTATTGCCGTTTAATCTTAAGTTGTGTGATGTGTCTTCAGAATTAAGTTAGAGACCAGTCAATGTATCTATAGTAATGTTTTCAGTGTTATAAGATGATTTTGTGAAGCAGTAATTTTTCCTTTCCTTAGCCTTGGTTTAATAACACTTGTTGAATGCAACTAGATTATTCAATAAACTGAGCTGATTTTTGCCATGAATTTGTCTCCTGCTCCTGTTGTAATGTAAACACATGCATTTTCTGTAAAGCTGCTTTAATACGTTTTGTATTGTAAAAAAAAAAAGCGCTATACAAATAAATGTGAATTGAATGTGGTGTGAAATTACATAAAAATGCATGCATTCACCCTAAATTTACATTTTCAGTTATTTAACTGATTATGTTTTACTGGGGGGGAAATGAAATTGTCCTTAAAAATAAAGGCAATTGTTATGATTTTCATGTGAAAAAAAAATGTTAACACCTGATTTGTCCATAAAAAAATAACACATTTTCTTAGAGTTGAACATACACTTCACTTTTTTTTATTTTTATAAGACAGCTTATTTCTTCTAAAAATGCAGATATTCAGACCACTGAAAAAAACAGGCCTTCTTCCTTAAAAGTAAATATGAAGTTTAACCTGAGATGTCCATAAATTTACATATATATATAATTAAGTGATCATGCTGTTAACAAGCAGACTCACTGAAGGAAAGAAGATGAAAAAAAGAGACAGGAAGAAACACTGGCCGCATACTCACTGAGTAGGTACTTCATTTCAATAAGTACTTAATGAGCGCTAAAAGAGTAGGTACTATATAGCCTGATCGTGTTATGAATTCAACAACTTAAAAGATATGAATGACAGGTTAAATTGTAAATATCTTGATATTTCTTGAATACGTTGTTAATAAAGGTAAAAGCACAGAAAATAATATCTTTAAATTAAATCAAAACTACTACATTTGCATTATATTATTCTTATACTTTTCATCGTCAAGGATAAATCACAGATTTCAGTAGACTGTCTGCAGAATGAGAAGGCAGATGTCAAGTCACCTTTACTTATATAGCGCTTTTTACAATGCAGATTGTTTCAAAGCAGCTTCACAGTGTTAAACAGGAAAATAATGAACAGAATTTGATTCGGCTGTACAGCCGCTCTGGAGAAAACGGTGATGTCATCAGCTCAGTTCAATTATCATATATATTCAAGTAATGTAGTTGATATAATTTAGTTTAGTAATTAAATTTATTTGGATATTTATTTGAAAATTTAGTGTCCCCAACTGAGCAAGCCAGAGGCGACAGTGGCAAGGAACCAAAACTCCATCAGGTGTCCTAATGGAGAAAAATAAACCTTGGGAGAAACCAGGCTCAGTCGGGGTGCCAGTTCTCCTCTGGCCAATTAACAAACAGTGTATGTTTATTATTTTGGCAGCCTTATAGGTCAGAAGTAATATTAGATCGGATTATTCGAAAGATCGGAGGCATCACACCGGGTTTATTGAGGATGGTGTGTCGATTAAACAATTATTAAATAGGAATATTCGAAATATCGGAGTCATCACGCCGGAGATGGATCCATTGAGGATGCCATGTCGATGAGCAATTTCAGAGGGTAGACTAATTGACACGGTCTCTGCAGACACTTCAGGGATGAGTTGGTAATGTCTGGGCGCTGGTCCACCATCTGATCTGGATACGGCCCGGATCCGGCTGACTGCAGTAAACCTCGGGATAAACAGAGAGACTAACATTAGCGTAGATGCCATTCCTCTTATGATGTAACGAGTACATCAGGTGTTATGGGAAGTGTTCCCGGTTCCGGCTGACCTAGTTAATGCAGCCTAACAATTTGAATAAAATATAAATTAAAAATGTTTTATGTGTATGCCATAGTAAAGAGATGTGTTTTTAGTCTAGATTTAAACTGACAGAGTGTGTCTGCTTCCCGAACAATGCTAGGAAGGCTGTTCCAGAGTTTGGGTGCTAAATAAGAAAAGGATCGACCTCCTGCAGTTGATTTTGATATTCTAGGTATTATCAACTGGCCAGAGTTTTGAGACCGCAATAGACGTGATGGAGTATAATGCGTTAAGAGCTCGCTCAAGTTTTAGATTAGATTAGATTCAACTTTATTGTCATTACACAAGTACATTACACAAGTACAGGTACAAGGCAACGAAATGCAGTACTGGGGAGCTAAACCATTTAGTGATTTGTAGGTAATTAGCAAGATTTTAAAATGTATGCAATGTTTAATAGGGAGCCAGTGCAGTGTTGACAGAACCGGGCTAATATGGTCATACTTCCTGGTTCTAGTAAGAACTCGAACTGCTGCGTTTTGGACCAGCTGCAGTTTATTTATTAAGCGAGCAGGGCAACCACCCAGTAGAGCATTACAATAATCTAGCCTTGAGGTCATGAACGCATGAACTAACTGTTCAGCATTTTGGATTGAAAGCATATGCCGTAATTTAGATATATTCTTAAGATGGTAGAATGCAGTTTTACAGATGCTAGAAACGTGGCTTTCAAATGAGAGATTGGTATCAAAGAGCACACCCAGGTTCCTAAATGACGACGAGGACTTGACTGCAGCTGGTCCAAAACGCAGCAGCTCGAGTTCTTACTAGAACCAGGAAGTATGACCATATTAGCCCGGTTCTGTCAACACTGCACTGGCTCCCTATTAAACATCACATACATTTTAAAATCTTGCTAATTGCTTACAAATCACTAAATGGTTTAGCTCCCCAGTACTTGAGCGAGCTCTTAACGCATTATACTCCATCACGTCTATTGCGGTCTCAAAACTCTGGCCAGTTGATAATACCTAGAATATCAAAATCAACTGCAGGCGGTCGATCCTTTTCCTATTTAGCACCCAAACTCTGGAACAGCCTTCCTAGCATTGTTCGGGAAGCAGACACACTCTGTCAGTTTAAATCTAGACTAAAAACGCATCTCTTTACTATGGCATACACATAAAACATTTTAATTTATATTTTATTCAAATTGTTAGGCTGCATTAACTAGGTCAGCCAGAACCGGGAACACTTCCCATAACACCTGATGTACTCGTTACATCATAAGAGGAATGGCATCTACGCTAATGTTAGTCTCTGTTTATCCCGAGGTTTACTGCAGTCAGCCGGATCCGGGCCGTATCCAGATCAGATGGTGGACCAGCGCCCAGACATTACCAACTCATCCCTGAAGTGTCTGCAGAGACCGTGTCAATTAGTCTACCCTCTGAAATTGCTCATCGACATGGCATCCTCAATGGATCCATCTCCGGCATTGTAAAAAGCGCTATATAAATAAACTTGACTTGACTTGACTTCAACAGTAATGCAACATGTGAGTAACTGTGTTCATTCTAATGCCTGATCTGAAATGTGATGATTCATGTAGTCAGATGTTTTTTGAATGTGTGTCAGTAAATCAAACCAGTGACTAAACATCAACTTGCGTTGTTTCTCTTAGTAGGATGAAAATAATCTGTTATTTAACAGTGATTAAATTCTATAAAGAAAGCGATCAAAGAAAGCTCCCTTTGCAATCGTTTGAGCAGCACGCGCTGAACCTGTCAATCAAACAGAGAGTTTATCAGTGACTCCTGTTTTATTCAGCGAATCTCTTAACTATATCACGTTTGCACTGTTAGTGAAGATGAAAGAATTCGTTGGTGTATAGAAACTGAGTTGCAATGACGAGATCGCTGCTTTCATGCGCTCAGCATCGGCTACAATGATCATCACTGCAACCTTTCATGCCACAATCTTAATATAATGCCATAGGTCTAAATGTAATGCAACACTTTTCACGATTAGCCATGAGAACTGTAATAGTAAAAACTAAAAGAGGGAGTAATACTATTTCAAATGCACACACTCACACACACCTTCTCTCAGCGTGCGCAAGTTCTCTTTCGCATCTTTCTCATGAATGTTTAGATTGGCAAGGCTTAAATGAGTTTAGTTGAGTTTAGTTTAGTATATGACTGAGTCAGTCATGTTCGAGCAGACGGCGCTCGCACACAAGAGTGACTGTTTTTTTTGTAATGTATTTGGAAGCCAGAGTGTGTATCCATTGACAGAAACATACATTAACCTAACTCTGCCTGTCTGTTTTACAAGTTGTTATTTTCAAGAAACCATATTATAGATGCGTCAAGATTTGAGATGAACCGCAGTGCAAGCGCGTGCCGCACCGTGGGTGGAGAACTGTACGGTTCGATTTTTTACCTTGAACAGTTCCACCCCTAATATATATCATTTACAATGTATAAATTATATAATGTTAACACTGTAAATATTAGAATATTTGATCTGCCAAAAGAGAAATAAAGGTTAAAGTAAATTAACCAAATCAAATTATTTTTAGGAGCTGAAGTAGCCACTTAAGAAATTATGGATAAATCTGTCCTAACCAGCCATAACAACTGACATGACAAAGAAACATCATCTGAAGTTTTCACAGTGAATAAAGTTCATCTTCATAACCAGCAGATTCAACTGTGAGATTCAGATCAACTCAAAGACGGAGTTCCTCCCCAAAGAACAAGCTCAAAAAGTTTTATTCTTGTATATCATTTTGTTTCTTGATGTAAATGACATTATTGTCATATGTTCAATTGTCGTATAATGCATATGCATCTCTTGTCGTTTGCTTACTCTTTCATGAAGAAATGTAGAAGCTTGAAGAGAAGAGGCTGTATATGTAACGATTCACCAGTGTGAATTCCATCATAGACTACATCACCCATAATCCTTTGCCCAGCACTCACTGTTTACACCCGTGTCTCATTTACCTCATTACCTCTGCCTATATCTAGCCTGTTCACCCTGTCATTCTTTGCTAAGTCTTGTTTAGTGTTACACTGCATTTCTGAACGTTTTCCCTGGTTTCATGGCTCTTGGTTTGTTGGATTTCTTGCCTGTTTCCTGGATTACCCTTTTGCCTCTGTCTCCTGCTTTGTTTGCCTGTTTGGACTGCCTACCTGTGTTTTGACCTTGCCTGTACTTTTGACTACGATTGTGGAGCCCCCTTCATTAAAGCTGCATTTGGATTCTCTACCTGTGTCTCGGAGCAGCGCGTAACAGAAACGCTTTTAAGAGTGAGTAAGTTATTTTTAATTTGTTCTTCACTGTTGTTTTTAAAAAGACTAATAAACATTAAAATGAACATTACAGAATACAAGTAAATATATTCAGTCAGTGTAGGATTGAAATCAATCAAAGACATTTGCTTACTGTTTTCA
Organism: Rhinogobio ventralis; assembly: GCA_039654625.1. NCBI lineage: Eukaryota > Metazoa > Chordata > Actinopteri > Cypriniformes > Gobionidae > Rhinogobio > Rhinogobio ventralis. Next base: position 1,058,702 of record CM077196.1, read on the forward strand.
ACCCCATCTCTCTTATCAGAACGGCCATTTGGAATTCCTAAAGACAAAGAGATTCTGAAGGCCTGTAGGCCAAAGGTGTGTCACACCTGTAGTACAGTAATTCAGGTACAGGAATTGAATAATTGAATAAAAATTAAATAACATTGCATGATATTCACTGTATATATGAATAGATTAATCCTTGTTAAAGCTACAAAAGTTATCCAGTCAAAATGAGCCGAGACGGCCCTACAGAGCAGACCTGTGTCAGTCATACAGGTTATTATTGAGAGTGACATTAATGAGAAGTAATAACTTAAACTCCAAATTCAACATGTGAACGTGGACTGGTTATGTTTGAAAAGTACCAGCAAAATAGACAGGAAAAACTGATCTCAGTTCATAGCATGGCGGTAAAAAGGAAAAAAAGACTTAAACCTAACAAATTTCAAATAAAAATAGAGTTTGGGGGAATAATACATTTGAATAATACATGATTCCAAAGTAAAATAAAGTGTGTGTAGGGGGGTGGGGTGTTGGATAATTCCCTGAGAACAGGGAATGAGACATTGCATCAAGCTCGATTGGGGAACGCCTCAGCGTGACTGACTGAAGCATCTGTCAAATCACGGCAATCCTATTGGTTGCCAACAGCCATTGCGTCAAGTCAACTTTATTTATATAGCGTTTTTTTACAATGCCAATTGTTTCAAAGCAGCTTCACAGTGTTAAACAGGAAAATAATGCAACAGAATTTGATTCGGTTGTACAGCCGCTCTGGAGAAAACGGTGATGTCATCTAACTCATTTCAATTATCATATAGTGTCAATACGGGCAGATCAGTAATATAGTTTAATATTTAGTGTCCCCATCTGAGCAAGCCAAAAGACAAAGGCAGTGGCAAGGAACCAAATCTCCATCAGGTGACATAATGGAGAAAAAAACCTTGGGAGAAACCAGGCTCAGTTGGGGTGCCAGTTCTTCTCTGGCCAACCAACCAACCAACAGTGTATGATTATGATTCTGGCAACATTACGGTCAGAAGTCATATTAGATCGGAATATTCGAAAGATCGGAGTCATCACGCCAGAGACGGGTTTACTGAGGATGTTGTGTTGATGAGGCATTTATAGGGGGGAGTCTAGCTGACACGTCTCTGCAGACACTTCAGGGATGCGTTGTCATGTCCAGGCGCAGGTCCACCATCTGATCTGGATACGGCCCGGATCCAGCTGACTGCAGTAAACCTCAGGATAAACAGAGAAAGCATATGCTCTAATTTAGATATATTCTTAAGATGGTAGAATGCAGTTTTAAAGATGCTAGAAACAAGGCTTTCAAATGAGAGATTGGTATCAAAGAGCACACCCAGGTTCCTAACTGACGACGAGGACTTGACAGAGCAGCCATCAAGTGTTAGACAGTATTCTAGGTTACTACATGTGGAGTTTTTTTTTGTCCAATAATTCAAAATTCTGTTTTTTCTGAATTAAGTTGCAGGAAATTACTAGTCATCCAATTTTTTTATATCAGCTATGCATTCTGTTAATCTTGTGAATTGGTAGGTTTCGTCAGGGCGTGAAGAAATATAGAGCTGAGTATCGTCAGCATAACAATAAAAACTAACGCCATGCTTCTAATGATATCTCCCAGTGGTAGCATGTACAGGGTGGAAAGCAACGGTCCTAGCACTGAGCCCTGCGGTACTCCATATTGAACTTGTGATCGGTGTGACATCTCTTCATTTACTGCTACAAACTGATAACGGTCAGGTAAGTATGATTAAAACCATGCCAATGCGATTCCACTAATGCCAACATAATTTTCGAGCCTATTCAAAAGAATGTTGAGGTCAATAGTTTTGAATGCAGCACTAAGATCAAGTAACACTAATAGAGCGATACAACCAAGATCAGATGATAAGAGTAAATCATTTGTAACTCTGATGAGAGCAGTCTCAGTACTATGATACGGTCTAAATCCTGACTGGAAATCCTCACAGATACCATTTCTAAAAAGCAGCATAGTTGTGAGGACACTGCTTTTTCTAGTATTTTTGACAGAAAGGGTAGATTTGAGATTGGCCTGTAATTGACTAATTCTGTAGGATCAAGTTGCGGTTTTTTAATAAGTGGTTTAATAATAGCCAGCTTAAAAGTTTTCGGTACATATCCTAATGTCAAGGATGAATTAATGATATTAAGAAGAGGATCTATGACCTCTGGAAGCATCTCTTTTAGTAGTTTAGTCGGTACAGGGTCGAGCATACATTTTGATGATTTAACGAGTTTAGCCAATTCTTCTTCTCCTATAGCAGTGAATGAATGTAATTTTTCCTCAGTGACACTACAATGCTCTGTCTGATGTGATACAGTAGTAGACGGCTGCATGGTTATACTTTTTTTCCTAATATTATTAATCTTACAAGTAAAGCAGTTCATAAAGTCATTACTGCTGTGCTGTTTGCAAACATCAGAAGTTTATCTAATGTAGCCACTGTATCAAATACATACCTAGGATTGTGTTTGTTTTCTTCTAAGAGAGTTGAGAAATAAGCAGATCTAGCAGTTTTTACGGCCTTTCTGTATGCAATCATGCTCTCTTTCCACAAAATGCGAAAAACTTCCAGTTTTGTTTTCTGGCTGCTGTTTTAAGGGCCAGAGTGTGCTCGTTGTACCACGGCGTTGGACTATTTTCTCTAATCTTCTTTAAGTGCTGGGGAGCAACTGTGTCTAAAGTGCTTGAAAAGAGAGAGTCAATAGTTTTCTTTTAACTGAGTAAGGTCATAAACGGCTTAAGCATAAACCGGTCGACACAGGTAATTTTTTGCCTCCTACCCCGATTTCGCGCGGCATGCATTAACCTGCTTTCTGTGGGCTTATTGAAGTGCGCATGTGTGATGCATGACAGGAACGCATCCTTAGTGCAGATTTAAGCACATCCAGATAGAGTGAGAGTTTTACAAGAAAGAATGAATGAAATCTCACCAACGCAGATTCTTTCATGACCCAGAAAACCACGAGGCTATAAATAGATGAGCCCCAGCTGCAAGCCCTCAGGTCTTTTTATTTTAAGACCACTCTGCGTTGGTGTGCAAAAACAATCTCTCTGAAAATCTCTCTCTACCTTTCAAAACTCGGCTTGAGATATTTGTTAGGAGTTTTCAACTGGCAGTGTGCAGATTTCTCTCTTTCTCATCTCTATTACAAAGAAACCTCAGTGGAAAGAGTTCAAGTTAAAAGAAATCTAATCAGTTGAAAATTAGTCAGCAGAGTAAACGCTGTGTCTCTCCATGTTCTCTTCCAAATGTCAGAACTGGATACACACTGCTGTGTGTGTTTGGGGAAGACGAGTGCGAGCATTGCGAGCCTTTACAGTTAAAATGCTTTGTGCCTGTCTTGGCTACTTTCAGTCCGCACCCGTGTTGCGGGGCTCCCAAATGGGTTTGGCTGATGAGCAAGAGACGGGTCCGTCCCTTTCGCTTGCTCGCTCACCAAATCTACACGTTTCCTCGCGTGATCCCGTGTTTCTTCGGCTCGCGCGGGGAACGATGATGAATCTCTGGGTCTGCGGATTTCGAGCAGCCGGCCTGCGATCGTTCCTCACATGATAGTAAATCCATGACGAGGAATTTATCGAGGTGGTTGTTCGCGCGGTGGCCAGGGTACAGTTTGACTGGCACTGTGAACGAGAGGTCCCCAAACGCAATGAGCTTGAGTTTAGGTTTCTGTCCAGTGGTAAAGTCATGGCGAAAACCATTTACTTCACATGTTTTTGTGCCCTTGATGTCGATTTTTTTCGACTATCATGGGTGAGAAATTGCGTGGGTATGTAGAGATGCCCCAGGTGGAAGAGACGCTTGCAAGCTATCTCTCGCCTGGGTCTGCATCTTCATTAAAGAGACCTACCTCCCCACGAAGCCATGTAGAAAACAGACTTCGGCTCTCGTGGGCAAAGTTTATATATACAGTACTGTGCAAAAGTCTTAGGCACGTTGGTATTTTCACACGAAAAATGTTTTTAAGCCAGTTATTTATGTCTTTTACTGTAGTGTGTCAGTGGGAAATATAAGTTTACATTTCCAAGCACTCATTTTGCAATTAATTGTAATAATCCAGTGAGATTTTGAAAAAAAAAAAAATGTATGCACAAGAAGTCTGGAAGCTGCAGTTTCCAGTGAAATGTTAGACGTTCTGTGTTTAAATCCTGCTATCATCCAGGATATAGAACATCTAACATCCGCTCAACAGGAAGTGTTAAAATTGTTATCACTCTCAGAGTCTGGCAGCGTGGAAACTTCTGCCAGGCGTTTCTACATGGGTGTTAAGCACAGTAAAATTAGCAAACTAATTTATTTGTTGCCCTCCGTGTTTTAACGGCGTGGTCTCCACTTCCGTGAAGCCGGAGTTGGCACTCGTACTGTCACAAGACCTACAAACTATATTCAACAAAGAGGCCATAGAACATGTTTCTCTTCTGGAGAGTGAGTTGGGCTATTACAGCAATTACTTCCTGGTTCCCAAGAAGGGTGGGGGGTGTGTCCAATCTTAGATCTTTGAGGGTTAAACCATACAGTTAAAGCACTCAAGTTCAAGATGTTAACCGTAAAGACGGTCGTGTCGCAAATTCAACATTGTGATTGGTTCGTCACAATCGATCTGAAGGACGCATGTGTTCACATATAAATAATGCCACAACAGGAAGTTCCTGAGGTTCGCTCTTGGAGCAAAAGCTTACCAATTTCGGGTTCTTCCATTAGGCTAGCCTTGTAACCGCACGTATACAAAATGCATGGATGCAGTACTGGCTCCATTAGGATTCTGGGGCATTCACATTTTGAATTACATAGACGATTGCTAATATTAGCACAATCGCGAGAGATGGCGCTTCAACACAGAGAGAGTGTGTTAGCTCATCTAGTTTCTCTAGGGTTGAGACTCAACACCAAGAAAAGTGTTCTTTCTCCTGCCCAAAGAACGACTTATCTAGGGTTTGTTTGGTTTTCGGTCACGAGGTGGGCACAACTGTTTCCCGCTCGAACTGAGACCATTCAGCATACCCTGAGCAAGTCAGGCTAGGCCAAGATCTTACTGATCGTCAGCACCAAAGAGTGTTAGGTCTCATGGCATCAGCATCCACAGGTTTCCCTTTGGGGTTGTTGCACATAAGACAGTTTCAGTTGTGGCTCAAAGCTAGAGGATTTTAGGCCCAATCCTCAAGGCAAAAAAAAAAAAAGTTGTCAACAGGCACTTGCCCCTTCACTCTCAGGGTTTATGTGGCCGCTCTTTCGGCTTGCCACGCCCCAGTGGATGGGGTGCCACTTTGGAGGCAACCTCTACTCGCTCGCTTTATTCATGGGGCCAGGTAGTTGAGGCCTCCTGTAAGAACCAAGATCCTTTCATGGGACTTGGCTATAGTCCTCGAGGGTCTGGTTGAGATCCTCTTTGAACCTCTAGAGTCAGCGTCTGACAAACTTCTAACCCTAAAGATGGTTTTTCTTATGGAAATAACTTCTCTAAAAAGAATTGGGGATATGCAGGCTCTGTCAATATTGCCATCCTGCTTAGACTTTGCCCCAGAAATGGTGAAAGTGATTTTGCATCCTCATCCTGACTACCTGCCTACGGTTCCTTTCTCGACTGTACATCCTGTCACTCTTGAAACCTTCTGCCCTCCACCGTTCGAAACGCCGGATCAGGAGAGACTTCATAGACTGTGTCCAGTTCGTGTTCTCCAGGCCTACGTCCACCGCACTAGCCCGTGGCGTAAGTCAGAGCAATTGTTTGTTTGCCATGGGGGCCGTAACAGAGGTTCTGCCGCGACCAAACAAACCATGTCACATTGGGTCAGGGATGCTACCGCTCTTTCCTATGAAGCGCACGGTCAAGCTTCACCAATAGGCTTAAGGGCTCACTCCACCAGGGGGGGTCGCCTCCTTTACTGCATTAGCAAGGAGTGCCCCCTTACAAAGTGTTTGTGATGCGGCAGGTTGGCCCTCTCCGCACACATTCATAAGATTTTATAGCTTGGATGCTCATGCCACTCCGGGCTCTCATGTCCTTGAGTCGACATCGCAATCTAATGTCTGAGGCCTCTTGCATCCTTGTGCACACCTACAGAACTGTAGGGGGTCCAGACACCATCAAGCAAGGCGGCGTGGGTATTCTTGTTCCCATATGCACTTTGTGCAGCATTGAGTGAAGCTTTGAAAGGGAACTCTCTGGGTAAAGCGGAACGAGAAGCTGCACTGTAGTGCCGTGCTGATGATGTCCCAGGACTGGTCTTCAAACAAAAGAAACCTGAGGGCTTACAGCTGGGGCTCATCTATTTATAGCCTCGTGCAGCAGGTGCGCTGATGATGTCACCGACCGAGGCTATAATACCATCGAGTCAATTTCATTGACGTGTTAAACACACTTTTCACAGCCGGTCACGATAAAGACGTTCCCATATGCACTTCGCGCAGCATCTTGTTCCGCTTTGTCAGGGAACAGGGTTACAGTCAAGTAACCCCGAGAGTTCTATCCCAGCTAACAAGAAAAGGTCCCCAGAACGTCCCCTAAATAGCCTCTGCGAACGCCCCCCAGACGTCCAGGTGTAGGGTCCTCATGACGTCCTCTGGACATTCACGAACAAGCATTTAAATTGATTAAAATAATGTTCTATGTGTTCGCGCATGGACTGTGTGCAGAACAAGCACTTAAATCGATTAAAATAATGTTCTATGTGATCGCGCATGGAATGTGTTTGCAGAACAAGCATTTAAAAGGTTTAAAATAATGTTCTATGACATCGCGCATCGACCGTGTGTGCAGAACAAGCATTTAAATGGTTAAAATAATGTTCTATGTGATCGCGCATGGAATGTGTTTGCAGAACAAGCATTTAAATGGTTTAAAATAATGTTCTATGAGATCGCGAATCGACTGTGTGTGCAGAACAAGCATTTAAATGGTTAAAATAATGTTCTATGACATCGCGAATCGACTGTGTGTGCAGAACAAGCATTTAAATGGTTAAAATAATGTTCTATGACATCGCGAATCGACTGTGTGTGCAGAGCAAGCATTTAAATGGTTAAAATAATGTTCTATGACATCGTGAATCGACTGTGTGTGCAGAACAAGCGTTTAAATGGTTTAAAATAATGTTCTATGAGATCGCGAATCGACTGTGTGTGCAGAACAAGCGTTTAAATGGTTAAAATAATGTTCTATGACATCGCGAATCGACTGTGTGTGCAGAACAAGCGTTTAAATGGTTTAAAATAATGTTCTATGACATCGCGAATCGACTGTGTGTGCAGAACAAGCATTTAAATGGTTTAAAATAATGTTCTATGAGATCGCGAATCGACTGTGTGTGCAGAACAAGCATTTAAATGGTTAAAATAATGTTCTATGACATCGCGAATCGACTGTGTGTGCAGAACAAGCGTTTAAATGGTTTAAAATAATGTTCTATGACATCGCGAATCGACTGTGTGTGCAGAACAAGCGTTTAAATGGTTTAAAATAATGTTCAATGACATCGCGAATCGACTGTGTGTGCAGAACAAGCGTTTAAATGGTTTAAAATAATGTTCTATGACATCGCGAATCGACTGTGTGTGCAGAACAAGCGTTTAAATGGTTAAAATAATGTTCTATGACATCGCGAATCGACTGTGTGTGCAGAACAAGCGTTTAAATGGTTAAAATAATGTTCTATGACATCGCGAATCTACTGTGTGTGCAGAACAAGCGTTTAAATGGTTTAAAATAATGTTCTATGACATCGCGAATCGACTGTGTGTGCAGAACAAGCGTTTAAATGGATTAAAATAATGTTCTATGACATCGCGAATCGACTGTGTGTGCAGAACAAGCGTTTAAATGGTTAAAATAATGTTCTATGACATCGCGAATCGACTGTGTGTGCAGAACAAGCGTTTAAATGGTTAAAATAATGTTCTATGACATCGCGAATCGACTGTGTGTGCAGAACAAGCGTTTAAATGGTTAAAATAATGTTCTATGACATCGCGAATCGACTGTGTGTGCAGAACAAGCGTTTAAATGGTTAAAATAATGTTCTATGACATCGCGAATCGACTGTGTGTGCAGAACAAGCGTTTAAATGGATTAAAATAATGTTCTATGACATCGCGAATCTACTGTGTGTGCAGAACAAGCGTTTAAATGGTTAAAATAATGTTCTATGACATCGCGAATCGACTGTGTGTGCAGAACAAGCGTTTAAATGGTTAAAATAATGTTCTATGACATCGCGAATCGACTGCGCGTGCAGAACAAGCGTTTAAATGGTTAAAATAATGTTCTATGACATCGCGAATCGACTGCGTGTGCAGAACAAGCGTTTAAATGGATTAAAATAATGTTCAATGACATCGCGAATCGACTGTGTGTGCAGAACAAGCGTTTAAATGGTTTAAAATAATGTTCTATGACATCGCGAATCGACTGTGTGTGCAGAACAAGCGTTTAAATGGTTTAAAATAATGTTCTATGACATCGCGAATCGACTGTGTGTGCAGAACAAGCGTTTAAATGGTTAAAATAATGTTCTATGACATCGCGAATCTACTGTGTGTGCAGAACAAGCGTTTAAATGGTTTAAAATAATGTTCTATGACATCGCGAATCGACTGTGTGTGCAGAACAAGCGTTTAAATGGATTAAAATAATGTTCTATGACATCGCGAATCGACTGTGTGTGCAGAACAAGCGTTTAAATGGTTAAAATAATGTTCTATGACATCGCGAATCGACTGTGTGTGCAGAACAAGCGTTTAAATGGTTAAAATAATGTTCTATGACATCGCGAATCGACTGTGTGTGCAGAACAAGCGTTTAAATGGTTAAAATAATGTTCTATGACATCGCGAATCGACTGTGTGTGCAGAACAAGCGTTTAAATGGATTAAAATAATGTTCTATGACATCGCGAATCTACTGTGTGTGCAGAACAAGCGTTTAAATGGTTAAAATAATGTTCTATGACATCGCGAATCGACTGTGTGTGCAGAACAAGCGTTTAAATGGTTAAAATAATGTTCTATGACATCGCGAATCGACTGCGCGTGCAGAACAAGCGTTTAAATGGTTAAAATAATGTTCTATGACATCGCGAATCGACTGCGTGTGCAGAACAAGCGTTTAAATGGATTAAAATAATGTTCTATGACATCGCGAATCTACTGTGTGTGCAGAACAAGCGTTTAAATGGTTAAAATAATGTTCTATGACATCGCGAATCGACTGTGTGTGCAGAACAAGCGTTTAAATGGTTAAAATAATGTTCTATGACATCGCGAATCGACTGTGTGTGCAGAACAAGCGTTTAAATGGATTAAAATAATGTTCTATGACATCGCGAATCGACTGTGTGTGCAGAACAAGCGTTTAAATGGATTAAAATAATGTTCTATGACATCGCGAATCTACTGTGTGTGCAGAACAAGCGTTTAAATGGTTAAAATAATGTTCTATGACATCGCGAATCGACTGTGTGTGCAGAACAAGCGTTTAAATGGTTAAAATAATGTTCTATGACATCGCGAATCGACTGTGTGTGCAGAACAAGCGTTTAAATGGTTAAAATAATGTTCTATGACATCGCGAATCGACTGTGTGTGCAGAACAAGCGTTTAAATGGTTAAAATAATGTTCTATGACATCGCGAATCGACTGTGTGTGCAGAACAAGCGTTTAAATGGATTAAAATAATGTTCTATGACATCGCGAATCGACTGTGTGTGCAGAACAAGCGTTTAAATGGATTAAAATAATGTTCTATGACATCGCGAATCTACTGTGTGTGCAGAACAAGCGTTTAAATGGTTAAAATAATGTTCTATGACATCGCGAATCGACTGTGTGTGCAGAACAAGCGTTTAAATGGGTTAAAATAATGTTCTATGACATCGCGAATCGACTGTGTGTGCAGAACAAGCGTTTAAATGGATTAAAATAATGTTCTCTGAGATCGCGCATCGACTGTGTGTGCAGAACAAGCGTTTAAATGGATTAAAATAATGTTCTCTGAGATCGCGAATCGACTGTGTGTGCAGAACAAGCGTTTAAATGGGTTAAAATAATGTTCTATGACATCGCGAATCGACTGTGTGTGCAGAACAAGCGTTTAAATGGTTAAAATAATGTTCTATGACATCGCGAATCTACTGTGTGTGCAGAACAAGCGTTTAAATGGATTAAAATAATGTTCTATGACATCGCGAATCGACTGTGTGTGCAGAACAAGCGTTTAAATGGATTAAAATAATGTTCTATGACATCGCGAATCGACTGTGTGTGCAGAACAAGCGTTTAAATGGATTAAAATAATGTTCTGACATCGCGAATCGACTGTGTGTGCAGAACAAGCGTTTAAATGGTTAAAATAATGTTCTATGACATCGCGAATCGACTGTGTGTGCAGAACAAGCGTTTAAATGGTTAAAATAATGTTCTATGACATCGCGAATCGACTGTGTGTGCAGAACAAGCGTTTAAATGGTTAAAATAATGTTCTATGACATCGCGAATCGACTGTGTGTGCAGAACAAGCGTTTAAATGGTTAAAATAATGTTCTATGACATCGCGAATCGACTGTGTGTGCAGAAAAAGCGTTTAAATGGTTTAAAATAATGTTCTATGACATCGCGAATCGACTGTGTGTGCAGAACAAGCGTTTAAATGGTTTAAAATAATGTTCTATGACATCGCGAATCGACTGTGTGTGCAGAACAAGCGTTTAAATGGTTTAAAATAATGTTCTATGACATCGCGAATCGACTGTGTGTGCAGAACAAGCGTTTAAATGGTTTAAAATAATGTTCTACGACATCGCGAATCGACTGTGTGTGCAGAACAAGCGTTTAAATGGATTAAAATAATGTTCTATGACATCGCGAATCGACTGTGTGTGCAGAACAAGCGTTTAAATGGATTAAAATAATGTTCTATGACATCGCGAATCGACTGTGTGTGCAGAACAAGCGTTTAAATGGTTAAAATAATGTTCTATGACATCGCGAATCGACTGTGTGTGCAGAACAAGCGTTTAAATGGTTAAAATAATGTTCTATGACATCGCGAATCGACTGTGTGTGCAGAACAAGCGTTTAAATGGTTTAAAATAATGTTCTATGACATCGCGAATCGACTGTGTGTGCAGAACAAGCGTTTAAATGGTTTAAAATAATGTTCTATGACATCGCGAATCGACTGTGTGTGCAGAACAAGCGTTTAAATGGTTAAAATAATGTTCTATGACATCGCGAATCGACTGTGTGTGCAGAACAAGCGTTTAAATGGTTAAAATAATGTTCTATGACATCGCGAATCTACTGTGTGTGCAGAACAAGCGTTTAAATGGTTTAAAATAATGTTCTATGACATCGCGAATCGACTGTGTGTGCAGAACAAGCGTTTAAATGGTTTAAAATAATGTTCTATGACATCGCGAATCGACTGTGTGTGCAGAACAAGCGTTTAAATGGTTTAAAATAATGTTCTATGACATCGCGAATCGACTGTGTGTGCAGAACAAGCGTTTAAATGGTTAAAATAATGTTCTATGACATCGCGAATCGACTGTGTGTGCAGAACAAGCGTTTAAATGGTTAAAATAATGTTCTATGACATCGCGAATCGACTGTGTGTGCAGAACAAGCGTTTAAATGGTTTAAAATAATGTTCTATGACATCGCGAATCGACTGTGTGTGCAGAACAAGCGTTTAAATGGTTAAAATAATGTTCTATGACATCGCGAATCGACTGTGTGTGCAGAACAAGCGTTTAAATGGTTAAAATAATGTTCTATGACATCGCGAATCTACTGTGTGTGCAGAACAAGCGTTTAAATGGTTTAAAATAATGTTCTATGACATCGCGAATCGACTGTGTGTGCAGAACAAGCGTTTAAATGGTTTAAAATAATGTTCTATGACATCGCGAATCGACTGTGTGTGCAGAACAAGCGTTTAAATGGTTAAAATAATGTTCTATGACATCGCGAATCGACTGTGTGTGCAGAACAAGCGTTTAAATGGATTAAAATAATGTTCTATGACATCGCGAATCTACTGTGTGTGCAGAACAAGCGTTTAAATGGTTTAAAATAATGTTCTATGACATCGCGAATCGACTGTGTGTGCAGAACAAGCGTTTAAATGGTTTAAAATAATGTTCTATGACATCGCGAATCGACTGTGTGTGCAGAACAAGCGTTTAAATGGTTAAAATAATGTTCTATGACATCGCGAATCGACTGTGTGTGCAGAACAAGCGTTTAAATGGATTAAAATAATGTTCTATGACATCGCGAATCGACTGTGTGTGCAGAACAAGCGTTTAAATGGTTAAAATAATGTTCTATGACATCGCGAATCGACTGTGTGTGCAGAACAAGCGTTTAAATGGTTTAAAATAATGTTCTATGACATCGCGAATCGACTGTGTGTGCAGAACAAGCGTTTAAATGGATTAAAATAATGTTCTATGACATCGCGAATCGACTGTGTGTGCAGAACAAGCGTTTAAATGGTTTAAAATAATGTTCTCTGAGATCGCGAATCGACTGTGTGTGCAGAACAAGCGTTTAAATGGATTAAAATAATGTTCTATGACATCGCGAATCGACTGTGTGTGCAGAACAAGCGTTTAAATGGTTTAAAATAATGTTCTATGACATCGCGAATCGACTGTGTGTGCAGAACAAGCGTTTAAATGGTTAAAATAATGTTCTATGACATCGCGAATCGACTGTGTGTGCAGAACAAGCGTTTAAATGGTTAAAATAATGTTCTATGACATCGCGAATCGACTGTGTGTGCAGAACAAGCGTTTAAATGGTTTAAAATAATGTTCTATGACATCGCGAATCGACTGTGTGTGCAGAACAAGCGTTTAAATGGATTAAAATAATGTTCTATGACATCGCGAATCGACTGTGTGTGCAGAACAAGCGTTTAAATGGATTAAAATAATGTTCTATGACATCGCGAATCGACTGTGTGTACAGAACAAGCGTTTAAATGGTTAAAATAATGTTCTATGACATCGCGAATCGACTGTGTGTGCAGAACAAGCGTTTAAATGGTTAAAATAATGTTCTATGAGATCGCGCATGGACTGTGCAGAACAAGCGTTTAAATGGTTAAAATAATGTTCTATGACATCGCGAATCGACTGTGTGTGCAGAACAAGCGTTTAAATGGTTAAAATAATGTTCTATGACATCGCGAATCGACTGTGTGTGCAGAACAAGCATTTAAATGGTTAAAATAATGTTCTATGACATCGCGAATCGACTGTGTGTGCAGAACAAGCGTTTAAATGGTTAAAATAATGTTCTATGACATCGCGAATCGACTGTGTGTGCAGAACAAGCGTTTAAATGGTTAAAATAATGTTCTATGACATCGCGAATCGACTGTGTGTGCAGAACAAGTGTTTAAATGGTTTAAAATAATGTTCTATGAGATCGCGCATGGACTGTGCAGAACAAGCGTTTAAATGGTTAAAATAATGTTCTATGACATAGCGAATCGACTGTGTGTGCAGAACAAGCGTTTAAATGGTTAAAATAATGTTCTATGACAACGCGAATCTACTGTGTGTGCAGAACAAGCATTTAAATGGTTTAAAATAATGTTCTATGAGATCGCGCATGGACTGTGTGTGCAGAACAAGCGTTTAAATGGTTAAAATAATGTTCTATGACATCGCGAATCGACTGTGTGTGCAGAACAAGCGTTTAAATGGTTAAAATAATGTTCTATGACATCGCGAATCGACTGTGTGTGCAGAACAAGCGTTTAAATGGTTAAAATAATGTTCTATGACATCGCGAATCGACTGTGTGTGCAGAACAAGCGTTTAAATGGTTAAAATAATGTTCTATGACATCGCGAATCGACTGTGTGTGCAGAACAAGCGTTTAAATGGTTAAAATAATGTTCTATGACATCGCGAATCGACTGTGTGTGCAGAACAAGTGTTTAAATGGTTTAAAATAATGTTCTATGAGATCGCGCATGGACTGTGCAGAACAAGCGTTTAAATGGTTAAAATAATGTTCTATGACATCGCGAATCGACTGTGTGTGCAGAACAAGCGTTTAAATGGTTAAAATAATGTTCTATGACAACGCGAATCTACTGTGTGTGCAGAACAAGCATTTAAATGGTTTAAAATAATGTTCTATGAGATCGCGCATGGACTGTGTGTGCAGAACAAGCGTTTAAATGGTTAAAATAATGTTCTATGACATCGCGAATCGACTGTGTGTGCAGAACAAGTGTTTAAATGGTTTAAAATAATGTTCTATGAGATCGCGCATGGACTGTGCAGAACAAGCGTTTAAATGGTTAAAATAATGTTCTATGACATAGCGAATCGACTGTGTGTGCAGAACAAGCGTTTAAATGGTTAAAATAATGTTCTATGACAACGCGAATCTACTGTGTGTGCAGAACAAGCATTTAAATGGTTTAAAATAATGTTCTATGAGATCGCGCATGGACTGTGTGTGCAGAACAAGCGTTTAAATGGTTAAAATAATGTTCTATGACATCGCGAATCGACTGTGTGTGCAGAACAAGCGTTTAAATGGTTAAAATAATGTTCTATGACATCGCGAATCGACTGTGTGTGCAGAACAAGCGTTTAAATGGTTAAAATAATGTTCTATGACATCGCGAATCGACTGTGTGTGCAGAACAAGCGTTTAAATGGTTAAAATAATGTTCTATGACATCGCGAATCGACTGTGTGTGCAGAACAAGCGTTTAAATGGTTAAAATAATGTTCTATGACATCGCGAATCGACTGTGTGTGCAGAACAAGTGTTTAAATGGTTTAAAATAATGTTCTATGAGATCGCGCATGGACTGTGCAGAACAAGCGTTTAAATGGTTAAAATAATGTTCTATGACATCGCGAATCGACTGTGTGTGCAGAACAAGCGTTTAAATGGTTAAAATAATGTTCTATGACATCGCGAATCGACTGTGTGTGCAGAACAAGCATTTAAATGGTTAAAATAATGTTCTATGACATCGCGAATCGACTGTGTGTGCAGAACAAGCGTTTAAATGGTTAAAATAATGTTCTATGACATCGCGAATCGACTGTGTGTGCAGAACAAGCGTTTAAATGGTTAAAATAATGTTCTATGACATCGCGAATCGACTGTGTGTGCAGAACAAGTGTTTAAATGGTTTAAAATAATGTTCTATGAGATCGCGCATGGACTGTGCAGAACAAGCGTTTAAATGGTTAAAATAATGTTCTATGACATAGCGAATCGACTGTGTGTGCAGAACAAGCGTTTAAATGGTTAAAATAATGTTCTATGACAACGCGAATCTACTGTGTGTGCAGAACAAGCATTTAAATGGTTTAAAATAATGTTCTATGAGATCGCGCATGGACTGTGTGTGCAGAACAAGCGTTTAAATGGTTAAAATAATGTTCTATGACATCGCGAATCGACTGTGTGTGCAGAACAAGCGTTTAAATGGTTAAAATAATGTTCTATGACATCGCGAATCGACTGTGTGTGCAGAACAAGCGTTTAAATGGTTAAAATAATGTTCTATGACATCGCGAATCGACTGTGTGTGCAGAACAAGCGTTTAAATGGTTAAAATAATGTTCTATGACATCGCGAATCGACTGTGTGTGCAGAACAAGCGTTTAAATGGTTAAAATAATGTTCTATGACATCGCGAATCGACTGTGTGTGCAGAACAAGTGTTTAAATGGTTTAAAATAATGTTCTATGAGATCGCGCATGGACTGTGCAGAACAAGCGTTTAAATGGTTAAAATAATGTTCTATGACATAGCGAATCGACTGTGTGTGCAGAACAAGCGTTTAAATGGTTAAAATAATGTTCTATGACAACGCGAATCTACTGTGTGTGCAGAACAAGCATTTAAATGGTTTAAAATAATGTTCTATGAGATCGCGCATGGACTGTGTGTGCAGAACAAGCGTTTAAATGGTTAAAATAATGTTCTATGACATCGCGAATCGACTGTGTGTGCAGAACAAGCGTTTAAATGGTTAAAATAATGTTCTATGACATCGCGAATCGACTGTGTGTGCAGAACAAGCGTTTAAATGGTTAAAATAATGTTCTACGACATCGCGAATCTACTGTGTGTGCAGAACAAGCATTTAAATGGTTTAAAATAATGTTCTATGACATCGCGAATCTACTGTGTGTGCAGAACAAGCGTTTAAATGGTTTAAAATAATGTTCTATGACATCGCGAATCGACTGTGTGTGCAGAACAAGCGTTTAAATGGTTTAAAATAATGTTCTATGAGATCGCGCATGGACTGTGTGTGCAGAACAAGCATTTAAATGGTTAAAATAATGTTCTATGACATCGCGAATCGACTGTGTGTGCAGAACAAGCGTTTAAATGGTTTAAAATAATGTTCTATGAGATCGCGCATGGACTGTGTGTGCAGAACAAGCATTTAAATGGTTAAAATAATGTTCTATGACATCGCGAATCGACTGTGTGTGCAGAACAAGCGTTTAAATGGTTTAAAATAATGTTCTATGACATCGCGAATCGACTGTGTGTGCAGAACAAGCGTTTAAATTGATTAAAATAATGTTCTATGACATCGCGAATCTACTGTGTGTGCAGAACAAGCGTTTAAATGGTTAAAATAATGTTCTATGACATCGCGAATCGACTGTGTGTGCAGAACAAGCATTTAAATGGTTAAAATAATGTTCTGTGAGATCGCGCATGGACTGTGTGTGCAGAACAAGCATTTAAATGGTTTAAAATAATGTTCTGTGAGATCGCGCATGGACTGTGTGTGCAGAACAAGCATTTAAATGGTTTAAAATAATGTTCTATGAGATCGCGAATCGACTGTGTGTGCAGAACAAGCGTTTAAATGGATTAAAATAATGTTCTATGACATCGCGAATCTACTGTGTGTGCAGAACAAGCGTTTAAATGGATTAAAATAATGTTCTATGACATCGCGAATCTACTGTGTGTGCAGAACAAGCATTTAAATGGTTAAAATAATGTTCTATGACATCGCGAATCGACTGTGTGTGCAGAACAAGCATTTAAATGGTTTAAAATAATGTTCTATGACATCGCGAATCTACTGTGTGTGCAGAACAAGCATTTAAATGGTTAAAATAATGTTCTATGACATCGCGAATCGACTGTGTGTGCAGAACAAGCGTTTAAATGGTTTAAAATAATGTTCTATGACATCGCGAATCGACTGTGTGTGCAGAACAAGCGTTTAAATGGTTTAAAATAATGTTCTATGACATCGCGAATCGACTGTGTGTGCAGAACAAGCGTTTAAATGGTTAAAATTATGTTCTATGACATCGCGAATCTACTGTGTGTGCAGAACAAGCATTTAAATGGTTTAAAATAATGTTCTATGACATCGCGAATCGACTGTGTGTGCAGAACAAACATTTAAATGGTTTAAAATAATGTTCTATGACATCGCGAATCGACTGTGTGTGCAGAACAAGCGTTTAAATGGTTAAAATTATGTTCTATGACATCGCGAATCTACTGTGTGTGCAGAACAAGCGTTTAAATGGTTTAAAATAATGTTCTATGACATCGCGAATCTACTGTGTGTGCAGAACAAGCATTTAAATGGTTAAAATAATGTTCTATGACATCGCGAATCGACTGTGTGTGCAGAACAATAGTTTAAATGGTTTAAAATAATGTTCTATGACATCGCGAATCGACTGTGTGTGCAGAACAAACATTTAAATGGTTTAAAATAATGTTCTATGACATCGCGAATCGACTGTGTGTGCAGAACAAGCGTTTAAATGGTTAAAATTATGTTCTATGACATCGCGAATCTACTGTGTGTGCAGAACAAGCGTTTAAATGGTTTAAAATAATGTTCTATGACATCGCGAATCGACTGTGTGTGCAGAACAAGCGTTTAAATGGTTTAAAATAATGTTCTATGACATCGCGAATCTACTGTGTGTGCAGAACAAGCGTTTAAATGGTTTAAAATAATGTTCTATGACATCGCGAATCGACTGTGTGTGCAGAACAAGCGTTTAAATGGTTTAAAATAATGTTCTATGACATCGCGAATCTACTGTGTGTGCAGAACAAGCGTTTAAATGGATTAAAATAATGTTCTATGACATCGCGAATCGACTGTGTGTGCAGAACAAGCATTTAAATGGTTTAAAATAATGTTCTGTGAGATCGCGAATCGACTGTGTGTGCAGAACAAACATTTAAATGGTTTAAAATAATGTTCTATGACATCGCGAATCGACTGTGTGTGCAGAACAAGCGTTTAAATGGTTAAAATTATGTTCTATGACATCGCGAATCTACTGTGTGTGCAGAAGAAGCGTTTAAATGGTTTAAAATAATGTTCTATGACATCGCGAATCGACTGTGTGTGCAGAACAAGCGTTTAAATGGTTAAAATAATGTTCTATGACATCGCGAATCGACTGTGTGTGCAGAACAAGCGTTTAAATGGTTAAAATTATGTTCTATGACATCGCGAATCTACTGTGTGTGCAGAACAAGCGTTTAAATGGTTTAAAATAATGTTCTGTGAGATCGCGAATCGACTGTGTGTGCAGAACAAACATTTAAATGGTTTAAAATAATGTTCTATGACATCGCGAATCTACTGTGTGTGCAGAACAAGCGTTTAAATGGTTAAAATAATGTTCTATGACATCGCGAATCGACTGTGTGTGCAGAACAAGCGTTTAAATGGTTTAAAATAATGTTCTATGACATCGCGAATCTACTGTGTGTGCAGAACAAGCGTTTAAATGGTTTAAAATAATGTTCTATGACATCGCGAATCGACTGTGTGTGCAGAACAAGCGTTTAAATGGTTTAAAATAATGTTCTATGACATCGCGAATCTACTGTGTGTGCAGAACAAGCGTTTAAATGGATTAAAATAATGTTCTATGACATCGCGAATCGACTGTGTGTGCAGAACAAGCATTTAAATGGTTTAAAATAATGTTCTGTGAGATCGCGCATGGACTGTGTGTGCAGAACAAACATTTAAATGGTTTAAAATAATGTTCTATGACATCGCGAATCGACTGTGTGTGCAGAACAAACATTTAAATGGTTTAAAATAATGCTCTATGACATCGCGAATCGACTGTGTGTGCAAAACAAGCGTTTAAATGTTTAAAATAATGTTCTATGAGATCGCGAATCTACTGTGTGTGCAGAACAAGCGTTTAAATGTTTAAAATAATGTTCTATGACATCGCGAATCGACTGTGTGTACAGAACAAGCGTTTAAATTGTTAAAATAATGTTCTATGACATCGCGAATCGACTGTGTGTGCAGAACAAGCGTTTAAATGGATTAAAGTAATGTTCTATGACATCGCGAATCTACTGTGCGTGCAGAACAATCATTTAAATGGTTAAAATAATGTTCTATGACATCGCGAATCGACTGTGTGTGCAGAACAAACATTTAAATGGTTTAAAATAATGTTCTATGACATCGCGAATCGACTGTGTGTGCAGAACAAGCGTTTAAATGGATTAAAGTAATGTTCTATGACATCGCGAATCTACTGTGTGTGCAGAACAAGCATTTAAATGGTTAAAATAATGTTCTATGACATCGCGAATCGACTGTGTGTGCAGAACAAGCATTTAAATGGTTTAAAATAATGTTCTATGACATCGCGAATCTACTGTGTGTGCAGAACAAGCATTTAAATGGTTAAAATAATGTTCTATGACATCGCGAATCGACTGTGTGTGCAGAACAAGCGTTTAAATGGTTTAAAATAATGTTCTATGACATCGCGAATCGACTGTGTGTGCAGAACAAGCATTTAAATGGTTTAAAATAATGTTCTGTGACATCGCGAATCGACTGTGTGTGCAGAACAAGCATTTAAATGGTTAAAATAATGTTCTATGACATCGCGAATCGACTGTGTGTGCAGAACAAGCATTTAAATGGTTTAAAATAATGTTCTATGACATCGCGAATCTACTGTGTGTGCAGAACAAGCATTTAAATGGTTAAAATAATGTTCTATGACATCGCGAATCGACTGTGTGTGCAGAACAAGCGTTTAAATGGTTTAAAATAATGTTCTATGACATCGCGAATCGACTGTGTGTGCAGAACAAGCGTTTAAATGGTTTAAAATAATGTTCTATGACATCGCGAATCTACTGTGTGTGCAGAACAAGCATTTAAATGGTTAAAATAATGTTCTATGACATCGCGAATCGACTGTGTGTGCAGAACAAGCGTTTAAATGGTTTAAAATAATGTTCTATGACATCGCGAATCGACTGTGTGTGCAGAACAAGCGTTTAAATGGATTAAAATAATGTTCTATGACATCGCGAATCTACTGTGTGTGCAGAACAAGCATTTAAATGGTTAAAATAATGTTCTATGACATCGCGAATCGACTGTGTGTGCAGAACAAGCGTTTAAATGGTTTAAAATAATGTTCTATGACATCGCGAATCGACTGTGTGTGCAGAACAAGCATTTAAATGGTTTAAAATAATGATCTGTGAGATCGCGCATGGACTGTGTGTGCAGAACAAACATTTAAATGGTTTAAAATAATGTTCTGTGACATCGCGAATCGACTGTGTGTGCAGAACAAGCATTTAAATGGTTAAAATAATGTTCTATGACATCGCGAATCGACTGTGTGTGCAGAACAAGCATTTAAATGGTTTAAAATAATGTTCTATGACATCGCGAATCTACTGTGTGTGCAGAACAAGCATTTAAATGGTTAAAATAATGTTCTATGACATCGCGAATCGACTGTGTGTGCAGAACAAGCGTTTAAATGGTTTAAAATAATGTTCTATGACATCGCGAATCGACTGTGTGTGCAGAACAAGCGTTTAAATGGTTAAAATTATGTTCTATGACATCGCGAATCGACTGTGTGTGCAGAACAAGCGTTTAAATGGTTAAAATAATGTTCTATGACATCGCGAATCGACTGTGTGTGCAGAACAAGCGTTTAAATGGTTAAAATAATGTTCTATGACATCGCGAATCGACTGTGTGTGCAGAACAAGCGTTTAAATGGTTAAAATAATGTTCTATGACATCGCGAATCGACTGTGTGTGCAGAACAAGCGTTTAAATGGATTAAAATAATGTTCTATGACATCGCGAATCTACTGTGTGTGCAGAACAAGCGTTTAAATGGTTAAAATAATGTTCTATGACATCGCGAATCGACTGTGTGTGCAGAACAAGCGTTTAAATGGGTTAAAATAATGTTCTATGACATCGCGAATCGACTGTGTGTGCAGAACAAGCGTTTAAATGGATTAAAATAATGTTCTCTGAGATCGCGCATCGACTGTGTGTGCAGAACAAGCGTTTAAATGGTTAAAATAATGTTCTATGACATCGCGAATCGACTGTGTGTGCAGAACAAGCGTTTAAATGGTTAAAATAATGTTCTATGACATCGCGAATCTACTGTGTGTGCAGAACAAGCATTTAAATGGTTTAAAATAATGTTCTATGACATCGCGAATCTACTGTGTGTGCAGAACAAGCGTTTAAATGGTTTAAAATAATGTTCTATGACATCGCGAATCGACTGTGTGTGCAGAACAAGCGTTTAAATGGTTAAAATAATGTTCTATGACATCGCGAATCGACTGTGTGTGCAGAACAAGCGTTTAAATGGATAAAATAATGTTCTATGACATCGCGAATCGACTGTGTGTGCAGAACAAGCGTTTAAATGGTTAAAATAATGTTCTATGACATCGCGAATCGACTGTGTGTGCAGAACAAGCGTTTAAATGGTTTAAAATAATGTTCTATGACATCGCGAATCGACTGTGTGTGCAGAACAAGCGTTTAAATGGTTTAAAATAATGTTCTATGACATCGCGAATCGACTGTGTGTGCAGAACAAGCGTTTAAATGGATTAAAATAATGTTCTATGACATCGCGAATCGACTGTGTGTGCAGAACAAGCGTTTAAATGGATTAAAATAATGTTCTATGACATCGCGAATCGACTGTGTGTGCAGAACAAGCGTTTAAATGGATTAAAATAATGTTCTGACATCGCGAATCGACTGTGTGTGCAGAACAAGCGTTTAAATGGTTAAAATAATGTTCTATGACATCGCGAATCGACTGTGTGTGCAGAACAAGCGTTTAAATGGTTAAAATAATGTTCTATGACATCGCGAATCGACTGTGTGTGCAGAACAAGCGTTTAAATGGTTAAAATAATGTTCTATGACATCGCGAATCGACTGTGTGTGCAGAACAAGCGTTTAAATGGTTAAAATAATGTTCTATGACATCGCGAATCGACTGTGTGTGCAGAAAAAGCGTTTAAATGGTTTAAAATAATGTTCTATGACATCGCGAATCGACTGTGTGTGCAGAACAAGCGTTTAAATGGTTTAAAATAATGTTCTATGACATCGCGAATCGACTGTGTGTGCAGAACAAGCGTTTAAATGGTTTAAAATAATGTTCTATGACATCGCGAATCGACTGTGTGTGCAGAACAAGCGTTTAAATGGATTAAAATAATGTTCTATGACATCGCGAATCGACTGTGTGTGCAGAACAAGCGTTTAAATGGTTAAAATAATGTTCTATGACATCGCGAATCGACTGTGTGTGCAGAACAAGCATTTAAATGGTTTAAAATAATGTTCTATGACATCGCGAATCTACTGTGTGTGCAGAACAAGCATTTAAATGGTTAAAATAATGTTCTATGACATCGCGAATCGACTGTGTGTGCAGAACAAGCGTTTAAATGGTTAAAATTATGTTCTATGACATCGCGAATCTACTGTGTGTGCAGAACAAGCATTTAAATGGTTAAAATAATGTTCTATGACATCGCGAATCGACTGTGTGTGCAGAACAAGCATTTAAATGGTTTAAAATAATGTTCTATGACATCGCGAATCGACTGTGTGTGCAGAACAAACATTTAAATGGTTTAAAATAATGTTCTATGACATCGCGAATCGACTGTGTGTGCAGAACAAGCGTTTAAATGGTTAAAATTATGTTCTATGACATCGCGAATCTACTGTGTGTGCAGAACAAGCGTTTAAATGGTTTAAAATAATGTTCTATGACATCGCGAATCTACTGTGTGTGCAGAACAAGCATTTAAATGGTTAAAATAATGTTCTATGACATCGCGAATCGACTGTGTGTGCAGAACAAGCGTTTAAATGGTTTAAAATAATGTTCTATGACATCGCGAATCGACTGTGTGTGCAGAACAAGCGTTTAAATGGTTAAAATTATGTTCTATGACATCGCGAATCTACTGTGTGTGCAGAACAAGCATTTAAATGGTTAAAATAATGTTCTATGACATCGCGAATCGACTGTGTGTGCAGAACAAGCATTTAAATGGTTTAAAATAATGTTCTATGACATCGCGAATCGACTGTGTGTGCAGAACAAACATTTAAATGGTTTAAAATAATGTTCTATGACATCGCGAATCGACTGTGTGTGCAGAACAAGCGTTTAAATGGTTAAAATTATGTTCTATGACATCGCGAATCTACTGTGTGTGCAGAACAAGCGTTTAAATGGTTTAAAATAATGTTCTATGACATCGCGAATCTACTGTGTGTGCAGAACAAGCATTTAAATGGTTAAAATAATGTTCTATGACATCGCGAATCGACTGTGTGTGCAGAACAATAGTTTAAATGGTTTAAAATAATGTTCTATGACATCGCGAATCGACTGTGTGTGCAGAACAAACATTTAAATGGTTTAAAATAATGTTCTATGACATCGCGAATCGACTGTGTGTGCAGAACAAGCGTTTAAATGGTTAAAATTATGTTCTATGACATCGCGAATCTACTGTGTGTGCAGAACAAGCGTTTAAATGGTTTAAAATAATGTTCTATGACATCGCGAATCGACTGTGTGTGCAGAACAAGCGTTTAAATGGTTTAAAATAATGTTCTATGACATCGCGAATCTACTGTGTGTGCAGAACAAGCGTTTAAATGGTTTAAAATAATGTTCTATGACATCGCGAATCGACTGTGTGTGCAGAACAAGCGTTTAAATGGTTTAAAATAATGTTCTATGACATCGCGAATCTACTGTGTGTGCAGAACAAGCGTTTAAATGGATTAAAATAATGTTCTATGACATCGCGAATCGACTGTGTGTGCAGAACAAGCATTTAAATGGTTTAAAATAATGTTCTGTGAGATCGCGAATCGACTGTGTGTGCAGAACAAACATTTAAATGGTTTAAAATAATGTTCTATGACATCGCGAATCGACTGTGTGTGCAGAACAAGCGTTTAAATGGTTAAAATTATGTTCTATGACATCGCGAATCTACTGTGTGTGCAGAACAAGCGTTTAAATGGTTTAAAATAATGTTCTATGACATCGCGAATCGACTGTGTGTGCAGAACAAGCGTTTAAATGGTTTAAAATAATGTTCTATGACATCGCGAATCTACTGTGTGTGCAGAACAAGCGTTTAAATGGTTTAAAATAATGTTCTATGACATCGCGAATCGACTGTGTGTGCAGAACAAGCGTTTAAATGGTTTAAAATAATGTTCTATGACATCGCGAATCTACTGTGTGTGCAGAACAAGCGTTTAAATGGATTAAAATAATGTTCTATGACATCGCGAATCGACTGTGTGTGCAGAACAAGCATTTAAATGGTTTAAAATAATGTTCTGTGAGATCGCGCATGGACTGTGTGTGCAGAACAAACATTTAAATGGTTTAAAATAATGCTCTATGACATCGCGAATCGACTGTGTGTGCAAAACAAGCGTTTAAATGTTTAAAATAATGTTCTATGAGATCGCGAATCTACTGTGTGTGCAGAACAAGCGTTTAAATGTTTAAAATAATGTTCTATGACATCGCGAATCGACTGTGTGTACAGAACAAGCGTTTAAATTGTTAAAATAATGTTCTATGACATCGCGAATCGACTGTGTGTGCAGAACAAGCGTTTAAATGGATTAAAGTAATGTTCTATGACATCGCGAATCTACTGTGTGTGCAGAACAAGCATTTAAATGGTTAAAATAATGTTCTATGACATCGCGAATCGACTGTGTGTGCAGAACAAACATTTAAATGGTTTAAAATAATGTTCTATGACATCGCGAATCGACTGTGTGTGCAGAACAAGCATTTAAATGGTTTAAAATAATGTTCTATGACATCGCGAATCTACTGTGTGTGCAGAACAAGCATTTAAATGGTTAAAATAATGTTCTATGACATCGCGAATCGACTGTGTGTGCAGAACAAGCGTTTAAATGGTTTAAAATAATGTTCTATGACATCGCGAATCGACTGTGTGTGCAGAACAAGCGTTTAAATGGTTAAAATAATGTTCTATGACATCGCGAATCGACTGTGTGTGCAGAACAAGCGTTTAAATGGATTAAAGTAATGTTCTATGACATCGCGAATCTACTGTGTGTGCAGAACAAGCATTTAAATGGTTAAAATAATGTTCTATGACATCGCGAATCGACTGTGTGTGCAGAACAAACATTTAAATGGTTTAAAATAATGTTCTATGACATCGCGAATCGACTGTGTGTGCAGAACAAGCATTTAAATGGTTTAAAATAATGTTCTATGACATCGCGAATCTACTGTGTGTGCAGAACAAGCATTTAAATGGTTAAAATAATGTTCTATGACATCGCGAATCGACTGTGTGTGCAGAACAAGCGTTTAAATGGTTTAAAATAATGT
Source organism: Rhinogobio ventralis (assembly GCA_039654625.1). Lineage (NCBI taxonomy): Eukaryota > Metazoa > Chordata > Actinopteri > Cypriniformes > Gobionidae > Rhinogobio > Rhinogobio ventralis. The sequence continues at coordinate 1,084,505 of CM077196.1, forward strand.
TCTATGACATCGCGAATCGACTGTGTGTGCAGAACAAGCGTTTAAATGGTTAAAATAATGTTCTATGACATCGCGAATCTACTGTGTGTGCAGAACAAGCATTTAAATGGTTAAAATAATGTTCTATGACATCGCGAATCGACTGTGTGTGCAGAACAAGCGTTTAAATGGTTTAAAATAATGTTCTATGACATCGCGAATCGACTGTGTGTGCAGAACAAGCATTTAAATGGTTTAAAATAATGTTCTATGACATCGCGAATCGACTGTGTGTGCAGAACAAGCATTTAAATGGTTTAAAATAATGTTCTGTGAGATCGCGCATGGACTGTGTGTGCAGAACAAACATTTAAATGGTTTAAAATAATGTTCTATGACATCGCGAATCGACTGTGTGTGCAGAACAAGCGTTTAAATGGTTTAAAATAATGTTCTATGACATCGCGAATCGACTGTGTGTGCAGAACAAGCGTTTAAATGGTTAAAATTATGTTCTATGACATCGCGAATCTACTGTGTGTGCAGAACAAGCGTTTAAATGGTTTAAAATAATGTTCTATGACATCGCGAATCTACTGTGTGTGCAGAACAAGCATTTAAATGGTTAAAATAATGTTCTATGACATCGCGAATCGACTGTGTGTGCAGAACAAGCGTTTAAATGGTTTAAAATAATGTTCTATGACATCGCGAATCGACTGTGTGTGCAGAACAAGCATTTAAATGGTTTAAAATAATGATCTGTGAGATCGCGCATGGACTGTGTGTGCAGAACAAACATTTAAATGGTTTAAAATAATGTTCTGTGACATCGCGAATCGACTGTGTGTGCAGAACAAGCATTTAAATGGTTAAAATAATGTTCTATGACATCGCGAATCGACTGTGTGTGCAGAACAAGCATTTAAATGGTTTAAAATAATGTTCTATGACATCGCGAATCTACTGTGTGTGCAGAACAAGCATTTAAATGGTTAAAATAATGTTCTATGACATCGCGAATCGACTGTGTGTGCAGAACAAGCGTTTAAATGGTTTAAAATAATGTTCTATGACATCGCGAATCGACTGTGTGTGCAGAACAAGCGTTTAAATGGTTAAAATTATGTTCTATGACATCGCGAATCTACTGTGTGTGCAGAACAAGCATTTAAATGGTTAAAATAATGTTCTATGACATCGCGAATCGACTGTGTGTGCAGAACAAGCGTTTAAATGGATTAAAATAATGTTCTATGACATCGCGAATCTACTGTGTGTGCAGAACAAGCGTTTAAATGGTTAAAATAATGTTCTATGACATCGCGAATCGACTGTGTGTGCAGAACAAGCGTTTAAATGGTTAAAATAATGTTCTATGACATCGCGAATCTACTGTGTGTGCAGAACAAGCATTTAAATGGTTTAAAATAATGTTCTATGACATCGCGAATCTACTGTGTGTGCAGAACAAGCGTTTAAATGGTTTAAAATAATGTTCTATGACATCGCGAATCGACTGTGTGTGCAGAACAAGCGTTTAAATGGTTAAAATAATGTTCTATGACATCGCGAATCGACTGTGTGTGCAGAACAAGCGTTTAAATGGATAAAATAATGTTCTATGACATCGCGAATCGACTGTGTGTGCAGAACAAGCGTTTAAATGGTTAAAATAATGTTCTATGACATCGCGAATCGACTGTGTGTGCAGAACAAGCGTTTAAATGGTTTAAAATAATGTTCTATGACATCGCGAATCGACTGTGTGTGCAGAACAAGCGTTTAAATGGTTTAAAATAATGTTCTATGACATCGCGAATCGACTGTGTGTGCAGAACAAGCGTTTAAATGGATTAAAATAATGTTCTATGACATCGCGAATCGACTGTGTGTGCAGAACAAGCGTTTAAATGGATTAAAATAATGTTCTATGACATCGCGAATCGACTGTGTGTGCAGAACAAGCGTTTAAATGGATTAAAATAATGTTCTGACATCGCGAATCGACTGTGTGTGCAGAACAAGCGTTTAAATGGTTAAAATAATGTTCTATGACATCGCGAATCGACTGTGTGTGCAGAACAAGCGTTTAAATGGTTAAAATAATGTTCTATGACATCGCGAATCGACTGTGTGTGCAGAACAAGCGTTTAAATGGTTAAAATAATGTTCTATGACATCGCGAATCGACTGTGTGTGCAGAACAAGCGTTTAAATGGTTAAAATAATGTTCTATGACATCGCGAATCGACTGTGTGTGCAGAAAAAGCGTTTAAATGGTTTAAAATAATGTTCTATGACATCGCGAATCGACTGTGTGTGCAGAACAAGCGTTTAAATGGTTTAAAATAATGTTCTATGACATCGCGAATCGACTGTGTGTGCAGAACAAGCGTTTAAATGGTTTAAAATAATGTTCTATGACATCGCGAATCGACTGTGTGTGCAGAACAAGCGTTTAAATGGTTTAAAATAATGTTCTATGACATCGCGAATCGACTGTGTGTGCAGAACAAGCGTTTAAATGGATTAAAATAATGTTCTATGACATCGCGAATCGACTGTGTGTGCAGAACAAGCGTTTAAATGGATTAAAATAATGTTCTATGACATCGCGAATCGACTGTGTGTGCAGAACAAGCGTTTAAATGGTTAAAATAATGTTCTATGACATCGCGAATCGACTGTGTGTGCAGAACAAGCGTTTAAATGGTTTAAAATAATGTTCTATGACATCGCGAATCGACTGTGTGTGCAGAACAAGCGTTTAAATGGTTTAAAATAATGTTCTATGACATCGCGAATCGACTGTGTGTGCAGAACAAGCGTTTAAATGGTTAAAATTATGTTCTATGACATCGCGAATCTACTGTGTGTGCAGAACAAGCATTTAAATGGTTAAAATAATGTTCTATGACATCGCGAATCGACTGTGTGTGCAGAACAAGCGTTTAAATGGATTAAAATAATGTTCTATGACATCGCGAATCTACTGTGTGTGCAGAACAAGCGTTTAAATGGTTAAAATAATGTTCTATGACATCGCGAATCGACTGTGTGTGCAGAACAAGCGTTTAAATGGTTAAAATAATGTTCTATGACATCGCGAATCTACTGTGTGTGCAGAACAAGCATTTAAATGGTTTAAAATAATGTTCTATGACATCGCGAATCTACTGTGTGTGCAGAACAAGCGTTTAAATGGTTTAAAATAATGTTCTATGACATCGCGAATCGACTGTGTGTGCAGAACAAGCGTTTAAATGGTTAAAATAATGTTCTATGACATCGCGAATCGACTGTGTGTGCAGAACAAGCGTTTAAATGGATAAAATAATGTTCTATGACATCGCGAATCGACTGTGTGTGCAGAACAAGCGTTTAAATGGTTAAAATAATGTTCTATGACATCGCGAATCGACTGTGTGTGCAGAACAAGCGTTTAAATGGTTTAAAATAATGTTCTATGACATCGCGAATCGACTGTGTGTGCAGAACAAGCGTTTAAATGGTTTAAAATAATGTTCTATGACATCGCGAATCGACTGTGTGTGCAGAACAAGCGTTTAAATGGATTAAAATAATGTTCTATGACATCGCGAATCGACTGTGTGTGCAGAACAAGCGTTTAAATGGATTAAAATAATGTTCTATGACATCGCGAATCGACTGTGTGTGCAGAACAAGCGTTTAAATGGATTAAAATAATGTTCTGACATCGCGAATCGACTGTGTGTGCAGAACAAGCGTTTAAATGGTTAAAATAATGTTCTATGACATCGCGAATCGACTGTGTGTGCAGAACAAGCGTTTAAATGGTTAAAATAATGTTCTATGACATCGCGAATCGACTGTGTGTGCAGAACAAGCGTTTAAATGGTTAAAATAATGTTCTATGACATCGCGAATCGACTGTGTGTGCAGAACAAGCGTTTAAATGGTTAAAATAATGTTCTATGACATCGCGAATCGACTGTGTGTGCAGAAAAAGCGTTTAAATGGTTTAAAATAATGTTCTATGACATCGCGAATCGACTGTGTGTGCAGAACAAGCGTTTAAATGGTTTAAAATAATGTTCTATGACATCGCGAATCGACTGTGTGTGCAGAACAAGCGTTTAAATGGTTTAAAATAATGTTCTATGACATCGCGAATCGACTGTGTGTGCAGAACAAGCGTTTAAATGGTTTAAAATAATGTTCTATGACATCGCGAATCGACTGTGTGTGCAGAACAAGCGTTTAAATGGATTAAAATAATGTTCTATGACATCGCGAATCGACTGTGTGTGCAGAACAAGCGTTTAAATGGATTAAAATAATGTTCTATGACATCGCGAATCGACTGTGTGTGCAGAACAAGCGTTTAAATGGTTAAAATAATGTTCTATGACATCGCGAATCGACTGTGTGTGCAGAACAAGCGTTTAAATGGTTAAAATAATGTTCTATGACATCGCGAATCGACTGTGTGTGCAGAACAAGCGTTTAAATGGTTTAAAATAATGTTCTATGACATCGCGAATCGACTGTGTGTGCAGAACAAGCGTTTAAATGGTTTAAAATAATGTTCTATGACATCGCGAATCGACTGTGTGTGCAGAACAAGCGTTTAAATGGTTTAAAATAATGTTCTATGACATCGCGAATCGACTGTGTGTGCAGAACAAGCGTTTAAATGGTTAAAATAATGTTCTATGACATCGCGAATCGACTGTGTGTGCAGAACAAGCGTTTAAAAGGTTAAAATAATGTTCTATGACATCGCGAATCGACTGTGTGTGCAGAACAAGCGTTTAAATGGTTAAAATAATGTTCTATGACATCGCGAATCGACTGTGTGTGCAGAACAAGCGTTTAAATGGTTTAAAATAATGTTCTATGACATCGCGAATCGACTGTGTGTGCAGAACAAGCGTTTAAATGGATTAAAATAATGTTCTATGACATCGCGAATCGACTGTGTGTGCAGAACAAGCGTTTAAAAGGTTAAAATAATGTTCTATGACATCGCGAATCGACTGTGTGTGCAGAACAAGCGTTTAAATGGTTAAAATAATGTTCTATGACATCGCGAATCGACTGTGTGTGCAGAACAAGCGTTTAAATGGTTAAAATAATGTTCTATGACATCGCGAATCGACTGTGTGTGCAGAACAAGCGTTTAAATGGTTTAAAATAATGTTCTATGACATCGCGAATCGACTGTGTGTGCAGAACAAGCGTTTAAATGGTTTAAAATAATGTTCTATGACATCGCGAATCGACTGTGTGTGCAGAACAAGCGTTTAAATGGATTAAAATAATGTTCTATGACATCGCGAATCGACTGTGTGTGCAGAACAAGCGTTTAAATGGATTAAAATAATGTTCTATGACATCGCGAATCGACTGTGTGTACAGAACAAGCGTTTAAATGGTTAAAATAATGTTCTATGACATCGCGAATCGACTGTGTGTGCAGAACAAGCGTTTAAATGGTTAAAATAATGTTCTATGACATCGCGAATCGACTGTGTGTGCAGAACAAGCGTTTAAATGGTTAAAATAATGTTCTATGACATCGCGAATCGACTGTGTGTGCAGAACAAGCGTTTAAATGGTTAAAATAATGTTCTATGACATCGCGAATCGACTGTGTGTGCAGAACAAGCGTTTAAATGGTTAAAATAATGTTCTATGACATCGCGAATCGACTGTGTGTGCAGAACAAGCGTTTAAATGGTTAAAATAATGTTCTATGACATCGCGAATCGACTGTGTGTGCAGAACAAGCGTTTAAATGGTTAAAATAATGTTCTATGACATCGCGAATCGACTGTGTGTGCAGAACAAGCGTTTAAATGGTTAAAATAATGTTCTATGACATCGCGAATCGACTGTGTGTGCAGAACAAGCGTTTAAATGGTTTAAAATAATGTTCTATGACATCGCGAATCGACTGTGTGTACAGAACAAGCGTTTAAATGGTTAAAATAATGTTCTATGACATCGCGAATCGACTGTGTGTGCAGAACAAGCGTTTAAATGGTTAAAATAATGTTCTATGACATCGCGAATCGACTGTGTGTGCAGAACAAGCGTTTAAATGGTTAAAATAATGTTCTATGACATCGCGAATCGACTGTGTGTGCAGAACAAGCGTTTAAATGGTTAAAATAATGTTCTATGACATCGCGAATCGACTGTGTGTGCAGAACAAGCGTTTAAATGGTTAAAATAATGTTCTATGACATCGCGAATCGACTGTGTGTGCAGAACAAGCGTTTAAATGGTTAAAATAATGTTCTATGACATCGCGAATCGACTGTGTGTGCAGAACAAGCGTTTAAATGGTTAAAATAATGTTCTATGACATCGCGAATCGACTGTGTGTGCAGAACAAGCGTTTAAATGGTTAAAATAATGTTCTATGACATCGCGAATCGACTGTGTGTGCAGAACAAGTGTTTAAATGGTTTAAAATAATGTTCTATGAGATCGCGCATGGACTGTGCAGAACAAGCGTTTAAATGGTTAAAATAATGTTCTATGACATAGCGAATCGACTGTGTGTGCAGAACAAGCGTTTAAATGGTTAAAATAATGTTCTATGACAACGCGAATCTACTGTGTGTGCAGAACAAGCATTTAAATGGTTTAAAATAATGTTCTATGAGATCGCGCATGGACTGTGTGTGCAGAACAAGCGTTTAAATGGTTAAAATAATGTTCTATGACATCGCGAATCGACTGTGTGTGCAGAACAAGCGTTTAAATGGTTAAAATAATGTTCTATGACATCGCGAATCGACTGTGTGTGCAGAACAAGCGTTTAAATGGTTAAAATAATGTTCTACGACATCGCGAATCTACTGTGTGTGCAGAACAAGCATTTAAATGGTTTAAAATAATGTTCTATGACATCGCGAATCTACTGTGTGTGCAGAACAAGCGTTTAAATGGTTTAAAATAATGTTCTATGACATCGCGAATCGACTGTGTGTGCAGAACAAGCGTTTAAATGGTTTAAAATAATGTTCTATGAGATCGCGCATGGACTGTGTGTGCAGAACAAGCATTTAAATGGTTAAAATAATGTTCTATGACATCGCGAATCGACTGTGTGTGCAGAACAAGCGTTTAAATGGTTTAAAATAATGTTCTATGAGATCGCGCATGGACTGTGTGTGCAGAACAAGCATTTAAATGGTTAAAATAATGTTCTATGACATCGCGAATCGACTGTGTGTGCAGAACAAGCGTTTAAATGGTTTAAAATAATGTTCTATGACATCGCGAATCGACTGTGTGTGCAGAACAAGCGTTTAAATTGATTAAAATAATGTTCTATGACATCGCGAATCTACTGTGTGTGCAGAACAAGCGTTTAAATGGTTAAAATAATGTTCTATGACATCGCGAATCGACTGTGTGTGCAGAACAAGCATTTAAATGGTTAAAATAATGTTCTGTGAGATCGCGCATGGACTGTGTGTGCAGAACAAGCATTTAAATGGTTTAAAATAATGTTCTGTGAGATCGCGCATGGACTGTGTGTGCAGAACAAGCATTTAAATGGTTTAAAATAATGTTCTATGAGATCGCGAATCGACTGTGTGTGCAGAACAAGCGTTTAAATGGTTTAAAATAATGTTCTATGACATCGCGAATCTACTGTGTGTGCAGAACAAGCATTTAAATGGTTAAAATAATGTTCTATGACATCGCGAATCGACTGTGTGTGCAGAACAAGCATTTAAATGGTTTAAAATAATGATCTGTGAGATCGCGCATGGACTGTGTGTGCAGAACAAGCGTTTAAATGGTTTAAAATAATGATCTGTGAGATCGCGAATCTACTGTGTGTGCAGAACAAGCATTTAAATGGTTTAAAATAATGATCTGTGAGATCGCGCATGGACTGTGTGTGCAGAACAAGCGTTTAAATGGTTTAAAATAATGATCTGTGAGATCGCGAATCTACTGTGTGTGCAGAACAAGCGTTTAAATGGTTTAAAATAATGTTCTGTGACATCGCGAATCGACTGTGTGTGCAGAACAAGCATTTAAATGGTTAAAATAATGTTCTATGACATCGCGAATCGACTGTGTGTGCAGAACAAGCATTTAAATGGTTTAAAATAATGTTCTATGACATCGCGAATCTACTGTGTGTGCAGAACAAGCATTTAAATGGTTAAAATAATGTTCTATGACATCGCGAATCGACTGTGTGTGCAGAACAAGCATTTAAATGGTTTAAAATAATGTTCTATGACATCGCGAATCGACTGTGTGTGCAGAACAAGCGTTTAAATGGTTAAAATTATGTTCTATGACATCGCGAATCTACTGTGTGTGCAGAACAAGCGTTTAAATGGTTTAAAATAATGTTCTATGACATCGCGAATCGACTGTGTGTGCAGAACAAGCGTTTAAATGGTTTAAAATAATGTTCTATGACATCGCGAATCGACTGTGTGTGCAGAACAAGCGTTTAAATGGTTTAAAATAATGTTCTATGACATCGCGAATCGACTGTGTGTGCAGAACAAGCGTTTAAATGGTTAAAATTATGTTCTATGACATCGCGAATCTACTGTGTGTGCAGAACAAGCATTTAAATGGTTAAAATAATGTTCTATGACATCGCGAATCGACTGTGTGTGCAGAACAAGCATTTAAATGGTTTAAAATAATGTTCTATGACATCGCGAATCGACTGTGTGTGCAGAACAAACATTTAAATGGTTTAAAATAATGTTCTATGACATCGCGAATCGACTGTGTGTGCAGAACAAGCGTTTAAATGGTTAAAATTATGTTCTATGACATCGCGAATCTACTGTGTGTGCAGAACAATCGTTTAAATGGTTTAAAATAATGTTCTATGACATCGCGAATCTACTGTGTGTGCAGAACAAGCATTTAAATGGTTAAAATAATGTTCTATGACATCGCGAATCGACTGTGTGTGCAGAACAAGCGTTTAAATGGTTTAAAATAATGTTCTATGACATCGCGAATCGACTGTGTGTGCAGAACAAGCGTTTAAATGGTTAAAATAATGTTCTATGACATCGCGAATCTACTGTGTGTGCAGAACAAGCGTTTAAATGGTTTAAAATAATGTTCTATGACATCGCGAATCGACTGTGTGTGCAGAACAAGCGTTTAAATGGTTAAAATTATGTTCTATGACATCGCGAATCTACTGTGTGTGCAGAACAAGCGTTTAAATGGTTTAAAATAATGTTCTATGACATCGCGAATCTACTGTGTGTGCAGAACAAGCATTTAAATGGTTAAAATAATGTTCTATGACATCGCGAATCGACTGTGTGTGCAGAACAAGCGTTTAAATGGTTTAAAATAATGTTCTATGACATCGCGAATCGACTGTGTGTGCAGAACAAGCGTTTAAATGGATTAAAATAATGTTCTATGACATCGCGAATCGACTGTGTGTGCAGAACAAGCGTTTAAATGGTTAAAATAATGTTCTATGACATCGCGAATCTACTGTGTGTGCAGAACAAGCGTTTAAATGGTTTAAAATAATGTTCTATGACATCGCGAATCGACTGTGTGTGCAGAACAAGCGTTTAAATGGTTAAAATTATGTTCTATGACATCGCGAATCTACTGTGTGTGCAGAACAAGCGTTTAAATGGTTTAAAATAATGTTCTATGACATCGCGAATCTACTGTGTGTGCAGAACAAGCATTTAAATGGTTAAAATAATGTTCTATGACATCGCGAATCGACTGCGCGTGCAGAACAAGCGTTTAAATGGTTTAAAATAATGTTCTATGACATCGCGAATCGACTGTGTGTGCAGAACAAGCGTTTAAATGGTTAAAATAATGTTCTATGACATAGCGAATCGACTGTGTGTGCAGAACAAGCGTTTAAATGGTTAAAATAATGTTCTATGACAACGCGAATCTACTGTGTGTGCAGAACAAGCGTTTAAATGGTTAAAATAATGTTCTATGACATCGCGAATCGACTGTGTGTGCAGAACAAGCGTTTAAATGGTTAAAATAATGTTCTATGACATCGCGAATCGACTGTGTGTGCAGAACAAGCGTTTAAATGGTTAAAATAATGTTCTACGACATCGCGAATCTACTGTGTGTGCAGAACAAGCATTTAAATGGTTTAAAATAATGTTCTATGACATCGCGAATCTACTGTGTGTGCAGAACAAGCGTTTAAATGGTTTAAAATAATGTTCTATGACATCGCGAATCGACTGTGTGTGCAGAACAAGCGTTTAAATGGTTTAAAATAATGTTCTATGAGATCGCGCATGGACTGTGTGTGCAGAACAAGCATTTAAATGGTTAAAATAATGTTCTATGACATCGCGAATCGACTGTGTGTGCAGAACAAGCGTTTAAATGGTTTAAAATAATGTTCTATGACATCGCGAATCGACTGTGTGTGCAGAACAAGCGTTTAAATTGATTAAAATAATGTTCTATGACATCGCGAATCTACTGTGTGTGCAGAACAAGCGTTTAAATGGTTAAAATAATGTTCTATGACATCGCGAATCGACTGTGTGTGCAGAACAAGCGTTTAAATGGTTTAAAATAATGTTCTATGAGATCGCGCATGGACTGTGTGTGCAGAACAAGCATTTAAATGGTTAAAATAATGTTCTATGACATCGCGAATCGACTGTGTGTGCAGAACAAGCGTTTAAATGGTTTAAAATAATGTTCTATGACATCGCGAATCGACTGTGTGTGCAGAACAAGCGTTTAAATTGATTAAAATAATGTTCTATGACATCGCGAATCTACTGTGTGTGCAGAACAAGCGTTTAAATGGTTAAAATAATGTTCTATGACATCGCGAATCGACTGTGTGTGCAGAACAAGCATTTAAATGGTTAAAATAATGTTCTGTGAGATCGCGCATGGACTGTGTGTGCAGAACAAGCATTTAAATGGTTTAAAATAATGTTCTGTGAGATCGCGCATGGACTGTGTGTGCAGAACAAGCATTTAAATGGTTTAAAATAATGTTCTATGAGATCGCGAATCGACTGTGTGTGCAGAACAAGCGTTTAAATGGATTAAAATAATGTTCTATGACATCGCGAATCTACTGTGTGTGCAGAACAAGCGTTTAAATGGATTAAAATAATGTTCTATGACATCGCGAATCTACTGTGTGTGCAGAACAAGCATTTAAATGGTTAAAATAATGTTCTATGACATCGCGAATCGACTGTGTGTGCAGAACAAGCATTTAAATGGTTAAAATAATGTTCTATGACATCGCGAATCGACTGTGTGTGCAGAACAAGCATTTAAATGGTTTAAAATAATGTTCTATGACATCGCGAATCTACTGTGTGTGCAGAACAAGCATTTAAATGGTTAAAATAATGTTCTATGACATCGCGAATCGACTGTGTGTGCAGAACAAGCGTTTAAATGGTTTAAAATAATGTTCTATGACATCGCGAATCGACTGTGTGTGCAGAACAAGCGTTTAAATGGTTAAAATAATGTTCTATGACATCGCGAATCTACTGTGTGTGCAGAACAAGCATTTAAATGGTTAAAATAATGTTCTATGACATCGCGAATCGACTGTGTGTGCAGAACAAGCGTTTAAATGGTTTAAAATAATGTTCTATGACATCGCGAATCGACTGTGTGTGCAGAACAAGCATTTAAATGGTTTAAAATAATGTTCTATGACATCGCGAATCGACTGTGTGTGCAGAACAAGCATTTAAATGGTTTAAAATAATGTTCTGTGAGATCGCGCATGGACTGTGTGTGCAGAACAAACATTTAAATGGTTTAAAATAATGTTCTATGACAAAGCGAATCGACTGTGTGTGCAGAACAAGCGTTTAAATGGTTTAAAATAATGTTCTATGACATCGCGAATCGACTGTGTGTGCAGAACAAGCGTTTAAATGGTTAAAATTATGTTCTATGACATCGCGAATCTACTGTGTGTGCAGAACAAGCGTTTAAATGGTTTAAAATAATGTTCTATGACATCGCGAATCTACTGTGTGTGCAGAACAAGCATTTAAATGGTTAAAATAATGTTCTATGACATCGCGAATCGACTGTGTGTGCAGAACAAGCATTTAAATGGTTTAAAATAATGATCTGTGAGATCGCGCATGGACTGTGTGTGCAGAACAAGCGTTTAAATGGTTTAAAATAATGATCTGTGAGATCGCGAATCTACTGTGTGTGCAGAACAAGCGTTTAAATGGTTTAAAATAATGATCTGTGAGATCGCGAATCTACTGTGTGTGCAGAACAAGCGTTTAAATGGTTTAAAATAATGTTCTATGACATCGCGAATCGACTGTGTGTGCAGAACAAGCATTTAAATGGTTTAAAATAATGATCTGTGAGATCGCGCATGGACTGTGTGTGCAGAACAAGCGTTTAAATGGTTTAAAATAATGATCTGTGAGATCGCGAATCTACTGTGTGTGCAGAACAAGCGTTTAAATGGTTTAAAATAATGTTCTGTGACATCGCGAATCGACTGTGTGTGCAGAACAAGCATTTAAATGGTTAAAATAATGTTCTATGACATCGCGAATCGACTGTGTGTGCAGAACAAGCATTTAAATGGTTTAAAATAATGTTCTATGACATCGCGAATCTACTGTGTGTGCAGAACAAGCATTTAAATGGTTAAAATAATGTTCTATGACATCGCGAATCGACTGTGTGTGCAGAACAAGCGTTTAAATGGTTTAAAATAATGTTCTATGACATCGCGAATCGACTGTGTGTGCAGAACAAGCGTTTAAATGGTTAAAATTATGTTCTATGACATCGCGAATCTACTGTGTGTGCAGAACAAGCATTTAAATGGTTAAAATAATGTTCTATGACATCGCGAATCGACTGTGTGTGCAGAACAAGCATTTAAATGGTTTAAAATAATGTTCTATGACATCGCGAATCGACTGTGTGTGCAGAACAAACATTTAAATGGTTTAAAATAATGTTCTATGACATCGCGAATCGACTGTGTGTGCAGAACAAGCGTTTAAATGGTTAAAATTATGTTCTATGACATCGCGAATCTACTGTGTGTGCAGAACAAGCGTTTAAATGGTTTAAAATAATGTTCTATGACATCGCGAATCTACTGTGTGTGCAGAACAAGCATTTAAATGGTTAAAATAATGTTCTATGACATCGCGAATCGACTGTGTGTGCAGAACAAGCGTTTAAATGGTTTAAAATAATGTTCTATGACATCGCGAATCGACTGTGTGTGCAGAACAAGCGTTTAAATGGTTAAAATTATGTTCTATGACATCGCGAATCTACTGTGTGTGCAGAACAAGCATTTAAATGGTTAAAATAATGTTCTATGACATCGCGAATCGACTGTGTGTGCAGAACAAGCATTTAAATGGTTTAAAATAATGTTCTATGACATCGCGAATCGACTGTGTGTGCAGAACAATAGTTTAAATGGTTTAAAATAATGTTCTATGACATCGCGAATCGACTGTGTGTGCAGAACAAACATTTAAATGGTTTAAAATAATGTTCTATGACATCGCGAATCGACTGTGTGTGCAGAACAAGCGTTTAAATGGTTAAAATTATGTTCTATGACATCGCGAATCTACTGTGTGTGCAGAACAAGCGTTTAAATGGTTTAAAATAATGTTCTATGACATCGCGAATCTACTGTGTGTGCAGAACAAGCATTTAAATGGTTAAAATAATGTTCTATGACATCGCGAATCGACTGTGTGTGCAGAACAAACATTTAAATGGTTTAAAATAATGTTCTATGACATCGCGAATCGACTGTGTGTGCAGAACAAGCATTTAAATGGTTTAAAATAATGTTCTGTGAGATCGCGCATGGACTGTGTGTGCAGAACAAACATTTAAATGGTTTAAAATAATGTTCTATGACAAAGCGAATCGACTGTGTGTGCAGAACAAGCGTTTAAATGGTTTAAAATAATGTTCTATGACATCGCGAATCGACTGTGTGTGCAGAACAAGCGTTTAAATGGTTAAAATTATGTTCTATGACATCGCGAATCTACTGTGTGTGCAGAACAAGCGTTTAAATGGTTTAAAATAATGTTCTATGACATCGCGAATCTACTGTGTGTGCAGAACAAGCATTTAAATGGTTAAAATAATGTTCTATGACATCGCGAATCGACTGTGTGTGCAGAACAAGCATTTAAATGGTTTAAAATAATGATCTGTGAGATCGCGCATGGACTGTGTGTGCAGAACAAGCGTTTAAATGGTTTAAAATAATGATCTGTGAGATCGCGAATCTACTGTGTGTGCAGAACAAGCGTTTAAATGGTTTAAAATAATGATCTGTGAGATCGCGAATCTACTGTGTGTGCAGAACAAGCGTTTAAATGGTTTAAAATAATGTTCTATGACATCGCGAATCGACTGTGTGTGCAGAACAAGCATTTAAATGGTTTAAAATAATGATCTGTGAGATCGCGCATGGACTGTGTGTGCAGAACAAGCGTTTAAATGGTTTAAAATAATGATCTGTGAGATCGCGAATCTACTGTGTGTGCAGAACAAGCGTTTAAATGGTTTAAAATAATGTTCTGTGACATCGCGAATCGACTGTGTGTGCAGAACAAGCATTTAAATGGTTAAAATAATGTTCTATGACATCGCGAATCGACTGTGTGTGCAGAACAAGCATTTAAATGGTTTAAAATAATGTTCTATGACATCGCGAATCTACTGTGTGTGCAGAACAAGCATTTAAATGGTTAAAATAATGTTCTATGACATCGCGAATCGACTGTGTGTGCAGAACAAGCGTTTAAATGGTTTAAAATAATGTTCTATGACATCGCGAATCGACTGTGTGTGCAGAACAAGCGTTTAAATGGTTAAAATTATGTTCTATGACATCGCGAATCTACTGTGTGTGCAGAACAAGCATTTAAATGGTTAAAATAATGTTCTATGACATCGCGAATCGACTGTGTGTGCAGAACAAGCATTTAAATGGTTTAAAATAATGTTCTATGACATCGCGAATCGACTGTGTGTGCAGAACAAACATTTAAATGGTTTAAAATAATGTTCTATGACATCGCGAATCGACTGTGTGTGCAGAACAAGCGTTTAAATGGTTAAAATTATGTTCTATGACATCGCGAATCTACTGTGTGTGCAGAACAAGCGTTTAAATGGTTTAAAATAATGTTCTATGACATCGCGAATCTACTGTGTGTGCAGAACAAGCATTTAAATGGTTAAAATAATGTTCTATGACATCGCGAATCGACTGTGTGTGCAGAACAAGCGTTTAAATGGTTTAAAATAATGTTCTATGACATCGCGAATCGACTGTGTGTGCAGAACAAGCGTTTAAATGGTTAAAATTATGTTCTATGACATCGCGAATCTACTGTGTGTGCAGAACAAGCATTTAAATGGTTAAAATAATGTTCTATGACATCGCGAATCGACTGTGTGTGCAGAACAAGCATTTAAATGGTTTAAAATAATGTTCTATGACATCGCGAATCGACTGTGTGTGCAGAACAATAGTTTAAATGGTTTAAAATAATGTTCTATGACATCGCGAATCGACTGTGTGTGCAGAACAAACATTTAAATGGTTTAAAATAATGTTCTATGACATCGCGAATCGACTGTGTGTGCAGAACAAGCGTTTAAATGGTTAAAATTATGTTCTATGACATCGCGAATCTACTGTGTGTGCAGAACAAGCGTTTAAATGGTTTAAAATAATGTTCTATGACATCGCGAATCTACTGTGTGTGCAGAACAAGCATTTAAATGGTTAAAATAATGTTCTATGACATCGCGAATCGACTGTGTGTGCAGAACAAACATTTAAATGGTTTAAAATAATGTTCTATGACATCGCGAATCGACTGTGTGTGCAGAACAAGCGTTTAAATGGTTAAAATTATGTTCTATGACATCGCGAATCTACTGTGTGTGCAGAACAAGCGTTTAAATGGTTTAAAATAATGTTCTATGACATCGCGAATCGACTGTGTGTGCAGAACAAGCGTTTAAATGGTTTAAAATAATGTTCTATGACATCGCGAATCTACTGTGTGTGCAGAACAAGCGTTTAAATGGTTTAAAATAATGTTCTATGACATCGCGAATCGACTGTGTGTGCAGAACAAGCGTTTAAATGGTTTAAAATAATGTTCTATGACATCGCGAATCGACTGTGTGTGCAGAACAAGCGTTTAAATGGATTAAAATAATGTTCTATGACATCGCGAATCGACTGTGTGTGCAGAACAAGCATTTAAATGGTTTAAAATAATGTTCTGTGAGATCGCGAATCGACTGTGTGTGCAGAACAAACATTTAAATGATTTAAAATAATGTTCTATGACATCGCGAATCGACTGTGTGTGCAGAACAAGCGTTTAAATGGTTTAAAATAATGTTCTATGACATCGCGAATCGACTGTGTGTGCAGAACAAGCGTTTAAATGGTTTAAAATAATGTTCTATGACATCGCGAATCTACTGTGTGTGCAGAACAAGCGTTTAAATGGTTTAAAATAATGTTCTATGACATCGCGAATCGACTGTGTGTGCAGAACAAGCGTTTAAATGGTTTAAAATAATGTTCTATGACATCGCGAATCTACTGTGTGTGCAGAACAAGCGTTTAAATGGATTAAAATAATGTTCTATGACATCGCGAATCGACTGTGTGTGCAGAACAAACATTTAAATGGTTTAAAATAATGCTCTATGACATCGCGAATCGACTGTGTGTGCAAAACAAGCGTTTAAATGTTTAAAATAATGTTCTATGAGATCGCGAATCTACTGTGTGTGCAGAACAAGCGTTTAAATGTTTAAAATAATGTTCTATGACATCGCGAATCGACTGTGTGTACAGAACAAGCGTTTAAATGGTTAAAATAATGTTCTATGACATCGCGAATCGACTGTGTGTGCAGAACAAGCGTTTAAATGGATTAAAATAATGTTCTATGACATCGCGAATCTACTGTGTGTGTAGAACAAGCGTTTAAATGGTTAAAATAATGTTCTATGACATCGCGAATCTACTGTGTGTGCAGAACAAGCGTTTAAATTGTTAAAATAATGTTCTATGACATCGCGAATCGACTGTGTGTGCAGAACAAGCGTTTAAATGGATTAAAGTAATGTTCTATGACATCGCGAATCTACTGTGCGTGCAGAACAATCATTTAAATGGTTTAAAATAATGTTCTATGACATCGCGAATCTACTGTGTGTGCAGAACAAGCGTTTAAATGGTTTAAAATAATGTTCTATGACATCGCGAATCGACTGTGTGTGCAGAACAAGCGTTTAAATGGTTTAAAATAATGTTCTATGACATCGCGAATCTACTGTGTGTGCAGAACAAGCGTTTAAATTGTTAAAATAATGTTCTATGACATCGCGAATCGACTGTGTGTGCAGAACAAGCGTTTAAATGGATTAAAATAATGTTCTATGACATCGCGAATCGACTGTGTGTGCAGAACAAGCGTTTAAATGGTTTAAAATAATGTTCTATGACATCGCGAATCTACTGTGTGTGCAGAACAAGCGTTTAAATGGTTTAAAATAATGTTCTATGACATCGCGAATCGACTGTGTGTGCAGAACAAGCGTTTAAATGGTTTAAAATAATGTTCTATGACATCGCGAATCTACTGTGTGTGCAGAACAAGCGTTTAAATGGATTAAAATAATGTTCTATGACATCGCGAATCGACTGTGTGTGCAGAACAAACATTTAAATGGTTTAAAATAATGCTCTATGACATCGCGAATCGACTGTGTGTGCAAAACAAGCGTTTAAATGTTTAAAATAATGTTCTATGAGATCGCGAATCTACTGTGTGTGCAGAACAAGCGTTTAAATGTTTAAAATAATGTTCTATGACATCGCGAATCGACTGTGTGTACAGAACAAGCGTTTAAATGGTTAAAATAATGTTCTATGACATCGCGAATCGACTGTGTGTGCAGAACAAGCGTTTAAATGGATTAAAATAATGTTCTATGACATCGCGAATCTACTGTGTGTGTAGAACAAGCGTTTAAATGGTTAAAATAATGTTCTATGACATCGCGAATCTACTGTGTGTGCAGAACAAGCGTTTAAATGGTTAAAATAATGTTCTATGACATCGCGAATCGACTGTGTGTGCAGAACAAACATTTAAATGGTTTAAAATAATGTTCTATGACATCGCGAATCGACTGTGTGTGCAGAACAAGCGTTTAAATGGATTAAAGTAATGTTCTATGACATCGCGAATCTACTGTGTGTGCAGAACAAGCATTTAAATGGTTAAAATAATGTTCTATGACATCGCGAATCGACTGTGTGTGCAGAACAAACATTTAAATGGTTTAAAATAATGTTCTATGACATCGCGAATCGACTGTGTGTGCAGAACAAGCATTTAAATGGTTTAAAATAATGTTCTATGACATCGCGAATCTACTGTGTGTGCAGAACAAGCATTTAAATGGTTAAAATAATGTTCTATGACATCGCGAATCGACTGTGTGTGCAGAACAAGCATTTAAATGGTTTAAAATAATGTTCTATGACATCACGAATCGACTGTGTGTGCAGAACAAACATTTAAATGGTTTAAAATAATGTTCTATGACATCGCGAATCGACTGTGTGTGCAGAACAAGCGTTTAAATGGTTAAAATTATGTTCTATGACATCGCGAATCTACTGTGTGTGCAGAACAAGCGTTTAAATGGTTTAAAATAATGTTCTATGACATCGCGAATCTACTGTGTGTGCAGAACAAGCATTTAAATGGTTAAAATAATGTTCTATGACATCGCGAATCGACTGTGTGTGCAGAACAAGCGTTTAAATGGTTTAAAATAATGTTCTATGACATCGCGAATCGACTGTGTGTGCAGAACAAGCGTTTAAATGGTTAAAATTATGTTCTATGACATCGCGAATCTACTGTGTGTGCAGAACAAGCATTTAAATGGTTAAAATAATGTTCTATGACATCGCGAATCGACTGTGTGTGCAGAACAAGCATTTAAATGGTTTAAAATAATGTTCTATGACATCGCGAATCGACTGTGTGTGCAGAACAAACATTTAAATGGTTTAAAATAATGTTCTATGACATCGCGAATCGACTGTGTGTGCAGAACAAGCGTTTAAATGGTTAAAATTATGTTCTATGACATCGCGAATCTACTGTGTGTGCAGAACAAGCGTTTAAATGGTTTAAAATAATGTTCTATGACATCGCGAATCTACTGTGTGTGCAGAACAAGCATTTAAATGGTTAAAATAATGTTCTATGACATCGCGAATCGACTGTGTGTGCAGAACAAACATTTAAATGGTTTAAAATAATGTTCTATGACATCGCGAATCGACTGTGTGTGCAGAACAAGCGTTTAAATGGTTAAAATTATGTTCTATGACATCGCGAATCTACTGTGTGTGCAGAACAAGCGTTTAAATGGTTTAAAATAATGTTCTATGACATCGCGAATCGACTGTGTGTGCAGAACAAGCGTTTAAATGGTTTAAAATAATGTTCTATGACATCGCGAATCTACTGTGTGTGCAGAACAAGCGTTTAAATGGTTTAAAATAATGTTCTATGACATCGCGAATCGACTGTGTGTGCAGAACAAGCGTTTAAATGGTTTAAAATAATGTTCTATGACATCGCGAATCGACTGTGTGTGCAGAACAAGCGTTTAAATGGATTAAAATAATGTTCTATGACATCGCGAATCGACTGTGTGTGCAGAACAAGCATTTAAATGGTTTAAAATAATGTTCTGTGAGATCGCGAATCGACTGTGTGTGCAGAACAAACATTTAAATGATTTAAAATAATGTTCTATGACATCGCGAATCGACTGTGTGTGCAGAACAAGCGTTTAAATGGTTTAAAATAATGTTCTATGACATCGCGAATCGACTGTGTGTGCAGAACAAGCGTTTAAATGGTTTAAAATAATGTTCTATGACATCGCGAATCTACTGTGTGTGCAGAACAAGCGTTTAAATGGTTTAAAATAATGTTCTATGACATCGCGAATCGACTGTGTGTGCAGAACAAGCGTTTAAATGGTTTAAAATAATGTTCTATGACATCGCGAATCTACTGTGTGTGCAGAACAAGCGTTTAAATGGATTAAAATAATGTTCTATGACATCGCGAATCGACTGTGTGTGCAGAACAAACATTTAAATGGTTTAAAATAATGCTCTATGACATCGCGAATCGACTGTGTGTGCAAAACAAGCGTTTAAATGTTTAAAATAATGTTCTATGAGATCGCGAATCTACTGTGTGTGCAGAACAAGCGTTTAAATGTTTAAAATAATGTTCTATGACATCGCGAATCGACTGTGTGTACAGAACAAGCGTTTAAATGGTTAAAATAATGTTCTATGACATCGCGAATCGACTGTGTGTGCAGAACAAGCGTTTAAATGGATTAAAATAATGTTCTATGACATCGCGAATCTACTGTGTGTGTAGAACAAGCGTTTAAATGGTTAAAATAATGTTCTATGACATCGCGAATCTACTGTGTGTGCAGAACAAGCGTTTAAATTGTTAAAATAATGTTCTATGACATCGCGAATCGACTGTGTGTGCAGAACAAGCGTTTAAATGGATTAAAGTAATGTTCTATGACATCGCGAATCTACTGTGCGTGCAGAACAATCATTTAAATGGTTAAAATAATGTTCTATGACATCGCGAATCGACTGTGTGTGCAGAACAAACATTTAAATGGTTTAAAATAATGTTCTATGACATCGCGAATCGACTGTGTGTGCAGAACAAGCGTTTAAATGGATTAAAGTAATGTTCTATGACATCGCGAATCTACTGTGTGTGCAGAACAAGCATTTAAATGGTTAAAATAATGTTCTATGACATCGCGAATCGACTGTGTGTGCAGAACAAACATTTAAATGGTTTAAAATAATGTTCTATGACATCGCGAATCGACTGTGTGTGCAGAACAAGCATTTAAATGGTTTAAAATAATGTTCTATGACATCGCGAATCTACTGTGTGTGCAGAACAAGCATTTAAATGGTTAAAATAATGTTCTATGACATCGCGAATCGACTGTGTGTGCAGAACAAGCGTTTAAATGGTTTAAAATAATGTTCTATGACATCGCGAATCGACTGTGTGTGCAGAACAAGCATTTAAATGGTTAAAATAATGTTCTATGACATCGCGAATCGACTGTGTGTGCAGAACAAGCGTTTAAATGGTTAAAATAATGTTCTATGACATCGCGAATCGACTGTGTGTGCAGAACAAGCGTTTAAATGGTTTAAAATAATGTTCTATGACATCGCGAATCGACTGTGTGTGCAGAACAAGCATTTAAATGGTTAAAATAATGTTCTATGACATCGCGAATCGACTGTGTGTGCAGAACAAGCGTTTAAATGGTTAAAATAATGTTCTATGACATCGCGAATCGACTGTGTGTGCAGAACAAGCGTTTAAATGGTTAAAATAATGTTCTATGACATCGCGAATCGACTGTGTGTGCAGAACAAGCGTTTAAATGGTTTAAAATAATGTTCTATGACATCGCGAATCGACTGTGTGTGCAGAACAAGCATTTAAATGGTTTAAAATAATGTTCTGTGAGATCGCGCATGGACTGTGTGTGCAGAACAAACATTTAAATGGTTTAAAATAATGTTCTATGACATCGCGAATCGACTGTGTGTGCAGAACAAGCGTTTAAATGGTTTAAAATAATGTTCTATGACATCGCGAATCGACTGTGTGTGCAGAACAAGCGTTTAAATGGTTAAAATTATGTTCTATGACATCGCGAATCTACTGTGTGTGCAGAACAAGCGTTTAAATGGTTTAAAATAATGTTCTATGACATCGCGAATCTACTGTGTGTGCAGAACAAGCATTTAAATGGTTAAAATAATGTTCTATGACATCGCGAATCGACTGTGTGTGCAGAACAAGCGTTTAAATGGTTTAAAATAATGTTCTATGACATCGCGAATCGACTGTGTGTGCAGAACAAGCATTTAAATGGTTTAAAATAATGATCTGTGAGATCGCGCATGGACTGTGTGTGCAGAACAAACATTTAAATGGTTTAAAATAATGTTCTGTGACATCGCGAATCGACTGTGTGTGCAGAACAAGCATTTAAATGGTTAAAATAATGTTCTATGACATCGCGAATCGACTGTGTGTGCAGAACAAGCATTTAAATGGTTTAAAATAATGTTCTATGACATCGCGAATCTACTGTGTGTGCAGAACAAGCATTTAAATGGTTAAAATAATGTTCTATGACATCGCGAATCGACTGTGTGTGCAGAACAAGCGTTTAAATGGTTTAAAATAATGTTCTATGACATCGCGAATCTACTGTGTGTGCAGAACAAGCATTTAAATGGTTAAAATAATGTTCTATGACATCGCGAATCGACTGTGTGTGCAGAACAAGCATTTAAATGGTTTAAAATAATGTTCTATGACATCGCGAATCGACTGTGTGTGCAGAACAAACATTTAAATGGTTTAAAATAATGTTCTATGACATCGCGAATCGACTGTGTGTGCAGAACAAGCGTTTAAATGGTTAAAATTATGTTCTATGACATCGCGAATCTACTGTGTGTGCAGAACAAGCGTTTAAATGGTTTAAAATAATGTTCTATGACATCGCGAATCGACTGTGTGTGCAGAACAAGCGTTTAAATGGTTTAAAATAATGTTCTATGACATCGCGAATCGACTGTGTGTGCAGAACAAGCGTTTAAATGGTTAAAATTATGTTCTATGACATCGCGAATCTACTGTGTGTGCAGAACAAGCATTTAAATGGTTAAAATAATGTTCTATGACATCGCGAATCGACTGTGTGTGCAGAACAAGCGTTTAAATGGTTTAAAATAATGTTCTATGACATCGCGAATCGACTGTGTGTGCAGAACAAGCATTTAAATGGTTAAAATAATGTTCTATGACATCGCGAATCGACTGTGTGTGCAGAACAAGCGTTTAAATGGTTTAAAATAATGTTCTATGACATCGCGAATCGACTGTGTGTGCAGAACAAGCATTTAAATGTTTAAAATAATGTTCTATGACATCGCGAATCGACTGTGTGTGCAGAACAAGCGTTTAAATGGTTAAAATAATGTTCTATGACATCGCGAATCGACTGTGTGTGCAGAACAAGCGTTTAAATGGTTAAAATAATGTTCTATGACATCGCGAATCGACTGTGTGTGCAGAACAAGCGTTTAAATGGTTTAAAATAATGTTCTATGACATCGCGAATCGACTGTGTGTGCAGAACAAGCATTTAAATGGTTTAAAATAATGTTCTGTGAGATCGCGCATGGACTGTGTGTGCAGAACAAACATTTAAATGGTTTAAAATAATGTTCTATGACATCGCGAATCGACTGTGTGTGCAGAACAAGCGTTTAAATGGTTTAAAATAATGTTCTATGACATCGCGAATCGACTGTGTGTGCAGAACAAGCGTTTAAATGGTTAAAATTATGTTCTATGACATCGCGAATCTACTGTGTGTGCAGAACAAGCGTTTAAATGGTTTAAAATAATGTTCTATGACATCGCGAATCTACTGTGTGTGCAGAACAAGCATTTAAATGGTTAAAATAATGTTCTATGACATCGCGAATCGACTGTGTGTGCAGAACAAGCGTTTAAATGGTTTAAAATAATGTTCTATGACATCGCGAATCGACTGTGTGTGCAGAACAAGCATTTAAATGGTTTAAAATAATGATCTGTGAGATCGCGCATGGACTGTGTGTGCAGAACAAACATTTAAATGGTTTAAAATAATGTTCTGTGACATCGCGAATCGACTGTGTGTGCAGAACAAGCATTTAAATGGTTAAAATAATGTTCTATGACATCGCGAATCGACTGTGTGTGCAGAACAAGCATTTAAATGGTTTAAAATAATGTTCTATGACATCGCGAATCTACTGTGTGTGCAGAACAAGCATTTAAATGGTTAAAATAATGTTCTATGACATCGCGAATCGACTGTGTGTGCAGAACAAGCGTTTAAATGGTTTAAAATAATGTTCTATGACATCGCGAATCGACTGTGTGTGCAGAACAAGCGTTTAAATGGTTAAAATTATGTTCTATGACATCGCGAATCTACTGTGTGTGCAGAACAAGCATTTAAATGGTTAAAATAATGTTCTATGACATCGCGAATCGACTGTGTGTGCAGAACAAGCATTTAAATGGTTTAAAATAATGTTCTATGACATCGCGAATCGACTGTGTGTGCAGAACAAACATTTAAATGGTTTAAAATAATGTTCTATGACATCGCGAATCGACTGTGTGTGCAGAACAAG
Source organism: Rhinogobio ventralis (assembly GCA_039654625.1). Classification (NCBI taxonomy): domain Eukaryota; kingdom Metazoa; phylum Chordata; class Actinopteri; order Cypriniformes; family Gobionidae; genus Rhinogobio; species Rhinogobio ventralis. The sequence goes on from CM077196.1 coordinate 1,108,920, forward strand.
CGTTTAAATGGTTAAAATTATGTTCTATGACATCGCGAATCTACTGTGTGTGCAGAACAAGCGTTTAAATGGTTTAAAATAATGTTCTATGACATCGCGAATCTACTGTGTGTGCAGAACAAGCATTTAAATGGTTAAAATAATGTTCTATGACATCGCGAATCGACTGTGTGTGCAGAACAAGCGTTTAAATGGTTTAAAATAATGTTCTATGACATCGCGAATCGACTGTGTGTGCAGAACAAGCGTTTAAATGGTTAAAATTATGTTCTATGACATCGCGAATCTACTGTGTGTGCAGAACAAGCATTTAAATGGTTAAAATAATGTTCTATGACATCGCGAATCGACTGTGTGTGCAGAACAAGCATTTAAATGGTTTAAAATAATGTTCTATGACATCGCGAATCGACTGTGTGTGCAGAACAAACATTTAAATGGTTTAAAATAATGTTCTATGACATCGCGAATCGACTGTGTGTGCAGAACAAGCGTTTAAATGGTTAAAATTATGTTCTATGACATCGCGAATCTACTGTGTGTGCAGAACAAGCGTTTAAATGGTTTAAAATAATGTTCTATGACATCGCGAATCTACTGTGTGTGCAGAACAAGCATTTAAATGGTTAAAATAATGTTCTATGACATCGCGAATCGACTGTGTGTGCAGAACAATAGTTTAAATGGTTTAAAATAATGTTCTATGACATCGCGAATCGACTGTGTGTGCAGAACAAACATTTAAATGGTTTAAAATAATGTTCTATGACATCGCGAATCGACTGTGTGTGCAGAACAAGCGTTTAAATGGTTAAAATTATGTTCTATGACATCGCGAATCTACTGTGTGTGCAGAACAAGCGTTTAAATGGTTTAAAATAATGTTCTATGACATCGCGAATCTACTGTGTGTGCAGAACAAGCATTTAAATGGTTAAAATAATGTTCTATGACATCGCGAATCGACTGTGTGTGCAGAACAAACATTTAAATGGTTTAAAATAATGTTCTATGACATCGCGAATCGACTGTGTGTGCAGAACAAGCGTTTAAATGGTTAAAATTATGTTCTATGACATCGCGAATCTACTGTGTGTGCAGAACAAGCGTTTAAATGGTTTAAAATAATGTTCTATGACATCGCGAATCGACTGTGTGTGCAGAACAAGCGTTTAAATGGTTTAAAATAATGTTCTATGACATCGCGAATCTACTGTGTGTGCAGAACAAGCGTTTAAATGGTTTAAAATAATGTTCTATGACATCGCGAATCGACTGTGTGTGCAGAACAAGCGTTTAAATGGTTTAAAATAATGTTCTATGACATCGCGAATCTACTGTGTGTGCAGAACAAGCGTTTAAATGGATTAAAATAATGTTCTATGACATCGCGAATCGACTGTGTGTGCAGAACAAGCATTTAAATGGTTTAAAATAATGTTCTGTGAGATCGCGCATGGACTGTGTGTGCAGAACAAACATTTAAATGGTTTAAAATAATGTTCTATGACATCGCGAATCGACTGTGTGTGCAGAACAAGCGTTTAAATGGTTAAAATTATGTTCTATGACATCGCGAATCGACTGTGTGTGCAGAACAAGCGTTTAAATGGTTTAAAATAATGTTCTATGACATCGCGAATCTACTGTGTGTGCAGAACAAGCGTTTAAATGGTTTAAAATAATGTTCTATGACATCGCGAATCGACTGTGTGTGCAGAACAAGCGTTTAAATGGTTTAAAATAATGTTCTATGACATCGCGAATCGACTGTGTGTGCAGAACAAGCGTTTAAATGGTTTAAAATAATGTTCTATGACATCGCGAATCTACTGTGTGTGCAGAACAAGCGTTTAAATGGATTAAAATAATGTTCTATGACATCGCGAATCGACTGTGTGTGCAGAACAAGCATTTAAATGGTTTAAAATAATGTTCTATGACATCGCGAATCTACTGTGTGTGCAGAACAAGCGTTTAAATGGTTTAAAATAATGTTCTATGACATCGCGAATCGACTGTGTGTGCAGAACAAGCGTTTAAATGGTTTAAAATAATGTTCTATGACATCGCGAATCTACTGTGTGTGCAGAACAAGCGTTTAAATGGATTAAAATAATGTTCTATGACATCGCGAATCGACTGTGTGTGCAGAACAAGCATTTAAATGGTTTAAAATAATGTTCTGTGAGATCGCGCATGGACTGTGTGTGCAGAACAAACATTTAAATGGTTTAAAATAATGTTCTATGACATCGCGAATCGACTGTGTGTGCAGAACAAACATTTAAATGGTTTAAAATAATGCTCTATGACATCGCGAATCGACTGTGTGTGCAAAACAAGCGTTTAAATGTTTAAAATAATGTTCTATGAGATCGCGAATCTACTGTGTGTGCAGAACAAGCGTTTAAATGTTTAAAATAATGTTCTATGACATCGCGAATCGACTGTGTGTACAGAACAAGCGTTTAAATGGTTAAAATAATGTTCTATGACATCGCGAATCGACTGTGTGTGCAGAACAAGCGTTTAAATGGATTAAAATAATGTTCTATGACATCGCGAATCTACTGTGTGTGTAGAACAAGCGTTTAAATGGTTAAAATAATGTTCTATGACATCGCGAATCTACTGTGTGTGCAGAACAAGCGTTTAAATTGTTAAAATAATGTTCTATGACATCGCGAATCGACTGTGTGTGCAGAACAAGCGTTTAAATGGATTAAAGTAATGTTCTATGACATCGCGAATCTACTGTGCGTGCAGAACAATCATTTAAATGGTTAAAATAATGTTCTATGACATCGCGAATCGACTGTGTGTGCAGAACAAACATTTAAATGGTTTAAAATAATGTTCTATGACATCGCGAATCGACTGTGTGTGCAGAACAAGCGTTTAAATGGATTAAAGTAATGTTCTATGACATCGCGAATCTACTGTGTGTGCAGAACAAGCATTTAAATGGTTAAAATAATGTTCTATGACATCGCGAATCGACTGTGTGTGCAGAACAAACATTTAAATGGTTTAAAATAATGTTCTATGACATCGCGAATCGACTGTGTGTGCAGAACAAGCGTTTAAATGGTTAAAATTATGTTCTATGACATCGCGAATCGACTGTGTGTGCAGAACAAGCATTTAAATGGTTTAAAATAATGTTCTATGACATCGCGAATCGACTGTGTGTGCAGAACAAGCGTTTAAATGGTTAAAATAATGTTCTATGACATCGCGAATCGACTGTGTGTGCAGAACAAGCGTTTAAATGGTTTAAAATAATGTTCTATGACATCGCGAATCGACTGTGTGTGCAGAACAAGCGTTTAAATGGTTTAAAATAATGTTCTATGACATCGCGAATCGACTGTGTGTGCAGAACAAGCATTTAAATGGTTTAAAATAATGTTCTGTGAGATCGCGCATGGACTGTGTGTGCAGAACAAACATTTAAATGGTTTAAAATAATGTTCTATGACATCGCGAATCGACTGTGTGTGCAGAACAAACATTTAAATGGTTTAAAATAATGCTCTATGACATCGCGAATCGACTGTGTGTGCAAAACAAGCGTTTAAATGGTTAAAATAATGTTCTATGACATCGCGAATCTACTGTGTGTGCAGAACAAGCGTTTAAATGGTTTAAAATAATGTTCTATGACATCGCGAATCGACTGTGTGTGCAGAACAAGCGTTTAAATGGTTTAAAATAATGTTCTATGACATCGCGAATCGACTGTGTGTGCAGAACAAGCATTTAAATGGTTTAAAATAATGTTCTGTGAGATCGCGCATGGACTGTGTGTGCAGAACAAACATTTAAATGGTTTAAAATAATGTTCTATGACATCGCGAATCGACTGTGTGTGCAGAACAAACATTTAAATGGTTTAAAATAATGCTCTATGACATCGCGAATCGACTGTGTGTGCAAAACAAGCGTTTAAATGTTTAAAATAATGTTCTATGAGATCGCGAATCTACTGTGTGTGCAGAACAAGCGTTTAAATGGATTAAAATAATGTTCTATGACATCGCGAATCTACTGTGTGTGTAGAACAAGCGTTTAAATGGTTAAAATAATGTTCTATGACATCGCGAATCTACTGTGTGTGCAGAACAAGCGTTTAAATGGTTAAAATAATGTTCTATGACATCGCGAATAGACTGTGTGTGCAGAACAAGCGTTTAAATTGTTAAAATAATGTTCTATGACATCGCGAATCTACTGTGTGTGCAGAACAAGCGTTTAAATGGTTAAAATAATGTTCTATGACATCGCGAATCGACTGTGTGTGCAGAACAAGCGTTTAAATGGATAAAAGTAATGTTCTATGACATCGCGAATCTACTGTGTGTGCAGAACAAGCGTTTAAATTGTTAAAATAATGTTCTGTGACATCGCGAATCGACTGTGTGTGCAGAACAAGCGTTTAAATGGATTAAAATAATGTTCTATGACATCGCGAATCGACTGTGTGTGCAGAACAAGCGTTTAAATGGATTAAAATAATGTTCTATGACATCGCGAATCTACTGTGTGTGCAGAACAAGCGTTTAAATGTTTAAAAGAATGTTCTATGAGATCGCGAATCGACTGTGTGTGCAGAACAAACATTTAAATGGTTAAAATAATGTTCTATGACATCGCGAATAGACTGTGTGTGCAGAACAAGCGTTTAAATGGTTAAAATAATGTTCTATGACATCGCGAATCTACTGTGTGTGCAGAACAAGCGTTTAAATGGTTTAAAATAATGTTCTATGACATCGCGAATCTACTGTGTGTGCAGAACAAGCGTTTAAATGGTTAAAATAATGTTCTATGACATCGCGAATCGACTGTGTGTGCAGAACAAGCGTTTAAATTGTTAAAATAATGTTCTGTGACATCGCGAATCGACTGTGTGTGCAGAACAAGCATTTAAATGGATTAAAGTAATGTTCTATGACATCGCGAATCGACTGTGTGTGCAGAACAAGCATTTAAATGGTTAAAATAATGTTCTATGACATCGCGAATCGACTGTGTGTGCAGAACAAGCGTTTAAATTGTTAAAATAATGTTCTGTGACATCGCGAATCGACTGTGTGTGCAGAACAAGCGTTTAAATGGATTAAAGTAATGTTCTATGACATCGCGAATCTACTGTGTGTGCAGAACAAGCGTTTAAATTGTTAAAATAATGTTCTGTGACATCGCGAATCGACTGTGTGTGCAGAACAAGCGTTTAAATGGATTAAAATAATGTTCTATGACATCGCGAATCGACTGTGTGTGCAGAACAAGCGTTTAAATGGATTAAAATAATGTTCTATGACATCGCGAATCTACTGTGTGTGCAAAACAAGCGTTTAAATGTTTAAAAGAATGTTCTATGAGATCGCGAATCGACTGTGTGTGCAGAACAAACATTTAAATGGTTAAAATAATGTTCTATGACATCGCGAATCTATTGTGCGTGCAGAACAAGCATTTAAATGGTTAAAATAATGTTCTATGACATCGCGAATCGACTGTGTGTGCAGAACAAGCGTTTAAATTGATTAAAATAATGTTCTATGACATCGCGAATCGACTGTGTGTGCAGAACAAGCGTTTAAATGGTTTAAAAGAATGTTCTATGACATCGCGAATCGACTGTGTGTGCAGAACAAGCGTTTAAGTGGTTAAAATAATGTTCTATGACATCGCGAATCGACTGTGTGTGCACAACAAGCGTTTAAATGGTTTAAATTAATGTTCTATGACATCGCGAATCGACTGTGTGTGCAGAACAAGCGCTTAAATGGTTTAAAATAATGTTCTATGACATCGCGAATTAACTGTGTGTGCAGAACAAGCGTTTAAATGTTTAAAAGAATGTTCTATGAGATCGCGAATCGACTGTGTGTGCAGAACAAACATTTAAATGGTTAAAATAATGTTCTATGACATCGCGAATCTATTGTGCGTGCAGAACAAGCATTTAAATGGTTAAAATAATGTTCTATGACATCGCGAATCGACTGTGTGTGCAGAACAAGCGTTTAAATTGATTAAAATAATGTTCTATGACATCGCGAATCGACTGTGTGTGCAGAACAAGCGTTTAAATGGTTTAAAATAATGTTCTATGACATCGCGAATTAACTGTGTGTGCAGAACAAGCGTTTAAATGGATTAAAATAATGTTCTATGACATCGCGAATCGACTGTGTGTGCAGAACAAGCGTTTAAGTGGTTAAAATAATGTTCTATGACATCGCGAATCGACTGTGTGTGCAGAACAAGCGTTTAAATGGTTTAAAATAATGTTCTATGACATCGCGAATCGACTGTGTGTGCAGAACAAGCGTTTAAATGGTTTAAAATAATGTTCTATGACATCGCGAATTAACTGTGTGTGCAGAACAAGCGTTTAAATGGTTAAAATAATGTTCTATGACATCGCGAATCGACTGTGTGTGCAGAACAAGCGTTTAAATGGTTAAAATAATGTTCTATGACATCGCGAATCGACTCTGTGTGCAGAACAAGCGTTTAAATGGTTTAAAATAATGTTCTATGACATCGCGAATCGACTGTGTGTGCAGAACAAGCGTTTAAATGGTTTAAAATAATGTTCTATGACATCGCGAATCGACTGTGTGTGCAGAACAAGCGTTTAAATGGTTTAAAATAATGTTCTGTGAGATCGCGAATCGACTGTGTGTGCAGAACAAGCGTTTAAATGGTTAAAATAATGTTCTATGACATCGCGAATCGACTCTGTGTGCAGAACAAGCGTTTAAATGGTTTAAAATAATGTTCTATGACATCGCGAATCGACTGTGTGTGCAGAACAAGCGTTTAAATGGTTTAAAATAATGTTCTATGACATCGCGAATCGACTGTGTGTGCAGAACAAGCGTTTAAATGGTTTAAAATAATGTTCTATGACATCGCGAATCGACTGTGTGTGCAGAACAAGCGTTTAAATGGTTAAAATAATGTTCTATGACATCGCGAATCGACTCTGTGTGCAGAACAAGCGTTTAAATGGTTTAAAATAATGTTCTATGACATCGCGAATCGACTGTGTGTGCAGAACAAGCGTTTAAATGGTTTAAAATAATGTTCTATGACATCGCGAATCGACTGTGTGTGCAGAACAAGCGTTTAAATGGTTTAAAATAATGTTCTATGACATCGCGAATTAACTGTGTGTGCAGAACAAGCGTTTAAATGGTTAAAATAATGTTCTATGACATCGCGAATCGACTGTGTGTGCAGAACAAGCGTTTAAATGGTTAAAATAATGTTCTATGACATCGCGAATCGACTCTGTGTGCAGAACAAGCGTTTAAATGGTTTAAAATAATGTTCTATGACATCGCGAATCGACTGTGTGTGCAGAACAAGCGTTTAAATTGATTAAAATAATGTTCTATGACATCGCGAATCTACTGTGTGTGCAGAACAAGCGTTTAAATGGTTAAAATAATGTTCTATGACATCGCGAATCGACTGTGTGTGCAGAACAAGCATTTAAATGGTTAAAATAATGTTCTGTGAGATCGCGCATGGACTGTGTGTGCAGAACAAGCATTTAAATGGTTTAAAATAATGTTCTGTGAGATCGCGCATGGACTGTGTGTGCAGAACAAGCATTTAAATGGTTTAAAATAATGTTCTATGACATCGCGAATCGACTGTGTGTGCAGAACAAGCGTTTAAATGGATTAAAATAATGTTCTATGACATCGCGAATCTACTGTGTGTGCAGAACAAGCATTTAAATGGTTAAAATAATGTTCTATGACATCGCGAATCGACTGTGTGTGCAGAACAAGCGTTTAAATGGTTTAAAATAATGTTCTATGACATCGCGAATCGACTGTGTGTGCAGAACAAGCATTTAAATGGTTAAAATAATGTTCTATGACATCGCGAATCGACTGTGTGTGCAGAACAAGCGTTTAAATGGTTTAAAATAATGTTCTATGACATCGCGAATCTACTGTGTGTGCAGAACAAGCATTTAAATGGTTAAAATAATGTTCTATGACATCGCGAATCGACTGTGTGTGCAGAACAAGCGTTTAAATGGTTTAAAATAATGTTCTATGACATCGCGAATCGACTGTGTGTGCAGAACAAGCGTTTAAATGGTTAAAATTATGTTCTATGACATCGCGAATCTACTGTGTGTGCAGAACAAGCATTTAAATGGTTTAAAATAATGTTCTATGACATCGCGAATCGACTGTGTGTGCAGAACAAGCATTTAAATGGTTAAAATTATGTTCTATGACATCGCGAATCGACTGTGTGTGCAGAACAAGCGTTTAAATGGTTTAAAATAATGTTCTATGACATCGCGAATCTACTGTGTGTGCAGAACAAGCATTTAAATGGTTAAAATTATGTTCTATGACATCGCGAATCGACTGTGTGTGCAGAACAAGCGTTTAAATGGTTAAAATTATGTTCTATGACATCGCGAATCTACTGTGTGTGCAGAACAAGCATTTAAATGGTTAAAATAATGTTCTATGACATCGCGAATCGACTGTGTGTGCAGAACAAGCGTTTAAATGGTTTAAAATAATGTTCTATGACATCGCGAATCGACTGTGTGTGCAGAACAAGCGTTTAAATGGTTAAAATTATGTTCTATGACATCGCGAATCTACTGTGTGTGCAGAACAAGCATTTAAATGGTTTAAAATAATGTTCTGTGAGATCGCGAATCGACTGTGTGTGCAAAACAAGCGTTTAAATGTTTAAAATAATGTTCTATGACATCGCGAATCGACTGTGCGTGCAGAACAAGCATTTAAATGGTTTAAAATAATGTTCTGTGAGATCGCGAATCGACTGTGTGTGCAAAACAAGCGTTTAAATGTTTAAAATAATGCTCTATGACATCGCGAATCGACTGTGTGTGCAAAACAAGCGTTTAAATGTTTAAAATAATGTTCTATGAGATCGCGAATCTACTGTGTGTGCAAAACAAGCGTTTAAATGGATTAAAATAATGCTCTATGACATCGCGAATCTACTGTGTGTGCAGAACAAGGGTTTAAATGGATTAAAATAATGTTCTATGACATCGCGAATCGACTGTGTGTGCAAAACAAGCGTTTAAATGGATTAAAATAATGTTCTATGACATCGCGAATCTACTGTGTGTGCAGAACAAGGGTTTAAATGGATTAAAATAATGTTCTATGACATCGCGAATCTACTGGGTGTGCAGAACAAGCATTTAAATGGTTTAAAATAATGTTCTGTGAGATCGCGAATCGACTGTGTGTGCAAAACAAGCGTTTAAATGTTTAAAATAATGCTCTATGACATCGCGAATCGACTGTGTGTGCAGAACAAGCGTTTAAATGGATTAAAATAATGTTCTATGACATCGCGAATCTACTGTGTGTGCAGAACAAGGGTTTAAATGGATTAAAATAATGTTCTATGACATCGCGAATCTACTGGGTGTGCAGAACAAGCATTTAAATGGTTTAAAATAATGTTCTGTGAGATCGCGAATCGACTGTGTGTGCAAAACAAGCGTTTAAATGTTTAAAATAATGTTCTATGACATCGCGAATCGACTGTGCGTGCAGAACAAGCGTTTAAATTGTTAAAACAATGTTCTATGACATCGCGAATCTACTGTGTGTGCAGAAAAAGCGTTTAAATGGTTAAAATAATGTTCTGTGACATCGCGAATCGACTGTATGTGCAGAACAAGCGTTTAAATGTTTAAAATAATGTTCTATGACATCGCGAATCTACTGTGTGTGCAGAAAAAGCGTTTAAATGGTTAAAATAATGTTCTATGAGATCGCGAATCGACTGTGTGTGCAGAAAAAGCGTTTAAATGGTTAAAATAATGTTCTATGACATCGCGAATCTACTGTGTGTGCAGAAAAAGCGTTTAAATGGTTAAAATAATGTTCTGTGACATCGCGAATCGACTGTGTGTGCAGAACAAGCGTTTAAATTGTTAAAATAATGTTCTATGACATCGCGAATCTACTGTGTGTGCAGAAAAAGCGTTTAAATGGTTAAAATAATGTTCTGTGACATCGCGAATCGACTGTGTGTGTGCAGAACAAGCGTTTAAATGTTTAAAATAATGTTCTATGACATCGCGAATCGACTGTGTGTACAGAACAAGCGTTTAAATGGTTAAAATAATGTTCTATGACATCGCGAATCGACTGTGTGTGCAGAACAAGCGTTTAAATGGATTAAAATAATGTTCTATGACATCGCGAATCTACTGTGTGTGCAGAACAAGCGTTTAAATGGTTAAAATAATGTTCTATGACATCGCGAATAGACTGTGTGTGCAGAACAAGCGTTTAAATTGTTAAAATAATGTTCTATGACATCGCGAATCTACTGTGTGTGCAGAACAAGCGTTTAAATGGTTAAAATAATGTTCTATGACATCGCGAATCTACTGTGTGTGCAGAACAAGCGTTTAAATGGTTTAAAATAATGTTCTATGACATCGCGAATCTACTGTGTGTGCAGAACAAGCGTTTAAATGGTTAAAATAATGTTCTATGACATCGCGAATCGACTGTGTGTGCAGAACAAGCGTTTAAATTGTTAAAATAATGTTCTATGACATCGCGAATCTACTGTGTGTGCAGAACAAGCGTTTAAATGTTTAAAAGAATGTTCTATGAGATCGCGAATCGACTGTGTGTGCAGAACAAGCGTTTAAATGGTTTAAAATAATGTTCTGTGACATCGCGAATCGACTGTGTGTGCAGAACAAGCGTTTAAATGGATTAAAATAATGTTCTGTGACATCGCGAATCGACTGTGTGTGCAGAACAAGCGTTTAAATGGATTAAAATAATGTTCTATGACATCGCGAATCGACTGTGTGTGCAGAACAAGCGTTTAAATGGATTAAAATAATGTTCTATGACATCGCGAATCGACTGTGTGTGCAGAACAAGCGTTTAAATGGTTTAAAATAATGTTCTGTGACATCGCGAATCTACTGTGTGTGCAGAACAAGCGTTTAAATGGTTAAAATAATGTTCTGTGACATCGCGAATCGACTGTGTGTGCAGAACAAGCGTTTAAATGGATTAAAATAATGTTCTATGACATCGCGAATCTACTGTGTGTGCAGAACAAGCGTTTAAATGTTTAAAAGAATGTTCTATGAGATCGCGAATCGACTGTGTGTGCAGAACAAGCGTTTAAATGGTTTAAAATAATGTTCTATGACATCGCGAATCTACTGTGTGTGCAGAACAAGCGTTTAAATGGTTAAAATAATGTTCTATGACATCGCGAATCGACTGTGTGTGCAGAACAAGCGTTTAAATGGATTAAAGTAATGTTCTATGACATCGCGAATCTACTGTGTGTGCAGAACAAGCGTTTAAATTGTTAAAATAATGTTCTATGACATCGCGAATCGACTGTGTGTGCAGAACAAGCGTTTAAGTGGATTAAAGTAATGTTCTATGACATCGCGAATCTACTGTGCGTGCAGAACAAGCGTTTAAGTGGATTAAAGTAATGTTCTATGACATCGCGAATCTACTGTGTGTGCAGAACAAGCGTTTAAGTGGATTAAAGTAATGTTCTATGACATCGCGAATCTACTGTGCGTGCAGAAGAAGCGTTTAAATTGTTAAAATAATGTTCTATGACATCGCGAATCTACTGTGTGTGCAGAACAAGCGTTTAAATGGTTAAAATAATGTTCTGTGACATCGCGAATCGACTGTGTGTGCAGAACAAGCGTTTAAATGGTTTAAAATAATGTTCTATGACATCGCGAATCTACTGTGTGTGCAGAACAAGCGTTTAAATGGTTAAAATAATGTTCTATGACATCGCGAATCGACTGTGTGTGCAGAACAAGCGTTTAAATGGTTAAAATAATGTTCTGTGACATCGCGAATCTATTGTGCGTGCAGAACAAGCATTTAAATGGTTAAAATAATGTTCTATGACATCGCGAATCGACTGTGTGTGCAGAACAAGCGTTTAAATGGTTAAAATAATGTTCTATGACATCGCGAATCGACTGTGTGTGCAGAACAAGCGTTTAAATGGATTAAAATAATGTTCTATGACATCGCAAATCTACTGTGTGTGCAGAACAAGCGTTTAAATGGTTTAAAATAATGTTCTATGACATTGCGAATCGACTGTGTGTGCAGAACAAGCGTTTAAATTGATTAAAATAATGTTCTATGACATCGCGAATCTACTGTGTGTGCAGAACAAGCGTTTAAATGGTTTAAAATAATGTTCTATGACATCGCGAATCGACTGTGTGTGCAGAACAAGCGTTTAAATGGTTAAAATAATGTTCTATGACATCGCGAATCTACTGTGTGTGCAGAACAAGCGTTTAAATGGTTAAAATAATGTTCTATGACATCGCGAATCGACTGTGTGTGCAGAACAAGCGTTTAAATGGTTAAAATAATGTTCTGTGACATCGCGAATCGACTGTGTGTGCAGAACAAGCGTTTAAATGGTTAAAATAATGTTCTATGACATCGCGAATCGACTGTGTGCGCAGAACAAGCATTTAAATGGTTAAAATAATGTTCTGTGAGATCGCGCATGGACTGTGTGTGCAGAACAAGCATTTAAATGGTTTAAAATAATGTTCTGTGAGATCGCGCATGGACTGTGTGTGCAGAACAAGCATTTAAATGGTTTAAAATAATGTTCTATGAGATCGCGAATCGACTGTGTGTGCAGAACAAGCGTTTAAATGGATTAAAATAATGTTCTATGACATCGCGAATCTACTGTGTGTGCAGAACAAGCGTTTAAATGGATTAAAATAATGTTCTATGACATCGCGAATCTACTGTGTGTGCAGAACAAGCATTTAAATGGTTAAAATAATGTTCTATGACATCGCGAATCGACTGTGTGTGCAGAACAAGCATTTAAATGGTTAAAATAATGTTCTATGACATCGCGAATCGACTGTGTGTGCAGAACAAGCGTTTAAATGGTTTAAAATAATGTTCTATGACATCGCGAATCTACTGTGTGTGCAGAACAAGCGTTTAAATGGATTAAAATAATGTTCTATGACATCGCGAATCGACTGTGTGTGCAGAACAAGCATTTAAATGGTTTAAAATAATGTTCTGTGAGATCGCGCATGGACTGTGTGTGCAGAACAAACATTTAAATGGTTTAAAATAATGTTCTGTGACATCGCGAATCGACTGTGTGTGCAGAACAAGCGTTTAAATGGATTAAAATAATGTTCTGTGACATCGCGAATCGACTGTGTGTGCAGAACAAGCGTTTAAATGGATTAAAATAATGTTCTATGACATCGCGAATCGACTGTGTGTGCAGAACAAGCGTTTAAATGGATTAAAATAATGTTCTATGACATCGCGAATCGACTGTGTGTGCAGAACAAGCGTTTAAATGGTTTAAAATAATGTTCTGTGACATCGCGAATCTACTGTGTGTGCAGAACAAGCGTTTAAATGGTTAAAATAATGTTCTGTGACATCGCGAATCGACTGTGTGTGCAGAACAAGCGTTTAAATGGATTAAAATAATGTTCTGTGACATCGCGAATCGACTGTGTGTGCAGAACAAGCGTTTAAATGGATTAAAATAATGTTCTATGACATCGCGAATCGACTGTGTGTGCAGAACAAGCGTTTAAATGGATTAAAATAATGTTCTATGACATCGCGAATCGACTGTGTGTGCAGAACAAGCGTTTAAATGGATTAAAATAATGTTCTATGACATCGCGAATCGACTGTGTGTGCAGAACAAGCGTTTAAATGGATTAAAATAATGTTCTATGACATCGCGAATCGACTGTGTGTGCAGAACAAGCGTTTAAATGGTTTAAAATAATGTTCTGTGACATCGCGAATCTACTGTGTGTGCAGAACAAGCGTTTAAATGGTTAAAATAATGTTCTACGACATCGCGAATCTACTGTGTGTGCAGAACAAGCGTTTAAATGGTTAAAATAATGTTCTATGACATCGCGAATCGACTGTGTGTGCAGAACAAGCGTTTAAATGGTTTAAAATAATGTTCTGTGACATCGCGAATCGACTGTGTGTGCAGAACAAGCGTTTAAATGGATTAAAATAATGTTCTATGACATCGCGAATCTACTGTGTGTGCAGAACAAGCGTTTAAATGGTTAAAATAATGTTCTATGACATCGCGAATCGACTGTGTGTGCAGAACAAGCGTTTAAATGGTTAAAATAATGTTCTGTGACATCGCGAATCGACTGTGTGTGCAGAACAAGCGTTTAAATGGTTAAAATAATGTTCTATGACATCGCGAATCGACTGTGTGTGCAGAACAAGCGTTTAAATGGTTAAAATAATGTTCTATGACATCGCGAATCGACTGTGTGCGCAGAACAAGCATTTAAATGGTTAAAATAATGTTCTGTGAGATCGCGCATGGACTGTGTGTGCAGAACAAGCATTTAAATGGTTTAAAATAATGTTCTGTGAGATCGCGCATGGACTGTGTGTGCAGAACAAGCATTTAAATGGTTTAAAATAATGTTCTATGAGATCGCGAATCGACTGTGTGTGCAGAACAAGCGTTTAAATGGATTAAAATAATGTTCTATGACATCGCGAATCTACTGTGTGTGCAGAACAAGCGTTTAAATGGATTAAAATAATGTTCTATGACATCGCGAATCTACTGTGTGTGCAGAACAAGCATTTAAATGGTTAAAATAATGTTCTATGACATCGCGAATCGACTGTGTGTGCAGAACAAGCATTTAAATGGTTAAAATAATGTTCTATGACATCGCGAATCGACTGTGTGTGCAGAACAAGCATTTAAATGGTTAAAATAATGTTCTATGACATCGCGAATCGACTGTGTGTGCAGAACAAGCGTTTAAATGGTTAAAATAATGTTCTGTGACATCGCGAATCGACTGTGTGTGCAGAACAAGCGTTTAAATGGTTAAAATAATGTTCTATGACATCGCGAATCGACTGTGTGCGCAGAACAAGCATTTAAATGGTTAAAATAATGTTCTGTGAGATCGCGCATGGACTGTGTGTGCAGAACAAGCATTTAAATGGTTTAAAATAATGTTCTGTGAGATCGCGCATGGACTGTGTGTGCAGAACAAGCATTTAAATGGTTTAAAATAATGTTCTATGAGATCGCGAATCGACTGTGTGTGCAGAACAAGCGTTTAAATGGATTAAAATAATGTTCTATGACATCGCGAATCTACTGTGTGTGCAGAACAAGCGTTTAAATGGATTAAAATAATGTTCTATGACATCGCGAATCTACTGTGTGTGCAGAACAAGCATTTAAATGGTTAAAATAATGTTCTATGACATCGCGAATCGACTGTGTGTGCAGAACAAGCATTTAAATGGTTAAAATAATGTTCTATGACATCGCGAATCGACTGTGTGTGCAGAACAAGCGTTTAAATGGTTTAAAATAATGTTCTATGACATCGCGAATCTACTGTGTGTGCAGAACAAGCGTTTAAATGGATTAAAATAATGTTCTATGACATCGCGAATCGACTGTGTGTGCAGAACAAGCATTTAAATGGTTTAAAATAATGTTCTGTGAGATCGCGCATGGACTGTGTGTGCAGAACAAACATTTAAATGGTTTAAAATAATGTTCTATGACATCGCGAATCGACTGTGTGTGCAGAACGAACATTTAAATGGTTTAAAATAATGTTCTATGACATCGCGAATCGACTGTGTGTGCAGAACAAGCATTTAAATGGTTTAAAATAATGTTCTATGACATCGCGAATCTACTGTGCGTGCAGAACAAGCATTTAAATGGTTAAAATAATGTTCTATGACATCGCGAATCTACTGTGTGTGCAGAACAAGCGTTTAAATGGTTTAAAATAATGCTCTATGACATCGCGAATCGACTGTGTGTGCAAAACAAGCATTTAAATGGTTAAAATAATGTTCTATGACATCGCGAATCTACTGTGTGTGCAGAACAAGCGTTTAAATGGTTTAAAATAATGCTCTATGACATCGCGAATCGACTGTGTGTGCAAAACAAGCGTTTAAATGTTTAAAATAATGTTCTATGAGATCGCGAATCGACTGTGTGTGCAAAACAAGCGTTTAAATGTTTAAAATAATGTTCTATGACATCGCGAATCGACTGTGCGTGCAGAACAAGCGTTTAAATTGTTAAAATAATGTTCTATGACATCGCGAATCTACTGTGTGTGCAGAACAAGCGTTTAAATGGTTAAAATAATGTTCTGTGACATCGCGAATCGACTGTGTGTGCAGAACAAGCGTTTAAATGTTTAAAATAATGTTCTATGACATCGCGAATCTACTGTGTGTGCAGAACAAGCGTTTAAATGTTTAAAATGTTCTATGACATCGCGAATCGACTGTGTGTGCAGAACAAGCGTTTAAATTGATTAAAATAATGTTCTATGACATCGCGAATCTACTGTGTGTGCAGAACAAGCGTTTAAATGGTTAAAATAATGTTCTATGACATCGCGAATCGACTGTGTGCGCAGAACAAGCATTTAAATGGTTAAAATAATGTTCTGTGAGATCGCGCATGGACTGTGTGTGCAGAACAAGCATTTAAATGGTTTAAAATAATGTTCTGTGAGATCGCGCATGGACTGTGTGTGCAGAACAAGCATTTAAATGGTTTAAAATAATGTTCTATGAGATCGCGAATCGACTGTGTGTGCAGAACAAGCGTTTAAATGGATTAAAATAATGTTCTATGACATCGCGAATCTACTGTGTGTGCAGAACAAGCATTTAAATGGTTAAAATAATGTTCTATGACATCGCGAATCGACTGTGTGTGCAGAACAAGCGTTTAAATGGTTTAAAATAATGTTCTATGACATCGCGAATCGACTGTGTGTGCAGAACAAGCATTTAAATGGTTAAAATAATGTTCTATGACATCGCGAATCGACTGTGTGTGCAGAACAAGCGTTTAAATGGATTAAAATAATGTTCTATGACATCGCGAATCTACTGTGTGTGCAGAACAAGCATTTAAATGGTTAAAATAATGTTCTATGACATCGCGAATCGACTGTGTGTGCAGAACAAGCGTTGAAATGGTTAAAATTATGTTCTATGACATCGCGAATCTACTGTGTGTGCAGAACAAGCATTTAAATGGTTTAAAATAATGTTCTATGACATCGCGAATCGACTGTGTGTGCAGAACAAGCGTTTAAATGGTTAAAATTATGTTCTATGACATCGCGAATCTACTGTGTGTGCAGAACAAGCGTTTAAATGGTTTAAAATAATGTTCTATGACATCGCGAATCTACTGTGTGTGCAGAACAAGCATTTAAATGGTTAAAATAATGTTCTATGACATCGCGAATCGACTGTGTGTGCAGAACAAGCGTTTAAATGGTTTAAAATAATGTTCTATGACATCGCGAATCGACTGTGTGTGCAGAACAAGCATTTAAATGGTTAAAATAATGTTCTATGACATCGCGAATCGACTGTGTGTGCAGAACAAGCATTTAAATGGTTAAAATAATGTTCTATGACATCGCGAATCTACTGTGTGTGCAGAACAAGCGTTTAAATGGTTAAAATAATGTTCTATGACATCGCGAATCGACTGTGTGTGCAGAACAAGCGTTTAAATGGTTAAAATAATGTTCTGTGAGATCGCGCATGGACTGTGTGTGCAGAACAAGCGTTTAAATGGTTAAAATAATGTTCTATGACATCGCGAATCTACTGTGTGTGCAGAACAAGCGTTTAAATGGTTTAAAATAATGTTCTGTGAGATCGCGCATGGACTGTGTGTGCAGAACAAGCGTTTAAATGGTTAAAATAATGTTCTATGACATCGCGAATCGACTGTGTGTGCAGAACAAGCGTTTAAATGGTTAAAATAATGTTCTGTGACATCGCGAATCGACTGTGTGTGCAGAACAAGCGTTTAAATGGTTAAAATAATGTTCTATGACATCGCGAATCGACTGTGTGCGCAGAACAAGCATTTAAATGGTTAAAATAATGTTCTGTGAGATCGCGCATGGACTGTGTGTGCAGAACAAGCATTTAAATGGTTTAAAATAATGTTCTGTGAGATCGCGCATGGACTGTGTGTGCAGAACAAGCATTTAAATGGTTTAAAATAATGTTCTATGAGATCGCGAATCGACTGTGTGTGCAGAACAAGCGTTTAAATGGATTAAAATAATGTTCTATGACATCGCGAATCTACTGTGTGTGCAGAACAAGCGTTTAAATGGATTAAAATAATGTTCTATGACATCGCGAATCTACTGTGTGTGCAGAACAAGCATTTAAATGGTTAAAATAATGTTCTATGACATCGCGAATCGACTGTGTGTGCAGAACAAGCATTTAAATGGTTAAAATAATGTTCTATGACATCGCGAATCGACTGTGTGTGCAGAACAAGCGTTTAAATGGTTTAAAATAATGTTCTATGACATCGCGAATCTACTGTGTGTGCAGAACAAGCGTTTAAATGGATTAAAATAATGTTCTATGACATCGCGAATCGACTGTGTGTGCAGAACAAGCATTTAAATGGTTTAAAATAATGTTCTGTGAGATCGCGCATGGACTGTGTGTGCAGAACAAACATTTAAATGGTTTAAAATAATGTTCTATGACATCGCGAATCGACTGTGTGTGCAGAACAAACATTTAAATGGTTTAAAATAATGTTCTATGACATCGCGAATCGACTGTGTGTGCAGAACAAGCATTTAAATGGTTTAAAATAATGTTCTGTGAGATCGCGCATGGACTGTGTGTGCAGAACAAACATTTAAATGGTTTAAAATAATGTTCTGTGAGATCGCGCATGGACTGTGTGTGCAGAACAAACATTTAAATGGTTTAAAATAATGTTCTGTGAGATCGCGCATGGACTGTGTGTGCAGAACAAACATTTAAATGGTTTAAAATAATGTTCTATGACATCGCGAATCTACTGTGCGTGCAGAACAAGCATTTAAATGGTTAAAATAATGTTCTATGACATCGCGAATCTACTGTGTGTGCAGAACAAGCGTTTAAATGGTTTAAAATAATGCTCTATGACATCGCGAATCGACTGTGTGTGCAAAACAAGCGTTTAAATGTTTAAAATAATGTTCTATGAGATCGCGAATCGACTGTGTGTGCAAAACAAGCGTTTAAATGTTTAAAATAATGTTCTATGACATCGCGAATCGACTGTGCGTGCAGAACAAGCGTTTAAATTGTTAAAATAATGTTCTATGACATCGCGAATCTACTGTGTGTGCAGAACAAGCGTTTAAATGGTTAAAATAATGTTCTGTGACATCGCGAATCGACTGTGTGTGCAGAACAAGCGTTTAAATGTTTAAAATAATGTTCTATGACATCGCGAATCTACTGTGTGTGCAGAACAAGCGTTTAAATGTTTAAAATGTTCTATGACATCGCGAATCGACTGTGTGTGCAGAACAAGCGTTTAAATTGATTAAAATAATGTTCTATGACATCGCGAATCTACTGTGTGTGCAGAACAAGCGTTTAAATGGTTAAAATAATGTTCTATGACATCGCGAATCGACTGTGTGCGCAGAACAAGCATTTAAATGGTTAAAATAATGTTCTGTGAGATCGCGCATGGACTGTGTGTGCAGAACAAGCATTTAAATGGTTTAAAATAATGTTCTGTGAGATCGCGCATGGACTGTGTGTGCAGAACAAGCATTTAAATGGTTTAAAATAATGTTCTATGAGATCGCGAATCGACTGTGTGTGCAGAACAAGCGTTTAAATGGATTAAAATAATGTTCTATGACATCGCGAATCTACTGTGTGTGCAGAACAAGCATTTAAATGGTTAAAATAATGTTCTATGACATCGCGAATCGACTGTGTGTGCAGAACAAGCGTTTAAATGGTTTAAAATAATGTTCTATGACATCGCGAATCGACTGTGTGTGCAGAACAAGCATTTAAATGGTTAAAATAATGTTCTATGACATCGCGAATCGACTGTGTGTGCAGAACAAGCGTTTAAATGGATTAAAATAATGTTCTATGACATCGCGAATCTACTGTGTGTGCAGAACAAGCATTTAAATGGTTAAAATAATGTTCTATGACATCGCGAATCGACTGTGTGTGCAGAACAAGCGTTGAAATGGTTAAAATTATGTTCTATGACATCGCGAATCTACTGTGTGTGCAGAACAAGCATTTAAATGGTTTAAAATAATGTTCTATGACATCGCGAATCGACTGTGTGTGCAGAACAAGCGTTTAAATGGTTAAAATTATGTTCTATGACATCGCGAATCTACTGTGTGTGCAGAACAAGCATTTAAATGGTTAAAATAATGTTCTATGACATCGCGAATCGACTGTGTGTGCAGAACAAGCGTTTAAATGGTTTAAAATAATGTTCTATGACATCGCGAATCGACTGTGTGTGCAGAACAAGCATTTAAATGGTTAAAATAATGTTCTATGACATCGCGAATCGACTGTGTGTGCAGAACAAGCGTTTAAATGGTTTAAAATAATGTTCTATGACATCGCGAATCTACTGTGTGTGCAGAACAAGCGTTTAAATGGTTAAAATTATGTTCTATGACATCGCGAATCTACTGTGTGTGCAGAACAAGCGTTTAAATGGTTTAAAATAATGTTCTATGACATCGCGAATCTACTGTGTGTGCAGAACAAGCATTTAAATGGTTAAAATAATGTTCTATGACATCGCGAATCGACTGTGTGTGCAGAACAAGCGTTTAAATGGTTTAAAATAATGTTCTATGACATCGCGAATCGACTGTGTGTGCAGAACAAGCATTTAAATGGTTTAAAATAATGTTCTGTGAGATCGCGCATGGACTGTGTGTGCAGAACAAACATTTAAATGGTTTAAAATAATGTTCTATGACATCGCGAATCGACTGTGTGTGCAGAACAAACATTTAAATGGTTTAAAATAATGTTCTATGACATCGCGAATCGACTGTGTGTGCAGAACAAGCGTTTAAATGGTTAAAATTATGTTCTATGACATCGCGAATCTACTGTGTGTGCAGAACAAGCGTTTAAATGGTTTAAAATAATGTTCTATGACATCGCGAATCTACTGTGTGTGCAGAACAAGCGTTTAAATGGATTAAAATAATGTTCTGTGACATCGCGAATCGACTGTGTGTGCAGAACAAGCGTTTAAATGGATTAAAATAATGTTCTATGACATCGCGAATCGACTGTGTGTGCAGAACAAGCGTTTAAATGGATTAAAATAATGTTCTATGACATCGCGAATCGACTGTGTGTGCAGAACAAGCGTTTAAATGGTTTAAAATAATGTTCTGTGACATCGCGAATCTACTGTGTGTGCAGAACAAGCGTTTAAATGGTTAAAATGATGTTCTGTGACATCGCGAATCGACTGTGTGTGCAGAACAAGCGTTTAAATGGATTAAAATAATGTTCTGTGACATCGCGAATCGACTGTGTGTGCAGAACAAGCGTTTAAATGGATTAAAATAATGTTCTATGACATCGCGAATCGACTGTGTGTGTGCAGAACAAGCGTTTAAATGGATTAAAATAATGTTCTATGACATCGCGAATCGACTGTGTGTGCAGAACAAACATTTAAATGGTTTAAAATAATGTTCTGTGACATCGCGAATCTACTGTGTGTGCAGAACAAGCGTTTAAATGGTTAAAATAATGTTCTACGACATCGCGAATCTACTATGTGTGCAGAACAAGCGTTTAAATGGATTAAAATAATGTTCTATGACATCGCGAATCGACTGTGTGTGCAGAACAAGCGTTTAAATGGATTAAAATAATGTTCTATGACATCGCGAATCGACTGTGTGTGCAGAACAAGCGTTTAAATGGTTTAAAATAATGTTCTGTGACATCGCGAATCTACTGTGTGTGCAGAACAAGCGTTTAAATGGTTAAAATAATGTTCTACGACATCGCGAATCTACTATGTGTGCAGAACAAGCGTTTAAATGGTTAAAATAATGTTCTATGACATCGCGAATCGACTGTGTGTGCAGAACAAGCGTTTAAATGGTTTAAAATAATGTTCTGTGACATCGCGAATCGACTGTGTGTGCAGAACAAGCGTTTAAATGGATTAAAATAATGTTCTATGACATCGCGAATCTACTGTGTGTGCAGAACAAGCGTTTAAATGGTTAAAATAATGTTCTGTGAGATCGCGCATGGACTGTGTGTGCAGAACAAGCATTTAAATGGTTTAAAATAATGTTCTGTGAGATCGCGCATGGACTGTGTGTGCAGAACAAGCATTTAAATGGTTTAAAATAATGTTCTATGAGATCGCGAATCGACTGTGTGTGCAGAACAAGCGTTTAAATGGATTAAAATAATGTTCTATGACATCGCGAATCTACTGTGTGTGCAGAACAAGCGTTTAAATGGATTAAAATAATGTTCTATGACATCGCGAATCTACTGTGTGTGCAGAACAAGCATTTAAATGGTTAAAATAATGTTCTATGACATCGCGAATCGACTGTGTGTGCAGAACAAGCATTTAAATGGTTAAAATAATGTTCTATGACATCGCGAATCGACTGTGTGTGCAGAACAAGCGTTTAAATGGTTTAAAATAATGTTCTATGACATCGCGAATCTACTGTGTGTGCAGAACAAGCGTTTAAATGGATTAAAATAATGTTCTATGACATCGCGAATCGACTGTGTGTGCAGAACAAGCATTTAAATGGTTTAAAATAATGTTCTGTGAGATCGCGCATGGACTGTGTGTGGAGAACAAACATTTAAATGGTTTAAAATAATGTTCTGTGACATCGCGAATCGACTGTGTGTGCAGAACAAGCGTTTAAATGGATTAAAATAATGTTCTGTGACATCGCGAATCGACTGTGTGTGCAGAACAAGCGTTTAAATGGATTAAAATAATGTTCTATGACATCGCGAATCGACTGTGTGTGCAGAACAAGCCTTTAAATGGATTAAAATAATGTTCTATGACATCGCGAATCGACTGTGTGTGCAGAACAAGCGTTTAAATGGTTTAAAATAATGTTCTGTGACATCGCGAATCTACTGTGTGTGCAGAACAAGCGTTTAAATGGTTAAAATAATGTTCTGTGACATCGCGAATCGACTGTGTGTGCAGAACAAGCGTTTAAATGGATTAAAATAATGTTCTATGACATCGCGAATCTACTGTGTGTGCAGAACAAGCGTTTAAATGTTTAAAAGAATGTTCTATGAGATCGCGAATCGACTGTGTGTGCAGAACAAGCGTTTAAATGGTTTAAAATAATGTTCTATGACATCGCGAATCTACTGTGTGTGCAGAACAAGCGTTTAAATGGTTAAAATAATGTTCTATGACATCGCGAATCGACTGTGTGTGCAGAACAAGCGTTTAAATGGATTAAAGTAATGTTCTATGACATCGCGAATCTACTGTGTGTGCAGAACAAGCGTTTAAATTGTTAAAATAATGTTCTATGACATCGCGAATCGACTGTGTGTGCAGAACAAGCGTTTAAGTGGATTAAAGTAATGTTCTATGACATCGCGAATCTACTGTGCGTGCAGAACAAGCATTTAAATGGTTAAAATAATGTTCTATGACATCGCGAATCGACTGTGTGTGCAGAAGAAGCGTTTAAATTGTTAAAATAATGTTCTATGACATCGCGAATCTACTGTGTGTGCAGAACAAGCGTTTAAATGGTTAAAATAATGTTCTGTGACATCGCGAATCGACTGTGTGTGCAGAACAAGCGTTTAAATGGTTTAAAATAATGTTCTATGACATCGCGAATCTACTGTGTGTGCAGAACAAGCGTTTAAATGGTTTAAAATAATGTTCTATGACATCGCGAATCTATTGTGCGTGCAGAACAAGCATTTAAATGGTTAAAATAATGTTCTATGACATCGCGAATCGACTGTGTGTGCAGAACAAGCGTTTAAATGGTTAAAATAATGTTCTATGACATCGCGAATCGACTGTGTGTGCAGAACAAACATTTAAATGGTTTAAAATAATGTTCTATGACATCGCGAATCGACTGTGTGTGCAGAACAAACATTTAAATGGTTTAAAATAATGTTCTATGACATCGCGAATCGACTGTGTGTGCAGAACAAGCATTTAAATGGTTTAAAATAATGTTCTGTGAGATCGCGCATGGACTGTGTGTGCAGAACAAACATTTAAATGGTTTAAAATAATGTTCTGTGAGATCGCGCATGGACTGTGTGTGCAGAACAAGCATTTAAATGGTTAAAATAATGTTCTATGACATCGCGAATCTACTGTGTGTGCAGAACAAGCGTTTAAATGGTTTAAAATAATGCTCTATGACATCGCGAATCGACTGTGTGTGCAAAACAAGCGTTTAAATGTTTAAAATAATGTTCTATGAGATCGCGAATCGACTGTGTGTGCAAAACAAGCGTTTAAATGTTTAAAATAATGTTCTATGACATCGCGAATCGACTGTGCGTGCAGAACAAGCGTTTAAATTGTTAAAATAATGTTCTATGACATCGCGAATCTACTGTGTGTGCAGAACAAGCGTTTAAATGGTTAAAATAATGTTCTGTGACATCGCGAATCGACTGTGTGTGCAGAACAAGCGTTTAAATGTTTAAAATAATGTTCTATGACATCGCGAATCGACTGTGTGTGCAGAACAAGCGTTTAAATTGATTAAAATAATGTTCTATGACATCGCGAATCTACTGTGTGTGCAGAACAAGCGTTTAAATGGTTAAAATAATGTTCTATGACATCGCGAATCGACTGTGTGCGCAGAACAAGCATTTAAATGGTTAAAATAATGTTCTGTGAGATCGCGCATGGACTGTGTGTGCAGAACAAGCATTTAAATGGTTTAAAATAATGTTCTGTGAGATCGCGCATGGACTGTGTGTGCAGAACAAGCATTTAAATGGTTTAAAATAATGTTCTATGAGATCGCGAATCGACTGTGTGTGCAGAACAAGCGTTTAAATGGATTAAAATAATGTTCTATGACATCGCGAATCTACTGTGTGTGCAGAACAAGCATTTAAATGGTTAAAATAATGTTCTATGACATCGCGAATCGACTGTGTGTGCAGAACAAGCGTTTAAATGGTTTAAAATAATGTTCTATGACATCGCGAATCGACTGTGTGTGCAGAACAAGCATTTAAATGGTTAAAATAATGTTCTATGACATCGCGAATCGACTGTGTGTGCAGAACAAGCGTTTAAATGGATTAAAATAATGTTCTATGACATCGCGAATCTACTGTGTGTGCAGAACAAGCATTTAAATGGTTAAAATAATGTTCTATGACATCGCGAATCGACTGTGTGTGCAGAACAAGCGTTGAAATGGTTAAAATTATGTTCTATGACATCGCGAATCTACTGTGTGTGCAGAACAAGCATTTAAATGGTTTAAAATAATGTTCTATGACATCGCGAATCGACTGTGTGTGCAGAACAAGCGTTTAAATGGTTAAAATTATGTTCTATGACATCGCGAATCTACTGTGTGTGCAGAACAAGCGTTTAAATGGTTTAAAATAATGTTCTATGACATCGCGAATCTACTGTGTGTGCAGAACAAGCATTTAAATGGTTAAAATAATGTTCTATGACATCGCGAATCGACTGTGTGTGCAGAACAAGCGTTTAAATGGTTTAAAATAATGTTCTATGACATCGCGAATCGACTGTGTGTGCAGAACAAGCATTTAAATGGTTAAAATAATGTTCTATGACATCGCGAATCGACTGTGTGTGCAGAACAAGCGTTTAAATGGTTTAAAATAATGTTCTATGACATCGCGAATCTACTGTGTGTGCAGAACAAGCGTTTAAATGGTTAAAATTATGTTCTATGACATCGCGAATCTACTGTGTGTGCAGAACAAGCGTTTAAATGGTTTAAAATAATGTTCTATGACATCGCGAATCTACTGTGTGTGCAGAACAAGCATTTAAATGGTTAAAATAATGTTCTATGACATCGCGAATCGACTGTGTGTGCAGAACAAGCGTTTAAATGGTTTAAAATAATGTTCTATGACATCGCGAATCGACTGTGTGTGCAGAACAAGCATTTAAATGGTTTAAAATAATGTTCTGTGAGATCGCGCATGGACTGTGTGTGCAGAACAAACATTTAAATGGTTTAAAATAATGTTCTATGACATCGCGAATCGACTGTGTGTGCAGAACAAACATTTAAATGGTTTAAAATAATGTTCTATGACATCGCGAATCGACTGTGTGTGCAGAACAAGCGTTTAAATGGTTAAAATTATGTTCTATGACATCGCGAATCTACTGTGTGTGCAGAACAAGCGTTTAAATGGTTAAAATAATGTTCTATGACATCGCGAATCGACTGTGTGTGCAGAACAAGCGTTTAAATGGTTTAAAATAATGTTCTATGACATCGCGAATCGACTGTGTGTGCAGAACAAGCATTTAAATGGTTTAAAATAATGTTCTGTGAGATCGCGCATGGACTGTGTGTGCAGAACAAACATTTAAATGGTTTAAAATAATGTTCTATGACATCGCGAATCGACTGTGTGTGCAGAACAAACATTTAAATGGTTTAAAATAATGCTCTATGACATCGCGAATCGACTGTGTGTGCAAAACAAGCGTTTAAATGTTTAAAATAATGTTCTATGACATCGCGAATCTACTGTGTGTGCAGAACAAGCGTTTAAATGGTTAAAATTATGTTCTATGACATCGCGAATCGACTGTGTGTGCAGAACAAGCGTTTAAATGGTTTAAAATAATGTTCTGTGAGATCGCGCATGGACTGTGTGTGCAGAACAAACATTTAAATGGTTTAAAATAATGTTCTATGACATCGCGAATCGACTGTGTGTGCAGAACAAACATTTAAATGGTTTAAAATAATGCTCTATGACATCGCGAATCTACTGTGTGTGCAGAACAAGCGTTTAAATGGTTAAAATTATGTTCTATGACATCGCGAATCGACTGTGTGTGCAGAACAAGCATTTAAATGGTTTAAAATAATGTTCTGTGAGATCGCGCATGGACTGTGTGTGCAGAACAAACATTTAAATGGTTTAAAATAATGTTCTATGACATCGCGAATCGACTGTGTGTGCAGAACAAACATTTAAATGGTTTAAAATAATGCTCTATGACATCGCGAATCGACTGTGTGTGCAAAACAAGCGTTTAAATGTTTAAAATAATGTTCTATGACATCGCGAATCTACTGTGTGTGCAGAACAAGCGTTTAAATGGTTAAAATAATGTTCTATGACATCGCGAATCGACTGTGTGTGCAGAACAAGCATTTAAATGGTTTAAAATAATGTTCTGTGAGATCGCGCATGGACTGTGTGTGCAGAACAAACATTTAAATGGTTTAAAATAATGTTCTATGACATCGCGAATCGACTGTGTGTGCAGAACAAACATTTAAATGGTTTAAAATAATGCTCTATGACATCGCGAATCGACTGTGTGTGCAAAACAAGCGTTTAAATGTTTAAAATAATGTTCTATGACATCGCGAATCTACTGTGTGTGCAGAACAAGCGTTTAAATGGTTAAAATTATGTTCTATGACATCGCGAATCGACTGTGTGTGCAGAACAAGCATTTAAATGGTTTAAAATAATGTTCTGTGAGATCGCGCATGGACTGTGTGTGCAGAACAAACATTTAAATGGTTTAAAATAATGTTCTATGACATCGCGAATCGACTGTGTGTGCAGAACAAGCGTTTAAATGGTTAAAATAATGTTCTATGACATCGCGAATCTACTGTGTGTGCAGAACAAGCATTTAAATGGTTAAAATAATGTTCTATGACATCGCGAATCGACTGTGTGTGCAGAACAAGCGTTTAAATGGTTTAAAATAATGTTCTATGACATCGCGAATCGACTGTGCGTGCAGAACAAGCATTTAAATGGTTTAAAATAATGTTCTGTGAGATCGCGCATGGACTGTGTGTGCAGAACAAACATTTAAATGGTTTAAAATAATGTTCTATGACATCGCGAATCGACTGTGTGTGCAGAACAAACATTTAAATGGTTTAAAATAATGCTCTATGACATCGCGAATCGACTGTGTGTGCAAAACAAGCGTTTAAATGTTTAAAATAATGTTCTATGACATCGCGAATCTACTGGGTGTGCAGAACAAGCATTTAAATGGTTTAAAATAATGTTCTGTGAGATCGCGAATCGACTGTGTGTGCAAAACAAGCGTTTAAATGTTTAAAATAATGTTCTATGACATCGCGAATCGACTGTGTGCAGAACAAGCGTTTAAATGGTTAAAATAATGTTCTGTGACATCGCGAATCGACTGTGTGTGCAGAACAAGCGTTTAAATGTTTAAAATAATGTTCTATGACATCGCGAATCTACTGTGTGTGCAGAACAAGCGTTTAAATGTTTAAAATAATGTTCTATGACATCGCGAATCGACTGTGTGTGCAGAACAAGCGTTTAAATGGTTAAAATAATGTTCTATGACATCGCGAATCGACTGTGTGTGCAGAACAAGCGTTTAAATGGATTAAAATAATGTTCTATGACATCGCGAATCTACTGTGTGTGCAGAACAAGCGTTTAAATGTTTAAAATAATGTTCTATGACATCGCGAATCTACTGTGTGTGCAGAACAAGCGTTTAAATGGTTAAAATAATGTTCTATGACATCGCGAATCTACTGTGTGTGCAGAACAAGCGTTTAAATGGTTAAAATAATGTTCTATGACATCGCAAATCTACTGTGTGTGCAGAACAAGCGTTTAAATGGTTAAAATAATGTTCTATGACATCGCGAATCGACTGTGTGTGCAGAACAAGCGTTTAAATGGTTAAAATAATGTTCTGTGACATCGCGAATCGACTGTGTGTGCAGAACAAGCGTTTAAATGGTTAAAATAATGTTCTATGACATCGCGAATCGACTGTGTGCGCAGAACAAGCATTTAAATGGTTAAAATAATGTTCTGTGAGATCGCGCATGGACTGTGTGTGCAGAACAAGCATTTAAATGGTTTAAAATAATGTTCTGTGAGATCGCGCATGGACTGTGTGTGCAGAACAAGCATTTAAATGGTTTAAAATAATGTTCTATGAGATCGCGAATCGACTGTGTGTGCAGAACAAGCGTTTAAATGGATTAAAATAATGTTCTATGACATCGCGAATCTACTGTGTGTGCAGAACAAGCATTTAAATGGTTAAAATAATGTTCTATGACATCGCGAATCGACTGTGTGTGCAGAACAAGCGTTTAAATGGATTAAAATAATGTTCTATGACATCGCGAATCTACTGTGTGTGCAGAACAAGCATTTAAATGGTTAAAATAATGTTCTATGACATCGCGAATCGACTGTGTGTACAGAACAAGCGTTTAAATGGATTAAAATAATGTTCTATGACATCGCGAATCTACTGTGTGTGCAGAACAAGCGTTTAAATGGATTAAAATAATGTTCTATGACATCGCGAATCTACTGTGTGTGCAGAACAAGCATTTAAATGGTTAAAATAATGTTCTATGACATCGCGAATCGACTGTGTGTGCAGAACAAGCGTTTAAATGGTTTAAAATAATGTTCTATGACATCGCGAATCGACTGTGTGTGCAGAACAAGCATTTAAATGGTTAAAATAATGTTCTATGACATCGCGAATCGACTGTGTGTGCAGAACAAGCGTTTAAATGGTTTAAAATAATGTTCTATGACATCGCGAATCTACTGTGTGTGCAGAACAAGCATTTAAATGGTTAAAATAATGTTCTATGACATCGCGAATCGACTGTGTGTGCAGAACAAGCGTTTAAATGGTTTAAAATAATGTTCTATGACATCGCGAATCGACTGTGTGTGCAGAACAAGCGTTTAAATGGTTTAAAATAATGTTCTATGACATCGCGAATCGACTGTGTGTGCAGAACAAGCGTTTAAATGGTTAAAATTATGTTCTATGACATCGCGAATCTACTGTGTGTGCAGAACAAGCATTTAAATGGTTAAAATAATGTTCTATGACATCGCGAATCTACTGTGTGTGCAGAACAAGCATTTAAATGGTTAAAATAATGTTCTATGACATCGCGAATCGACTGTGTGTGCAGAACAAGCGTTTAAATGGTTTAAAATAATGTTCTATGACATCGCGAATCGACTGTGTGTGCAGAACAAGCATTTAAATGGTTTAAAATAATGTTCTGTGAGATCGCGCATGGACTGTGTGTGCAGAACAAACATTTAAATGGTTTAAAATAATGTTCTATGACATCGCGAATCGACTGTGTGTGCAGAACAAGCATTTAAATGGTTAAAATAATGTTCTATGACATCGCGAATCGACTGTGTGTGCAGAACAAGCGTTTAAATGGTTTAAAATAATGTTCTATGACATCGCGAATCTACTGTGTGTGCAGAACAAGCATTTAAATGGTTAAAATAATGTTCTATGACATCGCGAATCGACTGTGTGTGCAGAACAAGCGTTTAAATGGTTTAAAATAATGTTCTATGACATCGCGAATCGACTGTGTGTGCAGAACAAGCGTTTAAATGGTTTAAAATAATGTTCTATGACATCGCGAATCTACTGTGTGTGCAGAACAAGCATTTAAATGGTTAAAATAATGTTCTATGACATCGCGAATCGACTGTGTGTGCAGAACAAGCGTTTAAATGGTTTAAAATAATGTTCTATGACATCGCGAATCGACTGTGTGTGCAGAACAAGCATTTAAATGGTTTAAAATAATGTTCTGTGAGATCGCGAATCGACTGTGTGTGCAGAACAAACATTTAAATGGTTTAAAATAATGTTCTATGACATCGCGAATCGACTGTGTGTGCAGAACAAGCGTTTAAATGGTTTAAAATAATGTTCTATGACATCGCGAATCTACTGTGTGTGCAGAACAAGCATTTAAATGGTTAAAATAATGTTCTATGACATCGCGAATCGACTGTGTGTGCAGAACAAGCGTTTAAATGGTTTAAAATAATGTTCTATGACATCGCGAATCTACTGTGTGTGCAGAACAAGCATTTAAATGGTTAAAATAATGTTCTATGACATCGCGAATCGACTGTGTGTGCAGAACAAACATTTAAATGGTTTAAAATAATGTTCTATGACATCGCGAATCGACTGTGTGTGCAGAACAAGCATTTAAATGGTTTAAAATAATGTTCTGTGAGATCGCGCATGGACTGTGTGTGCAGAACAAACATTTAAATGGTTTAAAATAATGTTCTGTGAGATCGCGCATGGACTGTGTGTGCAGAACAAACATTTAAATGGTTTAAAATAATGTTCTATGACATCGCGAATCTACTGTGCGTGCAGAACAAGCATTTAAATGGTTAAAATAATGTTCTATGACATCGCGAATCTACTGTGTGTGCAGAACAAGCGTTTAAATGGTTTAAAATAATGCTCTATGACATCGCGAATCGACTGTGTGTGCAAAACAAGCGTTTAAATGTTTAAAATAATGTTCTATGACATCGCGAATCGACTGTGTGTGCAGAACAAGCATTTAAATGGTTAAAATAATGTTCTATGACATCGCGAATCGACTGTGTGTGCAGAACAAGCGTTTAAATGGTTTAAAATAATGTTCTATGACATCGCGAATCGACTGTGTGTGCAGAACAAGCATTTAAATGGTTTAAAATAATGTTCTGTGAGATCGCGCATGGACTGTGTGTGCAGAACAAACATTTAAATGGTTTAAAATAATGTTCTATGACATCGCGAATCGACTGTGTGTGCAGAACAAACATTTAAATGGTTTAAAATAATGTTCTATGACATCGCGAATCGACTGTGTGTGCAGAACAAGCGTTTAAATGGTTAAAATTATGTTCTATGACATCGCGAATCTACTGTGTGTGCAGAACAAGCGTTTAAATGGTTTAAAATAATGTTCTATGACATCGCGAATCTACTGTGTGTGCAGAACAAGCATTTAAATGGTTAAAATAATGTTCTATGACATCGCGAATCGACTGTGTGTGCAGAACAAGCGTTTAAATGGTTTAAAATAATGTTCTATGACATCGCGAATCGACTGTGTGTGCAGAACAAGCATTTAAATGGTTTAAAATAATGTTCTGTGAGATCGCGCATGGACTGTGTGTGCAGAACAAACATTTAAATGGTTTAAAATAATGTTCTATGACATCGCGAATCGACTGTGTGTGCAGAACAAGCATTTAAATGGTTTAAAATAATGTTCTGTGAGATCGCGCATGGACTGTGTGTGCAGAACAAACATTTAAATGGTTTAAAATAATGTTCTGTGAGATCGCGCATGGACTGTGTGTGCAGAACAAACATTTAAATGGTTTAAAATAATGTTCTATGACATCGCGAATCGACTGTGTGTGCAGAACAAGCGTTTAAATGGTTAAAATTATGTTCTATGACATCGCGAATCTACTGTGTGTGCAGAACAAGCGTTTAAATGGTTTAAAATAATGTTCTATGACATCGCGAATCTACTGTGTGTGCAGAACAAGCATTTAAATGGTTAAAATAATGTTCTATGACATCGCGAATCGACTGTGTGTGCAGAACAAGCGTTTAAATGGTT
Organism: Rhinogobio ventralis; assembly: GCA_039654625.1. Classification (NCBI taxonomy): domain Eukaryota; kingdom Metazoa; phylum Chordata; class Actinopteri; order Cypriniformes; family Gobionidae; genus Rhinogobio; species Rhinogobio ventralis. The sequence continues at coordinate 1,141,615 of CM077196.1, forward strand.
TAAAATAATGTTCTATGACATCGCGAATCGACTGTGTGTGCAGAACAAGCATTTAAATGGTTTAAAATAATGTTCTGTGAGATCGCGCATGGACTGTGTGTGCAGAACAAACATTTAAATGGTTTAAAATAATGTTCTATGACATCGCGAATCGACTGTGTGTGCAGAACAAGCATTTAAATGGTTTAAAATAATGTTCTGTGAGATCGCGCATGGACTGTGTGTGCAGAACAAACATTTAAATGGTTTAAAATAATGTTCTGTGAGATCGCGCATGGACTGTGTGTGCAGAACAAACATTTAAATGGTTTAAAATGATGTTCTATGACATCGCGAATCTACTGTGCGTGCAGAACAAGCATTTAAATGGTTAAAATAATGTTCTATGACATCGCGAATCGACTGTGTGTGCAGAACAAGCGTTTAAATGGTTAAAATAATGTTCTATGACATCGCGAATCTACTGTGCGTGCAGAACAAGCATTTAAATGGTTAAAATAATGTTCTATGACATCGCGAATCTACTGTGTGTGCAGAACAAGCGTTTAAATGGTTTAAAATAATGCTCTATGACATCGCGAATCGACTGTGTGTGCAAAACAAGCGTTTAAATGTTTAAAATAATGTTCTGTGAGATCGCGCATGGACTGTGTGTGCAGAACAAACATTTAAATGGTTTAAAATAATGTTCTATGACATCGCGAATCTACTGTGCGTGCAGAACAAGCATTTAAATGGTTAAAATAATGTTCTATGACATCGCGAATCTACTGTGTGTGCAGAACAAGCGTTTAAATGGTTTAAAATAATGCTCTATGACATCGCGAATCGACTGTGTGTGCAAAACAAGCGTTTAAATGTTTAAAATAATGTTCTATGAGATCGCGAATCGACTGTGTGTGCAAAACAAGCGTTTAAATGTTTAAAATAATGTTCTATGACATCGCGAATCGACTGTGCGTGCAGAACAAGCGTTTAAATGGTTAAAATAATGTTCTATGACATCGCGAATCTACTGTGTGTGCAGAACAAGCGTTTAAATGGTTAAAATAATGTTCTATGACATCGCGAATCTACTGTGTGTGCAGAACAAGCGTTTAAATGGTTAAAATAATGTTCTATGACATCGCGAATCGACTGTGTGTGCAGAACAAGCGTTTAAATGGTTTAAAATAATGTTCTATGACATCGCGAATCTACTGTGTGTGCAGAACAAGCGTTTAGATGGTTAAAATTATGTTCTATGACATCGCGAATCTACTGTGTGTGCAGAACAAGCGTTTAAATGGTTTAAAATAATGTTCTATGACATCGCGAATCTACTGTGTGTGCAGAACAAGCATTTAAATGGTTAAAATAATGTTCTATGACATCGCGAATCGACTGTGTGTGCAGAACAAGCGTTTAAATGGTTTAAAATAATGTTCTATGACATCGCGAATCGACTGTGTGTTCAGAACAAGCATTTAAATGGTTTAAAATAATGTTCTGTGAGATCGCGCATGGACTGTGTGTGCAGAACAAACATTTAAATGGTTTAAAATAATGTTCTATGACATCGCGAATCGACTGTGTGTGCAGAACAAACATTTAAATGGTTTAAAATAATGTTCTATGACATCGCGAATCGACTGTGTGTGCAGAACAAGCGTTTAAATGGTTAAAATTATGTTCTATGACATCGCGAATCTACTGTGTGTGCAGAACAAGCGTTTAAATGGTTTAAAATAATGTTCTATGACATCGCGAATCTACTGTGTGTGCAGAACAAGCGTTTAAATGGTTTAAAATAATGTTCTATGACATCGCGAATCTACTGTGTGTGCAGAACAAGCATTTAAATGGTTAAAATAATGTTCTATGACATCGCGAATCGACTGTGTGTGCAGAACAAGCGTTTAAATGGTTTAAAATAATGTTCTATGACATCGCGAATCGACTGTGTGTGCAGAACAAGCGTTTAAATGGTTTAAAATAATGTTCTATGACATCGCGAATCGACTGTGTGTGCAGAACAAGCGTTTAAATGGTTAAAATTATGTTCTATGACATCGCGAATCTACTGTGTGTGCAGAACAAGCGTTTAAATGGTTTAAAATAATGTTCTATGACATCGCGAATCTACTGTGTGTGCAGAACAAGCGTTTAAATGGTTTAAAATAATGTTCTATGACATCGCGAATCGACTGTGTGTGCAGAACAAGCATTTAAATGGTTTAAAATAATGTTCTGTGAGATCGCGAATCGACTGTGTGTGCAGAACAAGCATTTAAATGGTTTAAAATAATGTTCTATGACATCGCGAATCGACTGTGTGTGCAGAACAAGCATTTAAATGGTTTAAAATAATGTTCTGTGAGATCGCGCATGGACTGTGTGTGCAGAACAAACATTTAAATGGTTAAAATAATGTTCTATGACATCGCGAATCGACTGTGTGCAGAACAAGCATTTAAATGGTTTAAAATAATGTTCTGTGAGATCGCGCATGGACTGTGTGTGCAGAACAAACATTTAAATGGTTTAAAATAATGTTCTATGACATCGCGAATCGACTGTGTGTGCAGAACAAGCATTTAAATGGTTAAAATAATGTTCTATGACATCGCGAATCGACTGTGTGTGCAGAACAAGCGTTTAAATGGTTTAAAATAATGTTCTATGACATCGCGAATCTACTGTGTGTGCAGAACAAGCATTTAAATGGTTAAAATAATGTTCTATGACATCGCGAATCGACTGTGTGTGCAGAACAAGCGTTTAAATGGTTTAAAATAATGTTCTATGACATCGCGAATCGACTGTGTGTGCAGAACAAGCGTTTAAATGGTTTAAAATAATGTTCTATGACATCGCGAATCTACTGTGTGTGCAGAACAAGCATTTAAATGGTTAAAATAATGTTCTATGACATCGCGAATCGACTGTGTGTGCAGAACAAGCGTTTAAATGGTTTAAAATAATGTTCTATGACATCGCGAATCGACTGTGTGTGCAGAACAAGCATTTAAATGGTTTAAAATAATGTTCTGTGAGATCGCGAATCGACTGTGTGTGCAGAACAAACATTTAAATGGTTTAAAATAATGTTCTATGACATCGCGAATCGACTGTGTGTGCAGAACAAGCGTTTAAATGGTTAAAATTATGTTCTATGACATCGCGAATCTACTGTGTGTGCAGAACAAGCGTTTAAATGGTTTAAAATAATGTTCTATGACATCGCGAATCTACTGTGTGTGCAGAACAAGCATTTAAATGGTTAAAATAATGTTCTATGACATCGCGAATCGACTGTGTGTGCAGAACAAGCGTTTAAATGGTTTAAAATAATGTTCTATGACATCGCGAATCGACTGTGTGTGCAGAACAAGCGTTTAAATGGTTTAAAATAATGTTCTATGACATCGCGAATCGACTGTGTGTGCAGAACAAGCATTTAAATGGTTTAAAATAATGTTCTGTGAGATCGCGAATCGACTGTGTGTGCAGAACAAGCGTTTAAATGGTTTAAAATAATGTTCTATGACATCGCGAATCGACTGTGTGTGCAGAACAAGCATTTAAATGGTTTAAAATAATGTTCTATGACATCGCGAATCGACTGTGTGTGCAGAACAAGCATTTAAATGGTTTAAAATAATGTTCTATGACATCGCGAATCGACTGTGTGTGCAGAACAAGCATTTAAATGGTTTAAAATAATGTTCTGTGAGATCGCGCATGGACTGTGTGTGCAGAACAAGCGTTTAAATGGTTAAAATAATGTTCTATGACATCGCGAATCGACTGTGTGTGCAGAACAAGCATTTAAATGGTTTAAAATAATGTTCTGTGAGATCGCGCATGGACTGTGTGTGCAGAACAAACATTTAAATGGTTTAAAATAATGTTCTATGACATCGCGAATCGACTGTGTGTGCAGAACAAGCATTTAAATGGTTTAAAATAATGTTCTGTGAGATCGCGAATCGACTGTGTGTGCAGAACAAGCGTTTAAATGGTTTAAAATAATGTTCTATGACATCGCGAATCGACTGTGTGTGCAGAACAAGCATTTAAATGGTTTAAAATAATGTTCTGTGAGATCGCGCATGGACTGTGTGTGCAGAACAAACATTTAAATGGTTTAAAATAATGTTCTATGACATCGCGAATCGACTGTGTGTGCAGAACAAGCATTTAAATGGTTTAAAATAATGTTCTGTGAGATCGCGCATGGACTGTGTGTGCAGAACAAACATTTAAATGGTTTAAAATAATGTTCTGTGAGATCGCGCATGGACTGTGTGTGCAGAACAAACATTTAAATGGTTTAAAATAATGTTCTATGACATCGCGAATCTACTGTGCGTGCAGAACAAGCATTTAAATGGTTAAAATAATGTTCTATGACATCGCGAATCGACTGTGTGTGCAGAACAAGCGTTTAAATGGTTAAAATAATGTTCTATGACATCGCGAATCTACTGTGCGTGCAGAACAAGCATTTAAATGGTTAAAATAATGTTCTATGACATCGCGAATCTACTGTGTGTGCAGAACAAGCGTTTAAATGGTTTAAAATAATGCTCTATGACATCGCGAATCGACTGTGTGTGCAAAACAAGCGTTTAAATGTTTAAAATAATGTTCTGTGAGATCGCGCATGGACTGTGTGTGCAGAACAAACATTTAAATGGTTTAAAATAATGTTCTATGACATCGCGAATCTACTGTGCGTGCAGAACAAGCATTTAAATGGTTAAAATAATGTTCTATGACATCGCGAATCTACTGTGTGTGCAGAACAAGCGTTTAAATGGTTTAAAATAATGCTCTATGACATCGCGAATCGACTGTGTGTGCAAAACAAGCGTTTAAATGTTTAAAATAATGTTCTATGAGATCGCGAATCGACTGTGTGTGCAGAACAAGCGTTTAAATTGTTAAAATAATGTTCTATGACATCGCGAATCGACTGTGCGTGCAGAACAAGCGTTTAAATTGTTAAAATAATGTTCTATGACATCGCGAATCTACTGTGTGTGCAGAACAAGCGTTTAAATGGTTAAAATAATGTTCTATGACATCGCGAATCGACTGTGCGTGCAGAACAAGCGTTTAAATTGTTAAAATAATGTTCTATGACATCGCGAATCTACTGTGTGTGCAGAACAAGCGTTTAAATGGTTAAAATAATGTTCTATGACATCGCGAATCGACTGTGTGTGCAGAACAAGCGTTTAAATGGTTTAAAATAATGTTCTATGACATCGCGAATCTACTGTGTGTGCAGAACAAGCGTTTAAATGGTTAAAATTATGTTCTATGACATCGCGAATCTACTGTGTGTGCAGAACAAGCGTTTAAATGGTTTAAAATAATGTTCTATGACATCGCGAATCTACTGTGTGTGCAGAACAAGCATTTAAATGGTTAAAATAATGTTCTATGACATCGCGAATCGACTGTGTGTGCAGAACAAGCGTTTAAATGGTTTAAAATAATGTTCTATGACATCGCGAATCGACTGTGTGTGCAGAACAAGCATTTAAATGGTTTAAAATAATGTTCTGTGAGATCGCGCATGGACTGTGTGTGCAGAACAAACATTTAAATGGTTTAAAATAATGTTCTATGACATCGCGAATCGACTGTGTGTGCAGAACAAACATTTAAATGGTTTAAAATAATGTTCTATGACATCGCGAATCGACTGTGTGTGCAGAACAAGCGTTTAAATGGTTAAAATTATGTTCTATGACATCGCGAATCTACTGTGTGTGCAGAACAAGCGTTTAAATGGTTTAAAATAATGTTCTATGACATCGCGAATCTACTGTGTGTGCAGAACAAGCATTTAAATGGTTAAAATAATGTTCTATGACATCGCGAATCGACTGTGTGTGCAGAACAAGCGTTTAAATGGTTTAAAATAATGTTCTATGACATCGCGAATCGACTGTGTGTGCAGAACAAGCATTTAAATGGTTTAAAATAATGTTCTGTGAGATCGCGCATGGACTGTGTGTGCAGAACAAACATTTAAATGGTTTAAAATAATGTTCTATGACATCGCGAATCGACTGTGTGTGCAGAACAAACATTTAAATGGTTTAAAATAATGCTCTATGACATCGCGCATCGACTGTGTGTGCAAAACAAGCGTTTAAATGGTTAAAATAATGTTCTATGAGATCGCGAATCGACTGTGTGTGCAGAACAAGCGTTTAAATGGTTAAAATAATGTTCTATGAGATCGCGAATCTACTGTGTGTGCAGAACAAACATTTAAATGGTTTAAAATAATGCTCTATGACATCGCGAATCGACTGTGTGTGCAAAACAAGCGTTTAAATGTTTAAAATAATGTTCTATGAGATCGCGAATCTACTGTGTGTGCAGAACAAGCGTTTAAATGGTTAAAATAATGTTCTATGACATCGCGAATCTACTGGGTGTGCAGAACAAGCATTTAAATGGTTTAAAATAATGTTCTGTGAGATCGCGAATCGACTGTGTGTGCAAAACAAGCGTTTAAATGTTTAAAATAATGTTCTATGACATCGCGAATCGACTGTGCGTGCAGAACAAGCGTTTAAATTGTTAAAATAATGTTCTATGACATCGCGAATCTACTGTGTGTGCAGAACAAGCGTTTAAATGGTTAAAATAATGTTCTGTGACATCGCGAATCGACTGTGTGTGCAGAACAAGCGTTTAAATGTTTAAAATAATGTTCTATGACATCGCGAATCTACTGTGTGTGCAGAACAAGCGTTTAAATGTTTAAAATAATGTTCTATGACATTGCGAATCGACTGTGTGTGCAGAACAAGCGTTTAAATGGTTAAAATAATGTTCTATGACATCGCGAATCGACTGTGTGTGCAGAACAAGCGTTTAAATGGATTAAAATAATGTTCTATGACATCGCGAATCTACTGTGTGTGCAGAACAAGCGTTTAAATGGTTAAAATAATGTTCTATGACATCGCGAATCTACTGTGTGTGCAGAACAAGCGTTTAAATGGTTAAAATAATGTTCTATGACATCGCGAATCTACTGTGTGTGCAGAACAAGCGTTTAAATTGTTAAAATAATGTTCTATGACATCGCAAATCTACTGTGTGTGCAGAACAAGCGTTTAAATGGTTAAAATAATGTTCTATGACATCGCGAATCGACTGTGTGTGCAGAACAAGCGTTTAAATGGTTTAAAATAATGTTCTATGAGATCGCGAATCGACTGTGTGTGCAGAACAAGCGTTTAAATGGATTAAAATAATGTTCTATGACATCGCGAATCTACTGTGTGTGCAGAACAAGCGTTTAAATGGATTAAAATAATGTTCTATGACATCGCGAATCTACTGTGTGTGCAGAACAAGCATTTAAATGGTTAAAATAATGTTCTATGACATCGCGAATCGACTGTGTGTGCAGAACAAGCGTTTAAATGGTTTAAAATAATGTTCTATGACATCGCGAATCGACTGTGTGTGCAGAACAAGCGTTTAAATGGTTTAAAATAATGTTCTATGACATCGCGAATCTACTGTGTGTGCAGAACAAGCATTTAAATGGTTAAAATAATGTTCTATGACATCGCGAATCGACTGTGTGTGCAGAACAAGCGTTTAAATGGTTTAAAATAATGTTCTATGACATCGCGAATCGACTGTGTGTGCAGAACAAGCGTTTAAATGGTTTAAAATAATGTTCTATGACATCGCGAATCTACTGTGTGTGCAGAACAAGCATTTAAATGGTTAAAATAATGTTCTATGACATCGCGAATCGACTGTGTGTGCAGAACAAGCGTTTAAATGGTTTAAAATAATGTTCTATGACATCGCGAATCGACTGTGTGTGCAGAACAAGCATTTAAATGGTTTAAAATAATGTTCTGTGAGATCGCGCATGGACTGTGTGTGCAGAACAAACATTTAAATGGTTTAAAATAATGTTCTATGACATCGCGAATCGACTGTGTGTGCAGAACAAACATTTAAATGGTTTAAAATAATGTTCTATGACATCGCGAATCTACTGTGTGTGCAGAACAAGCATTTAAATGGTTAAAATAATGTTCTATGACATCGCGAATCGACTGTGTGTGCAGAACAAGCGTTTAAATGGTTTAAAATTATGTTTTATGACATCGCGAATCTACTGTGTGTGCAGAACAAGCGTTTAAATGGTTTAAAATAATGTTCTATGACATCGCGAATCTACTGTGTGTGCAGAACAAGCATTTAAATGGTTAAAATAATGTTCTATGACATCGCGAATCTACTGTGTGTGCAGAACAAGCATTTAAATGGTTAAAATAATGTTCTATGACATCGCGAATCGACTGTGTGTGCAGAACAAACATTTAAATGGTTTAAAATAATGTTCTATGACATCGCGAATCGACTGTGTGTGCAGAACAAACATTTAAATGGTTTAAAATAATGTTCTATGACATCGCGAATCGACTGTGTGTGCAGAACAAGCGTTTAAATGGTTAAAATTATGTTCTATGACATCGCGAATCTACTGTGTGTGCAGAACAAGCGTTTAAATGGTTTAAAATAATGTTCTATGACATCGCGAATCTACTGTGTGTGCAGAACAAGCATTTAAATGGTTAAAATAATGTTCTATGACATCGCGAATCGACTGTGTGTGCAGAACAAGCGTTTAAATGGTTTAAAATAATGTTCTATGACATCGCGAATCGACTGTGTGTGCAGAACAAGCATTTAAATGGTTTAAAATAATGTTCTGTGAGATCGCGCATGGACTGTGTGTGCAGAACAAACATTTAAATGGTTTAAAATAATGTTCTATGACATCGCGAATCGACTGTGTGTGCAGAACAAACATTTAAATGGTTTAAAATAATGCTCTATGACATCGCGCATCGACTGTGTGTGCAAAACAAGCGTTTAAATGGTTAAAATAATGTTCTATGAGATCGCGAATCGACTGTGTGTGCAGAACAAGCGTTTAAATGGTTAAAATAATGTTCTATGAGATCGCGAATCTACTGTGTGTGCAGAACAAACATTTAAATGGTTTAAAATAATGCTCTATGACATCGCGAATCGACTGTGTGTGCAAAACAAGCGTTTAAATGTTTAAAATAATGTTCTATGAGATCGCGAATCTACTGTGTGTGCAGAACAAGCGTTTAAATGGTTAAAATAATGTTCTATGACATCGCGAATCTACTGGGTGTGCAGAACAAGCATTTAAATGGTTTAAAATAATGTTCTGTGAGATCGCGAATCGACTGTGTGTGCAAAACAAGCGTTTAAATGTTTAAAATAATGTTCTATGACATCGCGAATCGACTGTGCGTGCAGAACAAGCGTTTAAATTGTTAAAATAATGTTCTATGACATCGCGAATCTACTGTGTGTGCAGAACAAGCGTTTAAATGGTTAAAATAATGTTCTGTGACATCGCGAATCGACTGTGTGTGCAGAACAAGCGTTTAAATGTTTAAAATAATGTTCTATGACATCGCGAATCTACTGTGTGTGCAGAACAAGCGTTTAAATGTTTAAAATAATGTTCTATGACATCGCGAATCGACTGTGTGTGCAGAACAAGCGTTTAAATGGTTAAAATAATGTTCTATGACATCGCGAATCGACTGTGTGTGCAGAACAAGCGTTTAAATGGATTAAAATAATGTTCTATGACATCGCGAATCTACTGTGTGTGCAGAACAAGCGTTTAAATGGTTAAAATAATGTTCTATGACATCGCGAATCTACTGTGTGTGCAGAACAAGCGTTTAAATGGTTAAAATAATGTTCTATGACATCGCGAATCTACTGTGTGTGCAGAACAAGCGTTTAAATTGTTAAAATAATGTTCTATGACATCGCAAATCTACTGTGTGTGCAGAACAAGCGTTTAAATGGTTAAAATAATGTTCTATGACATCGCGAATCGACTGTGTGTGCAGAACAAGCGTTTAAATGGTTAAAATAATGTTCTGTGACATCGCGAATCGACTGTGTGTGCAGAACAAGCGTTTAAATGGTTAAAATAATGTTCTATGACATCGCGAATCGACTGTGTGCGCAGAACAAGCATTTAAATGGTTAAAATAATGTTCTGTGAGATCGCGCATGGACTGTGTGTGCAGAACAAGCATTTAAATGGTTTAAAATAATGTTCTGTGAGATCGCGCATGGACTGTGTGTGCAGAACAAGCATTTAAATGGTTTAAAATAATGTTCTATGAGATCGCGAATCGACTGTGTGTGCAGAACAAGCGTTTAAATGGATTAAAATAATGTTCTATGACATCGCGAATCTACTGTGTGTGCAGAACAAGCGTTTAAATGGATTAAAATAATGTTCTATGACATCGCGAATCTACTGTGTGTGCAGAACAAGCATTTAAATGGTTAAAATAATGTTCTATGACATCGCGAATCGACTGTGTGTGCAGAACAAGCGTTTAAATGGTTAAAATAATGTTCTGTGACATCGCGAATCGACTGTGTGTGCAGAACAAGCGTTTAAATGGTTAAAATAATGTTCTATGACATCGCGAATCGACTGTGTGCGCAGAACAAGCATTTAAATGGTTAAAATAATGTTCTGTGAGATCGCGCATGGACTGTGTGTGCAGAACAAGCATTTAAATGGTTTAAAATAATGTTCTGTGAGATCGCGCATGGACTGTGTGTGCAGAACAAGCATTTAAATGGTTTAAAATAATGTTCTATGAGATCGCGAATCGACTGTGTGTGCAGAACAAGCGTTTAAATGGATTAAAATAATGTTCTATGACATCGCGAATCTACTGTGTGTGCAGAACAAGCGTTTAAATGGATTAAAATAATGTTCTATGACATCGCGAATCTACTGTGTGTGCAGAACAAGCATTTAAATGGTTAAAATAATGTTCTATGACATCGCGAATCTACTGTGTGTGCAGAACAAGCGTTTAAATGGTTTAAAATAATGTTCTATGACATCGCGAATCGACTGTGTGTGCAGAACAAGCGTTTAAATGGTTTAAAATAATGTTCTATGACATCGCGAATCTACTGTGTGTGCAGAACAAGCATTTAAATGGTTAAAATAATGTTCTATGACATCGCGAATCGACTGTGTGTGCAGAACAAGCGTTTAAATGGTTTAAAATAATGTTCTATGACATCGCGAATCGACTGTGTGTGCAGAACAAGCGTTTAAATGGTTTAAAATAATGTTCTATGACATCGCGAATCGACTGTGTGTGCAGAACAAGCGTTTAAATGGTTTAAAATAATGTTCTATGACATCGCGAATCGACTGTGTGTGCAGAACAAGCATTTAAATGGTTAAAATAATGTTCTATGACATCGCGAATCGACTGTGTGTGCAGAACAAGCGTTTAAATGGTTTAAAATAATGTTCTATGACATCGCGAATCTACTGTGTGTGCAGAACAAGCATTTAAATGGTTAAAATAATGTTCTATGACATCGCGAATCGACTGTGTGTGCAGAACAAGCGTTTAAATGGTTTAAAATAATGTTATATGACATCGCGAATCGACTGTGTGTGCAGAACAAGCGTTTAAATGGTTTAAAATAATGTTCTATGACATCGCGAATCGACTGTGTGCAGAACAAGCGTTTAAATGGTTAAAATTATGTTCTATGACATCGCGAATCTACTGTGTGTGCAGAACAAGCGTTTAAATGGTTTAAAATAATGTTCTATGACATCGCGAATCTACTGTGTGTGCAGAACAAGCATTTAAATGGTTAAAATAATGTTCTATGACATCGCGAATCGACTGTGTGTGCAGAACAAGCGTTTAAATGGTTTAAAATAATGTTCTATGACATCGCGAATCGACTGTGTGTGCAGAACAAACATTTAAATGGTTTAAAATAATGTTCTGTGAGATCGCGCATGGACTGTGTGTGCAGAACAAACATTTAAATGGTTTAAAATAATGTTCTATGACATCGCGAATCGACTGTGTGTGCAGAACAAGCATTTAAATGGTTAAAATAATGTTCTATGACATCGCGAATCGACTGTGTGGGCAGAACAAGCGTTTAAATGGTTTAAAATAATGTTCTATGACATCGCGAATCTACTGTGTGTGCAGAACAAGCATTTAAATGGTTAAAATAATGTTCTATGACATCGCGAATCGACTGTGTGTGCAGAACAAGCGTTTAAATGGTTTAAAATAATGTTCTATGACATCGCGAATCGACTGTGTGTGCAGAACAAGCGTTTAAATGGTTAAAATTATGTTCTATGACATCGCGAATCTACTGTGTGTGCAGAACAAGCGTTTAAATGGTTTAAAATAATGTTCTATGACATCGCGAATCTACTGTGTGTGCAGAACAAGCATTTAAATGGTTAAAATAATGTTCTATGACATCGCGAATCGACTGTGTGTGCAGAACAAGCGTTTAAATGGTTTAAAATAATGTTCTATGACATCGCGAATCGACTGTGTGTGCAGAACAAGCATTTAAATGGTTTAAAATAATGTTCTGTGAGATCGCGAATCGACTGTGTGTGCAGAACAAACATTTAAATGGTTTAAAATAATGTTCTATGACATCGCGAATCGACTGTGTGTGCAGAACAAGCGTTTAAATGGTTTAAAATAATGTTCTATGACATCGCGAATCGACTGTGTGTGCAGAACAAGCATTTAAATGGTTTAAAATAATGTTCTGTGAGATCGCGCATGGACTGTGTGTGCAGAACAAGCATTTAAATGGTTAAAATAATGTTCTGTGAGATCGCGCATGGACTGTGTGTGCAGAACAAGCATTTAAATGGTTTAAAATAATGTTCTGTGAGATCGCGCATGGACTGTGTGTGCAGAACAAGCATTTAAATGGTTTAAAATAATGTTCTATTAGATCGCGAATCGACTGTGTGTGCAGAACAAGCGTTTAAATGGATTAAAATAATGTTCTATGACATCGCGAATCTACTGTGTGTGCAGAACAAGCATTTAAATGGTTAAAATAATGTTCTATGACATCGCGAATCGACTGTGTGTGCAGAACAAGCGTTTAAATGGATTAAAATAATGTTCTATGACATCGCGAATCTACTGTGTGTGCAGAACAAGCATTTAAATGGTTAAAATAATGTTCTATGACATCGCGAATCGACTGTGTGTACAGAACAAGCGTTTAAATGGATTAAAATAATGTTCTATGACATCGCGAATCTACTGTGTGTGCAGAACAAGCGTTTAAATGGATTAAAATAATGTTCTATGACATCGCAAATCTACTGTGTGTGCAGAACAAGCATTTAAATGGTTAAAATAATGTTCTATGACATCGCGAATCGACTGTGTGTGCAGAACAAGCGTTTAAATGGTTTAAAATAATGTTCTATGACATCGCGAATCGACTGTGTGTGCAGAACAAGCATTTAAATGGTTAAAATAATGTTCTATGACATCGCGAATCGACTGTGTGTGCAGAACAAGCGTTTAAATGGTTTAAAATAATGTTCTATGACATCGCGAATCTACTGTGTGTGCAGAACAAGCATTTAAATGGTTAAAATAATGTTCTATGACATCGCGAATCGACTGTGTGTGCAGAACAAGCGTTTAAATGGTTAAAATTATGTTCTATGACATCGCGAATCTACTGTGTGTGCAGAACAAGCGTTTAAATGGTTTAAAATAATGTTCTATGACATCGCGAATCTACTGTGTGTGCAGAACAAGCATTTAAATGGTTAAAATAATGTTCTATGACATCGCGAATCGACTGTGTGTGCAGAACAAGCGTTTAAATGGATTAAAATAATGTTCTATGACATCGCGAATCTACTGTGTGTGCAGAACAAGCATTTAAATGGTTAAAATAATGTTCTATGACATCGCGAATCGACTGTGTGTACAGAACAAGCGTTTAAATGGATTAAAATAATGTTCTATGACATCGCGAATCTACTGTGTGTGCAGAACAAGCGTTTAAATGGATTAAAATAATGTTCTATGACATCGCGAATCTACTGTGTGTGCAGAACAAGCATTTAAATGGTTAAAATAATGTTCTATGACATCGCGAATCGACTGTGTGTGCAGAACAAGCGTTTAAATGGTTTAAAATAATGTTCTATGACATCGCGAATCGACTGTGTGTGCAGAACAAGCATTTAAATGGTTAAAATAATGTTCTGACATCGCGAATCGACTGTGTGTGCAGAACAAGCATTTAAATGGTTTAAAATAATGTTCTATGACATCGCGAATCGACTGTGTGTGCAGAACAAGCGTTTAAATGGTTAAAATTATGTTCTATGACATCGCGAATCTACTGTGTGTGCAGAACAAGCGTTTAAATGGTTTAAAATAATGTTCTATGACATCGCGAATCTACTGTGTGTGCAGAACAAGCATTTAAATGGTTAAAATAATGTTCTATGACATCGCGAATCGACTGTGTGTGCAGAACAAGCGTTTAAATGGATTAAAATAATGTTCTATGACATCGCGAATCTACTGTGTGTGCAGAACAAGCATTTAAATGGTTAAAATAATGTTCTATGACATCGCGAATCGACTGTGTGTACAGAACAAGCGTTTAAATGGATTAAAATAATGTTCTATGACATCGCGAATCTACTGTGTGTGCAGAACAAGCGTTTAAATGGATTAAAATAATGTTCTATGACATCGCGAATCTACTGTGTGTGCAGAACAAGCATTTAAATGGTTAAAATAATGTTCTATGACATCGCGAATCGACTGTGTGTGCAGAACAAGCGTTTAAATGGTTTAAAATAATGTTCTATGACATCGCGAATCGACTGTGTGTGCAGAACAAGCATTTAAATGGTTAAAATAATGTTCTATGACATCGCGAATCGACTGTGTGTGCAGAACAAGCGTTTAAATGGTTTAAAATAATGTTCTATGACATCGCGAATCTACTGTGTGTGCAGAACAAGCATTTAAATGGTTAAAATAATGTTCTATGACATCGCGAATCGACTGTGTGTGCAGAACAAGCGTTTAAATGGATTAAAATAATGTTCTATGACATCGCGAATCTACTGTGTGTGCAGAACAAGCATTTAAATGGTTAAAATAATGTTCTATGACATCGCGAATCTACTGTGTGCAGAACAAGCGTTTAAATGGTTAAAATTATGTTCTATGACATCGCGAATCTACTGTGTGTGCAGAACAAGCGTTTAAATGGTTTAAAATAATGTTCTATGACATCGCGAATCTACTGTGTGTGCAGAACAAGCATTTAAATGGTTAAAATAATGTTCTATGACATCGCGAATCGACTGTGTGTGCAGAACAAGCGTTTAAATGGTTTAAAATAATGTTCTATGACATCGCGAATCGACTGTGTGTGCAGAACAAGCGTTTAAATGGTTTAAAATAATGTTCTATGACATCGCGAATCGACTGTGTGTGCAGAACAAGCGTTTAAATGGTTTAAAATAATGTTCTATGACATCGCGAATCGACTGTGTGTGCAGAACAAGCGTTTAAATGGTTAAAATTATGTTCTATGACATCGCGAATCTACTGTGTGTGCAGAACAAGCGTTTAAATGGTTTAAAATAATGTTCTATGACATCGCGAATCTACTGTGTGTGCAGAACAAGCATTTAAATGGTTAAAATAATGTTCTATGACATCGCGAATCGACTGTGTGTGCAGAACAAGCATTTAAATGGTTTAAAATAATGTTCTGTGAGATCGCGCATGGACTGTGTGTGCAGAACAAACATTTAAATGGTTTAAAATAATGTTCTATGACATCGCGAATCGACTGTGTGTGCAGAACAAGCATTTAAATGGTTAAAATAATGTTCTATGACATCGCGAATCGACTGTGTGTGCAGAACAAGCGTTTAAATGGTTTAAAATAATGTTCTATGACATCGCGAATCTACTGTGTGTGCAGAACAAGCATTTAAATGGTTAAAATAATGTTCTATGACATCGCGAATCGACTGTGTGTGCAGAACAAGCGTTTAAATGGTTTAAAATAATGTTCTATGACATCGCGAATCGACTGTGTGTGCAGAACAAGCGTTTAAATGGTTTAAAATAATGTTCTATGACATCGCGAATCTACTGTGTGTGCAGAACAAGCATTTAAATGGTTAAAATAATGTTCTATGACATCGCGAATCGACTGTGTGTGCAGAACAAGCGTTTAAATGGTTTAAAATAATGTTCTATGACATCGCGAATCGACTGTGTGTGCAGAACAAGCATTTAAATGGTTTAAAATAATGTTCTGTGAGATCGCGAATCGACTGTGTGTGCAGAACAAACATTTAAATGGTTTAAAATAATGTTCTATGACATCGCGAATCGACTGTGTGTGCAGAACAAGCGTTTAAATGGTTAAAATTATGTTCTATGACATCGCGAATCTACTGTGTGTGCAGAACAAGCGTTTAAATGGTTTAAAATAATGTTCTATGACATCGCGAATCTACTGTGTGTGCAGAACAAGCATTTAAATGGTTAAAATAATGTTCTATGACATCGCGAATCGACTGTGTGTGCAGAACAAGCGTTTAAATGGTTTAAAATAATGTTCTATGACATCGCGCATGGACTGTGTGTGCAGAACAAACATTTAAATGGTTTAAAATAATGTTCTATGACATCGCGAATCGACTGTGTGTGCAGAACAAGCATTTAAATGGTTTAAAATAATGTTCTGTGAGATCGCGCATGGACTGTGTGTGCAGAACAAACATTTAAATGGTTTAAAATAATGTTCTGTGAGATCGCGCATGGACTGTGTGTGCAGAACAAACATTTAAATGGTTTAAAATAATGTTCTATGACATCGCGAATCTACTGTGCGTGCAGAACAAGCATTTAAATGGTTAAAATAATGTTCTATGACATCGCGAATCTACTGTGTGTGCAGAACAAGCGTTTAAATGGTTTAAAATAATGCTCTATGACATCGCGAATCGACTGTGTGTGCAAAACAAGCGTTTAAATGTTTAAAATAATGTTCTATGACATCGCGAATCGACTGTGTGTGCAGAACAAGCGTTTAAATGGATTAAAATAATGTTCTATGACATCGCGAATCGACTGTGTGTGCAGAACAAGCATTTAAATGGTTAAAATAATGTTCTATGACATCGCGAATCGACTGTGTGTGCAG
Source organism: Rhinogobio ventralis (assembly GCA_039654625.1). Classification (NCBI taxonomy): domain Eukaryota; kingdom Metazoa; phylum Chordata; class Actinopteri; order Cypriniformes; family Gobionidae; genus Rhinogobio; species Rhinogobio ventralis. Next base: position 1,158,766 of record CM077196.1, read on the forward strand.
AACAAGCGTTTAAATGGTTTAAAATAATGTTCTATGACATCGCGAATCGACTGTGTGTGCAGAACAAGCATTTAAATGGTTTAAAATAATGTTCTGTGAGATCGCGCATGGACTGTGTGTGCAGAACAAACATTTAAATGGTTTAAAATAATGTTCTATGACATCGCGAATCGACTGTGTGTGCAGAACAAACATTTAAATGGTTTAAAATAATGTTCTATGACATCGCGAATCGACTGTGTGTGCAGAACAAGCGTTTAAATGGTTAAAATTATGTTCTATGACATCGCGAATCTACTGTGTGTGCAGAACAAGCATTTAAATGGTTAAAATAATGTTCTATGACATCGCGAATCGACTGTGTGTGCAGAACAAGCGTTTAAATGGTTTAAAATAATGTTCTATGACATCGCGAATCGACTGTGTGTGCAGAACAAGCATTTAAATGGTTTAAAATAATGTTCTGTGAGATCGCGCATGGACTGTGTGTGCAGAACAAACATTTAAATGGTTTAAAATAATGTTCTATGACATCGCGAATCGACTGTGTGTGCAGAACAAACATTTAAATGGTTTAAAATAATGTTCTATGACATCGCGAATCGACTGTGTGTGCAGAACAAGCATTTAAATGGTTTAAAATAATGTTCTGTGAGATCGCGCATGGACTGTGTGTGCAGAACAAACATTTAAATGGTTTAAAATAATGTTCTGTGAGATCGCGCATGGACTGTGTGTGCAGAACAAACATTTAAATGGTTTAAAATAATGTTCTATGACATCGCGAATCTACTGTGCGTGCAGAACAAGCATTTAAATGGTTAAAATAATGTTCTATGACATCGCGAATCGACTGTGTGTGCAGAACAAGCGTTTAAATGGTTAAAATAATGTTCTATGACATCGCGAATCTACTGTGCGTGCAGAACAAGCATTTAAATGGTTAAAATAATGTTCTATGACATCGCGAATCTACTGTGTGTGCAGAACAAGCGTTTAAATGGTTTAAAATAATGCTCTATGACATCGCGAATCGACTGTGTGTGCAAAACAAGCGTTTAAATGTTTAAAATAATGTTCTGTGAGATCGCGCATGGACTGTGTGTGCAGAACAAACATTTAAATGGTTTAAAATAATGTTCTATGACATCGCGAATCTACTGTGCGTGCAGAACAAGCATTTAAATGGTTAAAATAATGTTCTATGACATCGCGAATCTACTGTGTGTGCAGAACAAGCGTTTAAATGGTTTAAAATAATGCTCTATGACATCGCGAATCGACTGTGTGTGCAAAACAAGCGTTTAAATGTTTAAAATAATGTTCTATGAGATCGCGAATCGACTGTGTGTGCAAAACAAGCGTTTAAATGTTTAAAATAATGTTCTATGACATCGCGAATCGACTGTGCGTGCAGAACAATCGTTTAAATTGTTAAAATAATGTTCTATGACATCGCGAATCTACTGTGTGTGCAGAACAAGCGTTTAAATGGTTAAAATAATGTTCTATGACATCGCGAATCTACTGTGTGTGCAGAACAAGCGTTTAAATGGTTAAAATAATGTTCTATGACATCGCGAATCGACTGTGTGTGCAGAACAAGCGTTTAAATGGTTTAAAATAATGTTCTATGACATCGCGAATCTACTGTGTGTGCAGAACAAGCGTTTAAATGGTTAAAATAATGTTCTATGACATCGCGAATCTACTGTGTGTGCAGAACAAGCATTTAAATGGTTAAAATAATGTTCTATGACATCGCGAATCGACTGTGTGTGCAGAACAAGCGTTTAAATGGTTTAAAATAATGTTCTATGACATCGCGAATCGACTGTGTGTGCAGAACAAGCATTTAAATGGTTTAAAATAATGTTCTGTGAGATCGCGCATGGACTGTGTGTGCAGAACAAACATTTAAATGGTTTAAAATAATGTTCTATGACATCGCGAATCGACTGTGTGTGCAGAACAAACATTTAAATGGTTTAAAATAATGTTCTATGACATCGCGAATCGACTGTGTGTGCAGAACAAGCGTTTAAATGGTTAAAATTATGTTCTATGACATCGCGAATCTACTGTGTGTGCAGAACAAGCGTTTAAATGGTTTAAAATAATGTTCTATGACATCGCGAATCTACTGTGTGTGCAGAACAAGCATTTAAATGGTTAAAATAATGTTCTATGACATCGCGAATCGACTGTGTGTGCAGAACAAGCGTTTAAATGGTTTAAAATAATGTTCTATGACATCGCGAATCGACTGTGTGTGCAGAACAAGCATTTAAATGGTTTAAAATAATGTTCTGTGAGATCGCGCATGGACTGTGTGTGCAGAACAAACATTTAAATGGTTTAAAATAATGTTCTATGACATCGCGAATCGACTGTGTGTGCAGAACAAACATTTAAATGGTTTAAAATAATGCTCTATGACATCGCGCATCGACTGTGTGTGCAAAACAAGCGTTTAAATGGTTAAAATAATGTTCTATGAGATCGCGAATCGACTGTGTGTGCAGAACAAGCGTTTAAATGGTTAAAATAATGTTCTATGAGATCGCGAATCTACTGTGTGTGCAGAACAAACATTTAAATGGTTTAAAATAATGCTCTATGACATCGCGAATCGACTGTGTGTGCAAAACAAGCGTTTAAATGTTTAAAATAATGTTCTATGAGATCGCGAATCTACTGTGTGTGCAGAACAAGCGTTTAAATGGTTAAAATAATGTTCTATGACATCGCGAATCTACTGGGTGTGCAGAACAAGCATTTAAATGGTTTAAAATAATGTTCTGTGAGATCGCGAATCGACTGTGTGTGCAAAACAAGCGTTTAAATGTTTAAAATAATGTTCTATGACATCGCGAATCGACTGTGCGTGCAGAACAAGCGTTTAAATTGTTAAAATAATGTTCTATGACATCGCGAATCTACTGTGTGTGCAGAACAAGCGTTTAAATGGTTAAAATAATGTTCTGTGACATCGCGAATCGACTGTGTGTGCAGAACAAGCGTTTAAATGTTTAAAATAATGTTCTATGACATCGCGAATCTACTGTGTGTGCAGAACAAGCGTTTAAATGTTTAAAATAATGTTCTATGACATCGCGAATCGACTGTGTGTGCAGAACAAGCGTTTAAAGGGTAAAATAATGTTCTATGACATCGCGAATCGACTGTGTGTGCAGAACAAGCGTTTAAATGGATTAAAATAATGTTCTATGACATCGCGAATCTACTGTGTGTGCAGAACAAGCGTTTAAATGGTTAAAATAATGTTCTATGACATCGCGAATCTACTGTGTGTGCAGAACAAGCGTTTAAATGGTTAAAATAATGTTCTATGACATCGCGAATCTACTGTGTGTGCAGAACAAGCGTTTAAATTGTTAAAATAATGTTCTATGACATCGCAAATCTACTGTGTGTGCAGAACAAGCGTTTAAATGGTTAAAATAATGTTCTATGACATCGCGAATCGACTGTGTGTGCAGAACAAGCGTTTAAATGGTTAAAATAATGTTCTGTGACATCGCGAATCGACTGTGTGTGCAGAACAAGCGTTTAAATGGTTAAAATAATGTTCTATGACATCGCGAATCGACTGTGTGCGCAGAACAAGCATTTAAATGGTTAAAATAATGTTCTGTGAGATCGCGCATGGACTGTGTGTGCAGAACAAGCATTTAAATGGTTTAAAATAATGTTCTGTGAGATCGCGCATGGACTGTGTGTGCAGAACAAGCATTTAAATGGTTTAAAATAATGTTCTATGAGATCGCGAATCGACTGTGTGTGCAGAACAAGCGTTTAAATGGATTAAAATAATGTTCTATGACATCGCGAATCTACTGTGTGTGCAGAACAAGCGTTTAAATGGATTAAAATAATGTTCTATGACATCGCGAATCTACTGTGTGTGCAGAACAAGCATTTAAATGGTTAAAATAATGTTCTATGACATCGCGAATCGACTGTGTGTGCAGAACAAGCGTTTAAATGGTTTAAAATAATGTTCTATGACATCGCGAATCGACTGTGTGTGCAGAACAAGCGTTTAAATGGTTTAAAATAATGTTCTATGACATCGCGAATCTACTGTGTGTGCAGAACAAGCATTTAAATGGTTAAAATAATGTTCTATGACATCGCGAATCGACTGTGTGTGCAGAACAAGCGTTTAAATGGTTTAAAATAATGTTCTATGACATCGCGAATCGACTGTGTGTGCAGAACAAGCGTTTAAATGGTTTAAAATAATGTTCTATGACATCGCGAATCTACTGTGTGTGCAGAACAAGCATTTAAATGGTTAAAATAATGTTCTATGACATCGCGAATCGACTGTGTGTGCAGAACAAGCATTTAAATGGTTAAAATAATGTTCTATGACATCGCGAATCGACTGTGTGTGCAGAACAAGCGTTTAAATGGTTTAAAATAATGTTCTATGACATCGCGAATCGACTGTGTGTGCAGAACAAGCGTTTAAATGGTTTAAAATAATGTTCTATGACATCGCGAATCGACTGTGTGCAGAACAAGCGTTTAAATGGTTAAAATTATGTTCTATGACATCGCGAATCTACTGTGTGTGCAGAACAAGCGTTTAAATGGTTTAAAATAATGTTCTATGACATCGCGAATCTACTGTGTGTGCAGAACAAGCATTTAAATGGTTAAAATAATGTTCTATGACATCGCGAATCGACTGTGTGTGCAGAACAAGCGTTTAAATGGTTTAAAATAATGTTCTATGACATCGCGAATCGACTGTGTGTGCAGAACAAGCATTTAAATGGTTTAAAATAATGTTCTGTGAGATCGCGCATGGACTGTGTGTGCAGAACAAACATTTAAATGGTTTAAAATAATGTTCTATGACATCGCGAATCGACTGTGTGTGCAGAACAAGCATTTAAATGGTTAAAATAATGTTCTATGACATCGCGAATCGACTGTGTGTGCAGAACAAGCGTTTAAATGGTTTAAAATAATGTTCTATGACATCGCGAATCTACTGTGTGTGCAGAACAAGCATTTAAATGGTTAAAATAATGTTCTATGACATCGCGAATCGACTGTGTGTGCAGAACAAGCGTTTAAATGGTTTAAAATAATGTTCTATGACATCGCGAATCGACTGTGTGTGCAGAACAAGCGTTTAAATGGTTAAAATTATGTTCTATGACATCGCGAATCTACTGTGTGTGCAGAACAAGCGTTTAAATGGTTTAAAATAATGTTCTATGACATCGCGAATCTACTGTGTGTGCAGAACAAGCATTTAAATGGTTAAAATAATGTTCTATGACATCGCGAATCGACTGTGTGTGCAGAACAAGCGTTTAAATGGTTTAAAATAATGTTCTATGACATCGCGAATCGACTGTGTGTGCAGAACAAGCATTTAAATGGTTTAAAATAATGTTCTGTGAGATCGCGAATCGACTGTGTGTGCAGAACAAACATTTAAATGGTTTAAAATAATGTTCTATGACATCGCGAATCGACTGTGTGTGCAGAACAAGCGTTTAAATGGTTTAAAATAATGTTCTATGACATCGCGAATCGACTGTGTGTGCAGAACAAGCATTTAAATGGTTTAAAATAATGTTCTGTGAGATCGCGCATGGACTGTGTGTGCAGAACAAACATTTAAATGGTTTAAAATAATGTTCTATGACATCGCGAATCGACTGTGTGTGCAGAACAAACATTTAAATGGTTTAAAATAATGTTCTATGACATCGCGAATCGACTGTGTGTGCAGAACAAGCGTTTAAATGGTTAAAATTATGTTCTATGACATCGCGAATCTACTGTGTGTGCAGAACAAGCGTTTAAATGGTTTAAAATAATGTTCTATGACATCGCGAATCTACTGTGTGTGCAGAACAAGCGTTTAAATGGTTTAAAATAATGTTCTATGACATCGCGAATCGACTGTGTGTGCAGAACAAGCGTTTAAATGGTTTAAAATAATGTTCTATGACATCGCGAATCGACTGTGTGTGCAGAACAAGCGTTTAAATGGTTAAAATTATGTTCTATGACATCGCGAATCTACTGTGTGTGCAGAACAAGCGTTTAAATGGTTTAAAATAATGTTCTATGACATCGCGAATCTACTGTGTGTGCAGAACAAGCATTTAAATGGTTAAAATAATGTTCTATGACATCGCGAATCGACTGTGTGTGCAGAACAAGCGTTTAAATGGTTTAAAATAATGTTCTATGACATCGCGAATCGACTGTGTGTGCAGAACAAGCATTTAAATGGTTTAAAATAATGTTCTGTGAGATCGCGAATCGACTGTGTGTGCAGAACAAACATTTAAATGGTTTAAAATAATGTTCTATGACATCGCGAATCGACTGTGTGTGCAGAACAAGCGTTTAAATGGTTTAAAATAATGTTCTATGACATCGCGAATCTACTGTGTGTGCAGAACAAGCATTTAAATGGTTAAAATAATGTTCTATGACATCGCGAATCGACTGTGTGTGCAGAACAAGCGTTTAAATGGTTTAAAATAATGTTCTATGACATCGCGAATCTACTGTGTGTGCAGAACAAGCATTTAAATGGTTAAAATAATGTTCTGTGAGATCGCGCATGGACTGTGTGTGCAGAACAAGCGTTTAAATGGTTAAAATAATGTTCTCTGAGATCGCGAATCTACTGTGTGTGCAGAACAAGCGTTTAAATGGTTTAAAATAATGTTCTATGACATCGCGAATCTACTGTGTGTGCAGAACAAGCGTTTAAATGGTTTAAAATAATGTTCTATGACATCGCGAATCGACTGTGTGTGCAGAACAAGCGTTTAAATGGTTTAAAATAATGTTCTATGACATCGCGAATCGACTGTGTGTGCAGAACAAGCGTTTAAATGGTTAAAATTATGTTCTATGACATCGCGAATCTACTGTGTGTGCAGAACAAGCGTTTAAATGGTTTAAAATAATGTTCTATGACATCGCGAATCTACTGTGTGTGCAGAACAAGCATTTAAATGGTTAAAATAATGTTCTATGACATCGCGAATCGACTGTGTGTGCAGAACAAGCGTTTAAATGGTTTAAAATAATGTTCTATGACATCGCGAATCGACTGTGTGTGCAGAACAAGCATTTAAATGGTTTAAAATAATGTTCTGTGACATCGCGAATCGACTGTGTGTGCAGAACAAACATTTAAATGGTTTAAAATAATGTTCTATGACATCGCGAATCGACTGTGTGTGCAGAACAAGCGTTTAAATGGTTTAAAATAATGTTCTATGACATCGCGAATCTACTGTGTGTGCAGAACAAGCATTTAAATGGTTAAAATAATGTTCTATGACATCGCGAATCGACTGTGTGTGCAGAACAAGCGTTTAAATGGTTTAAAATAATGTTCTATGACATCGCGAATCTACTGTGTGTGCAGAACAAGCATTTAAATGGTTAAAATAATGTTCTGTGAGATCGCGCATGGACTGTGTGTGCAGAACAAACATTTAAATGGTTTAAAATAATGTTCTATGACATCGCGAATCTACTGTGCGTGCAGAACAAGCATTTAAATGGTTAAAATAATGTTCTATGACATCGCGAATCTACTGTGTGTGCAGAACAAGCGTTTAAATGGTTTAAAATAATGTTCTATGACATCGCGAATCTACTGTGTGTGCAGAACAAGCATTTAAATGGTTAAAATAATGTTCTCTGAGATCGCGAATCTACTGTGTGTGCAGAACAAGCGTTTAAATGGTTTAAAATAATGTTCTATGAGATCGCGAATCTACTGTGCGTGCAGAACAAGCATTTAAATGGTTAAAATAATGTTCTCTGAGATCGCGAATCTACTGTGTGTGCAGAACAAGCGTTTAAATGGTTTAAAATAATGTTCTCTGAGATCGCGAATCTACTGTGTGTGCAGAACAAGCGTTTAAATGGTTTAAAATAATGTTCTATGACATCGCGAATCTACTGTGCGTGCAGAACAAGCATTTAAATGGTTAAAATAATGTTCTATGACATCGCGAATCTACTGTGTGTGCAGAACAAGCATTTAAATGGTTAAAATAATGTTCTCTGAGATCGCGAATCTACTGTGTGTGCAGAACAAGCGTTTAAATGGTTTAAAATAATGTTCTATGACATCGCGAATCTACTGTGTGTGCAGAACAAGCGTTTAAATGGTTTAAAATAATGTTCTATGACATCGCGAATCGACTGTGTGTGCAGAACAAGCGTTTAAATGGTTTAAAATAATGTTCTATGACATCGCGAATCGACTGTGTGTGCAGAACAAGCGTTTAAATGGTTAAAATTATGTTCTATGACATCGCGAATCTACTGTGTGTGCAGAACAAGCGTTTAAATGGTTTAAAATAATGTTCTATGACATCGCGAATCTACTGTGTGTGCAGAACAAGCATTTAAATGGTTAAAATAATGTTCTATGACATCGCGAATCGACTGTGTGTGCAGAACAAGCGTTTAAATGGTTTAAAATAATGTTCTATGACATCGCGAATCGACTGTGTGTGCAGAACAAGCATTTAAATGGTTTAAAATAATGTTCTGTGAGATCGCGAATCGACTGTGTGTGCAGAACAAACATTTAAATGGTTTAAAATAATGTTCTATGACATCGCGAATCGACTGTGTGTGCAGAACAAGCGTTTAAATGGTTTAAAATAATGTTCTATGACATCGCGAATCTACTGTGTGTGCAGAACAAGCATTTAAATGGTTAAAATAATGTTCTATGACATCGCGAATCGACTGTGTGTGCAGAACAAGCGTTTAAATGGTTTAAAATAATGTTCTATGACATCGCGAATCTACTGTGTGTGCAGAACAAGCATTTAAATGGTTAAAATAATGTTCTGTGAGATCGCGCATGGACTGTGTGTGCAGAACAAACATTTAAATGGTTTAAAATAATGTTCTATGACATCGCGAATCTACTGTGCGTGCAGAACAAGCATTTAAATGGTTAAAATAATGTTCTATGACATCGCGAATCTACTGTGTGTGCAGAACAAGCATTTAAATGGTTAAAATAATGTTCTGTGAGATCGCGCATGGACTGTGTGTGCAGAACAAACATTTAAATGGTTTAAAATAATGTTCTATGACATCGCGAATCTACTGTGCGTGCAGAACAAGCATTTAAATGGTTAAAATAATGTTCTATGACATCGCGAATCTACTGTGTGTGCAGAACAAGCATTTAAATGGTTAAAATAATGTTCTATGACATCGCGAATCTACTGTGTGTGCAGAACAAGCATTTAAATGGTTTAAAATAATGTTCTGTGAGATCGCGCATGGACTGTGTGTGCAGAACAAACATTTAAATGGTTTAAAATAATGTTCTATGACATCGCGAATCTACTGTGCGTGCAGAACAAGCATTTAAATGGTTAAAATAATGTTCTATGACATCGCGAATCTACTGTGTGTGCAGAACAAGCGTTTAAATGGTTTAAAATAATGCTCTATGACATCGCGAATCGACTGTGTGTGCAGAACAAGCGTTTAAATGTTTAAAATAATGTTCTATGACATCGCGAATCGACTGTGTGTGCAAAACAAGCATTTAAATGGTTTAAAATAATGTTCTGTGAGATCGCGAATCGACTGTGTGTGCAGAACAAGCATTTAAATGGTTTAAAATAATGTTCTATGACATCGCGAATCGACTGTGTGTGCAAAACAAGCATTTAAATGGTTTAAAATAATGTTCTGTGAGATCGCGAATCGACTGTGTGTGCAAAACAAGCATTTAAATGGTTTAAAATAATGTTCTATGACATCGCGAATCTACTGTGTGTGCAGAACAAGCGTTTAAATGGATTAAAATAATGTTCTATGACATCGCGAATCGACTGTGTGTGCAGAACAAGCATTTAAATGGTTAAAATAATGTTCTATGACATCGCGAATCGACTGTGTGTGCAGAACAAGCGTTTAAATGGTTTAAAATAATGTTCTATGACATCGCGAATCGACTGTGTGTGCAGAACAAGCATTTAAATGGTTTAAAATAATGTTCTGTGAGATCGCGCATGGACTGTGTGTGCAGAACAAACATTTAAATGGTTAAAATAATGTTCTATGACATCGCGAATCTACTGTGTGTGCAGAACAAGCATTTAAATGGTTTAAAATAATGTTCTGTGAGATCGCGCATGGACTGTGTGTGCAGAACAAACATTTAAATGGTTTAAAATAATGTTCTATGACATCGCGAATCTACTGTGTGTGCAGAACAAGCGTTTAAATGGTTTAAAATAATGCTCTATGACATCGCGAATCGACTGTGTGTGCAGAACAAGCATTTAAATGGTTAAAATAATGTTCTATGACATCGCGAATCTACTGTGCGTGCAGAACAAGCATTTAAATGGTTAAAATAATGTTCTATGACATCGCGAATCTACTGTGTGTGCAGAACAAGCGTTTAAATGGTTTAAAATAATGCTCTATGACATCGCGAATCGACTGTGTGTGCAGAACAAGCGTTTAAATGTTTAAAATAATGTTCTATGACATCGCGAATCGACTGTGTGTGCAAAACAAGCATTTAAATGGTTTAAAATAATGTTCTGTGAGATCGCGAATCGACTGTGTGTGCAGAACAAGCATTTAAATGGTTTAAAATAATGTTCTGTGAGATCGCGAATCGACTGTGTGTGCAAAACAAGCATTTAAATGGTTTAAAATAATGTTCTGTGAGATCGCGAATCGACTGTGTGTGCAAAACAAGCATTTAAATGGTTTAAAATAATGTTCTGTGAGATCGCGAATCGACTGTGTGTGCAGAACAAGCATTTAAATGGTTTAAAATAATGTTCTATGACATCGCGAATCTACTGTGTGTGCAGAACAAGCGTTTAAATGGTTTAAAATAATGTTCTGTGAGATCGCGAATCGACTGTGTGTGCAGAACAAGCATTTAAATGGTTTAAAATAATGTTCTATGACATCGCGAATCGACTGTGTGTGCAAAACAAGCATTTAAATGGTTTAAAATAATGTTCTATGACATCGCGAATCGACTGTGTGTGCAAAACAAGCATTTAAATGGTTAAAATAATGTTCTGTGAGATCGCGAATCGACTGTGTGTGCAAAACAAGCATTTAAATGGTTTAAAATAATGTTCTATGACATCGCGAATCTACTGTGTGTGCAGAACAAGCGTTTAAATGGATTAAAATAATGTTCTATGACATCGCGAATCGACTGTGTGTGCAGAACAAGCATTTAAATGGTTAAAATAATGTTCTATGACATCGCGAATCGACTGTGTGTGCAAAACAAGCATTTAAATGGTTTAAAATAATGTTCTATGACATCGCGAATCTACTGTGTGTGCAGAACAAGCGTTTAAATGGATTAAAATAATGTTCTATGACATCGCGAATCGACTGTGTGTGCAGAACAAGCATTTAAATGGTTAAAATAATGTTCTATGACATCGCGAATCGACTGTGTGTGCAGAACAAGCGTTTAAATGGTTTAAAATAATGTTCTATGACATCGCGAATCGACTGTGTGTGCAGAACAAGCATTTAAATGGTTTAAAATAATGTTCTGTGAGATCGCGCATGGACTGTGTGTGCAGAACAAACATTTAAATGGTTTAAAATAATGTTCTATGACATCGCGAATCGACTGTGTGTGCAGAACAAACATTTAAATGGTTTAAAATAATGTTCTATGACATCGCGAATCGACTGTGTGTGCAGAACAAGCGTTTAAATGGTTAAAATTATGTTCTATGACATCGCGAATCTACTGTGTGTGCAGAACAAGCGTTTAAATGGTTTAAAATAATGTTCTATGACATCGCGAATCTACTGTGTGTGCAGAACAAGCGTTTAAATGGTTTAAAATAATGTTCTATGACATCGCGAATCGACTGTGTGTGCAGAACAAGCATTTAAATGGTTTAAAATAATGTTCTGTGAGATCGCGCATGGACTGTGTGTGCAGAACAAACATTTAAATGGTTTAAAATAATGTTCTATGACATCGCGAATCGACTGTGTGTGCAGAACAAACATTTAAATGGTTTAAAATAATGTTCTATGACATCGCGAATCGACTGTGTGTGCAGAACAAGCATTTAAATGGTTTAAAATAATGTTCTGTGAGATCGCGCATGGACTGTGTGTGCAGAACAAACATTTAAATGGTTTAAAATAATGTTCTGTGAGATCGCGCATGGACTGTGTGTGCAGAACAAACATTTAAATGGTTTAAAATAATGTTCTATGACATCGCGAATCTACTGTGCGTGCAGAACAAACATTTAAATGGTTTAAAATAATGTTCTATGACATCGCGAATCGACTGTGTGTGCAGAACAAGCATTTAAATGGTTTAAAATAATGTTCTGTGAGATCGCGCATGGACTGTGTGTGCAGAACAAACATTTAAATGGTTTAAAATAATGTTCTGTGAGATCGCGCATGGACTGTGTGTGCAGAACAAGCATTTAAATGGTTAAAATAATGTTCTGTGAGATCGCGAATCGACTGTGTGTGCAGAACAAGCATTTAAATGGTTTAAAATAATGTTCTGTGAGATCGCGCATGGACTGTGTGTGCAGAACAAACATTTAAATGGTTTAAAATAATGTTCTATGACATCGCGAATCGACTGTGTGTGCAGAACAAACATTTAAATGGTTTAAAATAATGTTCTATGACATCGCGAATCGACTGTGTGTGCAGAACAAGCATTTAAATGGTTTAAAATAATGTTCTGTGAGATCGCGCATGGACTGTGTGTGCAGAACAAACATTTAAATGGTTTAAAATAATGTTCTGTGAGATCGCGCATGGACTGTGTGTGCAGAACAAACATTTAAATGGTTTAAAATAATGTTCTATGACATCGCGAATCGACTGTGTGTGCAGAACAAACATTTAAATGGTTTAAAATAATGTTCTATGACATCGCGAATCGACTGTGTGTGCAGAACAAGCATTTAAATGGTTTAAAATAATGTTCTGTGAGATCGCGCATGGACTGTGTGTGCAGAACAAACATTTAAATGGTTTAAAATAATGTTCTGTGAGATCGCGCATGGACTGTGTGTGCAGAACAAGCATTTAAATGGTTAAAATAATGTTCTATGACATCGCGAATCGACTGTGCGTGCAGAACAAGCATTTAAATGGTTAAAATAATGTTCTATGACATCGCGAATCTACTGTGTGTGCAGAACAAGCGTTTAAATGGTTTAAAATAATGCTCTATGACATCGCGAATCGACTGTGTGTGCAAAACAAGCGTTTAAATGTTTAAAATAATGTTCTGTGAGATCGCGCATGGACTGTGTGTGCAGAACAAACATTTAAATGGTTTAAAATAATGTTCTATGACATCGCGAATCTACTGTGCGTGCAGAACAAGCATTTAAATGGTTAAAATAATGTTCTATGACATCGCGAATCTACTGTGTGTGCAGAACAAGCGTTTAAATGGTTTAAAATAATGCTCTATGACATCGCGAATCGACTGTGTGTGCAAAACAAGCGTTTAAATGTTTAAAATAATGTTCTATGAGATCGCGAATCGACTGTGTGTGCAAAACAAGCGTTTAAATGTTTAAAATAATGTTCTATGACATCGCGAATCGACTGTGCGTGCAGAACAAGCGTTTAAATTGTTAAAATAATGTTCTATGACATCGCGAATCTACTGTGTGTGCAGAACAAGCGTTTAAATGGTTAAAATAATGTTCTGTGACATCGCGAATCGACTGTGTGTGCAGAACAAGCGTTTAAATGGTTTAAAATAATGTTCTATGACATCGCGAATCGACTGTGTGTGCAGAACAAGCATTTAAATGGTTTAAAATAATGTTCTGTGAGATCGCGAATCGACTGTGTGTGCAGAACAAACATTTAAATGGTTTAAAATAATGTTCTATGACATCGCGAATCGACTGTGTGTGCAGAACAAACATTTAAATGGTTTAAAATAATGTTCTATGACATCGCGAATCGACTGTGTGTGCAGAACAAGCGTTTAAATGGTTAAAATTATGTTCTATGACATCGCGAATCGACTGTGTGTGCAGAACAAGCGTTTAAATGGTTAAAATTATGTTCTATGACATCGCGAATCGACTGTGTGTGCAGAACAAGCATTTAAATGGTTTAAAATAATGTTCTGTGAGATCGCGCATGGACTGTGTGTGCAGAACAAACATTTAAATGGTTTAAAATAATGTTCTATGACATCGCGAATCGACTGTGTGTGCAGAACAAACATTTAAATGGTTTAAAATAATGTTCTATGACATCGCGAATCGACTGTGTGTGCAGAACAAGCGTTTAAATGGTTAAAATTATGTTCTATGACATCGCGAATCTACTGTGTGTGCAGAACAAGCGTTTAAATGGTTTAAAATAATGTTCTATGACATCGCGAATCTACTGTGTGTGCAGAACAAGCGTTTAAATGGTTTAAAATAATGTTCTATGACATCGCGAATCGACTGTGTGTGCAGAACAAGCGTTTAAATGGTTTAAAATAATGTTCTATGACATCGCGAATCGACTGTGTGTGCAGAACAAGCGTTTAAATGGTTAAAATTATGTTCTATGACATCGCGAATCTACTGTGTGTGCAGAACAAGCGTTTAAATGGTTTAAAATAATGTTCTATGACATCGCGAATCTACTGTGTGTGCAGAACAAGCATTTAAATGGTTAAAATAATGTTCTATGACATCGCGAATCGACTGTGTGTGCAGAACAAGCGTTTAAATGGTTTAAAATAATGTTCTATGACATCGCGAATCGACTGTGTGTGCAGAACAAGCATTTAAATGGTTTAAAATAATGTTCTGTGAGATCGCGAATCGACTGTGTGTGCAGAACAAACATTTAAATGGTTTAAAATAATGTTCTATGACATCGCGAATCGACTGTGTGTGCAGAACAAGCGTTTAAATGGTTTAAAATAATGTTCTATGACATCGCGAATCTACTGTGTGTGCAGAACAAGCATTTAAATGGTTAAAATAATGTTCTATGACATCGCGAATCGACTGTGTGTGCAGAACAAGCGTTTAAATGGTTTAAAATAATGTTCTATGACATCGCGAATCTACTGTGTGTGCAGAACAAGCATTTAAATGGTTAAAATAATGTTCTGTGAGATCGCGCATGGACTGTGTGTGCAGAACAAGCGTTTAAATGGTTAAAATAATGTTCTCTGAGATCGCGAATCTACTGTGTGTGCAGAACAAGCGTTTAAATGGTTTAAAATAATGTTCTATGACATCGCGAATCTACTGTGTGTGCAGAACAAGCGTTTAAATGGTTTAAAATAATGTTCTATGACATCGCGAATCGACTGTGTGTGCAGAACAAGCGTTTAAATGGTTTAAAATAATGTTCTATGACATCGCGAATCGACTGTGTGTGCAGAACAAGCGTTTAAATGGTTAAAATTATGTTCTATGACATCGCGAATCTACTGTGTGTGCAGAACAAGCGTTTAAATGGTTTAAAATAATGTTCTATGACATCGCGAATCTACTGTGTGTGCAGAACAAGCATTTAAATGGTTAAAATAATGTTCTATGACATCGCGAATCGACTGTGTGTGCAGAACAAGCATTTAAATGGTTTAAAATAATGTTCTGTGACATCGCGAATCGACTGTGTGTGCAGAACAAACATTTAAATGGTTTAAAATAATGTTCTATGACATCGCGAATCGACTGTGTGTGCAGAACAAGCGTTTAAATGGTTTAAAATAATGTTCTATGACATCGCGAATCTACTGTGTGTGCAGAACAAGCATTTAAATGGTTAAAATAATGTTCTATGACATCGCGAATCGACTGTGTGTGCAGAACAAGCGTTTAAATGGTTTAAAATAATGTTCTATGACATCGCGAATCTACTGTGTGTGCAGAACAAGCATTTAAATGGTTAAAATAATGTTCTGTGAGATCGCGCATGGACTGTGTGTGCAGAACAAACATTTAAATGGTTTAAAATAATGTTCTATGACATCGCGAATCTACTGTGCGTGCAGAACAAGCATTTAAATGGTTAAAATAATGTTCTATGACATCGCGAATCTACTGTGTGTGCAGAACAAGCGTTTAAATGGTTTAAAATAATGTTCTATGACATCGCGAATCTACTGTGTGTGCAGAACAAGCATTTAAATGGTTAAAATAATGTTCTCTGAGATCGCGAATCTACTGTGTGTGCAGAACAAGCGTTTAAATGGTTTAAAATAATGTTCTATGAGATCGCGAATCTACTGTGCGTGCAGAACAAGCATTTAAATGGTTAAAATAATGTTCTCTGAGATCGCGAATCTACTGTGTGTGCAGAACAAGCGTTTAAATGGTTTAAAATAATGTTCTCTGAGATCGCGAATCTACTGTGTGTGCAGAACAAGCGTTTAAATGGTTTAAAATAATGTTCTATGACATCGCGAATCTACTGTGCGTGCAGAACAAGCATTTAAATGGTTAAAATAATGTTCTATGACATCGCGAATCTACTGTGTGTGCAGAACAAGCATTTAAATGGTTAAAATAATGTTCTCTGAGATCGCGAATCTACTGTGTGTGCAGAACAAGCGTTTAAATGGTTTAAAATAATGTTCTATGACATCGCGAATCTACTGTGTGTGCAGAACAAGCGTTTAAATGGTTTAAAATAATGTTCTATGACATCGCGAATCGACTGTGTGTGCAGAACAAGCGTTTAAATGGTTTAAAATAATGTTCTATGACATCGCGAATCGACTGTGTGTGCAGAACAAGCGTTTAAATGGTTAAAATTATGTTCTATGACATCGCGAATCTACTGTGTGTGCAGAACAAGCGTTTAAATGGTTTAAAATAATGTTCTATGACATCGCGAATCTACTGTGTGTGCAGAACAAGCATTTAAATGGTTAAAATAATGTTCTATGACATCGCGAATCGACTGTGTGTGCAGAACAAGCGTTTAAATGGTTTAAAATAATGTTCTATGACATCGCGAATCGACTGTGTGTGCAGAACAAGCATTTAAATGGTTTAAAATAATGTTCTGTGAGATCGCGAATCGACTGTGTGTGCAGAACAAACATTTAAATGGTTTAAAATAATGTTCTATGACATCGCGAATCGACTGTGTGTGCAGAACAAGCGTTTAAATGGTTTAAAATAATGTTCTATGACATCGCGAATCTACTGTGTGTGCAGAACAAGCATTTAAATGGTTAAAATAATGTTCTATGACATCGCGAATCGACTGTGTGTGCAGAACAAGCGTTTAAATGGTTTAAAATAATGTTCTATGACATCGCGAATCTACTGTGTGTGCAGAACAAGCATTTAAATGGTTAAAATAATGTTTTGTGAGATCGCGCATGGACTGTGTGTGCAGAACAAACATTTAAATGGTTTAAAATAATGTTCTATGACATCGCGAATCTACTGTGCGTGCAGAACAAGCATTTAAATGGTTAAAATAATGTTCTATGACATCGCGAATCTACTGTGTGTGCAGAACAAGCATTTAAATGGTTAAAATAATGTTCTGTGAGATCGCGCATGGACTGTGTGTGCAGAACAAACATTTAAATGGTTTAAAATAATGTTCTATGACATCGCGAATCTACTGTGCGTGCAGAACAAGCATTTAAATGGTTAAAATAATGTTCTATGACATCGCGAATCTACTGTGTGTGCAGAACAAGCATTTAAATGGTTAAAATAATGTTCTATGACATCGCGAATCTACTGTGTGTGCAGAACAAGCATTTAAATGGTTTAAAATAATGTTCTGTGAGATCGCGCATGGACTGTGTGTGCAGAACAAACATTTAAATGGTTTAAAATAATGTTCTATGACATCGCGAATCTACTGTGCGTGCAGAACAAGCATTTAAATGGTTAAAATAATGTTCTATGACATCGCGAATCTACTGTGTGTGCAGAACAAGCGTTTAAATGGTTTAAAATAATGCTCTATGACATCGCGAATCGACTGTGTGTGCAGAACAAGCGTTTAAATGTTTAAAATAATGTTCTATGACATCGCGAATCGACTGTGTGTGCAAAACAAGCATTTAAATGGTTTAAAATAATGTTCTGTGAGATCGCGAATCGACTGTGTGTGCAGAACAAGCATTTAAATGGTTTAAAATATTGTTCTATGACATCGCGAATCGACTGTGTGTGCAAAACAAGCATTTAAATGGTTTAAAATAATGTTCTGTGAGATCGCGAATCGACTGTGTGTGCAAAACAAGCATTTAAATGGTTTAAAATAATGTTCTATGACATCGCGAATCTACTGTGTGTGCAGAACAAGCGTTTAAATGGATTAAAATAATGTTCTATGACATCGCGAATCGACTGTGTGTGCAGAACAAGCATTTAAATGGTTAAAATAATGTTCTATGACATCGCGAATCGACTGTGTGTGCAGAACAAGCGTTTAAATGGTTTAAAATAATGTTCTATGACATCGCGAATCGACTGTGTGTGCAGAACAAGCATTTAAATGGTTTAAAATAATGTTCTGTGAGATCGCGCATGGACTGTGTGTGCAGAACAAACATTTAAATGGTTAAAATAATGTTCTATGACATCGCGAATCTACTGTGTGTGCAGAACAAGCATTTAAATGGTTTAAAATAATGTTCTGTGAGATCGCGCATGGACTGTGTGTGCAGAACAAACATTTAAATGGTTTAAAATAATGTTCTATGACATCGCGAATCTACTGTGCGTGCAGAACAAGCATTTAAATGGTTAAAATAATGTTCTATGACATCGCGAATCTACTGTGTGTGCAGAACAAGCGTTTAAATGGTTTAAAATAATGCTCTATGACATCGCGAATCGACTGTGTGTGCAGAACAAGCGTTTAAATGTTTAAAATAATGTTCTATGACATCGCGAATCGACTGTGTGTGCAAAACAAGCATTTAAATGGTTTAAAATAATGTTCTGTGAGATCGCGAATCGACTGTGTGTGCAGAACAAGCATTTAAATGGTTTAAAATAATGTTCTGTGAGATCGCGAATCGACTGTGTGTGCAAAACAAGCATTTAAATGGTTTAAAATAATGTTCTGTGAGATCGCGAATCGACTGTGTGTGCAGAACAAGCATTTAAATGGTTTAAAATAATGTTCTATGACATCGCGAATCGACTGTGTGTGCAAAACAAGCATTTAAATGGTTTAAAATAATGTTCTGTGAGATCGCGAATCGACTGTGTGTGCAAAACAAGCATTTAAATGGTTTAAAATAATGTTCTATGACATCGCGAATCTACTGTGTGTGCAGAACAAGCGTTTAAATGGATTAAAATAATGTTCTATGACATCGCGAATCGACTGTGTGTGCAGAACAAGCATTTAAATGGTTAAAATAATGTTCTATGACATCGCGAATCGACTGTGTGTGCAGAACAAGCGTTTAAATGGTTTAAAATAATGTTCTATGACATCGCGAATCGACTGTGTGTGCAGAACAAGCATTTAAATGGTTTAAAATAATGTTCTGTGAGATCGCGCATGGACTGTGTGTGCAGAACAAACATTTAAATGGTTTAAAATAATGTTCTATGACATCGCGAATCGACTGTGTGTGCAGAACAAACATTTAAATGGTTTAAAATAATGTTCTATGACATCGCGAATCGACTGTGTGTGCAGAACAAGCGTTTAAATGGTTAAAATTATGTTCTATGACATCGCGAATCTACTGTGTGTGCAGAACAAGCGTTTAAATGGTTTAAAATAATGTTCTATGACATCGCGAATCGACTGTGTGTGCAGAACAAGCATTTAAATGGTTTAAAATAATGTTCTGTGAGATCGCGAATCGACTGTGTGTGCAGAACAAACATTTAAATGGTTTAAAATAATGTTCTATGACATCGCGAATCGACTGTGTGTGCAGAACAAGCGTTTAAATGGTTTAAAATAATGTTCTATGACATCGCGAATCTACTGTGTGTGCAGAACAAGCATTTAAATGGTTAAAATAATGTTCTATGACATCGCGAATCGACTGTGTGTGCAGAACAAGCGTTTAAATGGTTTAAAATAATGTTCTATGACATCGCGAATCTACTGTGTGTGCAGAACAAGCATTTAAATGGTTAAAATAATGTTCTGTGAGATCGCGCATGGACTGTGTGTGCAGAACAAGCGTTTAAATGGTTAAAATAATGTTCTCTGAGATCGCGAATCTACTGTGTGTGCAGAACAAGCGTTTAAATGGTTTAAAATAATGTTCTATGACATCGCGAATCTACTGTGTGTGCAGAACAAGCGTTTAAATGGTTTAAAATAATGTTCTATGACATCGCGAATCGACTGTGTGTGCAGAACAAGCGTTTAAATGGTTTAAAATAATGTTCTATGACATCGCGAATCGACTGTGTGTGCAGAACAAGCGTTTAAATGGTTAAAATTATGTTCTATGACATCGCGAATCTACTGTGTGTGCAGAACAAGCGTTTAAATGGTTTAAAATAATGTTCTATGACATCGCGAATCTACTGTGTGTGCAGAACAAGCATTTAAATGGTTAAAATAATGTTCTATGACATCGCGAATCGACTGTGTGTGCAGAACAAGCATTTAAATGGTTTAAAATAATGTTCTGTGACATCGCGAATCGACTGTGTGTGCAGAACAAACATTTAAATGGTTTAAAATAATGTTCTATGACATCGCGAATCGACTGTGTGTGCAGAACAAGCGTTTAAATGGTTTAAAATAATGTTCTATGACATCGCGAATCTACTGTGTGTGCAGAACAAGCATTTAAATGGTTAAAATAATGTTCTATGACATCGCGAATCGACTGTGTGTGCAGAACAAGCGTTTAAATGGTTTAAAATAATGTTCTATGACATCGCGAATCTACTGTGTGTGCAGAACAAGCATTTAAATGGTTAAAATAATGTTCTGTGAGATCGCGCATGGACTGTGTGTGCAGAACAAACATTTAAATGGTTTAAAATAATGTTCTATGACATCGCGAATCTACTGTGCGTGCAGAACAAGCATTTAAATGGTTAAAATAATGTTCTATGACATCGCGAATCTACTGTGTGTGCAGAACAAGCGTTTAAATGGTTTAAAATAATGTTCTATGACATCGCGAATCTACTGTGTGTGCAGAACAAGCATTTAAATGGTTAAAATAATGTTCTCTGAGATCGCGAATCTACTGTGTGTGCAGAACAAGCGTTTAAATGGTTTAAAATAATGTTCTATGAGATCGCGAATCTACTGTGCGTGCAGAACAAGCATTTAAATGGTTAAAATAATGTTCTCTGAGATCGCGAATCTACTGTGTGTGCAGAACAAGCGTTTAAATGGTTTAAAATAATGTTCTCTGAGATCGCGAATCTACTGTGTGTGCAGAACAAGCGTTTAAATGGTTTAAAATAATGTTCTATGACATCGCGAATCTACTGTGCGTGCAGAACAAGCATTTAAATGGTTAAAATAATGTTCTATGACATCGCGAATCTACTGTGTGTGCAGAACAAGCATTTAAATGGTTAAAATAATGTTCTCTGAGATCGCGAATCTACTGTGTGTGCAGAACAAGCGTTTAAATGGTTTAAAATAATGTTCTATGACATCGCGAATCTACTGTGTGTGCAGAACAAGCGTTTAAATGGTTTAAAATAATGTTCTATGACATCGCGAATCGACTGTGTGTGCAGAACAAGCGTTTAAATGGTTTAAAATAATGTTCTATGACATCGCGAATCGACTGTGTGTGCAGAACAAGCGTTTAAATGGTTAAAATTATGTTCTATGACATCGCGAATCTACTGTGTGTGCAGAACAAGCGTTTAAATGGTTTAAAATAATGTTCTATGACATCGCGAATCTACTGTGTGTGCAGAACAAGCATTTAAATGGTTAAAATAATGTTCTATGACATCGCGAATCGACTGTGTGTGCAGAACAAGCGTTTAAATGGTTTAAAATAATGTTCTATGACATCGCGAATCGACTGTGTGTGCAGAACAAGCATTTAAATGGTTTAAAATAATGTTCTGTGAGATCGCGAATCGACTGTGTGTGCAGAACAAACATTTAAATGGTTTAAAATAATGTTCTATGACATCGCGAATCGACTGTGTGTGCAGAACAAGCGTTTAAATGGTTTAAAATAATGTTCTATGACATCGCGAATCTACTGTGTGTGCAGAACAAGCATTTAAATGGTTAAAATAATGTTCTATGACATCGCGAATCGACTGTGTGTGCAGAACAAGCGTTTAAATGGTTTAAAATAATGTTCTATGACATCGCGAATCTACTGTGTGTGCAGAACAAGCATTTAAATGGTTAAAATAATGTTCTGTGAGATCGCGCATGGACTGTGTGTGCAGAACAAACATTTAAATGGTTTAAAATAATGTTCTATGACATCGCGAATCTACTGTGCGTGCAGAACAAGCATTTAAATGGTTAAAATAATGTTCTATGACATCGCGAATCTACTGTGTGTGCAGAACAAGCATTTAAATGGTTAAAATAATGTTCTGTGAGATCGCGCATGGACTGTGTGTGCAGAACAAACATTTAAATGGTTTAAAATAATGTTCTATGACATCGCGAATCTACTGTGCGTGCAGAACAAGCATTTAAATGGTTAAAATAATGTTCTATGACATCGCGAATCTACTGTGTGTGCAGAACAAGCATTTAAATGGTTAAAATAATGTTCTATGACATCGCGAATCTACTGTGTGTGCAGAACAAGCATTTAAATGGTTTAAAATAATGTTCTGTGAGATCGCGCATGGACTGTGTGTGCAGAACAAACATTTAAATGGTTTAAAATAATGTTCTATGACATCGCGAATCTACTGTGCGTGCAGAACAAGCATTTAAATGGTTAAAATAATGTTCTATGACATCGCGAATCTACTGTGTGTGCAGAACAAGCGTTTAAATGGTTTAAAATAATGCTCTATGACATCGCGAATCGACTGTGTGTGCAGAACAAGCGTTTAAATGTTTAAAATAATGTTCTATGACATCGCGAATCGACTGTGTGTGCAAAACAAGCATTTAAATGGTTTAAAATAATGTTCTGTGAGATCGCGAATCGACTGTGTGTGCAGAACAAGCATTTAAATGGTTTAAAATAATGTTCTATGACATCGCGAATCGACTGTGTGTGCAAAACAAGCATTTAAATGGTTTAAAATAATGTTCTGTGAGATCGCGAATCGACTGTGTGTGCAAAACAAGCATTTAAATGGTTTAAAATAATGTTCTATGACATCGCGAATCTACTGTGTGTGCAGAACAAGCGTTTAAATGGATTAAAATAATGTTCTATGACATCGCGAATCGACTGTGTGTGCAGAACAAGCATTTAAATGGTTAAAATAATGTTCTATGACATCGCGAATCGACTGTGTGTGCAGAACAAGCGTTTAAATGGTTTAAAATAATGTTCTATGACATCGCGAATCGACTGTGTGTGCAGAACAAGCATTTAAATGGTTTAAAATAATGTTCTGTGAGATCGCGCATGGACTGTGTGTGCAGAACAAACATTTAAATGGTTAAAATAATGTTCTATGACATCGCGAATCTACTGTGTGTGCAGAACAAGCATTTAAATGGTTTAAAATAATGTTCTGTGAGATCGCGCATGGACTGTGTGTGCAGAACAAACATTTAAATGGTTTAAAATAATGTTCTATGACATCGCGAATCTACTGTGCGTGCAGAACAAGCATTTAAATGGTTTAAAATAATGTTCTGTGAGATCGCGCATGGACTGTGTGTGCAGAACAAACATTTAAATGGTTTAAAATAATGTTCTATGACATCGCGAATCTACTGTGCGTGCAGAACAAGCATTTAAATGGTTAAAATAATGTTCTATGACATCGCGAATCTACTGTGTGTGCAGAACAAGCGTTTAAATGGTTTAAAATAATGCTCTATGACATCGCGAATCGACTGTGTGTGCAGAACAAGCGTTTAAATGTTTAAAATAATGTTCTATGACATCGCGAATCGACTGTGTGTGCAAAACAAGCATTTAAATGGTTTAAAATAATGTTCTGTGAGATCGCGAATCGACTGTGTGTGCAGAACAAGCATTTAAATGGTTTAAAATAATGTTCTATGACATCGCGAATCGACTGTGTGTGCAAAACAAGCATTTAAATGGTTTAAAATAATGTTCTGTGAGATCGCGAATCGACTGTGTGTGCAAAACAAGCATTTAAATGGTTTAAAATAATGTTCTATGACATCGCGAATCTACTGTGTGTGCAGAACAAGCGTTTAAATGGATTAAAATAATGTTCTATGACATCGCGAATCGACTGTGTGTGCAGAACAAGCATTTAAATGGTTAAAATAATGTTCTATGACATCGCGAATCGACTGTGTGTGCAGAACAAGCGTTTAAATGGTTTAAAATAATGTTCTATGACATCGCGAATCGACTGTGTGTGCAGAACAAGCATTTAAATGGTTTAAAATAATGTTCTGTGAGATCGCGCATGGACTGTGTGTGCAGAACAAACATTTAAATGGTTAAAATAATGTTCTATGACATCGCGAATCTACTGTGTGTGCAGAACAAGCATTTAAATGGTTTAAAATAATGTTCTGTGAGATCGCGCATGGACTGTGTGTGCAGAACAAACATTTAAATGGTTTAAAATAATGTTCTATGACATCGCGAATCTACTGTGCGTGCAGAACAAGCATTTAAATGGTTAAAATAATGTTCTATGACATCGCGAATCTACTGTGTGTGCAGAACAAGCGTTTAAATGGTTTAAAATAATGCTCTATGACATCGCGAATCGACTGTGTGTGCAGAACAAGCGTTTAAATGTTTAAAATAATGTTCTATGACATCGCGAATCGACTGTGTGTGCAAAACAAGCATTTAAATGGTTTAAAATAATGTTCTGTGAGATCGCGAATCGACTGTGTGTGCAGAACAAGCATTTAAATGGTTTAAAATAATGTTCTGTGAGATCGCGAATCGACTGTGTGTGCAAAACAAGCATTTAAATGGTTTAAAATAATGTTCTGTGAGATCGCGAATCGACTGTGTGTGCAGAACAAGCATTTAAATGGTTTAAAATAATGTTCTATGACATCGCGAATCGACTGTGTGTGCAAAACAAGCATTTAAATGGTTTAAAATAATGTTCTGTGAGATCGCGAATCGACTGTGTGTGCAAAACAAGCATTTAAATGGTTTAAAATAATGTTCTATGACATCGCGAATCTACTGTGTGTGCAGAACAAGCGTTTAAATGGATTAAAATAATGTTCTATGACATCGCGAATCGACTGTGTGTGCAGAACAAGCATTTAAATGGTTAAAATAATGTTCTATGACATCGCGAATCGACTGTGTGTGCAGAACAAGCGTTTAAATGGTTTAAAATAATGTTCTATGACATCGCGAATCGACTGTGTGTGCAGAACAAGCATTTAAATGGTTAAAATAATGTTCTGTGAGATCGCGCATGGACTGTGTGTGCAGAACAAACATTTAAATGGTTTAAAATAATGTTCTATGACATCGCGAATCGACTGTGTGTGCAGAACAAACATTTAAATGGTTTAAAATAATGTTCTATGACATCGCGAATCGACTGTGTGTGCAGAACAAGCGTTTAAATGGTTAAAATTATGTTCTATGACATCGCGAATCTACTGTGTGTGCAGAACAAGCGTTTAAATGGTTTAAAATAATGTTCTATGACATCGCGAATCTACTGTGTGTGCAGAACAAGCATTTAAATGGTTAAAATAATGTTCTATGACATCGCGAATCGACTGTGTGTGCAGAACAAGCGTTTAAATGGTTTAAAATAATGTTCTATGACATCGCGAATCGACTGTGTGTGCAGAACAAGCATTTAAATGGTTTAAAATAATGTTCTGTGAGATCGCGCATGGACTGTGTGTGCAGAACAAACATTTAAATGGTTTAAAATAATGTTCTATGACATCGCGAATCGACTGTGTGTGCAGAACAAACATTTAAATGGTTTAAAATAATGTTCTATGACATCGCGAATCGACTGTGTGTGCAGAACAAGCATTTAAATGGTTTAAAATAATGTTCTGTGAGATCGCGCATGGACTGTGTGTGCAGAACAAACATTTAAATGGTTTAAAATAATGTTCTGTGAGATCGCGCATGGACTGTGTGTGCAGAACAAACATTTAAATGGTTTAAAATAATGTTCTATGACATCGCGAATCTACTGTGCGTGCAGAACAAGCATTTAAATGGTTAAAATAATGTTCTATGACATCGCGAATCGACTGTGCGTGCAGAACAAGCATTTAAATGGTTAAAATAATGTTCTATGACATCGCGAATCTACTGTGTGTGCAGAACAAGCGTTTAAATGGTTTAAAATAATGCTCTATGACATCGCGAATCGACTGTGTGTGCAAAACAAGCGTTTAAATGTTTAAAATAATGTTCTGTGAGATCGCGCATGGACTGTGTGTGCAGAACAAACATTTAAATGGTTTAAAATAATGTTCTATGACATCGCGAATCTACTGTGCGTGCAGAACAAGCATTTAAATGGTTAAAATAATGTTCTATGACATCGCGAATCTACTGTGTGTGCAGAACAAGCGTTTAAATGGTTTAAAATAATGCTCTATGACATCGCGAATCGACTGTGTGTGCAAAACAAGCGTTTAAATGTTTAAAATAATGTTCTATGAGATCGCGAATCGACTGTGTGTGCAAAACAAGCGTTTAAATGTTTAAAATAATGTTCTATGACATCGCGAATCGACTGTGCGTGCAGAACAAGCGTTTAAATTGTTAAAATAATGTTCTATGACATCGCGAATCTACTGTGTGTGCAGAACAAGCGTTTAAATGGTTAAAATAATGTTCTGTGACATCGCGAATCGACTGTGTGTGCAGAACAAGCGTTTAAATGTTTAAAATAATGTTCTATGACATCGCGAATCGACTGTGTGTGCAGAACAAGCGTTTAAATGTTTAAAATAATGTTCTATGACATCGCGAATCGACTGTGTGTGCAGAACAAGCGTTTAAATGGTTAAAATAATGTTCTGTGACATCGCGAATCTACTGTGTGTGCAGAACAAGCGTTTAAATGGTTAAAATAATGTTCTGTGACATCGCGAATCGACTGTGTGTGCAGAACAAGCGTTTAAATGTTTAAAATAATGTTCTATGACATCGCGAATCTACTGTGTGTGCAGAACAAGCGTTTAAATGGTTAAAATAATGTTCTGTGACATCGCGAATCGACTGTGTGTGCAGAACAAGCGTTTAAATGTTTAAAATAATGTTCTATGACATCGCGAATCTACTGTGTGTGCAGAACAAGCGTTTAAATGGTTAAAATAATGTTCTGTGACATCGCGAATCGACTGTGTGTGCAGAACAAGCGTTTAAATGTTTAAAATAATGTTCTATGACATCGCGAATCGACTGTGTGTGCAGAACAAGCGTTTAAATGGTTAAAATAATGTTCTGTGACATCGCGAATCGACTGTGTGTGCAGAACAAGCGTTTAAATGTTTAAAATAATGTTCTATGACATCGCGAATCTACTGTGTGTGCAGAACAAGCGTTTAAATGGTTAAAATAATGTTCTGTGACATCGCGAATCGACTGTGTGTGCAGAACAAGCGTTTAAATGTTTAAAATAATGTTCTATGAGATCGCGCATCGACTGTGTGTGCAAAACAAGCGTTTAAATGTTTAAAATAATGTTCTATGAGATCGCGAATCGACTGTGTGTGCAAAACAAGCGTTTAAATGTTTAAAATAATGTTCTATGACATCGCGAATCGACTGTGCGTGCAGAACAAGCGTTTAAATTGTTAAAATAATGTTCTATGACATCGCGAATCTACTGTGTGTGCAGAACAAGCGTTTAAATGGTTAAAATAATGTTCTGTGACATCGCGAATCGACTGTGTGCAGAACAAGCGTTTAAATGTTTAAAATAATGTTCTATGACATCGCGAATCTACTGTGTGTGCAGAACAAGCGTTTAAATGTTTAAAATAATGTTCTATGACATCGCGAATCTACTGTGTGTGCAGAACAAGCGTTTAAATGGTTAAAATAATGTTCTGTGACATCGCGAATCGACTGTGTGTGCAGAACAAGCGTTTAAATGTTTAAAATAATGTTCTATGACATCGCGAATCTACTGTGTGTGCAGAACAAGCGTTTAAATGTTTAAAATAATGTTCTATGACATCGCGAATCGACTGTGTGTGCAGAACAAGCGTTTAAATTGATTAAAATAATGTTCTATGACATCGCGAATCTACTGTGTGTGCAGAACAAGCGTTTAAATGGTTAAAATAATGTTCTATGACATCGCGAATCGACTGTGTGCGCAGAACAAGCATTTAAATGGTTAAAATAATGTTCTGTGAGATCGCGCATGGACTGTGTGTGCAGAACAAGCATTTAAATGGTTTAAAATAATGTTCTGTGAGATCGCGCATGGACTGTGTGTGCAGAACAAGCATTTAAATGGTTTAAAATAATGTTCTATGAGATCGCGAATCGACTGTGTGTGCAGAACAAGCGTTTAAATGGATTAAAATAATGTTCTATGACATCGCGAATCTACTGTGTGTGCAGAACAAGCGTTTAAATGGATTAAAATAATGTTCTATGACATCGCGAATCTACTGTGTGTGCAGAACAAGCATTTAAATGGTTAAAATAATGTTCTATGACATCGCGAATCGACTGTGTGTGCAGAACAAGCGTTTAAATGGTTTAAAATAATGTTCTATGACATCGCGAATCGACTGTGTGTGCAGAACAAGCATTTAAATGGTTAAAATAATGTTCTATGACATCGCGAATCTACTGTGTGTGCAGAACAAGCATTTAAATGGTTAAAATAATGTTCTATGACATCGCGAATCGACTGTGTGTGCAGAACAAGCGTTTAAATGGTTTAAAATAATGTTCTATGACATCGCGAATCTACTGTGTGTGCAGAACAAGCATTTAAATGGTTAAAATAATGTTCTATGACATCGCGAATCGACTGTGTGCAGAACAAGCGTTTAAATGGTTTAAAATAATGTTCTATGACATCGCGAGTCGACTGTGTGTGCAGAACAAGCATTTAAATGTTTTAAAATAATGTTCTGTGAGATCGCGCATGGACTGTGTGTGCAGAACAAACATTTAAATGGTTTAAAATAATGTTCTATGACATCGCGAATCGACTGTGTGTGCAGAACAAGCATTTAAATGGTTAAAATAATGTTCTATGACATCGCGAATCGACTGTGTGTGCAGAACAAGCGTTTAAATGGTTAAAATTATGTTCTATGACATCGCGAATCTACTGTGTGTGCAGAACAAGCATTTAAATGGTTTAAAATAATGTTCTATGACATCGCGAATCGACTGTGTGTGCAGAACAAGCGTTTAAATGGTTAAAATTATGTTCTATGACATCGCGAATCTACTGTGTGTGCAGAACAAGCGTTTAAATGGTTTAAAATAATGTTCTATGACATCGCGAATCTACTGTGTGTGCAGAACAAGCATTTAAATGGTTAAAATAATGTTCTATGACATCGCGAATCGACTGTGTGTGCAGAACAAGCGTTTAAATGGTTTAAAATAATGTTCTATGACATCGCGAATCGACTGTGTGTGCAGAACAAGCATTTAAATGGTTTAAAATAATGTTCTATGACATCGCGAATCTACTGTGTGTGCAGAACAAGCGTTTAAATGTTTAAAATAATGTTCTATGACATCGCGAATCTACTGTGTGTGCAGAACAAGCATTTAAATGGTTAAAATAATGTTCTATGACATCGCGAATCGACTGTGTGTGCAGAACAAGCGTTTAAATGGTTTAAAATAATGTTCTATGACATCGCGAATCTACTGTGTGTGCAGAACAAGCGTTTAAATGGTTAAAATTATGTTCTATGACATCGCGAATCTACTGTGTGTGCAGAACAAGCGTTTAAATGGTTTAAAATAATGTTCTATGACATCGCGAATCTACTGTGTGTGCAGAACAAGCATTTAAATGGTTAAAATAATGTTCTATGACATCGCGAATCGACTGTGTGTGCAGAAGAAGCGTTTAAATGGTTTAAAATAATGTTCTATGACATCGCGAATCGACTGTGTGTGCAGAACAAGCATTTAAATGGTTTAAAATAATGTTCTGTGAGATCGCGCATGGACTGTGTGTGCAGAACAAACATTTAAATGGTTTAAAATAATGTTCTATGACATCGCGAATCGACTGTGTGTGCAGAACAAACATTTAAATGGTTTAAAATAATGTTCTATGACATCGCGAATCGACTGTGTGTGCAGAACAAGCGTTTAAATTGTTAAAATTATGTTCTATGACATCGCGAATCTACTGTGTGTGCAGAACAAGCGTTTAAATGGTTTAAAATAATGTTCTATGACATCGCGAATCGACTGTGTGTGCAGAACAAACATTTAAATGGTTTAAAATAATGTTCTATGACATCGCGAATCGACTGTGTGTGCAGAACAAACATTTAAATGGTTTAAAATAATGCTCTATGACATCGCGAATCGACTGTGTGTGCAAAACAAGCGTTTAAATGTTTAAAATAATGTTCTATGAGATCGCGAATCGACTGTGTGTGCAGAACAAGCGTTTAAATGGTTAAAATAATGTTCTATGAGATCGCGAATCTACTGTGTGTGCAGAACAAACATTTAAATGGTTTAAAATAATGCTCTATGACATCGCGAATCGACTGTGTGTGCAAAACAAGCGTTTAAATGTTTAAAATAATGTTCTATGAGATCGCGAATCTACTGTGTGTGCAGAACAAGCGTTTAAATGGATTAAAATAATGTTCTATGACATCGCGAATCTACTGTGTGTGCAGAACAAGGGTTTAAATGGATTAAAATAATGTTCTATGACATCGCGAATCTACTGGGTGTGCAGAACAAGCATTTAAATGGTTTAAAATAATGTTCTGTGAGATCGCGAATCGACTGTGTGTGCAAAACAAGCGTTTAAATGTTTAAAATAATGTTCTATGACATCGCGAATCGACTGTGCGTGCAGAACAAGCGTTTAAATTGTTAAAATAATGTTCTATGACATCGCGAATCTACTGTGTGTGCAGAACAAGCGTTTAAATGGTTAAAATAATGTTCTGTGACATCGCGAATCGACTGTGTGTGCAGAACAAGCGTTTAAATGTTTAAAATAATGTTCTATGACATCGCGAATCTACTGTGTGTGCAGAACAAGCGTTTAAATGTTTAAAATAATGTTCTATGACATCGCGAATCGACTGTGTGTGCAGAACAAGCGTTTAAATGGTTAAAATAATGTTCTATGACATCGCGAATCGACTGTGTGTGCAGAACAAGCGTTTAAATGGATTAAAATAATGTTCTATGACATCGCGAATCTACTGTGTGTGCAGAACAAGCGTTTAAATGGTTAAAATAATGTTCTATGACATCGCGAATCTACTGTGTGTGCAGAACAAGCGTTTAAATTGTTAAAATAATGTTCTATGACATCGCAAATCTACTGTGTGTGCAGAACAAGCATTTAAATGGTTAAAATAATGTTCTATGACATCGCGAATCGACTGTGTGTGCAGAACAAGCGTTTAAATGGTTTAAAATAATGTTCTATGACATCGCGAATCGACTGTGTGTGCAGAACAAGCATTTAAATGGTTTAAAATAATGTTCTGTGAGATCGCGCATGGACTGTGTGTGCAGAACAAACATTTAAATGGTTTAAAATAATGTTCTATGACATCGCGAATCTACTGTGTGTGCAGAACAAGCATTTAAATGGTTAAAATAATGTTCTATGACATCGCGAATCGACTGTGTGTGCAGAACAAGCGTTTAAATGGTTAAAATTATGTTCTATGACATCGCGAATCTACTGTGTGTGCAGAACAAGCGTTTAAATGGTTAAAATAATGTTCTATGACATCGCGAATCGACTGTGTGTGCAGAACAAGCGTTTAAATGGTTTAAAATAATGTTCTATGACATCGCGAATCTACTGTGTGTGCAGAACAAGCATTTAAATGGTTAAAATAATGTTCTATGACATCGCGAATCGACTGTGTGTGCAGAACAAGCGTTTAAATGGTTTAAAATAATGTTCTATGACATCGCGAATCTACTGTGTGTGCAGAACAAACATTTAAATGGTTAAAATAATGTTCTATGACATCGCGAATCGACTGTGTGTGCAGAACAAGCGTTTAAATGGTTTAAAATAATGTTCTATGACATCGCGAATCTACTGTGTGTGCAGAACAAGCGTTTAAATGGTTTAAAATAATGTTCTATGACATCGCGAATCTACTGTGTGTGCAGAACAAGCGTTTAAATGGTTTAAAATAATGTTCTATGACATCGCGAATCTACTGTGTGTGCAGAACAAGCATTTAAATGGTTAAAATAATGTTCTATGACATCGCGAATCGACTGTGTGTGCAGAACAAGCGTTTAAATGGTTTAAAATAATGTTCTATGACATCGCGAATCGACTGTGTGTGCAGAACAAGCATTTAAATGGTTTAAAATAATGTTCTGTGAGATCGCGCATGGACTGTGTGTGCAGAACAAACATTTAAATGGTTTAAAATAATGTTCTATGACATCGCGAATCGACTGTGTGTGCAGAACAAGCATTTAAATGGTTAAAATAATGTTCTATGACATCGCGAATCGACTGTGTGTGCAGAACAAGCGTTTAAATGGTTTAAAATAATGTTCTATGACATCGCGAATCTACTGTGTGTGCAGAACAAGCATTTAAATGGTTAAAATAATGTTCTATGACATCGCGAATCGACTGTGTGTGCAGAACAAGCGTTTAAATGGTTTAAAATAATGTTCTATGACATCGCGAATCGACTGTGTGTGCAGAACAAGCGTTTAAATGGTTAAAATTATGTTCTATGACATCGCGAATCTACTGTGTGTGCAGAACAAGCGTTTAAATGGTTTAAAATAATGTTCTATGACATCGCGAATCTACTGTGTGTGCAGAACAAGCATTTAAATGGTTAAAATAATGTTCTATGACATCGCGAATCGACTGTGTGTGCAGAACAAGCGTTTAAATGGTTAAAATAATGTTCTATGACATCGCGAATCGACTGTGTGCGCAGAACAAGCATTTAAATGGTTAAAATAATGTTCTGTGAGATCGCGCATGGACTGTGTGTGCAGAACAAGCATTTAAATGGTTTAAAATAATGTTCTGTGAGATCGCGCATGGACTGTGTGTGCAGAACAAGCATTTAAATGGTTTAAAATAATGTTCTATGAGATCGCGAATCGACTGTGTGTGCAGAACAAGCATTTAAATGGATTAAAATAATGTTCTATGACATCGCGAATCTACTGTGTGTGCAGAACAAGCGTTTAAATGGATTAAAATAATGTTCTATGACATCGCGAATCTACTGTGTGTGCAGAACAAGCATTTAAATGGTTAAAATAATGTTCTATGACATCGCGAATCGACTGTGTGTGCAGAACAAGCGTTTAAATGGTTTAAAATAATGTTCTATGACATCGCGAATCTACTGTGTGTGCAGAACAAGCATTTAAATGGTTAAAATAATGTTCTATGACATCGCGAATCGACTGTGTGTGCAGAACAAGCGTTTAAATGGTTTAAAATAATGTTCTATGACATCGCGAATCGACTGTGTGTGCAGAACAAGCGTTTAAATGGTTAAAATTATGTTCTATGACATCGCGAATCTACTGTGTGTGCAGAACAAGCGTTTAAATGGTTTAAAATAATGTTCTATGACATCGCGAATCTACTGTGTGTGCAGAACAAGCATTTAAATGGTTAAAATAATGTTCTATGACATCGCGAATCGACTGTGTGTGCAGAACAAGCGTTTAAATGGTTTAAAATAATGTTCTATGACATCGCGAATCGACTGTGTGTGCAGAACAAGCATTTAAATGGTTTAAAATAATGTTCTGTGAGATCGCGCATGGACTGTGTGTGCAGAACAAACATTTAAATGGTTTAAAATAATGTTCTATGACATCGCGAATCGACTGTGTGTGCAGAACAAGCATTTAAATGGTTAAAATAATGTTCTATGACATCGCGAATCGACTGTGTGTGCAGAACAAGCGTTTAAATGGTTTAAAATAATGTTCTATGACATCGCGAATCTACTGTGTGTGCAGAACAAGCATTTAAATGGTTAAAATAATGTTCTATGACATCGCGAATCGACTGTGTGTGCAGAACAAGCGTTTAAATGGTTTAAAATAATGTTCTATGACATCGCGAATCGACTGTGTGTGCAGAACAAGCGTTTAAATGGTTAAAATAATGTTCTGTGACATCGCGAATCGACTGTGTGTGCAGAACAAGCGTTTAAATGGTTTAAAATAATGTTCTATGACATCGCGAATCTACTGTGTGTGCAGAACAAGCATTTAAATGGTTAAAATAATGTTCTATGACATCGCGAATCGACTGTGTGTGCAGAACAAGCATTTAAATGGTTAAAATAATGTTCTATGACATCGCGAATCGACTGTGTGTGCAGAACAAGCGTTTAAATGGTTTAAAATAATGTTCTATGACATCGCGAATCGACTGTGTGTGCAGAACAAGCGTTTAAATGGTTAAAATAATGTTCTATGACATCGCGAATCGACTGTGTGTGCAGAACAAGCGTTTAAATGGTTAAAATTATGTTCTATGACATCGCGAATCTACTGTGTGTGCAGAACAAGCGTTTAAATGGTTTAAAATAATGTTCTATGACATCGCGAATCTACTGTGTGTGTAGAACAAGCATTTAAACGGTTAAAATAATGTTCTATGACATCGCGAATCGACTGTGTGTGCAGAACAAACATTTAAATGGTTTAAAATAATGTTCTATGACATCGCGAATCGACTGTGTGTGCAGAACAAGCATTTAAATGGTTTAAAATAATGTTCTATGACATCGCGAATCGACTGTGTGTGCAGAACAAGCGTTTAAATGGTTTAAAATAATGTTCTATGACATCGCGAATCGACTGTGTGTGCAGAACAAGCATTTAAATGGTTAAAATAATGTTCTATGACATCGCGAATCGACTGTGTGTGCAGAACAAGCGTTTAAATGGTTTAAAATAATGTTCTATGACATCGCGAATCTACTGTGTGTGCAGAACAAGCATTTAAATGGTTAAAATAATGTTCTATGACATCGCGAATCGACTGTGTGTGCAGAACAAGCGTTTAAATGGTTTAAAATAATGTTCTATGACATCGCGAATCGACTGTGTGTGCAGAACAAGCGTTTAAATGGTTAAAATTATGTTCTATGACATCGCGAATCTACTGTGTGTGCAGAACAAGCGTTTAAATGGTTTAAAATAATGTTCTATGACATCGCGAATCTACTGTGTGTGCAGAACAAGCATTTAAATGGTTAAAATAATGTTCTATGACATCGCGAATCGACTGTGTGTGCAGAACAAGCGTTTAAATGGTTTAAAATAATGTTCTATGACATCGCGAATCGACTGTGTGTGCAGAACAAGCATTTAAATGGTTTAAAATAATGTTCTGTGAGATCGCGCATGGACTGTGTGTGCAGAACAAACATTTAAATGGTTTAAAATAATGTTCTATGACATCGCGAATCGACTGTGTGTGCAGAACAAGCATTTAAATGGTTAAAATAATGTTCTATGACATCGCGAATCGACTGTGTGTGCAGAACAAGCGTTTAAATGGTTTAAAATAATGTTCTATGACATCGCGAATCTACTGTGTGTGCAGAACAAGCATTTAAATGGTTAAAATAATGTTCTATGACATCGCGAATCGACTGTGTGTGCAGAACAAGCGTTTAAATGGTTTAAAATAATGTTCTATGACATCGCGAATCGACTGTGTGTGCAGAACAAGCGTTTAAATGGTTAAAATAATGTTCTGTGACATCGCGAATCGACTGTGTGTGCAGAACAAGCGTTTAAATGGTTTAAAATAATGTTCTATGACATCGCGAATCTACTGTGTGTGCAGAACAAGCATTTAAATGGTTAAAATAATGTTCTATGACATCGCGAATCGACTGTGTGTGCAGAACAAGCATTTAAATGGTTAAAATAATGTTCTATGACATCGCGAATCGACTGTGTGTGCAGAACAAGCGTTTAAATGGTTTAAAATAATGTTCTATGACATCGCGAATCGACTGTGTGTGCAGAACAAGCGTTTAAATGGTTAAAATAATGTTCTATGACATCGCGAATCGACTGTGTGTGCAGAACAAGCGTTTAAATGGTTAAAATTATGTTCTATGACATCGCGAATCTACTGTGTGTGCAGAACAAGCGTTTAAATGGTTTAAAATAATGTTCTATGACATCGCGAATCTACTGTGTGTGTAGAACAAGCATTTAAACGGTTAAAATAATGTTCTATGACATCGCGAATCGACTGTGTGTGCAGAACAAGCGTTTAAATGGTTTAAAATAATGTTCTATGACATCGCGAATCGACTGTGTGTGCAGAACAAGCATTTAAATGGTTTAAAATAATGTTCTGTGAGATCGCGAATCGACTGTGTGTGCAGAACAAACATTTAAATGGTTTAAAATAATGTTCTATGACATCGCGAATCGACTGTGTGTGCAGAACAAGCGTTTAAATGGTTAAAATTATGTTCTATGACATCGCGAATCTACTGTGTGTGCAGAACAAGCGTTTAAATGGTTTAAAATAATGTTCTATGACATCGCGAATCTACTGTGTGTGCAGAACAAGCATTTAAATGGTTAAAATAATGTTCTATGACATCGCGAATCGACTGTGTGTGCAGAACAAGCGTTTAAATGGTTTAAAATAATGTTCTATGACATCGCGAATCGACTGTGTGTGCAGAACAAGCATTTAAATGGTTTAAAATAATGTTCTGTGAGATCGCGCATGGACTGTGTGTGCAGAACAAACATTTAAATGGTTTAAAATAATGTTCTATGACATCGCGAATCGACTGTGTGTGCAGAACAAACATTTAAATGGTTTAAAATAATGTTCTATGACATCGCGAATCGACTGTGTGTGCAGAACAAGCATTTAAATGGTTTAAAATAATGTTCTGTGAGATCGCGCATGGACTGTGTGTGCAGAACAAACATTTAAATGGTTTAAAATAATGTTCTGTGAGATCGCGCATGGACTGTGTGTGCAGAACAAACATTTAAATGGTTTAAAATAATGTTGTATGACATCGCGAATCTACTGTGCGTGCAGAACAAGCATTTAAATGGTTAAAATAATGTTCTATGACATCGCGAATCTACTGTGTGTGCAGAACAAGCGTTTAAATGGTTTAAAATAATGCTCTATGACATCGCGAATCGACTGTGTGTGCAAAACAAGCGTTTAAATGTTTAAAATAATGTTCTATGACATCGCGAATCGACTGTGTGTGCAGAACAAGCATTTAAATGGTTAAAATAATGTTCTATGACATCGCGAATCGACTGTGTGTGCAGAACAAGCGTTTAAATGGTTTAAAATAATGTTCTATGACATCGCGAATCGACTGTGTGTGCAGAACAAGCATTTAAATGGTTTAAAATAATGTTCTGTGAGATCGCGCATGGACTGTGTGTGCAGAACAAACATTTAAATGGTTTAAAATAATGTTCTATGACATCGCGAATCGACTGTGTGTGCAGAACAAGCGTTTAAATGGTTAAAATTATGTTCTATGACATCGCGAATCTACTGTGTGTGCAGAACAAGCGTTTAAATGGTTAAAATAATGTTCTATGACATCGCGAATCGACTGTGTGTGCAGAACAAGCGTTTAAATGGATTAAAATAATGTTCTATGACATCGCGAATCGACTGTGTGTGCAGAACAAGCATTTAAATGGTTAAAATAATGTTCTATGACATCGCGAATCGACTGTGTGTGCAGAACAAGCGTTTAAATGGTTTAAAATAATGTTCTATGACATCGCGAATCGACTGTGTGTGCAGAACAAGCATTTAAATGGTTTAAAATAATGTTCTGTGAGATCGCGCATGGACTGTGTGTGCAGAACAAACATTTAAATGGTTTAAAATAATGTTCTATGACATCGCGAATCGACTGTGTGTGCAGAACAAACATTTAAATGGTTTAAAATAATGTTCTATGACATCGCGAATCGACTGTGTGTGCAGAACAAGCGTTTAAATGGTTAAAATTATGTTCTATGACATCGCGAATCTACTGTGTGTGCAGAACAAGCGTTTAAATGGTTTAAAATAATGTTCTATGACATCGCGAATCTACTGTGTGTGCAGAACAAGCATTTAAATGGTTAAAATAATGTTCTATGACATCGCGAATCGACTGTGTGTGCAGAACAAGCGTTTAAATGGTTTAAAATAATGTTCTATGACATCGCGAATCGACTGTGTGTGCAGAACAAGCATTTAAATGGTTTAAAATAATGTTCTGTGAGATCGCGCATGGACTGTGTGTGCAGAACAAACATTTAAATGGTTTAAAATAATGTTCTATGACATCGCGAATCGACTGTGTGTGCAGAACAAACATTTAAATGGTTTAAAATAATGTTCTATGACATCGCGAATCGACTGTGTGTGCAGAACAAGCATTTAAATGGTTTAAAATAATGTTCTGTGAGATCGCGCATGGACTGTGTGTGCAGAACAAACATTTAAATGGTTTAAAATAATGTTCTATGACATCGCGAATCTACTGTGCGTGCAGAACAAGCATTTAAATGGTTAAAATAATGTTCTATGACATCGCGAATCTACTGTGTGTGCAGAACAAGCATTTAAATGGTTTAAAATAATGTTCTGTGAGATCGCGCATGGACTGTGTGTGCAGAACAAACATTTAAATGGTTTAAAATAATGTTCTGTGAGATCGCGCATGGACTGTGTGTGCAGAACAAACATTTAAATGGTTTAAAATAATGTTCTATGACATCGCGAATCGACTGTGTGTGCAGAACAAACATTTAAATGGTTTAAAATAATGTTCTATGACATCGCGAATCGACTGTGTGTGCAGAACAAGCATTTAAATGGTTTAAAATAATGTTCTGTGAGATCGCGCATGGACTGTGTGTGCAGAACAAACATTTAAATGGTTTAAAATAATGTTCTGTGAGATCGCGCATGGACTGTGTGTGCAGAACAAACATTTAAATGGTTTAAAATAATGTTCTATGACATCGCGAATCGACTGTGTGTGCAGAACAAGCGTTTAAATGGTTAAAATAATGTTCTATGACATCGCGAATCTACTGTGCGTGCAGAACAAGCATTTAAATGGTTAAAATAATGTTCTATGACATCGCGAATCGACTGTGTGTGCAAAACAAGCGTTTAAATGTTTAAAATAATGTTCTATGACATCGCGAATCGACTGTGTGTGCAGAACAAGCGTTTAAATGGTTAAAATAATGTTCTATGACATCGCGAATCTACTGTGCGTGCAGAACAAGCATTTAAATGGTTAAAATAATGTTCTATGACATCGCGAATCGACTGTGTGTGCAGAACAAGCGTTTAAATGGTTTAAAATAATGTTCTATGACATCGCGAATCGACTGTGTGTGCAGAACAAGCGTTTAAATGGTTAAAATAATGTTCTATGACATCGCGAATCGACTGTGTGTACAGAACAAGCGTTTAAATGGATTAAAATAATGTTCTATGACATCGCGAATCGACTGTGTGTGCAGAACAAGCGTTTAAATGGATAAAATAATGTTCTATGACATCGCGAATCGACTGTGTGTACAGAACAAGCGTTTAAATGGATTAAAATAATGTTCTATGACATCGCGAATCGACTGTGTGTGCAGAACAAGCGTTTAAATGGTTAAAATAATGTTCTATGACATCGCGAATCGACTGTGTGTACAGAACAAGCGTTTAAATGGATTAAAATAATGTTCTATGACATCGCGAATCGACTGTGTGTGCAGAACAAGCGTTTAAATGGTTTAAAATAATGTTCTATGACATCGCGAATCGACTGTGTGTGCAGAACAAGCGTTTAAATGGATTAAAATAATGTTCTATGACATCGCGAATCGACTGTGTGTGCAGAACAAGCGTTTAAATGGTTAAAATAATGTTCTATGACATCGCGAATCGACTGTGTGTGCAGAACAAGGGTTTAAATGGATTAAAATAATGTTCTATGACATCGCGAATCTACTGTGTGTGCAGAACAAGCGTTTAAATGGTTAAAATAATGTTCTATGACATCCCGAATCTACTGGGTGTGCAGAACAAGCATTTAAATGTTTAAAATAATGTTCTATGACATCGCGAATCGACTGTGTGTGCAGAACAAGCGTTTAAATGGTTAAAATAATGTTCTGTGACATCGCGAATCGACTGTGTGTGCAGAACAAGCGTTTAAATTGTTAAAATAATGTTCTATGACATCGCGAATCTACTGTGTGTGCAGAACAAGCGTTTAAATGGTTAAAATAATGTTCTATGACATCCCGAATCTACTGGGTGTGCAGAACAAGCATTTAAATGTTTAAAATAATGTTCTGTGAGATCGCGAATCGACTGTGTGTGCAGAACAAGCGTTTAAATGTTTAAAATAATGTTCTATGACATCGCGAATCGACTGTGCGTGCAGAACAAGCGTTTAAATTGTTAAAATAATGTTCTATGACATCGCGAATCTACTGTGTGTGCAGAACAAGCGTTTAAATGGTTAAAATAATGTTCTGTGACATCGCGAATCTACTGGGTGTGCAGAACAAGCGTTTAAATGGTTAAAATAATGTTCTATGACATCCCGAATCTACTGGGTGTGCAGAACAAGCATTTAAATGTTTAAAATAATGTTCTGTGAGATCGCGAATCGACTGTGCGTGCAGAACAAGCGTTTAAATTGTTAAAATAATGTTCTATGACATCGCGAATCTACTGTGTGTGCAGAACAAGCGTTTAAATGGTTAAAATAATGTTCTATGACATCGCGAATCTACTGTGTGTGCAGAACAAGCGTTTAAATGGTTAAAATAATGTTCTGTGACATCGCGAATCGACTGTGTGTGCAGAACAAGCGTTTAAATGTTTAAAATAATGTTCTATGACATCGCGAATCTACTGTGTGTGCAGAACAAGCGTTTAAATTGTTAAAATAATGTTCTATGACATCGCGAATCTACTGTGTGTGCAGAACAAGCGTTTAAATGGTTAAAATAATGTTCTATGACATCGCGAATCTACTGTGTGTGCAGAACAAGCGTTTAAATGGTTTAAAATAATGCTCTATGACATCGCGAATCGACTGTGTGTGCAAAACAAGCGTTTAAATGTTTAAAATAATGTTCTATGACATCGCGAATCGACTGTGTGTGCAGAACAAGCATTTAAATGGTTAAAATAATGTTCTATGACATCGCGAATCGACTGTGTGTGCGGAACAAGCGTTTAAATGGTTTAAAATAATGTTCTATGACATCGCGAATCGACTGTGTGTGCAGAACAAGCATTTAAATGGTTTAAAATAATGTTCTGTGAGATCGCGCATGGACTGTGTGTGCAGAACAAACATTTAAATGGTTTAAAATAATGTTCTGTGAGATCGCGCATGGACTGTGTGTGCAGAACAAACATTTAAATGGTTTAAAATAATGTTGTATGACATCGCGAATCTACTGTGCGTGCAGAACAAGCATTTAAATGGTTAAAATAATGTTCTATGACATCGCGAATCTACTGTGTGTGCAGAACAAGCGTTTAAATGGTTTAAAATAATGCTCTATGACATCGCGAATCGACTGTGTGTGCAAAACAAGCGTTTAAATGTTTAAAATAATGTTCTATGACATCGCGAATCGACTGTGTGTGCAGAACAAGCATTTAAATGGTTAAAATAATGTTCTATGACATCGCGAATCGACTGTGTGTGCAGAACAAGCGTTTAAATGGTTTAAAATAATGTTCTATGACATCGCGAATCGACTGTGTGTGCAGAACAAGCATTTAAATGGTTTAAAATAATGTTCTGTGAGATCGCGCATGGACTGTGTGTGCAGAACAAACATTTAAATGGTTTAAAATAATGTTCTATGACATCGCGAATCGACTGTGTGTGCAGAACAAACATTTAAATGGTTTAAAATAATGTTCTATGACATCGCGAATCGACTGTGTGTGCAGAACAAGCGTTTAAATGGTTAAAATTATGTTCTATGACATCGCGAATCGACTGTGTGTGCAGAACAAGCATTTAAATGGTTAAAATAATGTTCTATGACATCGCGAATCGACTGTGTGTGCAGAACAAGCGTTTAAATGGTTTAAAATAATGTTCTATGACATCGCGAATCGACTGTGTGTGCAGAACAAGCATTTAAATGGTTTAAAATAATGTTCTGTGAGATCGCGCATGGACTGTGTGTGCAGAACAAACATTTAAATGGTTTAAAATAATGTTCTATGACATCGCGAATCGACTGTGTGTGCAGAACAAACATTTAAATGGTTTAAAATAATGTTCTATGACATCGCGAATCGACTGTGTGTGCAGAACAAGCGTTTAAATGGTTAAAATTATGTTCTATGACATCGCGAATCTACTGTGTGTGCAGAACAAGCGTTTAAATGGTTTAAAATAATGTTCTATGACATCGCGAATCTACTGTGTGTGCAGAACAAGCATTTAAATGGTTAAAATAATGTTCTATGACATCGCGAATCGACTGTGTGTGCAGAACAAGCGTTTAAATGGTTTAAAATAATGTTCTATGACATCGCGAATCGACTGTGTGTGCAGAACAAGCATTTAAATGGTTTAAAATAATGTTCTGTGAGATCGCGCATGGACTGTGTGTGCAGAACAAACATTTAAATGGTTTAAAATAATGTTCTATGACATCGCGAATCGACTGTGTGTGCAGAACAAACATTTAAATGGTTTAAAATAATGTTCTATGACATCGCGAATCGACTGTGTGTGCAGAACAAGCATTTAAATGGTTTAAAATAATGTTCTATGACATCGCGAATCTACTGTGCGTGCAGAACAAGCATTTAAATGGTTAAAATAATGTTCTATGACATCGCGAATCTACTGTGTGTGCAGAACAAGCATTTAAATGGTTTAAAATAATGTTCTGTGAGATCGCGCATGGACTGTGTGTGCAGAACAAACATTTAAATGGTTTAAAATAATGTTCTGTGAGATCGCGCATGGACTGTGTGTGCAGAACAAACATTTAAATGGTTTAAAATAATGTTCTATGACATCGCGAATCGACTGTGTGTGCAGAACAAGCGTTTAAATGGTTAAAATAATGTTCTATGACATCGCGAATCTACTGTGCGTGCAGAACAAGCATTTAAATGGTTAAAATAATGTTCTATGACATCGCGAATCGACTGTGTGTGCAAAACAAGCGTTTAAATGTTTAAAATAATGTTCTATGACATCGCGAATCGACTGTGTGTGCAGAACAAGCGTTTAAATGGTTAAAATAATGTTCTATGACATCGCGAATCGACTGTGTGTGCAGAACAAGCGTTTAAATGGTTTAAAATAATGTTCTATGACATCGCGAATCGACTGTGTGTGCAGAACAAGCGTTTAAATGGTTAAAATAATGTTCTATGACATCGCGAATCGACTGTGTGTACAGAACAAGCGTTTAAATGGATTAAAATAATGTTCTATGACATCGCGAATCGACTGTGTGTGCAGAACAAGCGTTTAAATGGATAAAATAATGTTCTATGACATCGCGAATCGACTGTGTGTACAGAACAAGCGTTTAAATGGATTAAAATA
The DNA here is from genome assembly GCA_039654625.1 of Rhinogobio ventralis. Classification (NCBI taxonomy): domain Eukaryota; kingdom Metazoa; phylum Chordata; class Actinopteri; order Cypriniformes; family Gobionidae; genus Rhinogobio; species Rhinogobio ventralis. Next base: position 1,202,692 of record CM077196.1, read on the forward strand.
ATGTTCTATGACATCGCGAATCGACTGTGTGTGCAGAACAAGCGTTTAAATGGTTAAAATAATGTTCTATGACATCGCGAATCGACTGTGTGTACAGAACAAGCGTTTAAATGGATTAAAATAATGTTCTATGACATCGCGAATCGACTGTGTGTGCAGAACAAGCGTTTAAATGGTTTAAAATAATGTTCTATGACATCGCGAATCGACTGTGTGTGCAGAACAAGCGTTTAAATGGATTAAAATAATGTTCTATGACATCGCGAATCGACTGTGTGTGCAGAACAAGCGTTTAAATGGTTAAAATAATGTTCTATGACATCGCGAATCGACTGTGTGTGCAGAACAAGGGTTTAAATGGATTAAAATAATGTTCTATGACATCGCGAATCTACTGTGTGTGCAGAACAAGCGTTTAAATGGTTAAAATAATGTTCTATGACATCCCGAATCTACTGGGTGTGCAGAACAAGCATTTAAATGTTTAAAATAATGTTCTATGACATCGCGAATCGACTGTGTGTGCAGAACAAGCGTTTAAATGGTTAAAATAATGTTCTGTGACATCGCGAATCGACTGTGTGTGCAGAACAAGCGTTTAAATTGTTAAAATAATGTTCTATGACATCGCGAATCTACTGTGTGTGCAGAACAAGCGTTTAAATGGTTAAAATAATGTTCTATGACATCCCGAATCTACTGGGTGTGCAGAACAAGCATTTAAATGTTTAAAATAATGTTCTGTGAGATCGCGAATCGACTGTGTGTGCAGAACAAGCGTTTAAATGTTTAAAATAATGTTCTATGACATCGCGAATCGACTGTGCGTGCAGAACAAGCGTTTAAATTGTTAAAATAATGTTCTATGACATCGCGAATCTACTGTGTGTGCAGAACAAGCGTTTAAATGGTTAAAATAATGTTCTGTGACATCGCGAATCTACTGGGTGTGCAGAACAAGCGTTTAAATGGTTAAAATAATGTTCTATGACATCCCGAATCTACTGGGTGTGCAGAACAAGCATTTAAATGTTTAAAATAATGTTCTGTGAGATCGCGAATCGACTGTGCGTGCAGAACAAGCGTTTAAATTGTTAAAATAATGTTCTATGACATCGCGAATCTACTGTGTGTGCAGAACAAGCGTTTAAATGGTTAAAATAATGTTCTATGACATCGCGAATCTACTGTGTGTGCAGAACAAGCGTTTAAATGGTTAAAATAATGTTCTGTGACATCGCGAATCGACTGTGTGTGCAGAACAAGCGTTTAAATGTTTAAAATAATGTTCTATGACATCGCGAATCTACTGTGTGTGCAGAACAAGCGTTTAAATTGTTAAAATAATGTTCTATGACATCGCGAATCTACTGTGTGTGCAGAACAAGCGTTTAAATGGTTAAAATAATGTTCTATGACATCGCGAATCTACTGTGTGTGCAGAACAAGCGTTTAAATGGTTTAAAATAATGCTCTATGACATCGCGAATCGACTGTGTGTGCAAAACAAGCGTTTAAATGTTTAAAATAATGTTCTATGACATCGCGAATCGACTGTGTGTGCAGAACAAGCATTTAAATGGTTAAAATAATGTTCTATGACATCGCGAATCGACTGTGTGTGCGGAACAAGCGTTTAAATGGTTTAAAATAATGTTCTATGACATCGCGAATCGACTGTGTGTGCAGAACAAGCATTTAAATGGTTTAAAATAATGTTCTGTGAGATCGCGCATGGACTGTGTGTGCAGAACAAACATTTAAATGGTTTAAAATAATGTTCTGTGAGATCGCGCATGGACTGTGTGTGCAGAACAAACATTTAAATGGTTTAAAATAATGTTGTATGACATCGCGAATCTACTGTGCGTGCAGAACAAGCATTTAAATGGTTAAAATAATGTTCTATGACATCGCGAATCTACTGTGTGTGCAGAACAAGCGTTTAAATGGTTTAAAATAATGCTCTATGACATCGCGAATCGACTGTGTGTGCAAAACAAGCGTTTAAATGTTTAAAATAATGTTCTATGACATCGCGAATCGACTGTGTGTGCAGAACAAGCATTTAAATGGTTAAAATAATGTTCTATGACATCGCGAATCGACTGTGTGTGCAGAACAAGCGTTTAAATGGTTTAAAATAATGTTCTATGACATCGCGAATCGACTGTGTGTGCAGAACAAGCATTTAAATGGTTTAAAATAATGTTCTGTGAGATCGCGCATGGACTGTGTGTGCAGAACAAACATTTAAATGGTTTAAAATAATGTTCTATGACATCGCGAATCGACTGTGTGTGCAGAACAAACATTTAAATGGTTTAAAATAATGTTCTATGACATCGCGAATCGACTGTGTGTGCAGAACAAGCGTTTAAATGGTTAAAATTATGTTCTATGACATCGCGAATCGACTGTGTGTGCAGAACAAGCATTTAAATGGTTAAAATAATGTTCTATGACATCGCGAATCGACTGTGTGTGCAGAACAAGCGTTTAAATGGTTTAAAATAATGTTCTATGACATCGCGAATCGACTGTGTGTGCAGAACAAGCATTTAAATGGTTTAAAATAATGTTCTGTGAGATCGCGCATGGACTGTGTGTGCAGAACAAACATTTAAATGGTTTAAAATAATGTTCTATGACATCGCGAATCGACTGTGTGTGCAGAACAAACATTTAAATGGTTTAAAATAATGTTCTATGACATCGCGAATCGACTGTGTGTGCAGAACAAGCGTTTAAATGGTTAAAATTATGTTCTATGACATCGCGAATCTACTGTGTGTGCAGAACAAGCGTTTAAATGGTTTAAAATAATGTTCTATGACATCGCGAATCTACTGTGTGTGCAGAACAAGCATTTAAATGGTTAAAATAATGTTCTATGACATCGCGAATCGACTGTGTGTGCAGAACAAGCGTTTAAATGGTTTAAAATAATGTTCTATGACATCGCGAATCGACTGTGTGTGCAGAACAAGCATTTAAATGGTTTAAAATAATGTTCTGTGAGATCGCGCATGGACTGTGTGTGCAGAACAAACATTTAAATGGTTTAAAATAATGTTCTATGACATCGCGAATCGACTGTGTGTGCAGAACAAACATTTAAATGGTTTAAAATAATGTTCTATGACATCGCGAATCGACTGTGTGTGCAGAACAAGCATTTAAATGGTTTAAAATAATGTTCTATGACATCGCGAATCTACTGTGCGTGCAGAACAAGCATTTAAATGGTTAAAATAATGTTCTATGACATCGCGAATCTACTGTGTGTGCAGAACAAGCATTTAAATGGTTTAAAATAATGTTCTGTGAGATCGCGCATGGACTGTGTGTGCAGAACAAACATTTAAATGGTTTAAAATAATGTTCTGTGAGATCGCGCATGGACTGTGTGTGCAGAACAAACATTTAAATGGTTTAAAATAATGTTCTATGACATCGCGAATCGACTGTGTGTGCAGAACAAACATTTAAATGGTTTAAAATAATGTTCTATGACATCGCGAATCGACTGTGTGTGCAGAACAAGCATTTAAATGGTTTAAAATAATGTTCTGTGAGATCGCGCATGGACTGTGTGTGCAGAACAAACATTTAAATGGTTTAAAATAATGTTCTGTGAGATCGCGCATGGACTGTGTGTGCAGAACAAACATTTAAATGGTTTAAAATAATGTTCTATGACATCGCGAATCGACTGTGTGTGCAGAACAAGCGTTTAAATGGTTAAAATAATGTTCTATGACATCGCGAATCTACTGTGCGTGCAGAACAAGCATTTAAATGGTTAAAATAATGTTCTATGACATCGCGAATCGACTGTGTGTGCAAAACAAGCGTTTAAATGTTTAAAATAATGTTCTATGAGATCGCGAATCGACTGTGTGTGCAGAACAAGCGTTTAAATGGTTTAAAATAATGTTCTATGACATCGCGAATCGACTGTGTGTGCAGAACAAGCGTTTAAATGGATTAAAATAATGTTCTATGACATCGCGAATCGACTGTGTGTGCAGAACAAGCGTTTAAATGGTTAAAATAATGTTCTATGACATCGCGAATCGACTGTGTGTGCAGAACAAGGGTTTAAATGGATTAAAATAATGTTCTATGACATCGCGAATCTACTGTGCGTGCAGAACAAGCGTTTAAATTGTTAAAATAATGTTCTATGACATCGCGAATCTACTGTGTGTGCAGAACAAGCGTTTAAATGGTTAAAATAATGTTCTATGACATCCCGAATCTACTGGGTGTGCAGAACAAGCATTTAAATGTTTAAAATAATGTTCTGTGAGATCGCGAATCGACTGTGTGTGCAGAACAAGCGTTTAAATGTTTAAAATAATGTTCTATGACATCGCGAATCGACTGTGCGTGCAGAACAAGCGTTTAAATTGTTAAAATAATGTTCTATGACATCGCGAATCTACTGTGTGTGCAGAACAAGCGTTTAAATGGTTAAAATAATGTTCTGTGACATTGCGAATCTACTGGGTGTGCAGAACAAGCGTTTAAATGGATTAAAATAATGTTCTATGACATCCCGAATCTACTGGGTGTGCAGAACAAGCATTTAAATGTTTAAAATAATGTTCTATGACATCGCGAATCGACTGTGCGTGCAGAACAAGCGTTTAAATTGTTAATATAATGTTCTATGACATCCCGAATCTACTGGGTGTGCAGAACAAGCATTTAAATGTTTAAAATAATGTTCTATGACATCGCGAATCGACTGTGCGTGCAGAACAAGCGTTTAAATTGTTAATATAATGTTCTATGACATCGCGAATCGACTGTGTGTGCAGAACAAGCGTTTAAATGGTTAAAATAATGTTCTGTGACATTGCGAATCTACTGGGTGTGCAGAACAAGCGTTTAAATGGTTAAAATAATGTTCTATGACATCCCGAATCTACTGGGTGTGCAGAACAAGCATTTAAATGTTTAAAATAATGTTCTGTGAGATCGCGAATCGACTGTGCGTGCAGAACAAGCGTTTAAATTGTTAAAATAATGTTCTATGACATCGCGAATCTACTGTGTGTGCAGAACAAGCGTTTAAATGGTTAAAATAATGTTCTATGACATCGCGAATCTACTGTGTGTGCAGAACAAGCGTTTAAATGGTTAAAATAATGTTCTGTGACATCGCGAATCGACTGTGTGTGCAGAACAAGCGTTTAAATGTTTAAAATAATGTTCTATGACATCGCGAATCTACTGTGTGTGCAGAACAAGCGTTTAAATGTTTAAAATAATGTTCTATGACATCGCGAATCGACTGTGTGTGCAGAACAAGCGTTTAAATGGTTAAAATAATGTTCTATGACATCGCGAATCGACTGTGTGTGCAGAACAAGCGTTTAAATGGATTAAAATAATGTTCTATGACATCGCGAATCTACTGTGTGTGCAGAACAAGCGTTTAAATGGATTAAAGTAATGTTCTATGACATCGCAAATCTACTGTGTGTGCAGAACAAGCGTTTAAATTGTTTAAAATAATGTTCTATGACATCGCGAATCGACTGTGTGTGCAGAACAAGCGTTTAAATGGATTAAAGTAATGTTCTATGACATCGCGAATCTACTGTGCGTGCAGAACAATCATTTAAATGGTTAAAATAATGTTCTATGACATCGCGAATCTACTGTGTGTGCAGAACAAGCGTTTAAATGGTTAAAATAATGTTCTATGACATCGCGAATCTACTGTGTGTGCAGAACAAGCGTTTAAATGGTTTAAAATAATGTTCTATGACATCGCGAATCTACTGTGTGTGCAGAACAAGCGTTTAAATGGTTAAAATTATGTTCTATGACATCGCGAATCTACTGTGTGTGCAGAACAAGCGTTTAAATGGTTTAAAATAATGTTCTATGAAATCGCGAATCGACTGTGTGTGCAGAACAAGCGTTTAAATGGATTAAAATAATGTTCTATGACATCGCGAATCTACTGTGTGTGCAGAACAAGCGTTTAAATGGTTAAAATAATGTTCTATGACATCGCGAATCTACTGTGTGTGCAGAACAAGCGTTTAAATGGATTAAAGTAATGTTCTATGACATCGCAAATCTACTGTGTGTGCAGAACAAGCGTTTAAATTGTTTAAAATAATGTTCTATGACATCGCGAATCGACTGTGTGTGCAGAACAAGCGTTTAAATGGATTAAAGTAATGTTCTATGACATCGCGAATCTACTGTGCTTGCAGAACAATCATTTAAATGGTTAAAATAATGTTCTATGACATCGCGAATAGACTGTGTGTGCAGAACAAGCGTTTAAATTGTTAAAATAATGTTCTATGACATCGCGAATCTACTGTGTGTGCAGAACAAGCGTTTAAATGGTTAAAATAATGTTCTATGACATCGCGAATCTACTGTGTGTGCAGAACAAGCGTTTAAATGGTTTAAAATAATGTTCTATGACATCGCGAATCTACTGTGTGTGCAGAACAAGCGTTTAAATGTTTAAAATAATGTTCTATGACATCGCGAATCTACTGTGTGTGCAGAACAAGCGTTTAAATTGTTAAAATAATGTTCTATGACATCGCGAATCTACTGTGTGTGCAGAACAAGCGTTTAAATGGTTAAAATAATGTTCTATGACATCGCGAATCTACTGTGTGTGCAGAACAAGCGTTTAAATGGTTTAAAATAATGCTCTATGACATCGCGAATCGACTGTGTGTGCAAAACAAGCGTTTAAATGTTTAAAATAATGTTCTATGACATCGCGAATCGACTGTGTGTGCAGAACAAGCATTTAAATGGTTAAAATAATGTTCTATGACATCGCGAATCGACTGTGTGTGCAGAACAAGCGTTTAAATGGTTTAAAATAATGTTCTATGACATCGCGAATCGACTGTGTGTGCAGAACAAGCATTTAAATGGTTTAAAATAATGTTCTGTGAGATCGCGCATGGACTGTGTGTGCAGAACAAACATTTAAATGGTTTAAAATAATGTTCTGTGAGATCGCGCATGGACTGTGTGTGCAGAACAAACATTTAAATGGTTTAAAATAATGTTGTATGACATCGCGAATCTACTGTGCGTGCAGAACAAGCATTTAAATGGTTAAAATAATGTTCTATGACATCGCGAATCTACTGTGTGTGCAGAACAAGCGTTTAAATGGTTTAAAATAATGCTCTATGACATCGCGAATCGACTGTGTGTGCAAAACAAGCGTTTAAATGTTTAAAATAATGTTCTATGACATCGCGAATCGACTGTGTGTGCAGAACAAGCATTTAAATGGTTAAAATAATGTTCTATGACATCGCGAATCGACTGTGTGTGCAGAACAAGCGTTTAAATGGTTTAAAATAATGTTCTATGACATCGCGAATCGACTGTGTGTGCAGAACAAGCATTTAAATGGTTTAAAATAATGTTCTGTGAGATCGCGCATGGACTGTGTGTGCAGAACAAACATTTAAATGGTTTAAAATAATGTTCTATGACATCGCGAATCGACTGTGTGTGCAGAACAAACATTTAAATGGTTTAAAATAATGTTCTATGACATCGCGAATCGACTGTGTGTGCAGAACAAGCGTTTAAATGGTTAAAATTATGTTCTATGACATCGCGAATCTACTGTGTGTGCAGAACAAGCGTTTAAATGGTTTAAAATAATGTTCTATGACATCGCGAATCTACTGTGTGTGCAGAACAAGCGTTTAAATGGTTAAAATAATGTTCTATGACATCGCGAATCGACTGTGTGTGCAGAACAAGCGTTTAAATGGATTAAAATAATGTTCTATGACATCGCGAATCGACTGTGTGTGCAGAACAAGCATTTAAATGGTTAAAATAATGTTCTATGACATCGCGAATCGACTGTGTGTGCAGAACAAGCGTTTAAATGGTTTAAAATAATGTTCTATGACATCGCGAATCGACTGTGTGTGCAGAACAAGCATTTAAATGGTTTAAAATAATGTTCTGTGAGATCGCGCATGGACTGTGTGTGCAGAACAAACATTTAAATGGTTTAAAATAATGTTCTATGACATCGCGAATCGACTGTGTGTGCAGAACAAACATTTAAATGGTTTAAAATAATGTTCTATGACATCGCGAATCGACTGTGTGTGCAGAACAAGCGTTTAAATGGTTAAAATTATGTTCTATGACATCGCGAATCTACTGTGTGTGCAGAACAAGCGTTTAAATGGTTTAAAATAATGTTCTATGACATCGCGAATCTACTGTGTGTGCAGAACAAGCATTTAAATGGTTAAAATAATGTTCTATGACATCGCGAATCGACTGTGTGTGCAGAACAAGCGTTTAAATGGTTTAAAATAATGTTCTATGACATCGCGAATCGACTGTGTGTGCAGAACAAGCATTTAAATGGTTTAAAATAATGTTCTGTGAGATCGCGCATGGACTGTGTGTGCAGAACAAACATTTAAATGGTTTAAAATAATGTTCTATGACATCGCGAATCGACTGTGTGTGCAGAACAAACATTTAAATGGTTTAAAATAATGTTCTATGACATCGCGAATCGACTGTGTGTGCAGAACAAGCATTTAAATGGTTTAAAATAATGTTCTATGACATCGCGAATCTACTGTGCGTGCAGAACAAGCATTTAAATGGTTAAAATAATGTTCTATGACATCGCGAATCTACTGTGTGTGCAGAACAAGCATTTAAATGGTTTAAAATAATGTTCTGTGAGATCGCGCATGGACTGTGTGTGCAGAACAAACATTTAAATGGTTTAAAATAATGTTCTGTGAGATCGCGCATGGACTGTGTGTGCAGAACAAACATTTAAATGGTTTAAAATAATGTTCTATGACATCGCGAATCGACTGTGTGTGCAGAACAAACATTTAAATGGTTTAAAATAATGTTCTATGACATCGCGAATCGACTGTGTGTGCAGAACAAGCATTTAAATGGTTTAAAATAATGTTCTGTGAGATCGCGCATGGACTGTGTGTGCAGAACAAACATTTAAATGGTTTAAAATAATGTTCTGTGAGATCGCGCATGGACTGTGTGTGCAGAACAAACATTTAAATGGTTTAAAATAATGTTCTATGACATCGCGAATCGACTGTGTGTGCAGAACAAGCGTTTAAATGGTTAAAATAATGTTCTATGACATCGCGAATCTACTGTGCGTGCAGAACAAGCATTTAAATGGTTAAAATAATGTTCTATGACATCGCGAATCGACTGTGTGTGCAAAACAAGCGTTTAAATGTTTAAAATAATGTTCTATGAGATCGCGAATCGACTGTGTGTGCAGAACAAGCGTTTAAATGGTTTAAAATAATGTTCTATGACATCGCGAATCGACTGTGTGTGCAGAACAAGGGTTTAAATGGATTAAAATAATGTTCTATGACATCGCGAATCTACTGTGTGTGCAGAACAAGCATTTAAATGGTTTAAAATAATGTTCTATGACATCGCGAATCGACTGTGTGTGCAGAACAAGCGTTTAAATGGATTAAAATAATGTTCTATGACATCGCGAATCGACTGTGTGTGCAGAACAAGCGTTTAAATGGTTAAAATAATGTTCTATGACATCGCGAATCGACTGTGTGTGCAGAACAAGGGTTTAAATGGATTAAAATAATGTTCTATGACATCGCGAATCTACTGTGCGTGCAGAACAAGCGTTTAAATTGTTAAAATAATGTTCTATGACATCGCGAATCTACTGTGTGTGCAGAACAAGCGTTTAAATGGTTAAAATAATGTTCTATGACATCCCGAATCTACTGGGTGTGCAGAACAAGCATTTAAATGTTTAAAATAATGTTCTGTGAGATCGCGAATCGACTGTGTGTGCAGAACAAGCGTTTAAATGTTTAAAATAATGTTCTATGACATCGCGAATCGACTGTGCGTGCAGAACAAGCGTTTAAATTGTTAAAATAATGTTCTATGACATCGCGAATCTACTGTGTGTGCAGAACAAGCGTTTAAATGGTTAAAATAATGTTCTGTGACATTGCGAATCTACTGGGTGTGCAGAACAAGCGTTTAAATGGTTAAAATAATGTTCTATGACATCCCGAATCTACTGGGTGTGCAGAACAAGCATTTAAATGTTTAAAATAATGTTCTGTGAGATCGCGAATCGACTGTGTGTGCAGAACAAGCGTTTAAATGTTTAAAATAATGTTCTATGACATCGCGAATCGACTGTGCGTGCAGAACAAGCGTTTAAATTGTTAAAATAATGTTCTATGACATCGCGAATCTACTGTGTGTGCAGAACAAGCGTTTAAATGGTTAAAATAATGTTCTATGACATCGCGAATCTACTGTGTGTGCAGAACAAGCGTTTAAATGGTTAAAATAATGTTCTGTGACATCGCGAATCGACTGTGTGTGCAGAACAAGCGTTTAAATGTTTAAAATAATGTTCTATGACATCGCGAATCTACTGTGTGTGCAGAACAAGCGTTTAAATGTTTAAAATAATGTTCTATGACATCGCGAATCGACTGTGTGTGCAGAACAAGCGTTTAAATGGTTAAAATAATGTTCTATGACATCGCGAATCGACTGTGTGTGCAGAACAAGCGTTTAAATGGATTAAAATAATGTTCTATGACATCGCGAATCTACTGTGTGTGCAGAACAAGCGTTTAAATGGTTAAAATAATGTTCTATGACATCGCGAATCTACTGTGTGTGCAGAACAAGCGTTTAAATGGATTAAAGTAATGTTCTATGACATCGCAAATCTACTGTGTGTGCAGAACAAGCGTTTAAATTGTTTAAAATAATGTTCTATGACATCGCGAATCGACTGTGTGTGCAGAACAAGCGTTTAAATGGATTAAAGTAATGTTCTATGACATCGCGAATCTACTGTGCGTGCAGAACAATCATTTAAATGGTTAAAATAATGTTCTATGACATCGCGAATCTACTGTGTGTGCAGAACAAGCGTTTAAATGGTTAAAATAATGTTCTATGACATCGCGAATCTACTGTGTGTGCAGAACAAGCGTTTAAATGGTTTAAAATAATGTTCTATGACATCGCGAATCTACTGTGTGTGCAGAACAAGCGTTTAAATGGTTAAAATTATGTTCTATGACATCGCGAATCTACTGTGTGTGCAGAACAAGCGTTTAAATGGTTTAAAATAATGTTCTATGACATCGCGAATCTACTGTGTGTGCAGAACAAGCGATTAAATGGTTAAAATAATGTTCTATGACATCGCGAATCTACTGTGTGTGCAGAACAAGCGTTTAAATGGATTAAAGTAATGTTCTATGACATCGCAAATCTACTGTGTGTGCAGAACAAGCGTTTAAATTGTTTAAAATAAT